>JAYDZK010000113.1:108100107-108129574 GCA_034509185.1 Euphonia xanthogaster
ATATATATATATATATTTGACTAAAGCCTTGCCAGAGATTTTTCCCTTTGTTGTCTACTCAGCCTTGATGAGGCCACATCTGGAGTGCTGTGTCCAGTTCTGGGCTCCTCAGTACAAGAGGGACATGGAGCTCCTGGAGTGGGTCCAGTGGAGGCCAACAAAGATAATTGAGGGGCTGGAGCATCTCTCTTATGAGGACACGCTGAGGGAGCTGGGCCTGTTAGCCTTGTAAGAGGTGGCTAAGAGGGGACCTCATCCTTGGACATAATTATCTGAAGGGGGGTTGTCAAGAAGATGAAGCCAGGCTCTTCTCTATGGTGCCAGGTAATAGGACAAGAGACAACAGGCAGAAACAGAAGCACAGGAAATTCCATCTAAACATGAGAAGGAAGTTCTTTACTGTGTGTGTGACCCTGCACTGGAACAGGTTGCCCTGAGAAGTTGTGGAGTCTCTCTCACTGGAAATATTCAAGAAACACCTGGACACAATCCTGTGCAATGTGCTCTAGGATGACTCTGCTTGAGAAGGTAGGTTGGATGTCAGGGCCCACTTTATTCTCTTGTAACCCTCCCTATTCTGTGATTCTCTGATTCTGCAATTCTGATTCTGTGTCCATATGTAGCAGAACCAGGGCATAGACAATGCCCCTGTTAAGGGACCCCAAGTGGTCTATGGGGGTCTTCTCTTCAGCGGGATCAGTTCAAGCTACAGTCACCTCAGCCTATTATAATGTTAATTAGGGATAATTTAATCCTAGTCTAGAAGTAGGAAAAACACCAATAAAGCTTTCATCTCAGCCGAGAAGTTGAAGATTAAAAAAAAAAAAAAAAAAAGAAAAAAGGGAAGCTGAATAATATATGCAAATATAACTTAGTTTCACACTTTTAAATGAAAGCAATTTGCCAATAATTATGGTAGGTTTTTATTCCTGAGAATTTTAAATGGTGATTGAATGCTTTGTTTATGCTGTCTAGTTAAATATGATTTACTTGAAGTAATTCCTGTGCCTTTTGTTAGACAGGAAACTAGACAGACCAAGTAGGTCCTCTCCAGAATATCTATTTTTAGTCTATTTCTCTTCCTGAAAGAAGGAGTGTCCTTGAATAGGCAAGAGCTGCTTGTAGAGAAAATGCCATAGAGGGACAAAGACATTTGAGATAACTTACTCTGTCAATCACAGACTAATAGAAATTGTTACCATCTGTTCTATAACAAAGATTAACTATTTGTTTGTCTACAGAGGCTTGATAGAAAGATAAAAGCCTGCTCTTCCTGCAGGAAAGTTGATCACCACAGTGATATTTACTCTGAAAATTGTGCTTTATCACTAGAGCTGAATTATTAAACTTCACCTATAGGCAGGATTTATGAGTTTTACACCTGGCAGTATTGCATGGCTTCCAGGCAAAATCTGGTTCTTGATGTGCATCCTTAAAAGTTACATCATACATTTCTGAGAAGATTTATATCCTAAATTATGAGAAAGATGAAGAGAAAAAAGAAAAGCTTTTCACTGCCTTTGTTTCCACGCTGTCCTTACCCATAAAAAGAATCTCAAGATCAAATTAGCTCTATGAACTAGTTAGCATTTGAGAAATCTGTGTCATTAAAAAACCCCAAACCATCACTTTACATATGATACAAAAACCTCAATTCAATTCCTCAATAAGAGGATTTTCCATCCCTCTCTCTGCCCCAACTTGGAATAAAACACAAATATTTTATATCTCTGTAGGAAAAGACTAAGACTTTTACCCCCAGTATCCAAAACCCTAGCAGATCTCATCAAGAAAGTCACACTCTGGAAGCCCATGTTCTGGAGTAGACCCTTGGACAATGCAGCTTTAATTCACAGGAGACTTTGAAGCCATGTAGGATTTGCTATAAAGTTCTGTGAAACTGACCACATCTGATTTGTTGAATTGATAAATGGCAAAAGATAAAAAAGGTGTTGCTCCTTTAAAAGACAAAAGACAACTGAAAGTTTGTTGAAGTCAACAGAAGAACTTGAAAATATTGGCTATAAACGTCTGTAGCATGTGGCTTCAGTATTTGTAAATTCCTGCTGTGGGTTTTGTCTTTAACCATATCCAGCAGGCAAAATATCAACACAGAAATAAATTAGATAAAGATGTTTTTGTGTAATTTCCATTCAAATTACATGGAAATCTGCTTGCCCCTGGAATAAGCATCTGCTGAGAAAAAAATACACCCTCATATTCACAGTTTTTAAGACTGCAAGTCCAACAAATCACAGAGTGATTCATTACAAAACTATCTTCAACTGAAAAGCTTTGATAACTTATTAAGAGAACCATTTACTTGAATTTTTCCGCATATGTCAAGAGAATAAAATATGTTTTTTAATCTATGCCGATATTTTAGGTACTACAACAACAACAGCAAACGGGCTCAGTGGCTTTGTTCACCTTGGAATTCCCGTAGAACTGTCCTTTGATGAGAAAATTTAACACTTATTTTTTCTTTGTTTTTTTTTTAGTATGAGAGTATGGGCTTGGATTTGGTGGGGGTGAAGAGGCTTGTTATTTTTTTCTCTCTTTCCCCCTGCTTCCATGGAGATTAGTAATTTTTATACAGCACTAAATCACTGTACAAGAGTTGAACCTTACAGTAGTGAATAAATAATAAAAAATTGCACACGATGGTAGTAAAAATGTAGTTTCACTATTTTGTGAAGCTTCCTGCTACACTAGGAACATAAGTAAATATAATTTTGGTGTCCTTATCTCCATATAACACACAAGTTGAGGGTTTGTCAATATTCTTCTAGGCTCTTTTGAACATTTATCAGTCAGCATTGGCAGCTGTGACAGGATGACTGCTCACTGAATACCAAATGCAGCAACATGAAGCTCTTATTCTTCAGCAAGTTAATACTTTGAAATGATTATTTTTAAGATAAGTTTTCTACAAGTACTTATGTCAGACTTTCCACCGTCTCTGAGTTGTAGGAGAACATAAAATACTTTGAAGCAAATTGTATCTGTAAGCAGTACATGTAATAGGAATCTTTCTGTGTAAGTGGATTTTAGTATTGAAAAGGAATTTGGTTATTCCCTGATATATCAAGGTCTTATATAAACTACTGTTTATACTAATGCTTATAATTAATAATCTTCAAATTTTTTGGATGGAAGGTCATGCAGAATGTAATGGCATTCTTGGATTAACATATGGGTTTTTACATATTTATAAAAAATCCAATTTTACTTTTATTAAACAGAAAACAGGCACCACATTGAATCCATAAAATGACAAGGTGAGAGGTGAATAATTTCTCCAGAACATGGAAGTGCTTACTTCCAATAACTTATGAGTTGAATGAGGGTGCAATGGGAAGAAAAACACTTACTCTAAAGAATTACAGATGTGCATTTGGAATAGAACAGTTTCCTTACCATTATATACTTTTGCATCTGAAGAGGTCTCTGTTTCTGTGCATTCTACACTGCTGAGGATAAATGAAAATAACTCAAGAGCTAGAGAGAAATCATTTTTCCATTAAAGAAAGCCCTGATCACATTAAAAGTTTTTCTAATCATCCTACAGCAAATGAAATTTAATTATGACATTTATGCAATGCAGAAATTATCTGGCTGTTAAAAAAAATTGACTGTTTTGTTGATTACAAGATACACTTTTATAGCATATCTTGAAGATGAAATTCCATCAACCAGATGAAAAAATATTAATTAATTAATTGATTACATTAATTTGGAAAGATGTTGGAAATGTTTTTTAATATAATTTAATTTCCATTTGTTCTTGAAATAACGTATTCTAGTGTAATAACTAAGAGAATCCAGTTCCTTTTCTCTTGAAAAAAAGTATCTGTTTACATAATAAAAGAAAATGTGGTTTCAGAGGCTGAGAAAAGAAATTGCCAAAGGTTTCTAGGGAGTGGGAAAAACCTGCCTTTTAACAGCTATAGAAGCAGTATATGGTATAAAATATTCCATATAGCTAATGGCATTCTTCTAGGTGTACCTTGCCTAGAATTTATCTAATTTAGCAAGTGATATCGATAATATTTTTTCCCAGGTAATATTTCAAAACTTTTTCTGTTGTCTTATCCATCAGTATTGGTTTTTTTCGGCATTCTTAAGTCTCATTACTATTTTCTTTGGTCCAATTGTTGTTGCTTCTTAGTTGAGTAAAGACTACCCTCAAACTGATTTTTGCAAGTGTTTATGCTGGAACTCAAATGAATATAGAAAGAAAGAAAACACAAAGGGATGCATATACCTTTAAAGAAAATTCACTAATAATGTGAATAAATATCCCTGTAAGTATCATTTACTCAACTGTATTCTTAATTACACCTTGAAATCTGCAAGTTTAAGTCAATTGCTTCACTTAATTAGGCTTTTTCCATTTAATTCAGCTTGTATTTTATGGGTTATTTCCAGATCTCTATTGTTAAAATGGCAGAAGTTTAATTATTTCTTGATTTGCACGTAAAAACAGCATCATGAATGACATTACAAAAAGGAAAACATTCTCACTTTTTAAAGTAACACTAGTTTTGTGGCCCAATCTCTAAAAAGGTAATGGTGCATCTGCTTGTTTTATCCTGTTTAGAGTCTTTGTGCTTCCTAACTGATGTGCCACAGCACACACTAGCAATTAAGAGGAAGACTGGGGCTGATAGTAACCATTGACTTCGGAGTTAAAACAATTAATTACTCCAACTGTGATCTGAGTGTTCATATTATTTGTTTTTATAGTTTTTCAGGAACCAGTTGAGTAATTCATGCAAATATCTGTCTCCAAGAGTTCATGGGATCTCTGAATGGGTAATTAATTGTGGTAACCTTCTCATTTGAAATGGATCATTCATTTCCCCATAGTTTTTTTGTCATCACAAGGCACAGGAGCCACAGTCATGGAGTAGCACTTTTGTTTGATAAGCTGACTTAGAACTGCACACAGACCTACCCTGAAGCTAGCACAGTCCAAATGTAAGATGAAGGGGTGCACACAGACCTGTGAGAACAAAGAGAACATAAAGCTTACTAGGAAATTCCATAGACATATCATCAGGAGTGCTATTTTCAAACTTTTTATTAGAATTTGCATTGACAGAAAGAATTTTGAAAGATGTAAAGAGGTCAGTTCTTCTACTTCTCAAGATATTGTCTTCCAAATGTGAGAAGTAGTGTCTGTATTTGAAATTTAACACATGAGCAAAAGATGCAGGCATAAGCAGAAGTGGGAGCCAGTAACGAGTGTAAGGTGATAGTAAGTGGGAAGGGACAGAGCTGTGAAAGACTTTGAAAGTGAGGAAAGGTTCTTATGCTTGATTTGTTGGAAAGGGACAAGCAACAAAAAGAGTGGGTGGTATCAGAGCTTAGAAAATGTTCTTCAGAGCAGCATTAAGAGCAGGATGGATCTGTACTTATCAGACAACTGAGGTGACAAAAGCCTGAATATTAGCTGCATCTGAGTTTCCAAGTCCGTAAGGACGCCTGACTCTTAAGGAGACAAGGGATATCCGAATTATATCTCCTGCAAGGCAGTGAAGGGAGATTCGGGTAGAAATATCTCTTGGAGGTAGGAGTGAAGGTCCATTGGGGTTTTTTCTGGTTCTTTTTCAGTTTATTTCATCCTGAGCAATTTCCTTGGGGTCAGTTCTGCAATAAAGAGGCTTAGTTTGAAGTTTTCTGTACACAGTGTTGTTTTCATGAGTCAAAAGATATTTTAATGGACAAGGTCATTACACTAAATAAATTCTGATTAAATAGAAAGTACATTTTTACCAGGAAATAATTCCTGGTGGAAGGAACTATCTTAGAGTCAATATTTTGTAAGCAATCAAATATCTAGCAGGGATTATGCAAAAAAAATATTTTTGAATGATGATAGATTTTGCATGCAAACAAGACTGGGTCATGAATAAATTGATAATCTAAAAGAGACTACATTTACATATTGTTAGTAATGACTAATCCATCAATATTTAAGAAAATATTCTTGAATCTAATGTTTTTCTTTTTGTTTCTGAGTACCGCACACTGTCAAAAAATTTGACTTTGTACAATCAGAAATTTGTATCAGAAAATTTGTAAATTTGTATCAGAAACTTACAAGTTTCTTCTTCATCACAGCTACTTTTCTTTTTCCTTTCCAATTTATTATAAGAAGCTAAGTATAGCAAGCACTGTAACCTAGCCTACAGAGAGTAAATGTACAAAAATAATGCTGTAGGTAAAATATCCCTGAATTATTTCTGCCTTTGCACACTATCATGAACCACAGTTAATGACAGTATTTGCATATATTCTTTTACGTGATCCCAGGTTATTTTAGAAAATTATACAATAGTAATAAATATGAACTCATACATTCTGTAGATAATATTGATAGAGCAAGAAAGATCCTGAAGAAACTGGTAATCCTCTTTCTCTTCATTGAAGTTTTGAATCACAAAGTTTAGTTGGTCACTAGAGCTTGCCACTGAAGTATTGGTAACAACGACATTTACAGCCCTAATCTGTGATGGACTGTACTTGGAAATATTTCTCATTCTGGGGCTTATCTTTCATTGAAACATAGAATCATGTTTAGGCTGGGAAAAACCCTTAAGATCACCAAGTCCAACCCAGTGTTACCAAGTCCACACTAAGCCATGTCCCAAAGCACCACATCTATATGTCTGAAACACCTCCAGGAGTGGTGACTCAACCACTTGCCTGGGCAGGCCAGCCTGTTTTGATGCTTAACAACCCTTTAAGAGAAGAATTTTTTTCCCTAATACCAATTCTAAACTTCCTCTGCCACAACTAGAGGTTGTTTCCTCTTATCCTATCATTTGTTGTCTGGGAAAAGAGAACCATCTCATCTCTACAGCTTCCTTTCAGATAGCTGTAAAGAGCAATAAGGTTTCCCCAAACCTCCATTTCTCCAGGGTAAACACCCTTAGCTTCCTCAGGTGCTCCTCCTAATACTTGTATTCCTTCACCTGCTTTGTTGCCCTTTTCTGGATGTGCTCCAACACCTCAATGTCCTTCTCGTAGTGAGGTTCTCAAAACTGAACAGACAATTCAAGGTGCAGCCTCATCTATGCTGAGCACAGAGGGATAATAATTTCCCTGATTCTGCTGGCCATGGCAATAATGATACAGGCCAGGATGCCATTGGGCTTCTTGGCCATGTGGGCACACTGTTGGCTCATGTTCAGCCAGATGCTGACTAGCATCTCCAGATCCTTTTCCACCAGGCAGCTTTCCAGACACTCTGCCCCAAGCCTGTAACACTGCATGGGTTTATTGTGACCCAAGGGCAGGACCCAGAACTTCACCTTTTAGAACCTCATAAAATCTGCCTTGGCCCGTCCAGTCATACTCTCCAGATCTCTCTTCAGAGCCTTCCTGCCCTCCAGCAGATCAACACTCCCATCCAGCATGGTGTTGTTTGTGAACTGACTGAGGGTGTATCAATTCTCCATATTATTGATAAAGTTACTAAAGAATTGGCCCCATACTGTGCACAGACTGAGTTCCATTTACCATAGTTTTTTGGATGTGGACATTCAGAAAAGAGCACAACCATCCAAGCTATGAGTAGCCATTTTTTCCACAAGAATGTTGTGGGAACCAGTGTCAAAGACTTCACTAAAGTCTAGGTGATATCCACATTTTTCACTATATCAGACAACCTTCATGACACACCATTACAATTTCTGTATGGTTTACTTGACCGCCATATTCACTAGGAATTAAAAAAAATATTTTTTGCAATATTTACACTATTTTCCATATACTTACTTCCTTCTTATGTAGTATCTATTCTTCAGACAGCTTTTCCCTTTTTTGAGAAGTATTTTTCAAGTATGGTTGCTGTCATGTTCTTTTTCTTTTGATGTCTCTGGAGATGGTGGAACTGTTCTGTTATAGCTAGAGATAGACTTCACAAAACAATTTGTCCACCTTTTCTGTGGAACTATTTTTTCATGGGTATGACTTGAAATATATAATTTCAACTGTCAGATATATTTTTAGATTTTTAGATTCAGAACTTGCATGTACCAAAGAGAAAATTATATCATGCCAGCACAGTACCATTGATCAATCAATTAATGTAAAAGACCCTCCGCTGCCCCCTCCATGCTCATCTTGTCTTTTAAAACATGCTCTAAGAGACTCAGATCTGAAGCAGGTGGTACAAGTATAGGTTAGTGGGTTAGAGCCTTTAATTACCTGTGATATCCTAGAGGACTCACGACAGTCTACCACACAGATGCCTGCAGAGATCATTACTTCCCCTTTTCAATGACTAATTATCTCTAGCATGATAGCAATGAGCATATAGAAATTATTACTTCATTTAAAAAATCAAAAATGAGGAAACAAAGATGTCCTGCTTTTTTTTACTCAGTCGTGGCTTTGTTATGTTTCTCTATGATTGGTGATTTTGCATAAAGATTGTATTTACATATGTGAAAACCCTAACTGGAATATGTTCATGAAGTGCTTTCACTGTGGCCTCTTTATCTCAATTACGTGAGACACTGGTGCATGGGATCTTTCATATTATTGGGTGCTAAATTAATTAGGTGAAGCCTTAGGCTACACACTACCACAGAATTACCTAATGTGACTGCATCCTAAAGCAATGCATGCCCTGCTACATCTTATGACTAAATTGTCTCATGAATATGCAAAATGTGGTTAAATTGTGGAGAATGCAAAATTATTTACAATTCAAATACCATCACCCAAATGCATATTAAAATTAATGACTTTTGGATAAATGCTAATGAATAGGAAATAATTCTGCTTAAAAATATTCATACATCAATAATTGATGCATTTTTCTTTTGAAAATAAGTAACTTCATTTCCAGTTAGAATAGAAACAATAACACACTAGTTATTTGTACTAAACGGTCTTTTATAAGAACTTATATTTATGCTTTTCTGTTTCTCAACATGGCTTCAGTTAGAATTATTTTATGCATAATTAGTTTTTGGACATACAGATCAATACCTTGGCACAAACAACACACTACTAGACTGGGCATACTAACTACCAAGAATTCATAATACAGGTATCAACCAAAAGGGGAAACATAGACATGAGTCAGCATATTTGTGTGTGTGTGTACTCTTTGGAGGAGATGGATGAACTTCTGAATGATGGGAAAAAAATCCCCACATGAAGTCAGGAAATTTCTGAAGTTATCACCCTAAAATGCACACTTGCACTCAACAGTGAAATAGCACAAGCCAACATCTATCGTTTGTGATTCTCTTTTTCATAGGTCAGTTTCTTTACATGTGGTTTTGTGATGACTGAGAAGACAAATCACAGGCTACCAGTGTACCAAAATGGTTAATTGCTATAGTTCAAGTTGGATAATTTAACATATAATATGGTTCAGTAGAAAATGTCTTAAGTAGGAAAGAGATGACTGAAAAAATCTATCTAGTCATACAGACACATTCATAAATAACGTAGAATCACTGAGAAGCACTTTTCAAATTCCCTGTTAAAACCAGATTAAACATACTTTTGAAAATCATTTAGGTGAACAAATGCAAGAACAGGACATAAATGAAATATGAATATCCTCCATTTCACTTTTCATTAAAACTGAACTTTAATCTCAGCTTTAGGGAGCAGAGGTAAAAAAGGTCGGATTTTTGTAGGTAATGTAATCTGCAAAATCTCATTACTTCATGATGGTTTGGGCAGTCTTTTTAGAGAAACCAGATATAGCAGAGTCATTTCCAATGAAACGCTGGTGGAAATCCACCTGTGCTCTTGCCCAATTTTGTGTCCCCTGTGACTGTGTCATCCTAGGCTCTGGCTCCCAGGAGCACCTGCTGCTAGAGGAAGGCAGTTCACATGCAACCATCTTTCTGAAACAATTGCATGGAATGAGGCACCTGGAAAGAAACTGCAAATTTCTTTTCCTCCTGCACCAAATTGTTCAGAACTCTCCTTTTTTTTTTTTTTTTTTTTTTTTCCAAATCCCATATCTGTATTGCCTTAGGCTGCACTGGCATCTATGATTATGGATTTTAGCAGACTTTTCCTTACTATGTATATAATTTTTTTCCTGGCTATACAAGAAAAAACTATATATTCTTCCATCATCTTAGTAAAAAAAAAATAAAGTTACACTATCAGCAACACTGACTGTATTTCATCAAAAATGAATTTCCTCAAGGCACCGAAAGCAAATGGCACTTTACAGCAATTTCCAATTATTGCAAAGTGTTCCACTCCCTCTCCCTCATGGATTTTTGATATTCATGCTGTAGCTCTGGTTATAGGAGTTAAATACTGCTGCAGCCTAACAAATCTATCTTGGTGATTTTAGTCTGATTGTTAGTGTTGAAGCAAAGACCTTTTATGTCATAAGAGTGATTAGAAACATACTTCCTACCAAGTATGTTTTCTAACATGAAACTATTTCTGATTCAAGTTTTGTTAGTTCAATGAACAAAAACCAAAACACAGTGAAGAGAAAATTATGGGGAAATAATAGTTTATGAGACCACTAAATCCTATCTCACAATTTTTTCTTCTGCTGGATACACCAGAGTGGTCCTCAACTGTG
Organism: Euphonia xanthogaster; assembly: GCA_034509185.1. NCBI lineage: Eukaryota > Metazoa > Chordata > Aves > Passeriformes > Fringillidae > Euphonia > Euphonia xanthogaster. The sequence goes on from JAYDZK010000113.1 coordinate 108,110,696, forward strand.
ATTACACCTAAGACTTAGAGTCAACAATTGAAATTATTACCAATTCCTTGAAAGAATTACCAATTCATATTCTGCCATGATATTTTGTAGCTTATTCACATTGTCCAGCGGAAAAGGAATATTGGTGTACTTGTATTGTGAGGTATTGCTTCCAAATATGTTAACTAGTATCTAAGGCTGACCTCCTGATTCATGTTTCATAAAGTCAAGATCACTTCAATGGATTTGTGATAATCTGAATGCTAAAGAATCTAAAGAATCTCTTAATCCTATAAATCACTTTCAGACTAACATTACAACTCACAGATGAAGCCCGGTGATGGATTCATTCCATACTTTAACTTCAAAGGATCTGAGAGAAGTATATCAAAAGGTAAAAACAATTCCCCCAAACCAACCTCCCCACTTCCTTTGCAAAAACACACAAAAAAAAAAAAAAAAAAAGGCAAAAAATCCACAATAAATAAAAAAATATATTTGAAACTGTGGGAGGGGGAATTCCCAAACCACCCACACAAGAAAACAAAACCAAAACAAAAATAACAAAGCTACAGTTTCCAAATAAGCACCTTCTCTTTTGTTTCTTGTTAAAACTTAAGTACTTGAAGACACTTAAAATCAACAGCATTTTTGCAGTTCACTTATTTTGAGAAGTGAATATAAAAATTTACACAGAAAATATAGGTATTTACAGCATATATAATTCTTTACACTAATTTTCAGTTCTCTTTTGAATGTGGTTGTGGAGCAGTGTAGAATTTTGATCATGAACAAGGCAGGGCAAAATTCAACTCCAAAGAATTTTGTCTGTATTAACATTAAAGTAGTAAAAAATATTCTGCTTATGACCTTGGCAAGCATTTCTTGAATATGTTTGTCTTTCCAATGTTTCCTACAAAAAATGTACATGATAAAAATATTTTAAAGAAAATAAATTAAAGCAAAGCAGTTGAATAATTTATTTCAAGGCAGAAAGAATCTCAATTTTTTGCTGAAAGGAAAGGTGCCTGATTAAATTTTGTATTTCATGCACCAGAAAGGATGCTTTCGGTAATCCAAATGTTTGATCAGCTAGAAACTGACTGGAGACTGTGCAGTCCTTGGAGACAAAAATAAATGAAATGTCTCCAAACAGCTGAAAATCAACTTGATCACTAAGGGAAGTGATAAACCAGGTTTTGAATTTTATTCTACTATAAAAGTGCTCTAGGAATTTTTTTAAAAAATTACAGGACATAGAGGAATCTCATGCATTCAGTAGGTCATATCAAAAAGCAGCAGGCACAACAGATTGTGAGGCTGAATGGTTTTGTTACTCAGAAAATGTGCTGTAGTCAGACTTCTGTGATATAAAAAATTGAAATGTAAGTGGTTACTTTCTAAAGCTAATTTCTCTGATCTGAAGTCAGTTTTATATACAAAATGTGAACTCTGGGTATTGTGCTCCTGTTGTTAGGTTTCTGCTTGCAATTCATGTCTGTATTTTCTTATTTTTAGAGTGGAAATATGTTCAATTTAATACTAAATGAATTTAAAGTAGTTCCATCAGAGTGTGAGAGTGTGACTCAGGACTCTACCAAGAATAAATAAGGGAATGAAATAAGAAGGCGTTTTGTCTATTTTTTATGGTGACATGTGTATGCAATGGAATGAAGACTCAGATTCTTGTGGTGTTTGTTTTGGTTTGGTGGATTTTTTTTTCCTTTTCTTGATAGTTCTAACCTAACATAGTGTGTGTTCTCTCAAAACACTGGAACAAAAGAGAATGTGGAAATTGTGCCATGATACCTTTCAACAGCATTTTGACAAAATGCTTAGGAAATAAGTCTTAGAAAATAGTGTATATAGCCATAAAATCTGATGGCACCAATGGGAATTTCAGAGACAATATTAGTTGAGAGTTAAACCCAGAATTGCTCATCCAGCCATATTATACTACTCTAAAATTAGCAGAAAACAGTTAAACTGAACACAATATTGAGAGGCTGTTCTTGGCCTCCCGACCTTGTAAATAACATTCAGGGTTCTGGATGCAGCAGCAGTTTTGGCTGGGTTAGACTGGAAATCAGCTTTTACTGTGCCCTGCTCTCAGTTTCAGTAATTTGTCCAGAAAATTTAGGTACTTGCACTAAGGTGAATAACTTGATGGAACTTTTGGAATACCCAAGGTAGTTGCTTGCTTGTCCCATTTAAAATTTTACTCCAACCATGGTAACCTTTTTTCATTCCAGGGGAAATGTTCAATGCTCTGAATTACTTTTTCTGTGTTTATCATCAAAACTCCAAGGACAAAAGAATGTAGGGGAGTGTTCAGAAATATAAACCAATAGGGATCAATATGAAGCCATAACTCTTATGTCTGACCTAACAAATCCCCACTGATGCCTTAAGTTTTAGTTTTCATATTTTTCCACTTCTGTACTGCCTTGTATATGACTCTGAACTTCATATAAAGTGTTAGCAAGTTCTCTTCACAGTTTAGTTAGACAAAACAATCCTTTTCCAGCCCGAGAACCAAGGACACTGTTGCAGCTTCAGGCCCAAAAGTACAAACAGTGAATTGAAGAGAGCAAACTGCGAGGACGGGACCTCACAACCTGAAGCTGTAATTGGACAATTAACCCAAATATGTAAGTGGACCAAAATTTATAAAAGTGTGAAAATTCATGACCAGGAGCCACACCTGGGGTCTTGTACTGCCCAAGATGTATCTTTTGAAGGCTTTTTAGTAAATACCTACCTTATTCCTTTAACACTGTCTAGCCTCTGTTCCAGGTACCCTCTCATTGCATCAGTTCTCTGGTGACCACGAAGGGACAGAAAGACATCACCATCAGAGCCCAGTGCTAATTAGCATTAGGTCATGCCAAATTAAAAAGTCTTTGCAACTTTTAAGTCCCACCTTGTTCCCTGAGCAAGTTTGCTAGAGCAGCAGCAGGCAGCGTGGTGCAAATGACATCTAAAGGCTTAGACAACAGGATGATTGCACTTGCATGCCAGAGTGTTTGTCTGGAGGGAAGTACACAAAAGAAATATAATAAAACATGGACACTGAGCAGATTGGAATAAAGCTTTTGCATTTATATGTGTCAAAACGTAAACATATTTATCTTCATGGTAAAAACACATTAACCCTCCTGTTTTGACTCTTCTACCACATTCAAAGAAGGGTCCATAGAAACTTGTCATTTGATAATCTCAAAAAGGAAGAACAGCATATCTTCTTTACACAGATGGAAGTATTTGAAGCACAGATGAGCAAAATATCCTCTAAAAATTGGATGACATCTCAACATCCAGGTTAGATAGCAGAGAATGGACGACAGCTCCAGTCTTCTGACTCATAAGTCTTTACATTCCAGTGTGTTTCTCTGTTCTCTTCTTATTAGTTCTCTGTGATATGCTCTTACTGAATTGGAGCTGTAAACTAGCACAGAGCATTTCATTTGTATAGCCTTTCCCCAAATACAGTACAAAGTTTTGTCAAGAATCCTAACATGCCTTCCACTGAAATAATTCATTAGAACAGTTTTAAATTTGTAATCTGAAAGTCTAAAAATAATTGTTCATGGTAAGACAGCAACCAGAGATGATAAATAAAAGAAATTATCAGGTACATGTTCTGTCAGCAATGAAAACAAGCAAATGAATGGTATGATTTGTCACTAAATTGTTGGCACTTCGGTAAATAAGCACTTTAGGAACAATCCCTTAGGGAACAATTAAAAAATGTGCCCCAAAATATGAAATGAAGCTCTAATAATCGGCTCAAACTTCTTCAGCCATAGTACCCGGCAAAATGAAGAGCAAAAATGGAAAATGTTGCTGATAAAGGGCTTTTATATTTAAGTCCTCTACATTCAATTAGAGGCAAAAATAATATAGACTAAGGACTAGATTCACTAGAAGGACTAAATGCCTCTTTGGGCAACCATTTCCAGGACGGTATTTTGCTGCAGATTCCCTGGAAGATAAGACTTTTATTTTGGCTAGGAGACCATTCTGAGTAAAGGAAAAAGAAAAATTACATGAGAGTTAGACACTTCCACTTTCCTTTCAGCATTGGATGTTTCCCAGATTTGTATTGATTGTGCTGTGAATGCAGTTCTTCAGCAGCAATCCCTTAAAAATGGCCTTATCCTGCACCTAGAAATGTGTTCATTTCTAAATGAAAGGGGTTGTACCAGGGGATATGGAAAACATATGTTAAAATGCAAATGTGAAAGAAACTAAGAAAGGTCAAGAGTGGAAAGCACTCTGTGTACTGTTAGCATAGAAGAGATACCAGGTGCTGAGCACCCAGAAGACAGAAATTAGAAACAAAGTATGGAACCCTTCTATTAGGCAGCTAACGAAGAAAGGAGGCACTTATCTAATGAGGGGAACCATGAAAGATGCAGGAATAGACTCAGACAAGAATAAAATACAATTCAGAGAAAGATAAGATTTAAAAAATACATATGGCAAGTAGTATGCAAAAAAAAAATAGAGCCCTTTGAGTGAGAAACGATAGAATGAAGACAAGATTTAGAGAATGCCTGAAATCCTGCTGGAAAGCATACTGACAGACTAAGTGAGGGAAAATCTGAGCTATAGGGATGGTTTTCTATATTGGAAAGGATGAAGAGATTGTGAGTTTATGACGTTGGGCACTGGAGCAGGCTCCCCAGGGAAGTGGTCACAGCACCAGCCTGACAGAGTTCCAAAAGTGTTTGGACAATCCTCTTGTCCACATGGTGGGACTCTTGGAAATGATGCTGCGCAGGGCCAGGAGTTGGACTTGATGATTCTTGTGAATCACTTCCAGCTCAGAATATTCTGTGTCAGTCTGTGCAAACCATGTTTTTTCTGAAGGACTTAGTAATAAATAGTGATAAAAAATTTTGAGAGAAAGCATGGAGTCAAAGGTGAAATTTTTAAGAGGAGAGAGAGAACATTTAGGTGACATGACACTAGATCATATGTGATATGTGAAGCTATATTTACAGTGTCATGACACATATATAACTATAGCAGACCTAAATCAGCAAAACACCAACAGACTTCTGTCTGCAATTTCATACATTATCAGCTTGACATTTGTCTGGAACAACTGTATTTGAATAGAAAATTACTTTAGTTGCCAAAGAATTATTTCTTTCTCTTCTGATATCATTGCTACCATTCTTTTGGATTTTAGTCCTCCCTGGAGGAAAGGGAGACTATAAACAAAACAAACCTAGGGAAAGTTAAGATCTATGTAACTAACACAGAGCTGTCATGTCAGTAAATAGAAACACATAATCATAACTATGTACAGAATTTCAACATTATGTAAATACATCAGGATAAGCACACAAGGTCAGGCATAATTTGTTTTTCAAAAGGTTGAAGATTTCTGGAAGGAATATAGTGCAGCTAAAAATTTTTAGGGACCTGTGCAGCTGCTGAAAGCAAGAAAGCAATCAAGACTGTGGGCATATAGGAAATATTTGTCAAATTCATGGAACTCAAAATGGGTACAACCTCTATACTCAAGAAACAAATATTGGGTGAGGACCAGCAGTATAAACTTCCCTATAATTACATCCCTGAGATGTGGGAAATAATGTGGGTGGAAGAAGAGATTCAGACTATTTTTTTTTCTTTTTCTTTTTTTTTTTTTGTAATTCAAACAAACACTTATCTAAATAGTAGATCTCACAATTTAGAAAAGTACAATCGGTCAAGTAGAATTACAATATTAATTTTATAGAGGATCTAACAACTACAATAATGTGTTTAGTGTTTGTTGATTTCAGCCAGATTTGGACTACTGACTCAGACAGAAGATTAATTTGCAATCAAAGTTTTTCAAGTAGTGTAGAACATGGAGACTTAACTGATTATATTTTTCATAACAAAAAAAAAGACAACACTGCTGACAATTAGCTCAATGAAATTAGTTTGTATTTCACAAACTAATGGTTGTTTTCTGGAAGTTTATCCTAGCAGCAAAACCATATTTCAAATTTAGCCAGTCCTTGGCTCCACCTAATACTACAGGGATAAAAAATATGCAGCAGTAAGAGATAGGAAAGAGCATTACTATGTAATAATTTAATTGTTTACTAGAATTATTATTTTATTATCAATTAATTATAAAATAATAAACATAAAGCAGACATTCCAGAGTAGTTCTTCAAAGAGTTACTGTTCAAAAATTAGAAAATACAAAAATGTTTCAACCATATTATCAATATCGTACCAGCAGAGTATGCTTATTTTTTAACTCTGCTTAAAATCCAGGGTCTCAAGTGGTAATCATTTCAGTTCTGTTTTGCCATATGTTGTGTTTGCATTTTTGGGTACATCACATCTGTATCATACTGTTCTCAGCTTTAAAATAGTAATAACTGTATTCTTTATGTCAGAGTCATAGTAATTCTTCATTTTTTAGTATTTTATTTAGATTTTCATCTGGAAGATGCTCACTGGGGTATTTAACAAAAAAAACTTGTGCCACTACCTTTATGACAAAGGAAAGCTGGGACCTTAGACTACAGACCTACATTAATCTTGCTCTTGGCCGTTGTTTTAATTAAATAAATGGGACTCCTGTGTGTATTGTAGACATCTGCTGAGGGTTACACAAGCATTTTTCCCATGAAAGTGTCCTCCACAACTTCATGCATACCACAGTACACCAGAGACTCTCTTGCATTGTACCATCCACTTGTGTCAGTAATCGGTGCCTGTTGACAGCTGGCTCAACCCCTATTTCCAGTATTGTTGATCAGAATCACCGAGCTTTGTTCTGTGGATCTATCAGACCAGCTGCTCTTTCTGTTGCAACAGAAAGAATGGACTCTCCATACTTAAACACACTCTTTACTCCAAGATAGTCCCCCTAAAGTAAGTCGACTGGTTGGACCACATCCATATAACCCAGAATCAACTGTGAAAGTTAGTGGAAGGCATGTAGGCACACACGGCACAGAAACTTTCAGTCTGGACAAAAGAATCACCTGTTTTTTCTCCCTGTGTTTTCTCACCAAGACAAAAAAACAAAACCAACAACAACAAAAACCAGCCCAAACACACCAGGGAGAGATGCATGATGCATTTGCCCCAAAAAACTGGAAGTTGTGATGCCAGCTTAGGTTTTCCTGATGGACTTCTTCCCATTTAAGTACTAAAAAACTTACAAAAACTGACTGAAAATATACATTTTAAATACAATTTGTAAAAAAAAAATCAACAGTCAGTAGAAATATAAGCAGAAAAAGCAAATCTTTTATCTTCTGCACAACCTTCCATACCTGCTGAGCTCAGCAGGTTTTACTCACCCAGTGAAAGCCAGAGTGTGACCCAGATTTATAGCTTTTCACAAAATTTGCAGATGTTTCAGACATTTCCCATGTAAGAGGTGTTTTTAAAAAATGTAGAGTTTGGCTGAGACTAACTGTTCTCTATGAGAGCAAAGCCTCAGAATATTAATCCAACAGAGGCTTTCGAGTATTCAGGAAATTGTGGTGGATTTAGGTCTGAATAGTTAAACGAGAAGAGAGGATCACACTCTATGCAACTGCTGCAATAAATGATGCTCAACAGAAAAAACCAAATTGTGAACAGCTTTATCCTAAACAGGCAACAAATGAGGAGTAGGTATGAACAAGGAGATGAACGGATGAGCCTCATATTTTAAAAAAAGTGAAACAAAGGACATTCCTGAAAAACAAGAAGTGTACTAAGAAATCTAGGATATAACACAGAAAACAGTTGTAGTGAAAATATAATCAGTGTTTCCAAAAGAACAATCACTGGAGAGCAATAAACCTTATTAATCCCCCACTAATTTTCAAAGATCTATGCTCCCTAAGGAAACAGAGATATAAAATTGCTAACCTTAAAAATATAAAAAACATCAAAAGCATAAAAGGTCACATAAAGTTCCAGAAGAAGCTTGAAGCTTTACCTTCATGTTAGCAAAAGAAAAAATCAGCCTAATTCTTTCATGGTAGTGACTTAGAAAGAAGCTTTTTAAACCACTTCCCAAAATGTAAAAATGATATTCAAAGACAGGATGTCATTTTCAAAATCAGATTGGAACAGGATTACTTAATTAAAAGAGACAAATTAAAAATAGGAAATAGTACAGCTGGCGCCTCAGAAAAAAAAAAAAAAAAGGGTGGGATGTGAAGCACGTCAGTAAGTGTTAAAAAAAAAGAAAAAAGAAAGAAAGAGACAAAAAAGTTCTCAGTAGATGTGGACATCAAAAAAGCATAAATGTGGGGATTTGGAAAATAATTTCTTAAAGACGTGGGCTATAATTTTAACAGCAGAAATTGCATTAGGCATAGACAGAAAGAAAGAAAGAAAAAGCTTGTTATCAAATATTAGCTTTGAAGTATGGAGCAGTGACAAAGGTACTGTAGTGGATGAAAGCCAGCAATATTCAAGGCTTAATAATTCAGTGTTTCTCTCCAAGGCACTCTCATAAGCTGTATCAATCAAAACAAAAAATGCATTTAGAAATAGGGTACATATGCAGAGCAAAAGACCATGAAAGCAGTCTGAATATAGAAAAGCTTGAGAACCTCCTGTCCAACTCACTTAAACAGAAGCTCTGATTAAATGTTTGCTGAATGTGTGCAACTAAGCCTATGGGCAGTGTAAGATGACAATATGTAGTCTTTGTTATTTTTTATTTTATTTTTCCTGATGGACCAGGAGATGGAAAGAAATAAGATCTTAGCATTCAAATAAAAGAACTATAGTTTATAATATTGAAGGTCTCACTGAGTTCAGTAGGTCCTGTGGGACTTCATTGCAAGGCAATTAAGGTGTAAAGTGCTCAGAATTCCAATTTATTTTATTTTATTGGGAAGAAGTATTTTTATTTTTTAGCTCAGAGCTGCATAGTGTACATGATGATGCCTCATCAGACTGTCCTGAGTCACAAGGCACTGGGAATCTTGCAGCTGGACTTCAGGCTGTCTCACACTAATAATTTCCTTTCCAAAAACATTTTAAAAGCAAGAACAAAGCACTCCCATTACACTTCCTAGGCTAATTTTTACAAAGCTACTGAATAAGAACAGACAGACAAGAATATTTTTTCCAAGCCCGAGTCGATAATTACATTTCTAATGAATGCTTGTGAATGCTGAAAATTTCTGAAAATCAGGCACTTCGTCCTAAATAACAAACTGTTCAACCAAGAATTTTCCATACATGAAACTCTTTTCTGTCCATTCTGCATTCAGAAAGACCATAACTTTCTCCCTCTGCCCATCTGCTCTTTGTATATTCTCTACCTACTTCATGCTTTTACACCCTTTCCCCTCTATTCCCATTTTTATTTCTCCTTCTTCTATAGTGCTATTCTTGGTGGAAGTCTGTTCAGGCATCCTCCAAAGTATACCCTGCTCTGCTGAACACAGCCACTAATGGTAGCAATTCCTTTTGTTTTCTGTCTTCTCTCCATCAGAGTGAGTAAAAAATATGACAAGACCCTCAGCAAACAGGTTGTTGTCCTACTCCTCAGAGTGTTCTGTGACATACCAATTTGATCACTGAAGCACACGAAATGAACACACAAATTTAGGAAAATCTACATTGAGCCCGTAACCCGAAAGAGAAGAGTGAAGAGATAAAACTTCTTCCTTTTCACAGCATGTTGACGTGGTCCAGATTCCTGTTTGCCAGCAGGATGGAAAATAGAGCTATACAGGGAAAGATTTGAACAAAAGAAGCTGAGGTCAAACCTTGTACAATGTCAAGGGCCTCAAACTTAAAAAGAGATGTAGCTCCATGCAGCCCAAACAGAAAGAGAATGACATAAAAACCCGTACTTGAAAAGAAAACCAAAAATCCGGTTTAATAATAGATTTCTTTTTTAATGGACTCTCTTCCAGTTCACTTTTATTTTTAGGAAGTTGGTGTCTTACCAGTCACTGCAGCTGGACTTGCACACAGTTAGTTACCACATACCTAATGCAAGTCATTCTGAGGAGATTTTGGTGGGACATGTTCCAAGTTTGCAGAAATTATTATTTCATAAATAATTTAAAATTACACAAGAAGTAACTCATCTGTACAAATTGAAAGTTTCCACCAAATACCTTGTTATTAGTTTCCTTATGTTAATTTCAGCTCTTTAATTAGGCATTTTGGTCCCTTCTCTTTTCTCCCTTTCAGTAATTATCTCAACATTTAGGGCAGATTACAAAGATTTCTATACAGACAGCCCACCATCAAACCCTGTGAGCTGCTTCTTCAAGCCTTGCAATCAGAGATCTATTACACTCATTTAATTAGAGCTGGAAAGTAGAAGTTCAACCCTATCTGGAAATCTGGACCTGAGCTCTACAGCTAAGACCTTGGGCTATGTAGGTACAAGGGAGAGTCACTGATAGTCAGACTGACTGCATAGCCTGCAGGCTGGTGGAGCTGACTCCTTGCTTGCATGAAAGGATGCTTCCTGCTCATGCTGGTCAGCAACATCTTGTCTCTGAGAAAGACCACCTTACCTGCCTTACAGCTTCTGTGTAATGGTAAAAGGGCAGTAATACCTCATTCTGGGCAGGTACCCACCTTTCTAGCTCTGACCTCTCAAATTCTTGGATTTCTGGTTTGTGGTGGACATCTGATTCCATCAGTTCTCAGCTGTAAAAAAAAAAGCTCCACACAACTGATTCAGCAAAGGCCAATACTTTTACAGACTCAAACTGGAGTTAACATAAAAACAGTGCACTCTTTTTCGCATGTAAAGAAAAGACAAAAGGAAAAATTAAAAGACTGCTGTATCAAAGAGAAACCACCTAAGGACAACACACCTAAGAAAATCCAACCCTGTTCAGCTAGGTTTGCGGAAACAGGGTTTTAAAGTTTGGAAGAAGGATGGCCCAACAGTAGTGTGAGAAGGTGCCTTGCCAGGCCATTGCTGTCAGTTATGAGAGAATAAACAATACTGCCACAAGGTCAAAACATGGACATATTAAGGAATGCTCTAGGTAATTAACCTGGAGCAGGTCAGCATGTTAAAATCTCTAACTACTGCAAGTCTTCCCTCTGTCGAAAGAAAAATATTTTTTCTGAAGTATATTTGATCATTAGTTTTAAAGTTAATGCAGTGGAAACTAGATTTTTTTTTTAGATCTAATTGATAACTTTTATAAATATTGTTCTGTTACCTATTAATACAGTGGTTTAGAATTTTTTTTTGTGAATACATAATTTATATTCAGATGGCCATGTTTAATTAATGCTTTCAATGCTTATTAAAAAATATTTTCAAGACAATCAGTTGTCTTATATTTTAGAGAAATTGCTAATTCTGTTGGAATGTTGGACTATCTAATACATGCAACAGGCAAACTTGCTTTAACAGCTTAGTCTTTTTGGGGAAATATGTAGTGCAATCACTCTATGCAAATCCACTTGCAGAAGCAGCATTAGCTGTCACACTTCCTGAAGCTGTCGTGATGACTGGTGATAGAAGACAATGGGTAAAAGTCAGAGACACTTTTCTCACCCTTGTTAAACTTTCTCTTCAGCAGCATGTGGCACTGCGGGTAATGAGTTCTATCTGTGTGTCACCAGCCTCACTTACAGAGAAAAAGCACTCAGATGTTGGAGGTAAAAGCTGACTTCAGAGAAGCCAAAGTTTGCAGCTAAAAATAAGCCTTTGTATTCAGAGTTCTGAAGAAGTCCCAGATATTCCAATTACTTTTCTGGTACTCAGAAAAAGCTTTTTGCAATAGTGTTATTAAATGATCTAGGTAACTGGGGAAACTAAATCCTGGTGACTAACAATCAGCAATAGTTTTCTTCAGCTATTCTCAGTATTCTTGAATTCATGAGTTCAAAAAGTAGGAAATTACCTTAAACTATTAATATTTTTCTACAACAACTATTTAGTATTAAAATTAAGAAAGAAATAGACAACTTCTGTATTGATGAACTTCAGACACTATTTTGGAGATAAAATCCTACAGCAACCCAGCCCCTGAAATAGCTAAAACAAACTGGTCAGCAAAATGCATCTAAATATTGGGAACTGCATTAGGTAACAACTGTGTGCATTAATGCACATCTTCTGAATTATTGCAGTAGAACCATCCCAAAATGAAACAATGACTCCCTTTCACTCGTTAGCATTTCTCCAATTCCCATTGCATCCTTTTGTATGAGGTAAAGCAATTGTAATGCTGGCCAAAGCAAACTTTCCCATCACATGCTGTAAGACACAAATCACCATAACAGTATATCTATGTATATCTATTCAACACCTGCAGCACTTTCTGTTCACTGTATTTTTATTTCCTTTTTCTTAGTTTTTCAAACCAGGAGAGATTTTAATCTCACACTTAGACTTGCAATGAAGTGTCCAAAATCTAGTAAACTATGGGCTAAAAATGGGTTATTGTTTGTACAATTACACGTTATTTTCTTTTTCTCCCATTAATAGAAAGTTTATTTAAAGCCTCTTTTGTAGACTTTTACTTTTTACCCAGTGTGCAGCTGAAAAAGAGTAAGCTAAATAAGCCAGTCTTCAGACACCCAGAAGCACATGCCAGGAGCTTGCCTTTTTCAGACACATTTCACATCCTTTGTTCCAGGAGAACTCTCATTCACTTGAAATTGAAATTTTGACTAAGGACTAGAATATTTAATCTTGTATGTCAAATGGTGGAATAAAGTGTGCTGATTTCCCTGGCATTTCAACATCTTTAGCTGTATCTATGCTGATGATCTCCAGTATCACCAAGCTATATTTTTTCCCCATAATTTTTTTTCTTACCAGGATTTTATCACTGTTAATTTTTGATCAGGTTTGCATAGCAGAATTCTCATGCATTATCAACTGTGTTGAATATTCTGATAACTTTCAGAAGCCTAATTTTTCATGTTCAACAGGATCTGAGGTCTTTTTGAAAAAACCAAGTAGTCATTGAAACTTTTGACATTGTACATACTGTGACAAGGATAGACCACAAATTCAGTTCTCTGATCAATAATTACAGTATAAAAAATTCCTACAGCTTATTTTAGCACAATGCTTATTCAGGTAGCTTTAGAAAAACCTGGTAAGTCACTGGATACATGAGTAGCTTTCCAAATATTTAAAATACAATAATAGCAACCCTAGATATAAATTTTAATAATATCTGCTTTAAGGGGATAGTATCTCAGACTTTAGAATGTATGATGTTTAGATGCTGTTCCAGAGGGTTTCCAAAATACTCATTTTCACAGCCCAAGTAACCTCAGAAATTGTGGGGTTTGCTATTTCTAAGCGTGATAATAATACTTACACCACACCCAATCTTGTCTTGAATGAAAAAATAAATACCTGCTGTATTAGCACATATCTAACTGCTAACAAATTAGTTAAACCTAACTTGTATAAATTATGTCTCACTTTAGCTATAAATGTCATCTATGACCACAGTGAATTTATCCAACCTGATGTAACAGACTGCACATGTTTCTAAGAAAGGTATAATTTCAATTTCTTCAATTACTATGAAACATTATCGTTGAAGATCTTACCCTGAAAGCTGGGATTTTTTTCAGAAATGCTTGAGCAAGCAATATCTTTTGCAGTATTTCTTCTTTTATCATAGTCAACACATCTCTTCTTATCAGAATTGAAACACATAGCTTAAAAACACATACATGCAGATAACACTTCGCTCAATATTTTTCCTGTGTTGATAAGAAAAGAAAGCAATTTTACTGGGATTTAGATACATTTTGGAAAGGCCATAAAAAACTGATAACTGATAAAAAAAAAAAAAAGTTCTTTGTATGTAATAAGACTGTGAAAATAGCACTGCCAAGTTCACTTTATGAATATGGACAGCCACACCAGGGGTTAAGACTGTCTCCTTCTGTCTTCTTCAGTTTGGAGTTTCTGTTTTAAAAAACAACCTTCCACTGTTGAAACCGCATGGGTCAAATCCGACAGTCACAGGCTTTACAGACTCACCTTTTGCATATATTAAGTAGACACCCCACAAAAGACTTAGAAAGCCTCATTTTGTTACAGCATTTGAACAATTTTTGAAGCCTTAAATGCTCAACCATACTTGTTGATGTCTGATCAAGACCTTCATTTCAGCAGGTTTATATTTTATTTTGTTTTTACCTTTTGGGTGGAAATTGATTCCCATCTATGTCTGGGAATTTTTCCCATCTCAGATTTGAATTTTCAACAAACTTCTGACAAAGTACCTTATCCTTCTCTGAGAGTGAAGATGAAGAAAGCCAGGAGTATTCATAGCTTAAATTATTTCTAACAATTTTTCCGCAGAGGAGATTGAGTGGATCAAAAGAAGCTAAAAATGTTCAGTCTTCCAGTAAAATGTGCTATTTTCTGATCTAACGAAGAGGCTTGGTCAAAGTGCAAATTCACACTTTGCATACAGTCGCTATAAGAATTGTAGGTAAAAACCTCCAAATACTCCACAGTGAGACAGTGTTAATTTACTACTGATTCGACTTGGTCTGATGCCACAGTTATAGTATCCATTTTACCAATATTGTCTCTCAGTTTATTTTGGTATATTTTTGCAATGTTTGTGTCAAAACAGTCCATACAAATATGAGTGATCCTGTTTTTATTACTATCTCTCTCCATTGTAAAAGAAACATTAAACATATCTCAAAAGTACCTCAGTGCCTCCATGTGTATATATCTGTTGAAACTAGGCCACTTGTGATTCTTCTGTATTTCAAGTTTACCATTTTTGAGCCCTGCAGGTACTAGAGCAATTATGCAAGGTGAAGTTTATGTATTAACACTGGTTTTTTAAAACCCATATTGGTTATTCCAAATTAATTTCCATTAACAATATATCAGCAAATGTTTTCTGCTAAATACTATAATGAACAAAAAAGTGTTCTGTTGTGTCTTTTTACTTTTGTAGTCTATTTCACTGGTATCTTTCCATTTCACATCAGTCTTTCTCAACTTTCAGGAAGTTATCATGTAAAAACCCACATCCCCTTGGTCAAAAAGCTTTGAAAACATTTCATTTATATTTTTGTGTCTGATAACATATCTATGTCTTATCGACTAAAACTGTCTTCTTAGTAAAGAGTAGGAATAATTGTCTGTTTATTTTCAGATAATAGCTCTCATTGTGCTCAGCTCATCCCCCATTAAGAAGATAGTAAATATGGCTATGTTGTAAAAATAGCAACAAAATTTCAGAGCCTCTGAATAATACTCTATTTTTCTTCCAGAGACAAAAAACTGCCATCAGTAGAAAACTACGTAGAAAGCTGGATATTTTTCAGTTAATTATTGCTCAATGATTGATAGCAATTTTTTTGTGCTTGTGACTCAAACTCTTTATAAGTATGTCAAAAAGAAGAGCTTAGAATAATTTTTGATATTAAAATAAGAGAGTGCTACGTTAGAATAACACATTTATCAATTTTCAGTCATGTTCATTTTTTGACTTGGTTAAATCATACTAAGATCTTTTAAATTGGGGGATTTTTCTAAATTCCTGTGTAATTTATTCTCAATACCCTTTGATAATGATCTGTAAAAATATAATAATATATCTAATATATTTAAGAGTGAAGACAAACATATGGACTAGGGACTGGGCTGTCATCCATAGCCTAGTGACTATGCAGCACAAAATAAATATGGAATAGATATGTTTAAGATTTTTTCTCTATGCTAGACATATAGTATAAATGCAATATATTTATTAAGATATACATATTCCCATATAAATGTATAAATACTATAAAAATATACTTTCTCTGAAGGAACATCCAAATCATAGAGCTAGTGATAATTCTGTATCACGTGTCTATCATACCATTAAATGAGACCAAAATAAATGTAAATCTTTATCCATGTGGTTCAAGTTTCACAACTATTTCTAGCTCAAAGAAAAAAAAAAAAAAGAAAAACTGACAGAAACTGGAAAATGTGAGGAAAAACATATCTTTAAAAAATGTAAGTATGCTTTATGTTAATCTATCTGCACTTAAGAAGTATAGTAGAGTTTCATACATTTAAATTGAAATGAGAATTGATACAAAACTGTTCTCTTGGTTAAGATAGAAATAAACCTTTGAAGACTGAGACAAAAAATATTGTTGCATACTTCAGTCTTCCTCTCAGTTTTTGCTACCAGTTTTCCAGCCTTGTTTATTGGGGGAGGAGGAAGTTCCACTTTCTTTAATATTACTTTTCTGATTAATATATCTGTCCAAGTTACTTTTGTCAAAGCCCTTCTTGTTATTTGTTGCATCCCTTACTAAGTTTAGTTCCAGCTTCACCTTGGTCTTCCTCACACTATCCCTATATAAGTGAACTTCATCCCATACCCTTCCCAGGTTTCTTGTCCTTGCTTCCACTGCCTATGCATTTGCTTGTTTCCCTTTAATTTGACCAGCAGGTTCCTACTCAGCCATGGCTATCTCTTGCTATCCTTGCCCAATTTCTTGCTCCTGGGGATGTCTAACTCTTGCACTCCATGGCATCTTTCCTAAAGATCTGGTAGCTCTGTTTTCTCCCTTGTCCCTGACAGCAATCTCCCAGGAAAGGCCTCTGACTACTTCCCTGAAGGGGTAAAAGTTTTCCTTCCTAGAGTTTAGGGGCCTGACTTTTTTCCTTACCTGGCCATATCCCTTAAGGCTGCAAAATCCAGTGGGTGATCACTGCAGCACAGGCTGACTCCAGTCTAGGTGACCTCAATTAGTTTGTCTGCATTGGTGGCCATCAGATCCAGTATTGCATCCCCACTGGTAGTACTGTCTATTACATCCCTTAGGAAGCCGTTCTCCCTGCATTTCAGGAGTTTCTTGGGCTGCCTACAGCTTGCTGTGCCTGTTTCCCAGCAGATTCTGGGGTGGTTGAGTCCCCCAGCTGTACAAGATGCTGTGAGTCAAAAGATTATCCTTGATCAAGGGCCTGCAGTAGACAACAACCATGAGTTTCCCTTCTGATTCTTACCCACAGGCCTTCAACTGGCTCAGGGCTGCTCTTCAGCTGCAACTCTTCACACTTGATCCACCTCCTGGGGTACAGGGCAACACCTCTGTCCCTCATTCCTCCCCTGCCCCATCTGAAGAGCCGGTAGCCCTTGGTAGCCGCACCCCAGCCATGGGATTCATCCTCAGTGACTGAGTTTCATTTGGACATGTCCACAGCTAAATTCTTCTTCTTAATGTGTACTGCATAGACATGTGTCTCTGATGTGAGACACACTGTACATATTGCTGAAAAGAAAATCTGATCATTTAATAAAAACTCATTAACCAACAATACATTATAAATCAAATAGATGAAATTAAATTACCAAGTCTTAAGACCAGGTGTTATAGTAATGTATATAGCTGATTGTTAATTACTTTTTTTAAGTTTAACAGTTGACTGATTTTTTCAAAATTAATATATACCAATTCTTAAGATAACACAGCTGCAATTGTTATTAGTAGAAGCTAAGGAAACAAATAAGTATTTGTGTTCTATAATTTTCTTTACTCTTATGTCCTATTAGCTGAATTTAAAAACATAAATACTGAGAGAGTATTTGTCAGTACCTTCTTCTTATCATTCACCCTTCCTCCCCACATTACCTAACTTCCAGGTTCATACCAGAGCTGTCTCTCTTGAGGGTTGTACAAGCAATTGATTTTTCAGTTCACAAAAGAAGTGGCATTTGTCCCAACAAGAATGGCAATAAGAGTTTGGAAATATGCATTCAGTTTTTCTCCAGCTGAGAGAGAAGCACACCAAAATATTCTACACTGTTTCCATACTTGAGAGGGCAGAATCATAATCAGAACAAATGCAGATCATAATCTTTACCAATAAGTAGGGGAAAAAAATCTGCTTCCCTGTCTGTCCTTGAGCTTCTCCTGTCTTTTTCTATTTGCTTCTTTTGTATGTAGAACTTCCGTCTCTGTCAGATCATGAACAGTTAAGCTGTCTCACTGTACAGTTTGCCCACTGCATTTTAAATCTTAATAGGTGAATTGGTTTAAAAGCTTAAATTCTTAAAAAAAAAAAAAATCCCATTACAGTGAATGTTCCAAAATTCTAAACATTGGTTTTTTTCAGATTTGAGTCTTCACCTTATAAGACTTCACAGGGGCACTAACACAAATACCACCAAGTTTTGGGAAGCTAGGTCTAGAATACTGAGTCAGGTCAAGTGTGGTGGCCTCAGTTTAACTGTTTTAGATTTAAAATGCATTTGACCTCAGAATATGACTCAAAAGCACTTATAGATATTAAAATAAAGATTACCCATCTCACTGGTGTGATAGAACATAGAAATAATTTAAAAGCAATAAAGGAGAACATTTACAGGCATCAACTTCAATTTTATTCTGGAAGAGTTCTGGATTTTACAATGCATAAATTCACAGATTCCATGTAGAGGTCTTTACTTTTATTTTTTTTTCATTGTGAGTGTGTGCATGTGGTACATCCTTATAATTAAAAAAAAAAAAGGCTTATGATTTGCCTTGAAACTATGAATAGCATCTGGGATAACTCATTTCAAGCCCATTTGTTTTCTCTTGCAATATGGAGAGACATTGAAGTTCAGAAAGAAATAGGGAGCATTGTAAATGTTTGACAGTCTTTACTAGAAGAATAGTTTTTTGAGAGTCTATCTCTCATCTGTAAGACATGCTTAGATTTCATGTCTGTCAACTTCAGGAGGTAAAAGGGATGTGGAAGAGAATGATTTGGTCCTTGTGTTTTCTTGGAAAGTCTGAGCATACAGATTAACTAGGTGTGACCTATATCTTGTATTGACTCTGGTCAACTAAATGAAAGAGTTCTACCAATTCCTTCCTCTTTTCTTTTCTTTTCTTTTCTTTTCTTTTCTTTTCTTTTCTTTTCTTTTCTTTTCTTTTCTTTTCTTTTCT
>JAYDZK010000113.1:108129688-108157100 GCA_034509185.1 Euphonia xanthogaster
TTTTTTTTCTCTTTTTTTTTCTTTTTTTCTCTTCTCTTCTCTTCTCTTCTCTTCTCTTCTCTTCTCTTCTCTTCTCTTCTCTCCCTCTCTAGTTCTGTGACATAAAGCACCTAGAGAATAATTATATTACTTTATCCAGAGCCTAGATAAAAGGACAGGTCTAATGTAAACTTATGTGTGTGTGTGTGTGTGTGTGTGTGTGTGTGTGTGTGTATGTATTTATGTATGTAAATCACCAACAAATACTTGCACATTTTTATTAACTATAGAGATTAACCATTTCTTGGCCATGAGTAGTATGAAATTCTGCAGTATTATACAATAGTCTTATTCATTTAAGTGTCATTTAGTTCTCAGTAAAATCCATGGGTATGTTTTCCCTCAGCTCACAAACTGCAAAGACAATTCCTCAGTTCATCCTCTGAACCTCCTTTTTGACATTGAAATGGGGGGGGACTGAAGACAATGTCATTCAAGATTCAGTCTGCTTTCTTTGAACTAAAAAAATGCAGCCTTTGCATTGCAGAACTCTTTGACAAGGTTTAAAAATATACTTCTGAACAGAAGTTGAGCTATCCCCCTGCATATATGCCCAATTGTGCTGTAATATAATGCACTTTAACAAAATTTGCAGAAATGTTTTACAAGTGCATGTTGGAAAATTCAAACAGACTGACTCTGCCATCTGCTACTTCTGATAAGAGACTCATCTGTCTGTTGAGCAGGTAGTAGAGAGACTTGCTGAAGAAAAGAGAAGATAATGAAACACTGAAAACATGCTGTATTTCACATTTACTTGTGGACACGCATCACCTAATTGGGGGTCAAACCAATGTTGTGAAGTATTTAGAATGCATTGTGGATTCAATTTGAATTAACTAACTATGAATATATGCAGAACATTAAAAATTAAACCAATTGATGTAATTTGGCCACTGAACACAACTCCATCTCTGTTTCAGTGACAAGACTAACAAGAGTAGGTGTAACCATGAAGGGACACTTATCTCTACTGTGACACTCATAGCACAATACCAAATACCCCTGTCTGCTGGGGGCACACAATTAAAGCAGCATAAAGGTTAGCTCCATAATTACAGTAAGTCTGAGTAAGGACAGCATGCAGTTGCAGTGTTCTAGATGAAAACAGAAGTGACTAGTTCCTTTTTTTTTTCCAGTACCAACAGAAAAGTACTACAGTTCTGAGCTATTTCAGAACACAATTATTTTATTTTCCATTCAAATTTGATACATGTGCCAAGGCATTAAAAGCTTGATGTTTAGTCAAGCCTGGCTTGATGATTGCATCCTTTGGAGGAATGGTTTCCATCCCATGCACAATATTCTGAAATGCAGCTAGCTTAATAAGCCCTTAATGCTCTTGCACCTATTATTTTCTTTCATGTTGCCAGACAGACAGTCCTTCCAAAAGCTAATAACATTAATGACATCTGTCAGCTGCTAAGGGATAGCAGCCCCCCATTAGCATCTGTTGCTCTGTGACAAGGTTAACTCTGAAAAAAGGTGTGAAAAAATTAGTTTAAATGTACCATTGTTGGTGACACCTGAAGAGGCCATGGTCATGATGAAGAAATGAGATAAAAAAGAAGAATATAAAGCAGATTATATTTAGGATGCTTGTGTTTTCAGTACCGTCCTAAGAGAGGACAGGGAGAAAGCCTCACACAGATCAGGAGAGGCTGAAAAAGGATCTGTCACTGAGGAAAATGAGAAGAACCAAGATAGGAACTGTGATTAGCTCCAGGTGTGGATCCTCAAGGGGAAAGATGAACTGCAGAGGAACAGCTCAGAGTGGGATAGAACTAACCTTTTATTTTAAGTGTCTGGAATAGAGAGAAAGCCCACATACAAGGCACTGTGTTCTTCAGTGCCTGAACAGAGTTCAGGATGAAAGGCACAAGCACTGGGAAAGGGTAGACTTGAGGGAGATTTGACTGAATGTTAGATACCCTCCCACATGAGGTAAGTAATGCCAAAGGGACTATTCTGAAATGGCAAATAGTAGAAATATAACAAGGAAGAACTCTAGGATAGTGAGACTTATCAAAAGACTAGTCAGGAAAGCTTATTTTTGACAGTTCTAAATAAAATCCTTCCATCTGCTTTTCATTCTCTCTTGTCCTCTCTTTCTCAGTAAAGTAAATCAAGAAGTACCTCTCTCCAGGCTGGATGAAATATTTATGTAAATCTTCTTCTTTTTGACTGACATATTCTATCACCAACTTCCACAAGAGGATTTCTAGTGTTCATCTCTTCCACTGACCTGGCTGTGCCCTGTTTCTAGATGTTCCTAGGTTTCACAGGCTAATCTGAACATTTCGTGTAATTTTGTGAAGCTTACACACTCCATAGACCTCATGCAGCAATATAAATGTGAAAAGATTTTTCACATTTGCCATGATAATTTGAAAATAGGGATTCTAACATGGCAAATATTACTGATTAAATTTACTTCAATAGATAAAATATCCAAATGTTGGGGATACAAGCCATTCTTGATTAAAACTAAATGACATTTGCTTCACTACACAGTACTTTGGAATGTTAGTCACTAGTCTTATCTGTCTGATTTCCTTTCAGTGTGTGTTAAAAACTTAGGAACACGGATATTAAATTAGTGTCCATCTTAATACTTTGAAATAATAATGTTAAATCAATGCAGCAAATTAATCTTAAAATACAGATGAACACAGTGGAATAATTATTGTAGGAGCAAATAAAGTTTGAACAACATTTATATTGCTTTTCTGTATCCTAGTGAATCTTTAAGGAATTTCATTAGGAATTCACTATTTATATTTTTTTAGCTAGTTAGATCACTTCAGAGCAATATAGTTTGGTTACTTAAGAAAAAGTGCTTTGCACAGTGGGTAAGAACCAGTATGAGAAAATATTACAATTCATAGTGAATTCTTAGTTTTATCACTGTCCAAAATTCCATCCATGAATCACCATCAATGTTTCATGAACACCATTGAAGCCAAAACCTTAATAATTATGGTGAACAAAATACCTGTTGCATTTCTGTAAAACTCGAATCCATGTTAAAGCAAGGCACAATGGAGAAAGAAGCACACACTCATAGATAAAGTACATATTTTCTCAGTAGACTAAAATAATAACGGTGAAAGAAACCTCCTGACAAAATACAATTTAACAGAATCATGGAATGGTTTGCTTTGGAAGAGAATCTTGAAGATCATCTTGTTCCATGGCCTGGGACACCTTTCACTAGACCAGGTTGCTCAGAGCTCCACCCAGCCTGGCCTTGAACACCTCCAGGAATGGAGCATCCATCACTTCCCTGGACACCTTCACTGTAAAGACTTTTTTCCTGCTGTCTAATCCAAACCTATTATTTTTCAATTCGAACCCATTCTTCCTTGTCTTGTCACTACATGCTCTTGTAAAGAGTCTTGCCCCATCTTTCCTGTAAGCTTCCCTGAATTTTTTGTGCGAGTATTTCTGCTGCATTAGAACTTTGGATATCTATTTGCCACCACTACAGTATACCACTCCCATCTTGTTTCCTTTGAAAGCGAAGCTTGGTAGACTTATAGTTTTATATGGAACTGGAATGAAAGCAAGTAATGTTAACTGTCCTTTGTAATAGAAGCAACTAGACCAAGTTTGACGTTTTATGAATATTTTGTGTTACTGCCATGTTCTATGCACTCTGCTACAGGAAATCTCTCAGCTTCACTCTTTTTGATTCTGTTTATACACTTGCTCCAAAGACAGCCAATACTTTGCAGATTTCAGTCTTCCTTTTCTTAGTTGATCCCTTAAGTGGAAGCATAAAAACAGTATTTACCATGGTGGATGTGGCTGAACCTGCCATAGCTCCCTTTTTTCCTACAAATGGATTGTCCTTGAAGTACTGTTGGGAATGACCCTAACCAGTGGGTCTTCCCAGTAGTATTCTTTTGAGATACTTGGTACAATTTATACCCTGTAGATAATTTTGTCAGGCTTTCTGCTGGCACAGAAACCATTCACATAATAATTTTTCTTGTCTTTTATCTTCAAACTGTGTAAAAATGGTAAGCAGTTAAATAAGCACTTCAGTATTAGTGTATTCAGAAGCTATGGACACATCTGTAAGAACAAATACTGCCCCTGGTTATCACCCTTGGACATCAGCAGTGACCTTTCTTACTAACACTACCCTCCAATAAAATGAATAGAGGATTATAATCACCTGAAAAGAACTCATTAATTATCCCAATCACCTTTTTCTTCTTCAAGTTGTCTTTATCTTACAAGATCACCTGTGTGACTTTGGAGAATGATACAAACCCTAATCCCAATGTTGTACCCACACAGTCAATGAACAGTAAACTACAGTTTCTATAGGTATAGTAAATGATCATTATGGGTACATATATTAGAACAGTGGTTTCTTGTTTAAATGCATTTAATTATTCACAAGCATATGCAGAATATTTGTTTGCACAGTTCCTTTGTGTATATGGGAAGCCCTCCTGGCAAAGTTAACCACCTTTACATGCATACAAAATTTCCTATTTAGATTGACAGAGCTTCATTAAATTATTTATAATTACCTTCTTCATTATTTTTTGTTTTGACTGGTTTGAAATACACATGCACACAGGCATTTCTAATTGTGCACTGCATTAATATGAATAAATATTACAGAAGGCCAAGATTATACACCTTTCACATATTTTTTCCCTGTGGAGTTGACTTAGTAGAAAATCATGAATCACTCAATTTCTCTCACAACATAGTAAGCAGTTAAGAACATTTCCTTTTAATAATCTCTTGCTAAATTTTTTTTCTATTGCAACCAGAAATGTACAGAACATAAAGAAGACAGGGATACATTTGGAATAAAATATATAAATAAATGGTACAAAACAAAAACTAGGGCTTTTTTGAAAAAGTAATTCACTGGGGTTTCTGGAGTTTTGCAAAATTAATGTATCCATTAGTGAAAAGACAGTTTTTACTGCATTGTAAACTACCTATAGTAACTATTGACATTTTGTGATATTTAATATCTCTTACCTTGTGTTAAGAATTTAATTCAGTTCTTATATTTTTAGAAAATGGATTGAGAGAATAGAATTCAAGACTCCTGTTGAACTTTGTATTTTTACTCTATAGCTGTTAACTTGAAATCAGAAAACTTGTGATTTGGGTCATAATTTTAGTATCTGTAGCATTCTGAACTGAGTATTCCAAAAGTCATTTCCATTCGCTATACCATACTTTTAGTTTGCAGTTTAGTCTATGACTGAACAAAGTTCTCTCTCAACACCATGTTTGAGTATCAGGGCCAAGTCCTTGGATAAATTAAGAGAGGAAAGAGGACAAAGATGCAGTACTGCAAAACAGAATTTTGAACCTGGTGCACCTGTACCTATCCCTGGTGTGTATATATATATGTGTGCATGTTCTACCTATGTAGCAAAGACAGGATAATCAGTGTTAGTTCAGAGTGTAGTGAAAAGAGGGCTAAACTAATTGAAATTATCTTGTACTTACTTAGATAAATCAGTTCACCTGGATTATTACTGTGGATCAGCTGTGGATTACTGTTGTTAAAACCTCACTATTTCTTGAGCTGGTTTTCTGTTGCTTGTCCCAATTAAATATTAATTGTCCCAAAGAGTAAAAAAGGATTCTTCTGGTCCAGCTGTTAAGCACTGCTATGAGAGGGGTTATCTTAGTTGAAATTGATATATGATAGAACAACTTTATGAGAATTTTACCTATTACCAACTTTACCTGTTAGATTCACGGCTAAGCTACTTGTCAAAGATTGAGAGTTCCAATATTCTCATTTTAAGTATTTTTCTAATCATTAAGAAAAAAAAAAAAAAAAAGCAGCAGCATCCTCATCATCCTCAGCATTCTTTTGCTTGTTCACTTCCTATTGCACATGCCACAAAGAAAAAAAAAAAAAAAGCAGCATCATCCTCATCATCCTCAGCATTCTTTTGCTTGTTCACTTGCTGTTGCACATGCCACAAATTAACTTTTGAGACATCTCACATGAACAGAATTTAGTGGTTTTTTGGGTGATAGTTACACATTTTAATTTGGCATTTATCTAGCTGGATGGTTTTTATTCACTTTGTTCTTAATTTCTGTCAGTGAATTAAAGAATTAATCACTTATAAATCAATAAGCTCTTGAAACTAACATGCAAGTGCTTGTGGGACATCATTTCTGCTTTAATGCCCAGAGGCTGGAAAAGCTCTCTTCCAAACAAAGGTAAAATTTTAGTCCCAGTGGTAAAATCCTAGTCCCACTAATTCCTTGAGACTGACTACTGGATCCCAGGATTAATACCCCTCTACCTTCCTAAAAATCACTCATATCAGACTGTCAGATGGGTAGGATTTGTACACTATACATAGTATATTCCTTTTTATATTTTTTCTATAAATGTATATGTGTATGTACACTCCAGAAGGTAGATTTAAGAGGAAAGGAATTTCATTGAGGCATACGCCACCAAAAATTGCCTAGAGTATTAATAAAAATCAGAGGTCCCAAGAGCATAATTACAGTTGCTGTAAAAATTTCAGGGTTTTTTTCATAATGCAATTTTTATGACTACTGAAAAAATATCACTGTACTCTAGCAGAAGAAAATAGACTTTTTTTTTCCAATCAGCCTGTGAAATGCATAGAATGTCGTTATTTGCACAATCTTGTCCAGAAAACAATTTTGGTACATGTTTGTAAATGATAGTTAAATATCTGTGCTCCTGTACAGTCAATGGAGAGAAGTATAATGTGGTGAGGGGGAAACTGAAAGCTCAGAAGGGAAATGTCGCAGGTATGAATAACCCACAAAGCACGCCAGCAACATACCTACACCTTCGACAGATGGCAGACACATTAAGGTTGGATGTGAATATAAAAGAGAGCCTGCATTTCTTTATGGTCCCAGAACACCAGTAAAAATACATAAGTTATGAATCCAAATCTCTCATGACAATAGTTGTGTAATGGGGTAACCACTGATAAATAAAACAAAAGTCGGATAATATCTGTAACAGCACAGACAAAGCCACACAATCTCAACTCATCACTTGACTAGTGATCAATGTCGTTTCACATAAAATAAGCAAAGGTGAAAATGAAACACTGACATTGTGAATGCTTGATTAAATATTGAGCCAATTAGGCTGGCACAGTTTAAGTTAAAAGTACAGGTGGTAAATCATCTCACTCTTAGGTCAAATCAAAGAAGAGCTACAATTAGAAAGACAAGCATACTGCAGCCAAGATGATTCAGAGAGTGGAAAATTATACAGTTGTTAGCAAAGCCCTGACAAGCATTAAGAATAATAAAAATAACTGCTTATTAAACAAGTGCTTATTTGGATTAAAAGTTTTCTGTGCAAATCTGTTAATGGGGAAGTTGTAGTTGTTTCCCTACACTTCTATATTTAGAATTTTTGCCAATAAATAAGTGATTTCATTCACAGGGACCAATTCTTGTAACTTTTCTAGCACTCAATTTCTCCCTCCATACCGATATATCCAGACTGTGCTTTGACTTCTCCCTTCATGGCATTTCAGTGTGCTTTACCATCTCTGTGTATTCTACATAATCTTCATTGCTACAGGATCTGGCTTCTTTCCACTACTGCATTATGTATCAACTAGTATGCTTTAGCACAGCACAAGAAAAACCTTAGTCAAGTGCAAATTATTGGGATTGGTGCAACAGTAACCCTGTTGTACAGGAGATTGAGTTGTCTATATGTCTGTTTTGTCTAAAGATTTGTGAAGATTTGTGAAGCAGCTGATGCAAGGACATGAGAATGCTTAAAGGTTGATGTAGGAGTGTTTGACATAAACCAGATCCTCCTTACCCCCAGTTCACATCCATAGTTTTCCTCTCATAAGAAATAAACCCTCATAGAATCACAGATTCACTTATATTGGAAAATAGCTCCATAATCAAGTCCAATCATTGACCAACCACCTTGTAAACTAAACAGTAGCACTAAGTGACAGGTCCAGTCACTTCTTGAACACCTCCAGAGATGATGACTCCACCACTTCCCTGGGAAGTTCATTCCAATGCTGAACCACCCCTTCAGTGAAAAAATTCTTCCTAACGTCCAGCCTGAACCTCTCATGACACAGCTTGAGGCCATATCTTCTTGTCCTGTAACAAGTTTCTTTGGAGAAGAGGCCAATACCCACCTTGCTACAGCATTCTTTCAGGCAGTTGTAGAGAGTAATAAGGTCTCCCCTGAGCTCCCTTTTCTCCAGGCCAAACAACGCCTCTTTAGAGGACTCAGTCTTTACATCCTTCACCAACTTCATCCTTCTCTGGACACACTGCAGCACTTCAAATGTCTTTCATGAAGTAAGGGGCCCAGAACTGGGACAATACCCAAGCATCATAAGAACTTCAATCCCATTCCTATTTGAAATAATCATGGAATAAGGATTCTGACTCTTTAACATCCATAACATGTCATATACAAACTGTGAAACTGCGACTGCATTGTGGCTACTCCTGACTGTGTCTCAAAAAGGCATGAAGAGAACTTGTCCTTCTGCAAAAGGGTCTGACCATGCTTAAAAGTAAGATCTACGTTTTTTGTCATATTCTGAAGCAATATTTTTACAGATCTCTTGGGCTCTGACAATTGATAACTTAAATAGGGCCAAAATCAATAAGTGTGACATTGTAAACTTCTGTAGGAACACCTTGTGTGGACAAACAGTGGATGAGTTTGTTCAGGGGATCCTTGCTGTTGATGGCACAAGTTTTGGTGCTGTCATTAGTAAAGCTTTCCAGAGACTGATAGTTTTGTACTGATTTTTTATTTATACTGCATGCCACTTCTCTCTATTCTTATTATTTATACTGTGTGTGGTTTTCTGACTAGTCTTCATTTGCAACAAATTATCTTTCATCCCACTTTTGCAAGTCAAATGGCATGTTCAGGTTTAATTAGAGGCCATAACACACTCTAATAAAATTCTGTTCAATTGGAAATAACTTTGAGATATCTGAATTCACAATTCACTGCATTGAATTTGGGAAAAAATGCTGGTTTTACAGATGAACTGGAAATATGATTTAGCATTAACTGTAGAACTACTGGCCATTCCTAATTCCATTAGGAATTAAGTTGGGTTTGTGTGCTACTCTCAAAATAGGATGATGCAAATAGTTTATATAATTCAGATTGGCCTGTTTGAAAATCCCAGTCTGTATATTTAGTTCTCAATTTTCTTTGCTTTCCTGAAAGACATACACTAAGCTTTAACAGCTTTTCCAATGTAAAGCAATTGCTTTCCATGTCAAACAAAAGCCCTTATTAGTGTGAGGTAATGTGTTAGCTACTAAGAAGATTCTGGTATGCTAGCAAACTAATAAATATTCATAAATAAACTTGAACTAGACAATGCACAGATTCTCTGAAGAATGTGCTATAGTCTTAATCCAGAGAGTGTTGTAGTAATTAACAGATAAAAGGGGAGGTTCATTAAATGAATATGCAGTGTCATGAAATCAGAGCTGTACATTGATCAATGCTAACTTAAAGATTCTTCCTTAGCTAGAATATTTTGACACCCCATTTATCACTAGTACTATTTTTAGATTTTTAATTAGCAGATCACCAGCCCTTACCTCATTAACTTAGCTTCTGCAAAAACATTATTTCTAGAGATAATAGCTAGGTTAGAATAATCACCACTCCCAATTTCTTGGGCTGTAAGGAAGGACAGGACTTCAGCTTCTGTGACATGAAAATATATTTCATACCAGGCAAATGTGACCTTGACACAAGAGCATGTGTCTTACTCTGCAAACAATTTCTCTTCACTTTATTTTCCTAGGTGCATTAACTTCAAAACATGTACCTTTTCAAAGGCAACTGAAGCATTTTCCTAATTTATCTTAAAGGCTTATTTCTAGCAACAATTTCTTGCAAACTCTGTTTGCAAAAATGTTTTGGGATATATTTCAGCAGAAATTGTACCTTGATGTGTGTTTAACACAGCTTGCTGTATATTTGTATAGATAGGTTTTTAAACACTTGGCCTTTACAGTCTTTTTTTTTTTTTTGAGAGAAAATATAATTTCCAGAAGTTAAAATGAACCAAATGAAGACATATTTATACTTATGTTTGTTAAGCATAAAGGTTTAAGAAACTGATAAGAATCAGACAATTGACAAATCAATTAATTATGACTTGTGCAGACATTTGGTTCAATTTGAAGTGTCTGTTTTATTGCTCGTGCTATTGGAAGGGATGTTCCACCACTAGTGATGGATAGGAGCTTACCTCATGCCATATGGGTTCAAGACTGTGTAATTATCTCTGAAACATGCATGTTATATTTTCAACATGCTGCTTAAGGTTTAAGGTTTTCTCGTTGCAAGATCCAAAATTAAATCATCTTAATGTCTTTTTGCTCTAATATATGTAGCAACAATGAAAACATTAGGCTAGCCTCAATTAAATAGCCTATGAATTAGGTATCTGAACAATATTTGCAGCTCTAGCTGTTCTATCTAATTAAAATTCCTATCAAATAGAAGAATTGATTAGTCTCTTCAAGCAGAGAGGTTTGCATCATGCAAGCAGTATAAATAATTTACATTAGAGCTTTCAACACATTTCAAATGCTGCCATCTCTGCCTTGTGAAACAGTTTATGGCATCCTAAGGCTTGCTTCCATTGCATTCACTGATTTTGCAATCAATAGCAGGCCAGAAGTTCAGAACACAGTCTAAGAAGGTCATAGTGCTGCCACTGAAGATATTCAGGGGAAAGGTCACCTAATTATTTTGTGGTTTATGATGTTTACAGCTATGGTCTGATATTTAGCCATGTTTATGCAAGCTCATTAAGCACTAATGCCAGATTTGTAATGAAAACAATCCATTTTCAAACTTGAGATTTAATTTTCTCATTTGCAACATTTTTGATGCAAAAAATTAAGAGCACAAGACTTTTTCAAGATGAGTACACAAAATCCAAGTCTTCTCATTACAGTATTAAATAAATGCAATGGATGAAAAAATAAATTTTTGGGAAAAATACCATTTGCTCTAATTATAATGGAATGTTTCAGTTCAGACAGTCACACACATATTTGAAAAGACTCATTCAGGTTCTTTTTCACTGAATGATACAAAACTGGAGGATGTGATAACCTTGTGCAAAAAGTTTGCAACAGGCAGAAAGAAAGTTATGACGGGGGAGGTCTAGGCTGGATATTGCAAAATGGTTCTTCACCCAGAGGGTGTTTGGGAACTGGAACAGGCTCCCCAGGGAAGTGGTTGCAGCACCAAGCCTGGCAGAGTTCAAGAGGTGTTTGGACAATGCTCTTGGGCGCATGGTGTGACTCTTGGGGATGGTGCTGTGCAGGGCCAGGAGCTGGACTCAATGATCCTTGGAGGTCCCTTCCAACTCAGCTTATTCTGTGATTCTGTGAAATCCTGACAACATTTTTCAAGAGCACTGGTATCTTCATGAAAAAGTAAAGGACCTAATTCCACTGGTAGACCCCAGGAATTATAGCAGTTTTTATTGTATCTGGAGTGTTTAGATGGAACCTGAGATGACCAGAAAGGATTTCACAAATACTTTTATAGTATAATCTTAGGTCTTTGTTCATCTGGACCAACCTTGGATGTTGTCAGAGACTGAAATTTTAATGGCAAATGACTCAAACAATTGGCCATTTGCTGAGGCAAGGTTTGCATACTAACCAAAACGGAGGAGAGTTGTCTGTGTGTAATGGCAAAATCTCTGAAGCTCATAAGACAGAAGAGGTGCAGAACCACCACCAGAGGCTACAATCTGGTGTTTGAGCCAAATAATGGAGAGGGCAGATAAGAAGCAGACCCTGTCAAAGCAGGGTAGTGCTTTTCATCATGCCAATATCCACCCCTTTACACAACTGGCTCAATTTTAAAACTCCCCCTTCCCCTCTGGTTGGCCTAAAGGTATTCATTCCTTCTGATGGGGCATAAATAGCTCAATTACACTGCCGTCAGAGGTAGCTGTCGCATCTTACAAGGCGGCATAAACCATTAAAGACCCCCAAAGTGCCCCAGACTAATTTCTGGGGTTTACCACCAGAGGACTGTCCATGATCTACACTGTTGCAACAGATCCATAGTGTTGCCCCAGACACTGTAAAATTCCCACCTCCAGGGGAGATACCTGGGCATTCCACCCAAACCTGAACAGATATTAACATGTTGAGCATTTATGTTTTGTAGGCTTCCACAGCCCTCAACAGATCAAGCCTGGTCTCATCACTGGTCAAAGAGTGGTAATGTCTTTCTACTCTTATCCTTCCTTTCTCTTGCTTTATTTTCTTTATACATTTTCTTAAACATTTTTTATGCTTTTATATTGCTATATTTCTACAGATGAAAATCAAATTGGCTCCGTGCCTTCTTTCCATTGCAATCAAATTGTTTTAAAATGAACCCTACAAATACATATATATTTATATATGCGCACTGGTCGTTCAGTGTCATTTTACTCTAATCTGCCCCAAGGGATCTATTTACAAAAACCTCTGTTCTTGCCTTCAGGGGCAGGTTGTGACAGATATACCAATGAGAAATTACTGCCCTTATATGAGAGTAACTTTACATAAGTCATGAAATTTTCAGAGGTCATAAAAAAAACACTGCAGTTCAGAAAACAAAAAAAAAATTGAAACTTATCAGAATTTCACCATATTTTCATTTATGCAGATGTCACTTCCTACCAACCTCCTTTGGATCAAAAAACGCAGAGTTAGGATAGTTCCAAAACCTATTGTTCATCCAGAGCACATCAGCTATTCAGTAGTAAAGTCAGGCTATTTCAGACAAATTTCCTAAAAAAACCCCGAACATGTTGCCAATATATACTAACTGAATTTACACATACACAAAGAATTTGCCCAAAAATTCGCAATTCAGATGAATCTCCTGAGCAAATATCTGAGATTCGTGACCCCTGTCTCATCTTCTGATTCTTCTGATATAACTAACTGGGTTTGGGTTTGGTTTGGGTTTTTTTTCTTTTTTTGATTGTTCATCTTCTTTTCATCTCTGCCTTGGCACGTGCTTGTGGGTAGAAAAGGAAAGGAGGTCAGCTTGCTCCAATCTGAAAACAGTGAGATAAACTGGTGTAATTGTCCAGTAGGTGTACTAGAGAGCCCTTCTGTTCTAAAAACGAGTCTTACTTCATCCACTAATCCAATGAAACTTTTGTGATTACCCTATAACTGCTGGTCTGTATCCCAAGTGGCTGGAGGCATCATGACTTCTTCAACAGCAGATGCCTTTGTCCAGGGGAAAAGCAGGCACAGGTGAACTGTCAGAAGGAGACAGAGGGCCTCTGTTACCAACACCAACATCAGCTAACTTGGCACATACTTTCACATACTCTGTGGCAACGCATTTGTGCAGTGGGCCTGAAAGGACAACATCATAGCAAATGCATTTCAATGCAAATACACAAAAAAAAATGTGCACTTCAGCTGAGGCATTCCTACATCTTACAGTATCTGCAGCAGCACAGCCACCCCAGCATCTACAGACCAACATGCAACACTGACAGCGCAGCATCTCACATCCATGGCAACACAGTAAGGAGACCTCAGATGAACAGCAGAGCTCACAGTGCCACTGCCAGTGCCACCCAGCAGCTCTTCAGAAACACTAACGAGGCACTACTTTTGAGAAGGCATAAGAGGCTGCAAATAAAAATAGCATTATATTGTCTTTCTATAAATCGTGGGGTGCTGTCGTCTCATCCTGGCTACAGTACTGGTCACCTTGTCTTAGGAAACATATTGTGAAGGCAGAGACTGCTCAGAGAGAAGTGATGAATCATCAAGGGCATCTCAGAGATTAAGAGAGATTGAGAAGATTAGGACTGTTGACCTCAGATATAAGAAGAACGGACATCATCAAAGTGTCTGAAGTACTTCAAGAAGTGTCTAAAGGACAGTGGTGTGACTGAAAAATTACTCTTTTCTATGTCTCAGAGCACAAGACAAGAGTTTACTCAATTAAATTAAAACTAAGAGGAATTAATACTGACTCGTAGGGTACCAACAGGCCCTTGTGACCCTGCCTAGTCTCCCAGATACCTCCCACACCCTTTGCCTTTCCAAATAGCCAGGGATCTCATTTTAGCTGAGCCCAGAACCATCAGTCCCTGCCCCAGAGATATCTTCAAATGACCCATGTCACTGTGTCATTGCTTTTATCTCTTTGCCTGACCCAGATCTACTGCTTCCATCTCTCTGTTGTTCATGGGCCAGGAGAGCCAATAGATATTATGGCCCTGCCCTGTCCTGCCATGTTCTGTGCAGTGGCACCCCTCAGCTCCTGGTCCTGTTCCTGTGGGAGCTGCGTGCCTGCAGCCACCTCAGGCCAGCTGGCACAGGAGGCCAAGGCCGTGCAGCCCCATGAAACCCCTAAGGCCATTGAGCCCCAAGGGCTGGTCAGCATGTAAAGGCACTGCACAGCCCTGCTGGCTGCCTGATAAGGGGGTTTGGTTCCTGGTGGAACTGAACCTCCTTAGGATTCCTCTCTCCACCAGTCTTTGCCCAGACTATGCTGTAAATCTAGGTCCAGAAATCATCACATGTTTCTAAATCTGATGCTAAACTGTCAAGTGCATGACTGATAGACTAAAGATATTGGAAATTCTTTAGCAAAACCAAAGCTTTTATTTGAAAAATCCAGCTTAGTCACCAGAAGTCACACAAGAGCCCATGTCACACTTGATATATGAATTGACATTGCTGTACTTGACTCTGGGTATCCATTGCTGTACTTGACTGGATATCTCAGCTATCCCTGCACCCTACTGCTTATCCGGATGACCTCCAGGGTCTCTCAAACATTCTGTGATTCTGTGATACATTAAAGAATAGTAGTTAAAAATTGAATCCTTTACAGATCAGCGACTTGTGAAAAGCCATCAATCTCTTCCTTTGAAGAATAAAGAGTGGGCATTATTTTTACTCCATCTCTGTCTAAGGCACTACTCTCTTGAGACTTCCCTGCTCTTAAAAACAGGCCTAGAGGACAGCGTTTTCCAACAGCAGAAAGTTTGTGAAAAGCTAACAAAAGTTTGTGTTTCCTTTATTAAAATGCATTGCTTCTGATTTCTAGGATCTGAAGACCCCTGAAGGACCTTCAGAAATAGTTGGAGTACTTTATATTTGCAATTCTACTTTGCCGTTAATTGATATGTGCTGCTCAGTTAAGACTAAGCTCCAATTTTCATTTTCCAGCCACTTCCTTTCATGTACACAACTGGTTAAAGTCATATTTATGGTATGGGTTATTCCAATTGTGAATTACATTTTTTTCCTTCTTAAAAAGATGGACTAATTATTAAATTAAAAGGAAGCACATTTTCACTGTATACCTGGAAAAGAGATTTGGATATTTGTTCCTGTGAATATGGCTGACAAAACATAGCTGATTTTGTCAGATCTTAATCAAGGGCCATTTCTATGGCTTCTTCAGGTATATTTCTCTTTAACTTGAAGTTGAAAAATATGAAGATAGCATTGATTAATACTAGAGGTATGGGACGAGATAAGAATTACAGTGAGGCTCTGTAAATGGTCCAATAATTTTTTTTCTTCATAAGTTTAGCATGCTTTACCAGGAAAATGATGTATGTGTTGAACTTAACTTTGAACATATGGAAATTAAAATAAAATAAAGCATTTTATTGTAAGAGCTGTATGTATAACTAATACAGCTTATCTGATATTCAGTGTTCCCCAGATCAGCATGCTAACATACAGGCTTTAGGAGCTCAGCTTTGCTTCTGGTCATAGATAACAAAATTCTACTCTATTTGTCATTAAAACCCACATAAATGCCCATTAAAAGTTCTGAAAATCAGGAGAAATTTTTGATAATTTTGCTGCAGTGTTTTTGACCAAGTAATTCTCTTGCTTTGAAAGTGTCACTTGAAGTAGTCTCAATAAATGCAAGAGCAAAACTGGTGCTCTAAAAGAAAAAATACCAATAATCACTTAGCAGTTTTCATCCAAGTATTAGTGCAATCAAGAATTGATAGGTGTTTATTTTCAATGACCATGATGAAAAATTTAATCCTTTTAACCTCAATAAGTATGCACAGGTAGATATTTATATTTTGTAAAAACTTGTCAAATCTAGAGCAGCACCTGGTGACCCTGGACAATGGACTCCTGAAAAATCTGTCCATAAAAGTGCCTGAAAGGACTCTACTAAGGTATATTCAGATCATGATTCAGGTGGGCCCAGGTCTGAACTGGCTTAAATTGCATTAATGTTGTCCTTACCTTGCTTCAATTTAGCTCTTATTCCCAGTATGTCATACTACCAAGGGTCAAAGCATAACAAGAATACCTAATACCTTATAGCATAAATTTTTTTCCAGTACAGTGGAACTTGTGAGATACAAGGACATGACTCAGGCAAGCTATGCAGAGTCTTACACAAGAAAACTTTTTGTATATAGTACAATAATAGAGACCTTGAATTTAAGTGACAAGAAGCCCTTTTACAAACAGCATCTATTGATTGAAACAGCATCTATCGATTGAATCCCTCTTTTTGTTTGCATTTATTTTTATCTAAGTACAAGGCATACAGAAGAAAAAATTAAAAAAGGAAGGCAAATAACAAACAAACAAGCAAAAAAAAAAGAAAGAAAAAAAAGAGGGGGAAATGGTAGAGATGAGGTGAAAGATTTTTGTGAGATTTTTCTGATTCCACACAGTTGTTTTTCAGTTGTTTACTCAAATAGCCTACCTGCAAGCTGCTTCAGAGAGCAGGAATGCTTTTCCCATAGTCATGCTTCATTTCTTGTGCTGGCTGTACTGCCAAAATGTTACATATATGGGAAGAGGCCAAGAATTAGTGTCATGAAGCATATTATCATGGCTAGAAAAATGACAG
Source organism: Euphonia xanthogaster (assembly GCA_034509185.1). NCBI lineage: Eukaryota > Metazoa > Chordata > Aves > Passeriformes > Fringillidae > Euphonia > Euphonia xanthogaster. The sequence continues at coordinate 108,146,655 of JAYDZK010000113.1, forward strand.
TCAGCTTCCAAGTACAGCATGATCTTCAACGTTTATTTTAGACAGTATATAGAAATCGCTAACAGATTCTTCAAATAAATGAATTTTTAATTTGAATCACCTATTTGGAGTATTTTGATTGCCTCCATTTCACATGCAGACCATAGGTAGGTATTTAAGACTTTTAATTTCACAGAAGAACACATAACAGAGCAAATGGATTTTTTTCATCATGGCCTTCTTACACCTTATAACTATCTAATGGACCCAGTATAAATCTGCAACTTCTCAAGTAAAAAAAATGAAACCATAGCTCTTATGTTGAGTCCCACTGCACTCCACAGCCTTATTAAAGAGAATAGCTTCTTGTGGTGTTAAAAGTTATTCAGCAGGCATCAGTTTGTATTAAATATAGTATCCCTAAAAATCTCATTTGATAAAGAAACTGAGTGTGGTTTAAAGAGATTGCCTCAAGGAAAGTTCAGCATTTCAAATTAATGATTTAATTTTTGAAATATTATAGCTACAAATATTAAATTGTTTAAGAGTAGTAATTACAAAGTGGATATTATAAATAACAACATATGGCACCACTGTGAGTATGAGGCTGAATTAATTCCTGAGGCTCTGGTGCCATTCATAAAACTCTCACAGTTTATGACTGCAGCTGAGTTCTTGAGTGAAATACAGCCTTGTGTTTACTCCAGGGCTATCTATTATGCTCCAAGTTATTCAAATGGATTCTAGTGTTGATCCTCATGCTTTGCCTCTGAATTGTTTTCCCCAAATCATTAACACAAGCTTATAACTTTTTCCCTTAATACAAGTCCTCATTTTTTTGGATAAAGAACACATCTGAACAGATCCACTGCCTTATTGATGAAACAAATCACATAGTCCACAAATTCACAGCCTTTCAACATTCATGGCTGGAGTAAAGGGAGCAATTTTATATGGAAAGGAAGATTTAGAGGCATTTAATTCAGTTTTTCATCTGGATAAGAGAAACCAATTCTGGGCAGCCAGCTGGCTTTCCACAGATCAACCTTGATTCATGAAATCTAAATAATGCTATTATATCACAATGACCTTCTTGAAATCAATCTAAATATAAACCTCCTGGAAACAAGGCTCATCAGCCTAGCAGAGGCAGGCACAAAAAGTTCCTGATTTGGCAGTCTCCTACAGACACTCGAGAATTCAAACTGCCTTAATGGAGTTGTTATACAAATCAGAATAACTGAGTAGTAGGTAAAGATAAGATATTATAATGGGTTATACTGCAGTACTATAAAGCTGGTAAGAACTAGAATGCCATATATGAAAGTTTTTTAGTCTTCTCACAACTGTGTTAAGGATGAATATGGCTTTACTAAGGCAGTGTCTCTCCTGTTTCATAACTGTTTCAGAAATATTATAGAAGGCCTACTGTAAACCTAGCACAAGGAATCTGAATTCTTTCTGCTAAGTTGAAGGGTCTCTGCCCAGGAGTGCAAATTGATCACAGAAGCAACAAGAATGCAGTTTCTATCCCATGAAAATGTAATTATTTATTATGAAGCACCAAAAGTTTGCTGAGATCAATAAAAAATAAATGCAAGAGTAATGTCCCTGGTTTACAAAATGTAAAAACAAGGGAATGTGAACAGTGAAAAACAGATTGACTTTGGAAAGATAATTTAACAGCCTGTGTGCAACTGAAAAATTTCAGTAGGATTTGCATGAATATCTAGACTTTTGATTAATGCATCATCTTACTGCCGTTTCCTCGTTTTGGCATGCCAGTTTGAGTATGCATGCATTATTTTAGTGAGAGTATTTGTTCATTATTTTAGCTTCTGCTTTTGTTGTCAAATTAAACATTCTTGAGAACATTCACAGAAGTTAAAGTCAACTGGTCTAAAATGTCCAACATCTAGGCTATCATTCTTCAGACTCCAAAATTTGGGACCTAAGGAAAAAAACTCATGGGAAAGGATGAATTATTTTAATACCTTATCTCCCAAGTATGACAGAAATACCAGGGGTATTTCCAGCTGGCATGAACCAACTGATCTCTATTATGGTATCAACACAGTATGTCCAGAAAAAAAAGTATTTACAAGTTTGGAGTGGGAAGGAATTTGCTGGAGGTAAGTTGTCTGCATCTGCAGAGGTAATTATTCCCCTTCCCCACTGTGTTCTTTACAGCAGCACTTAGTTTCTCCCCTGTAAGAGAACAATCCCAAAGCACTAGCACTCTCTATTACCATTTCAGATTGTAGTTTTGTGATTCTTTCAGCATGTCACACAAAGATCTCGGCACGCTTTCCAAACGCATGCTCTAAATGTATGTTCATTTATTAAAAAGAACCCCAAAACTGGAACCTTCTCTGACATCTGGTTCTGCCCATGCTGGTTACCTTCAGTGAAGGTGAAATTGAATAGGAGAGACAGCCTCTTCCTGTGAAACTGTTTTCAAACCATTATCTACATGAAAATCCAACTCTTTTGGATTGGGAACACATGATTCTGGGTCTACTAGCTTCTGTAAGCATTAGAAGCATTTGTTAGGTTTGCAACATCTCTGAAGTGTCTCAGTGGAGATCATTCCCTTCATATTGTCTGGTTTTGACACCTCTAAATGTGGTGTCGAATTTAGACACACATAGGTCATTTGATAGTCCATCTACTCATATGAACTCCCAACTTTTCTTTTTTCACTTAATACAGAGTTTCTGCCATAGTCCTGTAGCTTTTCATGGACATTAATCCCCGATTCTCAGCCTTCATTACTGTAAATTATCAAGACTGCAATATTTGCTTTAATTGATCAGCTTACACATTGCTGCATTCCATAACTTGTCATTAAATAATTTGAATTTTATAAATAGCATTTTAATGCTAAAACTATCCTGTCTTACAAATCAACTTAGTTATGCTGCTAGAGAGCTCGCTATGTATGGATTTTTTTTCTGTTCCTCAGGTAAACTTGGCAGAGCATTCAGCCTTAGAAAAAAATATAGCAGCTGTAATTACTCATTACACTGTTTAGAATAATAACCTGTACTATGTGATCATCACCTAAAATCCCAAAAGTTGTTTCTCTTTATTTTAAATAAATTCCAAATCAGTTTCATCTATCCCAACACAAGAGTCTGTGCTTATTAATCTGGATTTATGCAATAAATTCTAATAAACAGAAAATTTCTCCTGTTAAGAAAAATGAAAAATTTTTAAAACCTGCCAAGATTAAAGACGGCACATGTTTTTCACATCCCTACCTATAGTGCTATGCTGTTGGAAGATTACTCTGGAATGCTAGGAGGCTATAAGTAGTCTGCAAGCCTCAATTATATTAATAGGGTGATTAAAAATTACATTGATTGTTAAAAAGACTTTCGACAAAACTAGCAGTTTTTCCAAGAATGAGGGTCAGAAACTTTATGGAATTGCTTTTTTCCTCTGCTACCTTGCAGTGAATGGTAAAATTGTTTCCTGTGTATTGTCCTATTTCTATGTCTGGTTGTGAATTGCTGCCCTAAATAATGAACTAAAAATATGAGTTCATTTCTGTACTGTATTATGAATGTGTTATTGTCACAGCAGGTAATTACAATCATTCACAGTGTGAATATGAGGTCTGAATAGTAAATTGTCCTGAAAACAGTCTTCTCCCCTGAATTTATGAATTTTCAATCTTACTTCTCGATACTGATTAATACTGTGTCACCATTTAACACTCAGGTTATTCGGCAGAACAGGCATCATACCTCAGAAGTCATGTAAGTGCAAAAACATTTACTGGACAATAAAATAAGGTCTTATGACAATACAATTAATGGCTATTATACCTTTACAGAATGAAGATGCAGGCAATAAATATAGGAAATCATAAAAAAATCTTCTACTACTGCTGCTAGGAGGAAAAATTTTAAAAATAGGTTTATCAGGGTAAGAAATAATGTCTTTATAGTGTCACTTAGTATCATTTACACGGGAGGGAGGAAGTTTTTTATAGACAGGGAGGAAACATCTACAGAGCAAAAAAAAAGAATACTGCATTAACAAGACATTTTTGTACAAGTGGTTGGAAGATTTGTATTTTGCAGTACTGCGCACTCAAGTTTTAAAGAAAAATCTGTTTCTATTAATCTGTAATGACAATGTCTACCTTACAGTGAAAGACGTCTTGAGTGAATTTTGAGGCAGGAACTTTTCTGATTTTTTACATGAGCTATGTTGCTACAGTAGTTCAAAAGACATTCGGTAAAATAGCTTACCTGAATTCTAAAGTACATTCTTGATGTTTGAAACAGGAACAAGAAGTTAGGAATTTCCACACTTTATCCGATTTTCAATGTTGATTTTTTTTTTTTCTTTCTGAGAAAAATATTGATTTTTTAAAACTTCTTTTGCAGTTTTTAAGCCCCGATGTAAAGTACTCTTTCTTTTTGGTTTTTCAGTAACCTACACAGAATCAAACATGAACACATGGTGTGAAAAAAAAATTGTATGAAAGCAATTTAAAGAATATTCTTTAATGGCTTAATTGAAACAGAAAATTTCAACTGCCATTCTTTCAAAATTCCAGATTTCATTTCTAGAGATTAATGATTGCACACATAATTTCTTTCGCTTTCAATTTTTAAATTATTTCCGTGAGGATTTTTTTCCCTTCTAGAAGAAAATCTGGTTTGAAATGCTGCTATCAATATGTTGGTTTTAAACCAACATTTGTTACTATGTGTTGGCTTATCTTTAGATTTAACTAGAATAGCTTTGTAGAATGCTGAGATTGCTAAATGCAATTGACCTTTTAAAAATTACTCTTATGGTATGTCTATATGACTAAGCCTCAGCCCTTTTTTGTGGTGAAGTAACTAATGAGATTGTTTAAAGCAATGAAATAATATAGGTCCAGAAATGTCATGAAATATGTTACAATTGATGTGTAATCAATTGTAATATATCTCCATGCTATGTAAATGAAGTCATATGGCTTCATCTGTGGATAATACAATCACCAAGCAAGAAAAAAATACGCATAATTTTCTCTTCCATTTATGCTAGCATCAAGGGAATAAACAACAATGACAAAATTATTAAATAAAATAGACACACAAAACTTATTGAGTTTCTCAGTCTCATTCATTTCAGTGGAGGTTAGCACCTAAATCACGTGTGGGATCATCCCTGCACTATATAGAATAGGTACATTGATTTGGGAATCAATTTACTCCACTGGGACAGCTGCTTTTGACACATAACTTTACTTTTTCTAGGGGGAAAAACAACCATCTTGTTCAATACACAAGTTTTGAAGCTGGTTTTCTTTCCTTGAGACAAGGGTCTTGGATGCTTAATTGCTGCGAGGAAAGTAATACAGCTAAGGAATACTATCTGACCCATTTCAAAGAGCCCCTGGAATAGGTGAGATTTTAAAGCATATTCACTTAACTGTTTCAAAATTTGGAAACCTTCAGCTCAAATTTAAGAGAAGACCTGTTTCCCTTTTTTTTGTCTTATGCTAGATTTCCCCCCCCCACCAATACCTTGTCCATTATGCTTGTCTATTTACATTTTCTGCTAACTTAAGTTTTCTCTAGCCTATATCTACACTGAAAAGAGTCTCCTTAATTTAGAATTCAAAAAGCACAAGGCCAAAAAATACTAAAGTATTTTGGTTGTACTTAATGTACAACATTTATGATTAATTATAACCTATTCTCTTTACAATCTCATGCAATGAAGAATGAGAATTTTTCTCACAAAGAACTTCCTACAGAGGCATTAGTTTTGTTTTTTTTTTCTTTGCTTTCTAATTGATTTGAACAGAGATGGACATTTCAGCATGAGCTCCCATTGCAAATCACAGATAAATTCACTAGGAGATGATATTTAGGATATTCTCTAGAGTATTTGCAGTCTTAATATAAGTGAAATACTGTGACTAGGACATAAATATTAAATGACAGAGACAATACATTTTGACACAAGGCATAAGCAGGAATACATAAATCACTAAAAGTCGCCATCTCTGCCACGGCACTGTCTCATTTGGACCATGAAGGAAGCGAGCTCCATAATGACCAGGGCATTTTCCTGGTGCTTTTTCTCAGCATTAGGCTGAAGTAATGTGCAGACACTGTCTCAGTTTGCACTGCATCAGGTTTTAATTTCTGTTAGTTCCCCAGTGCAGAGGTTCAGACAGCAATGCATGCTGCCACCTCCTTCAGGAGTATCAGAACTACAAGATACACCCGCTGGTGGGTTAGCTTAGGATAATGTGATGAGAGAGTCCATTTATTTATAAAACATTACAAAAGAAAGAGTGACGTGATAAAGCATCCCTGATTTGTTCTCTTCCTTTAATGAACCTCTAGATCAAAAGCAATGTCAATGTACTTCAAGTTCATAGGCTATATAGGCAGTACGTGACAGATTCTGCTGCCAGTTGTTATTCACTTTGAGCAGTGACTTTTATCTTAGAGGATGCTATTGATACTGGAATAGTATTTGAGATACTTAAGGATAACAGAATCCTGTATTAATGCAACACTGTTCCAGATTCAATCTGATTGCTTCTGTTAGTCACTGTGCATGTAATATTTATGTATCCTGTGGAAGAGATAGTAAGCAACTCTAAGGCATGAAAATCTGATTCTGGTTACACCATATCTGCAGGATAATCTGCAAAGTTTGCAAAAGAACCACTTGTTTCCCTTAGGGCCTGACCAAGCCTATACAGTCATCCAAAGGCAGCCTCCTTTACATTCTGGAGTGGAGAAATCTGAGGGCTGCAAGTCCCTCAGCATGTCTGGCAGGCAAAGCATCATCAGAGAGGAATGAACAAGGCCAGACTGTTTTGGGTAGCTGAGATCAGGAAGATCTACCTCAAAGAAGTCTCCAGAGAGAAAGGAGGGCTGTAGGCAAAAACTGACACCTTTGTTATCAATATTAAATCCCAACCCTTCAGTACTGTGTCTACTTTAAAATTACTAATGTAGAGGAGGAAACTGGATGTGAGGAAAGAAAAAAAAGACAAATAAAATAAACCTCTAATAATCCTATTTAACTCCTTAGTTGTGGGGGTTTTATTTATATTTGATGCCTATAATAGAAGGAAACTTTCCTAGCCTTCTGAGTAGGGACTAAAGAAAAGGTGTTCAGTAGTTACTTAGATCTTTCTAACCAATAATCAATAAAGATTTGCAGCTTATGGAGCTGCAACCTGTCTAAAGTATCTTTATCTCTAATGGAAACCTTTCAAGTCCTGCTGCCTAAGCATAGACACCTTCATGCAGCTATAAGGTAGAGGAAGGAATGATTAGCAAATAAAGCAGTCAAATAGGAAAGTAGCTTTATTTCCTGTCCCATAAAGATCTTGACACAAAGCACGTCACATTAAATTTTACCATTTGCATAGTGTTTGCCATATTGACTGATGAGAAAACTTCCATTGTATAAGATATGGCAATATAACTTTTATATCTGCTTTACTCCATTTGGGAATGAAGCACAAAATCTTTGATGAAGTATACAGACACAGAGATATTTTAGACAATATGAAAGTTCATATCACATCTTTTTTAAATCAGTGGCCAACATTTAAAAGTTCAAATTGCCTTTGAAGTTTTCAAATGAAAGTGAGGTTGTAGGAGGTACTGTCTAGTGTTGGAAAAAAGAAATTATTATAACAGCAATAATTTGGATACACAAGCAGGGATGTGAGCAGCACAGAGAGCATCACCTGAGCAGGATGAGCAAACCCTTGTTGCTCTTTTCTTTTTAGAGAAAAGAGCTCCTCATTGAGGGAAGGGGTGGTGTGGGGAGGGGGGTTAGGGGTTTTTTTTGTTGTGTTTTTAGTTATTTTTTCTCTGTTATTGATGGTATTGGTGACTCCTTTTCCAAAACCCCAAAGCATCATCTACTCCTACCTCAAAAGCTGACATTGATATACTTCAGATATAACATTGTTTGAATTCATGTTTTTATAGTAATTTATATTCAATACTTTAATCTTTCTTTTTCATTTTTACCTGGAAATGACTGTTTCTAGATCTTCATCTCTAACTTGTAGATTGTGGTATACATGTTTCGAAGAGATGTTAGTTTTGCCTATTTCATTGATATATGAAAGTTTATTATTGCATTTTCCCCAGTGTAGTTTCATGTATAGAGGAAGCTTAAAAAATATCTAGGAACTTAGAAGTAGATTTATTATTGAGCTTTGTGATTTACACATCTTGTGCTGAATGTAATCTTACAAAATATCCAAGGAGTTATGGAAGAGATGTAGTTGCAGTGGATTTTAATAAGAAACACAAGAGGTCTGTCTTTTCCAAATTTTGTGGGGATTTATTCGTAGGAAAAAACTTTAGTTCTAAAAAACTGGAAAATAGGTTCAAAATGTATGATTCAAAATTTTCTTCCCACTCCAAACCATTTTTTCTCAAGAAGCAGTTTGTTTACAGTATTTCACCACACCGAACATATAAAGAGTGAGAAATCCATCTCTCATTAACCTGATAAAACTTGAAGATCTAGGAGATGACTGTACTTCAGATGGTGGCAGGGGGTTCTTTCAAAGCAAAATATGAAAGTTAACAGGTTACTCCTACAGTTGACTAGCATATATTTATCACTATTATTTAATATATATTCACTGTGATAACAACTTGGGGATCAGCTGACCTCAGATGGTCATATATAAAAAATATGTATTTAAGAATTTTAAAAGTTAGTTTGATTGGATCTGACATTGACAGATAGTGTATGGGGTAGTGTTTCTGAATTTTTTCACCCATGTTTATTGTTTTTCTTGATCATAACTATTTATCAACAAAAACAAACAAGCAAACAAACAAAAAACAAAACAAAACAAACCCACAAAAACCACAAAAAAACCAACCAACCAAACAAACAAACAAAAAACCAGAAAAAACCCACCCAAACCAGCTTCCCCCTGCCCAAAAGCAAATAAAATCTGCTGTTATGTGAGCAAACACAAAAGAACTCCTTGTGAAACAATGAAATTCCACATATAAGATTTATATTCCCATTTTGATTATTAAAAGCTGGGGGTTTTGACCTGTTCTTCTTATCTAGGCTTTCTCTGTAGTGAATGCAGCATCTTACTGGACATTCCAAATAATATCCACCTTTTTACTTCAGAAAACCTTTTCAGGTGGGACGAGTTGCTTTCTGAAGTGTCCTGGCTCTCTCCATCAGCTATAGAGGGAATTTAACCAATTTACAAGCTTTAAAAGGCACCAAATTTATATAAAATGTACTTCTGCTGTGCAATTTTCTTGTTCTTTAGGCAATTAGATCAGTGATCCACAATACACACATAGTATCATTGTGCACAGATATTTGAAAATGTGAACTACTTTCTCTCCTACCAATTTTTTAAACATTGTGGTAAGTGCTACATGTTGTTGGCATAAAGAGAAATAATTTGGCCAAAAGAAAACCATGGTAGCATTACTTTTATTTTTTAGAGTCAACTTGTATGTCTGTACAGAACAGTCAAACTATTCTTAAGGCAACATAGCAAAAAACTATACACTACTCTTCCACCTTCCCCCAAAAAACGGACAGACAGATGCAGACAGGCTCAGAAAGACTAAATCGTACCAATAAATTTATAAAGGCAGAATATTGGGAGGAAATAATAAAAGGTCTGTTAGTTTTGAAGGGATGAAAAAAACTAAGTTAAGGAAAGTTTCTATGTCACTTCTGCATGGCCTGACTATCTTTTGCTTTTGGTTATAATATAAAATCAGGCAACTGCTAAACCAGAGCTCATGAGATTTAAACAGACGTGATTTAGACACATCAGTTTTATTCATTTTAATGGTTTTTTTTTAATTGCTCAGCAACTTGCTTTTGATGTTTATTGAAATCATGTATTTAATGAGCAATCAGGGTAGAAAAAATGTACTCAAATTTAAAGAATATAAATAAGATAGGGAATTGTAGTAATTTAGAAACAGTTTTAATAAAGGTTTTATTATTATGCAAATACTTAATTAGAAAAATAAATCCAGATTGGCTTGTAAACAAACTAAAGATGATTAAAAAATTATTAGAAGAACAGAACATCTGCAAAAATAGTCTGAAAACTAAACTGAAATCTACTATGAAATAGAGCTCTGAAATCAGAAGTAGTGACAGAAGCTTTGAGATGGACAATAAGCTATGTGCTAACATAGTGCCTACTTTGCAAATTTTTTTTTTAAAAAAACCTCCTCCAATATGCTACTTGAAAGCTGCTAAAGTATCCTTTTTCTTCTATTTTCCCACGTATAATCAGGAGGGAACAACTGCAGAAAATTAATAAAACTTTCACCTGGATGGTTTGTCTGAAGAAAGGTAAAAAAAGGCGTGATGACTGCTTAAAACCATCAAAAGCACTGGTTAACATCAAACAAAGATATGCAATGCAGGAAGCAATGAAGGAGTCTAAGCCACAGGTCTGGA
>JAYDZK010000113.1:108162391-108188507 GCA_034509185.1 Euphonia xanthogaster
AAATATGTGTAGATGAGGCACTTAGGGACACAATTCAGTGGTGGGCTTGGTAGTGTTGGGTCAATGATCGGACTTGTAGACGTTAAGGGTCTTTTCCAACGAAAATGAATATACGATTCGGTATTTGAAATATAACACTTTAATGGATTCCTATGAAAAATTCCCTATTTTCCTATGATATGCACATCTGAGTGGCTTAGCACATGTTGTTTGAGCTAAGTTACTACTAAGGAAAATATCAAACAGTATGACATATTCATTCTTTGCGCTTTAAAATGCTATTCAGAAGCATTTCAGAAGTTGAAATTCTGATGATTTGCAAGATTTAGATCACTAAGAGTCAATATTGTATGTTTATATTAAGCATTAAAGTTTTTATAATCTTTTTTCTCATTGAAAGCCTTTAAATGGTATTTGTTTTATTTGCCTAAAATATCAGACTGAAAAACATGGAAAGAAGAGCTGCCTGGTGGCTCTCTCTCAATTTATATTTATTATTGTTTTGTACTCAAATTCTATTATTATGATATAGTATATAAAAGCAAGAAATAAATAGTTATTTTATCTTTATAAAGAACATGTCAGGATGCTTTATAAGTAATCTGAATCAATGTAAGCATTTTCATAGTTTTTTCTTTCGCATACTGAAATAATTTGGTTTTGAGAGGTACCTTCAGCACAGCACGAGTAATTGTACCAGGATCACTTGAAAACATTAACTTACACCTTTAGTCCTGGAAGTTTGTGTGTGTCTGTGTCTGTGTGTGTGTGTGACAGAAAGACAGCAAAATGAGCTGAGGTAGCAAACTGAACTGCTACAAAATGTAATGTTTTATAAATTACAAAATTTTGTAGATCATACAGACAGTCTTTCACATATCATTTATTCAAGTGCATGCCAGGCTGAACCTGGAAATTTATTTCCATTTTCTAACTCTTTAAGACCATTTCTCTATTTAATTGCAGATCCTAACAATTTTTTTCTGTGTGGTTCTCAGTGTGGTACAGTTTATAAGCACTGAATTACTATCATCAAAATAAGAAAATTGGAGGGAAGTAACCTGTGGTTTCCATTTGTTCACTGAATGGTCAATATAGTCTTCAGTGGTCTTTTATGTCTTTTGAGAAGAACATCTTGCGAAAAAATCTGTTCAGACAAATTGTAGCAAAGTTTCCATTCAATCCCTTGCAATTTCCGTCTTCTTTTTTTTGCATATTCTGTTTGACTGAATGAGATCTGAATAGCTTACCTTTCAAATAATCAATGGCTTCATTAATCACTCACTGGTATTCCCTGATGCTTTGAGATTTAAATAGTTCTCATGAAAAAAAAATCATTAAATCTTCATGTTAAACTGCTTTAGCTCATTTCTCATTGAGAAGTGCTGGAAATTTTGGCACCTTAAAGACTTCCTCAGGGTGCTATTGCAGATTAGTCTGGTAAAAGCAATCTCTGAAAGAAGTTTTCATTTTGCAAATTCGTGTGACATTGTTTAATTCACTATACACATAATTTGCAAAAACGTGAAGTGGCAATAGTGTAATAAAGTTTCAACTCTCTTTGAGTATCTAAGATTATTTATCTGTACTAAAATTTAAGCAGTGTATTGCAATGCATCTATATGGCTAATCTGACTGGATGGTCTTTGCATGATTCTGTTCTGGACCAGTTACCAAACAGCTCTTTTGCTTTTGGATTTTGCACAAACCAGACACTGTTCCAAATCAGACTGAATATAAAATTCTAATCTGGAGAACAAGAAAAGTCAGCATTAAAGAGACGAGTCTCCTGTGCAGTTTCCTCCCAAGGGCCAGAGAGTGGTGGTAAGCACGTTTAGTTTACTAGTACAGCCGTAATCCTAGTGGGATCTAGAAATGTACATTCCCACCTTGGTGAGGAGACCCAAGAGGATGGTGAAGAATCTGGAGAGGAAGCCTTGTGAGGAATGGCTGAGATTACTTGGTCTGCTCAGCCTGGAGGAGACTGAGGGTTGACCTCACTGCAGTTACAACTTCCTCGTGAGGGGAAGAGGAGGAGGGGTAGGTACCAATTTTTTCTTTCTCATAACCAGTAACAGGGAAAAGCACAAAGCTGAATCAGGGGAGATTTAGGCTGGATATCAGAAGTTTCTTTCACCCAGAGAATTTTTGAGCATTGAAGGGAAATAATCACAGCACAAAGCCTGGCATTTCAAGAAGCATTTGGGCAATGCTCTTGAGCATATAGCGTGATTGTTGGGGCGCCCTGCTAAAGGCCAAGACATGGATTTGGTGATCCTGCTGGGTCTCTTTCAATTCAGCTTATTCTATGACTCTAGGATTCTCTGACAACTAGATTAGTCATAGGAAAAACTACCTGTGTGTCTACATAGAATTTTAAAGACCTTTTTTGATTCGATTATATATTACTTCTGATTGAAAATATCAGTACTTCATTTTTAGTTTACCCATCTTCAAAACAGATCCAATACTCATCAAATTACTGTAATTTAACACTGTGAAGGACTGGAACATCTCAGCACTATCATTTTTTAAAACAGAAATTGTATTTTTTTTCTAAAATCTCCTGTGCTATGAAAATGTGAAATCTGAGCTATAACAAAGCCTTCAAAATTAAGCAACATCATTGATGTAAAAGGGTCACCTTTTTTTTCTATATTAACTAAGTCTTTATCAATTCAACAAAGGAAATGGCTTTTAGTGGTTTACTTGCACTAAATAGGAATACTGTCTGAAAAAAATAATATCTCTTTAGAGCATCTGGAAAATACTCAGTGTTCACATAATGAATACTAATGTAGAACTGGAAATGGCCATTGCAGGCTGTAGTTAGTGTTCTATGTGTACACAGTAGGAACGAGCATTTCAACCCAATTACTTTCTGAGTATGCTGCTCAATGAACACAGAACGAAGGAGAATCTTTCAGGGACAAGAATGAGGGTGAAATTATTGTGCTGGGGAAGTTTGAAAGGGTTGATTTAGGGGAGCTTAAAACAGTGATTCTGGAAAGTCCCAGAGAGGTCTGATGAGCTCTACACAACAGTGCACAGATCAGCCACAGCATGGAGAGATGAAACTATTTTAGAAGTTGTGGAAACTCTTAACTTAGGAAAATTTGAAAAAAAAAAAAAATAAACATGATGCCAGAACAACTGGGACAATATTCCTGTGGTTTGCACCAAAACTAACAAAAACCTAAAGGAACGAGGGACAAAACCACTGAATACTTCTGTTTATTGTTTTCTCAGAGCATTACCAAACATTCTCTGATATCCTGGGCCTCTTTACCAGGAAGGCCTCTTTCCAAGAAGGCCCAGAAACTCTCAAAGCACAATTTAGAAGCCATGGCACCATGGCAATCTCAGGAAGCTCTGCTCTAATCCTGGCTCTTACAAAGATCTCTCTGTAGCACTGGGTAAAAGAGTGCTTAACTCACCCTAATCCCCTAATCATCTCCAACAAATACTACAAATACCTGGGAGCAGAACATCACGACATGCTCTTTAGAAGCTGCTAGACCCACTTCAAGCCGAAATATTTGCACATCCCTCATAAATTTCCACAAGGAGAAGTCCTGGGTAACAGCCTGGGGAGGAACAGCCCCATGCAACAACACATGGTGGCACTGGCACAACTAGAAAACAGCTTTCAGAAAAGGTCCTGGTGAACAGTTTGAACATGAGCTGGCAGTGTGCCCTTTTGGCAAAGAAAGTGAGTAGTACCCTGGGCTGTATTACACAAAATCTAGCCAGCAGGTTGAGGGACATCATCCCTCCCCTCTGTTAGCACTACTGAGGCCACATCTGGAGTCCTGTGTCCATTTCTGAGCTCCGCAGCTCAAGACAGACATGGAAAGGGGCTAATGAAGGTCCTCTAAGTTGATTATGGACCATCTCACCTACGAGGAAAGGTTGGGAGTACTGGGACTATCAAGCCTAGAGAGGCCCAAGAGAGATCTTGTGAATGTATATCAATTTCAGAAGGGAGAGTGCAAAGAAGATGCAGCCAGACTGTTTTCACTGGTGTTTAATGACAGGACAGGAGACAATAGACAAAAACTGAAGAACTGAATATTCCATCAGAAAATCAGTTAACACTTGCTTTCTTTGAGGGTGACTACGTGCTGCAACATGTTGCCCTGAGATGTTGTGTATTTAAACAATCGATTTTACCATTTCTCCTAATTCTAACCATGTAAATCAGCTTATAACCTCTCAGTAGTCAATATAAAGAAATAAACATGTCTGGAAAATGACTGATCCAGTTCCAAGGTGGGTATAATAAATTGTTCTCTAGAGATACATCTGCTATTTTGTCAATTACAGAAGAATCTACACAGCTGGGTGTCTCATAGTTCTTAGATTTTATATGAATGCAGTAAACTGAGAAGAACTCTAGCTCAGCTATCCACCTACAGGTGATTGAAGGACTGAATATTAAAGGAAAGCCAAAAAAGAACTTTGAACAGTGTGTTAGGAAATTTATTTTTGTTAAGGTATTTTATTCCACAAGTATTGTCCTTGTCAGTCAGGAGCTGCATTGTTCTTATGATCAATTTAACAATAAAATTATAAAGTGCAAATGCTGGCCTCTTTGAAGTAATAGAAATAGTAGCTAAATTGCAAACTATATATGGCTTTGGAATACTCTTTAGGACAATCCATTGGAAATACTAACTATAGAATTGTCACTTTCCAAAAAAGACATGATATACAAATATTTCCATGTGGTTGTTGGGTTCTACATTTTTTGTGGCATTTTTATTCATCTCCCAGACTGAAACTTGACAAAGAAGAATTTAAATAAAAATATTATATTCTTATATTTCTGATTTATTTTTCTTGTAGCATAAGGTAGCTGTAGCAGCACCAAGGAAGGCATGGATATTATTTTTGCAATCTAAAAGTAGGTGGTGTTTGAAATATCTGGGTCAAAACTCCTAATTTGTCTGGTTTTTTTTCTTCTAGTCTGTTGTTTCCTTCATGTTTCATGTAAACATGGTTTATAATTTTAATAAAAAAGGCTATGTATAGCATGCATGATACCATACCTACTTTTTTTTCATTTCTCATCCTTTGTAGTATTTTTGCACTCAAATCATGGAGGTGAACAAAGACTAAAGAAAAAGAGAAAAAAATTGCAAAGCCTTTACTAGTTTTGCACAAAATATGCGAAACCAGAATACAGGCCCCAGAGGTCTTAATATTATTCAATTTCATTGGCTATGATCTCAACATACAAGCAACATGATCCTTCAGAAGTATTCTACAAAGTCACATATTGATGGAACCACATATACTTAAGATGAGGGGAAAAAAGGCAGCTGTAATAAGCGTGAAGTAAAATGCTAGCAACTGATTCAGAGTTTCAGCTGTATGTATAAATAAGAAAGTTTATCTCTCTTAAACATTCTTCATAAACCTAGATATAGCTTTGACCTCAAACATCAGTTCTGCAGCCCTCCAGTATAATTACTATAAGTATTGACAAATTAGGAATATGGATAATAGTAAAATACAGGATTCTTTACTTCAAAAACTAAAAAAAAATCAAGTCATAGATACAGTCACTAAAAGTAACTGTCTTTTTCAAAAGTAAAATCTGCTTGCAGGAAAACCCAGTGATACTCTCTAGCCTTTAGTTAATCTCCTTTTATGAATACAAAGCAATACTTTGAAGCCATGATATTTTTCCTGTGTTTCTTTCCAACCTACATTTATATGGATTAAGCAGCCATACAGTTTTTAAATTGAAAGTTAAAGAGACTTGCTTCTAAGGATCATTTAAAAAACTTGTCTTCCAAGGATTACCTGGCATTTTTTCACACTGTAATATTGCTTATAACTTCCTGATTTTTCAGGCTTTCTTTCATGCTTTTTCCTATACTTTTTCAGTCTTTTCTTCTCAATGCTGTTTTTTCTTTCGTAGGGGTCCCATACAGTCATACTGAAATGAACTGTAATGCTTATATCAGCAGAATCACTATTCATATATCAGTCTGTTTGCTTAACTGACTCTTTTTTCAATCTTTACACATCCAGATTTAATTTACTTCTTCTGATGCTTCTTCTAAAAATATGAATTTTATCCTTTTGTGCCTTATGAGCAACAGATACTGTAACTATCTAGTAAACATCTATGAAATAATAAACATTTTGCTGCAATTCTGAGTGTAAAGTCATCTTGATGGGCTTTAAAATAATGTTTCAGAATGAAGCTGACAATCAACTTTATTCCAAGGGAATCAGAGACTTGTATCTCTCTGAACCCTTTCCTGTCCATTTAAAATATATCTTCGTTTTTCTCCAGTGTGTGCTGGGAAGAACTGAGATAAATCACCATCTTACTATGAAATTTTTGTACATGAACCTTCTTTTTTAGGTACATCAAAGCCTTATGACACTTACTTCTCCAGAAAAATAAATAAAATATATTCTTTACAGATTTATTTTTCATAAATTAATAACTTTTATCATCTGATACTAAAAATGTCATTAATATAAAAATATTGTAGTCCTGATAAAAGAAATTGGTTTTTAGAAGAAGGAGACAAGGCTTTCATGAGCAAGGAATGAGAAATGTTTCTAAACATAGGAAGAGACATGGAAAAAATACCAATGTGAAAAGCTCAAAAGGCAGAAGATCAGAAAGACCCAAGAAAAGAGCAAGTGAATGGGGGGAAAAGGCAGGGGTGAAGATCAGAAGCAGAAAAAGTGAACAACAATTTGTGGTAAAAGAAAATCAAGTCAATCCTAGCTTATGAATATAAGACAGGGAAGAAATCATGGTTCAGTGATTCTGGCAGTGCAGTGACACAGTCATGAGCATATAGATAAAAAAGGGTCAACTAAATAATATATAGGCAGAAAAGGATACACCTAAACTTCCTTAGTCATTGCCAAGAGACTTTTCCCATATTTTTATCTATTCTACAAGTCCATGAGACCAGGTGTGGAGATTATTCCATCAATATTTCAAGGGCTGTCATATTATTTCTAGATATGTCATATTATCTCTAGATACATCAGTACACGTAATGACAGATTCACAGTTAATAGCAAAACATTTTAATTGCCTCTAATAGTAATGTACATTTCTAGTGCCAATGAACACTTCCACTGGTAATGCAGAACATCTGCAGCAGAAAAAGCTTTGATGTGTGTCACACAGGCATGCTGACACACCCAGAAGATCAAGCACTGTCTTTCAGAGTTAAAAATTTGAGTCCAAGCTAGTGAAACTATATACTTGAGGTTTTCCAAAACAGATATGCAATGAAATTCCCCAATGCATGTACATGTTGATAACCTTATGCAAAAATGGGAAAGCACAAATGGATTCTAGATTCACTTTTTTTGAGATTTGGGCTACAAATCTGACATAATGGAATGGAATTAACTTCATTTGATTTTCACACTTTTGTGAAAATACTGCAAAACATAAGTGTTCACAAGACAGATTTTACTCTCATACTCTTACTCTCCTGACACTTTTCTGCAATGATTTTGTTGTTTATGGAGAATCATATTTATGCTTATCTCAGCAATTTTATTTCTTTTCTTCAAATACAGATGATTCATTCGCAAACTGCAAAAATTGAAGGGTCTGACACATCTGAAATATATCTTCATCCCTCATGGTCTGTAACTGCTTCTTTTTGCATGGGTTGTAATTCCCAGAAGTGTCAAAAAGCCTTCTGAAAGATAGCAAAATGTCAGAAAAAGTGGTAATAGAAAAATGCATCTCTTATTTTGGGGTGAGACACTGCAAAGTGGCTGTAATCAGTGAAAGCAGGAATAAACAGCAATTAAAGAAAGCAATTATGATCAGTTCCTATGCTCTTTCCCAGAAGAAAATCTGCAGATGGCAGTCCAGTGCATACCATGGAGAAATATGTATTAAAAATAGGAAAGATCTGGAAAAATTCAGATCTACATATCATTGTAGAACAGAGTTGTTAGCATGATACTCAATATTCTGTACAAGACACCTGATTATCTGTGGTCTATGTTCAGTTGTATTCAACTACAAAGTATGTCACTTATGCCACAGCAATTTGATGTCCTCACTATCTATTACTTTCTATCATTTTTCTACAATCCCATGAACAAAAAAAGCTTCAAACATGAGTTAACTCTTCCTTGAAAAGAGGAACCAGCACTGCCACTTTCAAAGTGTAATTTTTAAAATATATGTTCCTAGAGAAGGCACTTGTGTGAACAAACTTGTGCCCTGATGGAAAAAGAACGTGGTGGTTTCATTGGGGAAATCCCTGTGGGAACATGAGACTCGTCAGCTTTCTGGGAAATAGATGACAAGGAAGGCACAGTGGCTCATTGGCAAACAGGACTTTGTGATGACCGAGTGCTTACAAGACCCTTGTCTTCCTCTGTGAAGCAAGCTCAGGACTTGAATAGTTCTTTTTACCTTGACTGATGTTGTGTAAGGGGTCAAAAGTTTGTCTGTCCTTCTCAAGGTCCATGTACCCTCATGACTACTGCACGTGGGGTGAGATGGAGAAGGGATGCTGCGTCTCAGCATCTGTGGTGGGTCAAGATTGCAGCACTGTTGGCACTGGAACTGCAGCTTCATCACTTGGTTTCTAAACAGAGGGGGGATGGGAGCCTACATTAGAGTCAGAGCAACATCACACAGCGAAATCTGCAAGATAAAATGGCAGGTTCCCTGTCTGAAGGTCTTTGCTTATCACTGATGAAGAGGGCTAACAAAACTTGGTTTCTGTTTGCTGTTGGAAACATAGTAAAAGCTGCTGCCTCATTGAGCTTTCTTTGCCTGCAGAGAAATGAGAATTTATTTCTTCTATATTCAGATCTGACTACTGCCACTCATGCCTCCATCATTCTGACACTGCATTTCTACAGTGCATTTCATCTGGGGCAACATTGCTTTATTTAATCAGGAGATTCAGTGAACTGCAGTGAAGGCACTTAACAGTCATTTAGCATGCTGAATCTTTTCACTGCTAACTTAAAGCTCACTTCCCTTATAATCCATGACCTAAAAATATTCAAAAGGTTTAAAAGCTCAGATGTTAATACTAGGAGTTTGAAATATTAATTTCACATCATATTTTAACATCAGAATTACAGATATGCTCACTTGAGTTTCAAAGATATTAGGTTAAAAACTTCATAGTCAAGGGCCATGAATGATTAAATATTGTTGGCAAATAATTCTGAACCCCTAATCAACACTTAATATATGTGTGAAATCTAACGTGGAGATTTACAGTACTTATTGTGCTTTATGATTCTGTGAAACTGCCTTATTTTGTACTGATGGATGGAGGTAGAGTAAACAATGTCACCTTCATATTTCCATGTGGATGGGCTGTATAAACAGCTTTGCTTTTTCTTTAAATTTATATGGCTTTATCCCTACACAGAATGTCATAAACTTTTCACTACTGAGCATTGTAATTAAAAAAATAGATAATTCAGTGCACTGCTTATTTCATAAGATTGTGGGAGTACCTTTAAGTGTTGGCTTCCCTTATCATGTTATAATGTCCAAATTTAGGTTTCATGATTTCTATAGGAAAAAAATCACACAGCGTTGGGGTTTATTAAGTCAATAAATAGAAAATTTAACAGTCAGTTTAGGAAAGGTAGGCAGATCCATCTTATCAGCATACAAGTGGCATTTCTTTCCTACTCTAAACAGAATTTTTTGGCCAACTTAAAGCTACCAACAGTTCTAGTTACGGGATGGTACTTTTAGAATGAAAGTATTCTGATATGAGTAATCAACTCTTCTTCTAGGAATAAAGTATGCTTAGAAAAATGAACACCTTTCATGCTAACATAAGCACATCTCCATTAAGATTTAGTTCTGGTTTGTAGAGGCTCATTCATTCTTTATGCTGTTCTAAAATTATAGTTTGATGGAAACCTGTTAGCATGCTTATTCCTGTAGTGAATGAAATGTTGATGCTCCTATGGAACTTGAAATTCCATGAATTTGTTTATTATTTTTTGATGGCTTGAACTTCAGACACTGTAAATTAGCACATCCCAGAAATAGCACAGTTTTCATCTTGCTCCTTATTTATAGCTTGCTCATAATAACAATTTATAGAATTAGGGGCTTATTTTTGCTATGACATAAAGTCATGTTTTATAAAGGTCAACACCAATTTTAGCCATGTTTCAATAAGCTGCTTAAATTAACTATTTCTGAGTAAAAGTCACAGATTAAAAGGTGACTTCATTTCCAGAATTAAGACACTGTCCAAATATTTGATACCCAGTAGAAAAAACAGAGCCCTATATGAGATCGCTGCTTTCCCATGGCTCATTGTTCAATAAGCCCAGCAGAGCAATGTCTGGGGCTATGAAGAGATTGTTGAAGATCACTCAAAATCATGTGTAGTTCTGTTATCATCATAGAATTGTCCATTGCTTCTGAAGCAATTAAGGCAAATTTTTCAGATTGGGTTTATCTTCACCTTCTTTTCCTCATTAAAAGAAACATTGAAAATGTAGAAATGCTAGTTAGGGTTCTGTCCTGAAATTTTAGCAAGTAACACAGAAATAAATATTAATGTTGGCTGATAATTCTTATACTGAATCTCTTTAGTCACTGGAACCAACCTTTCCTGATCTTTTTTTGCTGATCTTGAATGTGACCTGTGTTGTATGACTGGCAGAGGACAAAACAAATTCCAAAATGTCCTTTTTGGTAAATGGGAGGGCTGTGTGTTTGCTCTTTAACAGTCATCATATGTAACTTTTCATAAGGTCTAGTCTCCTTGGGTACAAAACAGATGGCTGAAACTTAATAAAAGGGATACTATGGGGAATACAAGAATTACTTGTACGAAAACTAGCTTCATGCTCCCTTATAGGGCCCAGATGAGCTATGATGTGAATGTGAACTCCGAGACTGCAGCCAGATTGGCCTCTAATCCTGTGATAATGCCATTAAACTGGATTTTTTTTTTCTTTCCCACTTGAAAGTCTCCATTATTTCCTTTCACATATTCCCCAGATTAACATGATTTTTTTGCCACTCGGTGCTGTTACCGTCTGGTTTTTTTTCAGGGCTCTTGGGCAAGGCATAAGGAGATTCATCTCTTCAGAGGGTATTGCCACAAACAAAAGACATTTCATTAATTGTCTAGGTTTGTCAAAGTTAGTCATTAGTTTTTAGCTTTTGCCTAGTATTTTTACTAAGCAGTCATGAATCCCCAGTGTTTGGGGACTAGAGAATTTCAACTCTTGCACCATTTACGAGCCTAACTACTTCTGGACAAATGAGTTTGAACAGGAAAACAGTCTTTTAAAGACCAATTCTGAGCATAGACATGAATAATCTCTACTTTTTAGTTTCCATGCAGTTGTCTTGTTTACTCTCTGCAGGGCCTTGGGCCAGGAACTGATGTGCTAGCACAGAGATGCCAAAGATGAGCATTGGCAGGCAGGATCCCATGCATTCTGGTAGTCAGACTCTCACCTGAGAGCAGGTTTCCAGGTTCATTATCTGCATGGAGAGCAAACAGCTTTTGTGCCAGCAGAAGTTACATCCCAGAATACAGCAGAGGCATCAGCAGAGACCATGCTGACACCAGAAGAGGCAGGCCATCATTACAACTCATTAGCAGAATTGCATCACTTCAACTACCAGTGTGGAATGGTAAAGGTATGAAGTTGAAGGCTTAGGTTGAAGCCTAATCAGAAACCAAAGACAGAACAGAAAAATAAAAGTCAGATTGTCAAACTAAAGGAAAATTGGAAGACAACTGGCGTAGTTCTGAAACTTCTGGATCTTCTTGGTGCATCAATATGCTGATTGTAAGGTTGCTAGCATGTTATAAAACACATTAGGTTATATACAGTTGTTAAAACATTTTCTAGTCACCTAAGCTATTTGTTTCTCTTGTATTTGTCTTTCAGTTGATATTTATTTAATAAAAATGCATTTTTTTTTTAATATCCTTTTTTTCCTGCTGTCATTTGGCAACTCATTGTTCTAAAATTGCTTCTTTGGCAGACTTTGCTGTCAAATGGATTTCAGCTGAACTGCTCAGTAGTTAAACTTGTTAGCAGTAGGAATTCTGTTGCACACAAGCCAGCAAGACACGATTAGCAAGTGTCTGTCACAATAGGAAGCACTGTCCAAACTATACTTTTCAGTTCCCAGGCAATTTTATGTGGTAATGTTTATGGTGAGCTGGTGCAATTAGAATGGGGACATTTTGAATCCAGTCCTCCAAAAATAACTCGAAACTTTCAGGTGAGTGGAACTACAGAAAAGAAAGCTGTAATAGTGTTATACCCTTAAAACAAAGATCTTGTGTCACGAGTGGTATGATAATGTCAGTCCTAAACAGCTTTTATGAACAATTTCTTTGGAGAGTGCCATCTTTGGCAAAGAAGT
This sequence comes from Euphonia xanthogaster, assembly GCA_034509185.1. Taxonomy (NCBI): domain Eukaryota; kingdom Metazoa; phylum Chordata; class Aves; order Passeriformes; family Fringillidae; genus Euphonia; species Euphonia xanthogaster. The sequence goes on from JAYDZK010000113.1 coordinate 108,174,792, forward strand.
GGAGTGACACTATTACTGTTAAGATTGCACTAGGGTTTTTTTTTAGTTTTTTGGGTTTTTTTTTACTGTATCTCAGTTGTAGTATTAAAAAAAAATCAAGACAATTCCACTTTTGAATTATCTTCTTTTTCTCCTCATCTGAGGTAGATGTATAGCTTAAAAATAAACAATATTTCCTTGAAATGTCTGAAAACTATAATCTGTGAAGTATATAAGTATAATTTTAAGTAAAAAAAAAGTCTTTTCTATTGTTAATTACGATTCAGAGAAAAGTCTTTCAATATTCTATGCTGCATAGTAACACAGAAAGCTTCTGTGGCAAAAGCAAGCTAGCTTTTTATTAAGTTAACTGTTGAAAAACAAATTCTATCTCCATGACATAAGAACATGCTGTCACCTCTAAATCGCCCTCTGCGTGTGGGCATTTCCTCCAGATTCCATATATGTGCATCTGTACACAGCATTTGATGAGGTCTTTTTTAGAAATTCAACATTACAAAAGTCCCTTTCTCAGACCATGTAAGCTTATCTACAAATGGTTGTAAATGGCAATTTGGAAGGGAAGATTTTGCCTTATGCTGATGCTATTTCATCATTTTTTTTTCAAACATGTAATTTCAACATAAGCCTTGAATGTAATCTCTCCCTAGACACAAATACATATTCTGAAATGGTAAAAGTAATTCTAGTGAAAAATAAAATTACTGCAAGGAACAACATAAACAGTAATGTGGTTCTTGGACTTCCTTTTTATTGTCATTAAGAGAACTTGTTTCATCATATGACAGAACTTTGTAATCTCACTTATTATGGACTTTCAAATTTTTTATTTTAGGTGTTGAATTTACCTTTAATATACACCTAAAATTTTATTAACATTTAAATCATTGACTTTTATAAACTAAATGTAATACAATAAAATAAATTAAATAGGAAATGAAAATTATACTGAATACAATTTGTTCTATTCACAGTTTTGTTTAGTCCATGCTCGCTTCACAGATAAGAAGAAAAACTAACTCTAAAAAACAGTGCAAAGATTTTAAACACATGGGAATTAAAATAAAACATGACTCGGTATGCTTTTTTCCCATGTAAATAATGAGTTATTTCTACTCCTTCTTATTTCATTAAAGAATAAGAACAAAATTCCTGTATCCAGGCAGCAAGAAACTTAAGAAAATTTCTGACTTCATTCTTGTGACTCAGGCCTGCCTGTAGTTAATTTAAAGCTTAGTTCACTGCATACTCTGTGATAAGAATAATAATGAAACGTTTTCAGCCCTAGGAATACCCTGGAACAAGATTAATGTTGCATTTAGAAATTGTGAAAAGTGTTTATTTCACTGAAAAGTTCTACAAAAGCCTTTTGGGTGCCATTGTTTTATATGTGAGATTAAAACAAAACAAATTGAAATTGTTTAAATCAATAACAGCTATCAGACACAGATCTGCAATGATATTCGTAAGCAGTCACTTTAGTTCCTGGGTTCACAGTTCTGGGTTATCAAGAGATGGGAAATGATAGGTGGGTATAAATTATGTACAGCTTCTAAGGTTTCTTCTTTCCTTTTATAGATTTTAAAAATTTACTCAGCTCTGACTTCTGGCCACCTACAGCCTATTATTTCCTAATCCAAACCGTGACTATGCAGCAGGAGAGTAGAACATGTTTAAAGCAGAACTCTTTGATGCACAAAGAGTTTCTTCTTCTCCTGTCCTTGTTGGCTGGGATTAAGGCTTCTGTAGGAACAAAAACAGCAGCATATGACTCCACTGCAGAGCAAGGTCCCCTCTAAAAGCAGAGAGAGCTGAACTTCTGTATGCCCTAGGTATTTGACAGAAGTGTAGGCTGTCATACACAAATCTGGAGTGGTGGTTATATAACAGCTTTGAACTTTCAAACTTCTGTATTCCTAGAATTGTGAATCCTGCTTAGCTCCATTATGTAAATCAGCGTGAGGTTGCTTGGTGCAGTAGCCCATTTTCTATCTCCTTCTCTATACATATGTATATACATATATATGCACACACACACATACACAGAGACACAGGGAGAGTTTACATATGTGCACAATCTATATAGAGTGTGTGGATTAGATTTATCTCTATGTATGACATATATATACACTGCTGTGTGACTTTGTGTGTGTGTGTGATATATAGAGATGTATAGATACATATATACACATATAGATAATTTATTTTCAATTGCCAACATGTTTTTCTGAGTTTATATATTATTTGGGAACTGTAGTGTTTTGTCTCCTCTGTTTTATTTTCCTATGGCCTCCACATTTGTGTGCTCTTCTACTATCTACTTTATCACAACTGCTCTTCTCTTGGCTCAGCTTCTTGGTAGCTGGCACGTACACCACTGGAACTCTCTTAGGCCTGGATTAAAATGGCACTGTTGGCCTCAGTGTAACAGAAACTGCAGCTGAGATAAAGTGTACAGATATGGTTAAATGATGGTATCCAGAAAAGCACTTGAATTATTATAGTCCTTTGCTATTTATGGAAGTTGCTCACTAAGTAGTATCACTTGGCCATAAACAGAGTTTTGGGGAACTGGCAAGGCAAAAGCAAATGCCCATCTGAGTGATTGAAGTAATTCTATAGTTCATATATATAGAGAAAACACTTTGTAAAATGGACTAATATTTTGGGAAGGGAAACAAGAAATATATATATTTTTTTTAATGTTCTGGATACTGTGACCCAGAACTCCTCCTCTTTGTGTCTTCTATCCAGAGCCTGTTGCTGAGAACTTCACTAGGAGTTTTTAAAAGTCTGATGATTTTCTTGATTATGTCTGTAAGTGTTTCTCTTTTAACTGACCAAAAAATCTTGAAATCTTGTGTAGAGCTACTAAGGTATCACATCATAGGAGCAATGATTTTTACAGCCTGTAGAATCTCCACTGCCTATTCGTATCTGGGAAGACATGATTACTTCACTGATTCCCAATCCTGCTTTCATTATAAAAAGTGGAATCCACTTTCTAAAAGGTTACAGGTTTTTGTGAACCAGAGCTTTAATTAACCACACAAAAGCTATTAGTAAATGAGGATTTTTTTCCTAAAGAATTATTAATCACTTATGCCTTGTTTCCCCCTCTGACTGCAAAAGTCCATTTAATTATTTCACAGGATGAGTTCTTATAAATTAAGCCAGTGTATTTCTATGGTTGTGCCTCAGATGATTTCTTTGATTTTTGGTAGTGACAGGGAAAAAAAAGCCCAAAAAGTGATACTCATCTCCTTTAAGTTTTCTCTGTTGGCAAGCTGTTAGCTTCAATTGGTTGGTAGAGCCTGCCATGGGAAAATTCTAAATCAGTAAAGTGTTACATACTCCATGGGTTACAGCTATGAAAGAAATAATTTCATATCTGCCACTTATCCTTCACAAACTCCCTGTCTTAGAGTATGTCTTTGGAGTACAGCCAGCAACAAAAAATTGAGCTCAGAAGATCACATAGCTAGATGGATCTAGCTGGAGTCAGGATGAAAAAAAATGTTTTTTCTCTCCATTTTGTTCTCATGGAATGTAACTATTTGAGAATTGAAATTAATTTATAGACAGAAATCTTCCTTCACTGTAGTAAAATGATACAAGAGAGGATTAGCTGAACTACTAAGATGGTATAATGGTATGTTCTCACAAGTAATTTTCTTCAAAAGACATAAAAAAGTAACACATATATTCTTTATAGCATGGAATATTTTATGATCTTTCCAATAAACAAAGTTTGAGAACCAGCAAACAACATAATATTTCATGGTAATTCGGGACACAAAGGGGATTTGGAGCTACAATTCATGATTCATTTGGTGGCCTGTAACTTTCTAAATATGATCTACCCAAATGTCATGAACTGTTACCAGTGGAGAGAGACCTGTACTTCTAAAGCATGACTTATTCATAATATGCCTGATCTGAGTAAACCACAACAGTCCTAACAAAAATGTTATACTTCTCTTTTCTAATTATAAAGGGAGCCCAAGGTGACTAATTTGAATGATGTGCACCTCTTAGCTTTCTAAAATTACAGAATATCTAAAAGATCGTATGAACCCCAGCTATGAAGCCCAAAGAAATGGAACAGATTTAGACACAGGTTTACACACCTCAATAGTATTCTTCAAGTACATCTGTCTGTTGATTTGCCTTAAGTTTACTGGTAGCTGGAATTTTTTCTTCCTTGACTATTTTCTCCAGTGTGTTAACAGAATTCAAATTGGCTTTTTGAAACCTTAGACTTGTAAACTATTCCCTAAAAATGATCAGGTAATAGGCAACTAGACAGTTCCCAAATCTTCTACTTTCAGGACAGCATCTCCAAAACAGATAGAAATTTCTTAGTAAATCAATTGCTTTAGAATCTGGGGAAGAGGTGGCAACATAGATGACCATCTCATTTATCAGGTTTTCTGTCAGCTGATACTGGCATGATGTCACTGAGGGTTTTTTTTGAAATTATTGTATAGCATTTTTTGGCTACACTAACAGAAAAGAATACTTTTTACTGCCTTAATTTACCCTTCACTCCTCCTACACAGCTTCTCTTTCCTGCTAGAAGAGGTCCTGATGGAACTGAACCAGCCTTTCTCAGCTGCTGTCTCGCTGCCCTGTCTTTTTCTGGGAAAAATCTAGCTAACTTCCCGTCCATTTCTTAGCCATTGCACTGTCTTTTTTTATCCTCACATTGTTGTAAAATAACATGAACAAAATGAATTAAGCCTTTCCGTTTTCTTTGTTCATAAAGAGCACAAAAGAAAAGACGACAAAAAGTAACGGGGGAAAAGGGCTCTGGTTTGACTCCAGTTTATGAATGCCAATACAGATGCACACAGGATAGAGATATATATATAGGCACAAACTTAACCACAGATAAAGATGTGTTACAAAAACTACAAAAATACAAAAACTATGCTGTAGAGAATTAGTTGGAACATGATTTGGTGGAGGATTAAATTCTGCGCATATACGAGGAATTTCTCCTCCTGTAACTGTGATTGCCTAAAAACTAGGTACCTAGTGTGCCCTGTTTGTTTCAGGCTCCTTTTAACAGCAAGGAAAAGAAACAAAGGTGTTCACAGAGTAGTTCATTCTGTTCAGAGGTATGAGGGGATTGTCATCAGGGTATTGCAGGAAATGAAATAATGCAGTAAGACAACTTAAAGTCCAAAAGCCGAATATCACCTCTATGACATATTCACAGACAACAAACTAAACATTTTCTTCTGGAATAAAAGCACACTCACATACATAAGGTTGACACACCTATGTGAGGTATTTGTTTGGACAAACTGAGTTATAATCTGCAACCCAGTCCTAAGGGTTTATCAACTTAAATGGAAAGCAAATTGAAGTGCCTATGTCAAGACCAGTTTCTCAAATAATTAGTTAATAAGGTTTTTATTAGCTTAAAGAATCCCTCACATCTGTTGCTATTCTGACTCATTGTTCACTATCATATAATCTACCACATTTTCAGAGATGGAAATAATGTTGCAATTTTTGAGAATTTTCATGTCCTTTAAAGCTGTTTTTTAGTCTCTGATTTTGCTGCTGATTACTGTGTACAGCGCTATCACAATATAGAAAAGCAGCTCTGCAAGCATGTAAATGAAGTAATTTCTCATCTTACTTCTTCTCTTTCCTTCCAAGTGAGTGGTTCAGAGGAAGAAATTTCAAAAGAAAATAATCACCTAGCGCTATGTAAAGCAGACATGCTTAATTCTGTTATTTATGCCACACTATCAATCACTAATTCCTCTCTAAAATTTAATTTTAAGACTGTCCCTTATCTTTATATATTACCCATCTATCTTAAATATTGAATCATTATTTCATATGCATCCTCCTGCACATGCAAATGTTTGCAGGGTTCTGTTTGACTATCTCAGTGCAGAGATCTATTTTCAGTTCAGATTATTAAATGTTTGTGTTTTCTTGTCTCTTAGAGTCTCTCAAAATTCTAGGGAGGGTATTGACAAATACTTGGAGGTTTAACTTTGTTATAGAAAAATCTCAATCAAATGGTTTGAAGCTGCATTTAAAACATCTTTGTGCAATAGTGTCAACAGGGGACCAGTAATAATAATTTGGTGTCAGAAAATCTATAAAACACATTAAGCCAGTTTCAGTACCACTTTTTTTTTTTCTTAAGTCTTGTTGCATTCAAAATTGAAGTCTCATAGACAAGATCAAAACTCCAGGAACAGAGCTTACCTTGAAGGCTTTACTGAAAAGAACTTATAAACAAAAGGTTTAAGATTCAGCATCCAAACTAAGCTTTACTAGTTATGTAAACACTATTGATTTCCCACAGATTCTTCAGAAATATTTAATCCTAACCCTATTTATCCTATGAAAATGAAGTGTCAGAGTTAATCCATATTTTCAGTTTAAAATATTGAGGTCCATAGGTTAATACACTAAGCAAACTACAGACTCTGGGGGTTTTATTCACTTTGTAGGCTATGGGAAAGACATGCATTTAATTTTTTCCATCACATGGTCTTGCAGCAAAAGTATTTGTCCTGCATTGAATCTAAATATGAGGTTCTGCATTGCAGTAATATTCAATATCCTTTTTAAGTTGCATTCTGTTTCTGAGATAAAAGCTTAGGCTGTGATATGTGAATTTTCATTTCACTGCTTGGCTTCAGGATTCTGAAGGGATAGAGAAAAGTAAAACACCAATTTCTCTAACTTTTTGTTTGGGTGGTTTCAGTTGTCATCATAGTAGGTTATAAAGAAATGCTCTTTTTTTGAGAGAAAGCCCAGAGAAAGATGAATATTTAAAGATACATTTCCAAAATAAAAAATTATTTGGGATTTAATGTCAATGAATTTTATGGAACAATTCTTCTTTTATTTAGCTTAAAGCAAGATGTATATTATCCCACTTCCTTCTTAGATTCATTTATAAACTATTAATGGTTACATTTGCATTTCTATCAGGAAGAGAAGAGGCAGTCATTGCATAGATCTTTCTAGACACTGATATATTATTTAATTACATATAGTTCATGATTTTGTACAGAATCTGCAGAGTTTTGAGTTCAGAGTTTTCATCAAACTCTGAACTATTACTCTGCAATAATTGCACAGTAATAGTTCAATGGTTAGATTTTTCTAAATCACACATTACTGACTATTTAAATTTGCTGTAGAGGCAGATTAGCTGTGACACAAGCATTTGCACAACTTTAACCTTCTTATGACCCAGCAAGACATTGCCTAACAAGAAATATTTATTGTTTTCTGTGGTGATTTTTGTAGGTGGTTTATTTTTTTTTTTCATACTCGTAAGACCTGATCACAGGATATGTAGAGGTCATGGCCCAGCAAGTTAATTTAGTACCTATATGTCCTCTCATTCTTGACTATGGCACCCTGCGACAGAAAGTGATTACACTGAATTAAAAATATCTTCTTCAAAACAGGACATTATTTATTCATTTAAAATTAAATAGTATGCAAAGTAATGAATAAAACCAACAAAGGGCCACGTGTTTTTTTTTTCTCTACAAGCTCCATCAGCTTTCCAGGCTTGCCTGTTTAGCGGTAGCTGAGGGAAATTGTCTGTTCCAAACCCCGCTATAAGGTATCATTGCCCTGTGTCATTATTTTCTGATTTTCTATGCATATCCAACACCACTATCCTTTTCAAACCAGCATACTTAAGGGACAGGCATGTTTTGAGTCTAAATGTGAGTTGAGAAATACACTTTTTGCCAGACTTTGCATTGCCAGGCAAGCGGCAGTCAGCGGTTAATAGATTTCCTAAAAAAATTTTTACTTCTCCTGTGTGGAACTATTTTTACTTTGCTTCTACTTTATTTCTTGTAGAATTTCTTTCCTTGTCCTTGCCTTTTGATTTATCACCATGCACTTGCTCAAGGTAATACCTGATAGGTAAACTGAGGTTCAGAATTTATTTTTAAATTAATATCCATACACATGTATTTTCTCCAAAAGAACTTCATGGATGACAGTTAAGCTTGTGTTATCATATTGTAGGCATAAAAGAATAATAAAAAACTTGTTCTAGGGATATGATGTGTCACTGTTTTCTATCAAAGAAAATGTGTAATGATCTGCAGTTCAGCAAAAATAGTTTATATTGTCTTCAGACTCATAAAGGACTTTTCCATTTCCTTTAAAATTTTTTTCTTTATTTTTGGGCCAATCCAAACTACCACAAAAGAAGGTAGCATGCAAATAGACATGACAGAGTGTTTCTAAAATAGGAACACATAAAGACAGAGCTAGGAAGGTACACAGAAAGGAGGTAATGAATGCAAAGGCTATCAACAGCCATTATGAAAATTGCGTTCTTTTTTCCAGAAGGGACATGGCTGAAATGGGACTGTAAATTGCTCTTTGGAATTGTGACAAGACAGAATTTAATGAGTTTCAGGATCCACCGTTGTAGGAGTTCAGTTATTTGAGGTGAGGCATGACCATGGGATTCAAAAAATTTATGTGATGTATGTCTTTCAGCTTCAGACTCCAAGACAATATCTTAAACATATACAGGGCCAGCTCCATTAAGTGAGGTGATCTGAAAAATTGGGAGAAAGAATTGAAAATCAATGTTCCTCTTCATGCAAAGGGAAGGGAATGGGAAGAAGCAGAGGAGGGACAGTATGGAAAGATTTTATGGATTAAACTGGTGAACAGTAGTGGCAGTGCCTTTTGACCAAGATGCAAAGAACAAACCACACCTGCCAAGTGTATTGGGAGGAGAAAATTAAAATATGAAATTTAGTTTTTTGGTCAGAAGGAACATGATAGCGACAGAGCTTACTCATATAAAAAACAACCTGAAAGTAATCTTTCATATTGTATCTAATGCATGACTTCCCATGCAAAGGAGCCCTCAGAAATTGACATTTTTACTAGACTTCATCCAAACTAGATATTTTCTTTAACAAATAGAAATGCAACAGAACAGCAGAATTTTCAAAGTACATGTCCTTTACCTAAAAGCAAGACTTCTGTCCTTCTAGGCTTAATGACAAAAATGTTGCCTGACTATGCCTATAATATTTTTTTTTTTTTATTTTTTAAAGAGAATCCACTTTGACTAAAGAGTAATTTCTAGGAAGATCTGCCAGCATTGCTTTTTCTGGTTTTATGTGCTTGGGGTCTTTTTCACATGAAAAAAAACATTGGCACATAGTGCACTATCATGTAAATCCAAGGCCTACATTCCTTGTACGTAAGTGTTGATGTTTCAATTAGCAATAAACCACAAACTGTTGTCATAGACTGCAACCATCTGCTGGACTATTAAAAGGAAGAAATTAACATCTTATAGATATATAGTACTTTCTAAGGAATAATTTCCTGGTGCAGAAATGCTCAGAGTTTCAAGTCTACCTCTTTCATTTATTTTTTCATAAATAGATAAAGTAAGTAAATGAGATACTAACAATGTAACAGGAAATGCAATATCAGATGTGACCCCTGAGGTCTGAGAATACAGGTGGAACTCAGGTAGTGCTCAGACTGAAAGCTAATGGGACAAGTGTATTCCAGAGGTAAATGCTATTGCATAGACTTCATCTCTTCTTATAATCAAATGACACTTTGTGAATACCAGGTATAAATGGCAGGGTTATGGTCGCTGCCTGCTATTGAGACAGGTTGAAAGTACTTGCATGGATACATTTCTTCGAATCCGTTGGAGCTCATGATCTGAATTTCATCTCAAAGTATTCAGAGAAGCAGTTGATTATTAGGGTTTCAGCTTCAGAGTAAGCATAAGTCAGCATAATTGTTAACCTCTTAAAGGCTATGAAAGAATTGTCCAGATCAGCTGTAAATTCTCAGTGGAAGTTAGAAAAAACTTCTGTTAGGAATAATATGGGTACAGTTAACCCTGCCATCATCCAAGGATGAACTAGATGAGTTTTCAAGTGCTTTGAAAATTCTGTGGCTTTAGAAAGCATTCTTCTGATGGACCAATACAGAAAAGATAAAGCAAGCTAAAATACAGTTCAAATTAAAATGGCACAAAACAGGCTAGAAACATTATCTTAGTTGTGTCTCAGAAATAAATACCACACAGAAAAGATCAAGGCAAACCAATACCTTTTTTTATTTAATCTGTGTCTTCCTTATTCTTCTTTATCTTATCATGTCAGCAGACATCCCATTATGTTGTTGCAATACTTCTATAAGTGCACAACTTTGCTGTATTTCCCTTCTACTTTTATCAAATGTACTGTAACACAGGAATTGTGTATTCTTCTTTGTCTCTAAAATACATCTTCAAAAATAAGCAAACCATTATACTTTAATATTTTTTCTCAGGGAAAAAAAAAAAAAGAAGCTGTTGATTTGAACTTTGACATCTTCTAAGATGGTCCACCTAATTTAATTTGTTTAATATGGTGCAGGAGGGAGCTAGTATGATCATAAGTCAGCATGATGTGGAAGGCTTTTTATGATCTTCTCTCAAGGTTAGTCAATAGCTAACTGAGGCAGTATATCTGCAGCCATAGGAAAAAGAAGTAGGTTCTATAACTGGTAAATACATTTACTTTCTGTAAAATCTAAGCTTCATTTATTCAGTTTGCATAGAACCATTTCAGACAAAATGAAGCCATCAAGTCAGTGCAGTGTTTGTCAGAAAATAAAGATTTATTGCTAGTTACTCCAAGACACCTTGTCTTGTCAGAAATTTTGAACTTTATAATATGAATGTTAATTGAAGTATTTTATCTTTATTCCATTTCTTCACCATTTGTTAAGTTTCTCACATAGTAGATGTTCCTTAACTGGAATCAAGCAAGACCAATATGACTTCAATTTTGTTCAACCATTGCTTCTTTGTGCAGCATAATTTATATTTTGACTATGGTAATACCCATGCCTCTGCCACTTCCCCATCCTTGAATGATCACCTGAAGGTTCAGTCCCTTAATCCATAAATTCTAAATCAGGAAGAAAGCACTATAGGATTATATAAATAAATGCAACAAAGAAGATAGAGGAATAAAATCTATTTTTTATTTTCAGTTCAGCTTCTACTTAAATAGAACAAGACTATAAAATAAATTAATAAAATAAAAAATCAAAAGGAAAAATTGTAAAATGTTTGGGATAATAATAATGGAACCTAGTTTCTAATATCCAACAGTCAGTTTTTTTGTTTTGTCTGTGAAGCTGAACTGCATGCAAATCTTTAATAATAGCCACCTTCAAAAGACAGATCTTCATTATGCATCTGCAGTAACAATACAATAGCTGTGTTCTGAAGTTCTTTTAACAATAGCTTCATTCAGTGATCTGTGTGTTTTTTCTAATTAATTATTTAAATATTCTGTCAGGTGCTGCAGTTAAGTCTTAATCATTTTGTAAATGGAGGAATAGAAAGAGAGTTTAAGTGACACTATCACATCATAATGCATTACTGGTGTGATCACAGAGAGGAAAGTCATGAGCGTATGTCCAGGCAGGTTTTGTGATATCAGTGCCTGTAACAACTAACTCCGGAGGAACTTTTTCGTTCTTTCATTCAAATATGTTGGACTAATTTAATGTCAGGTGAGGAAACATAATACAGCCATGCTTAATGTTTCAAAAACACTCTAAGTTCTCATGGCATTACAGAATTGTATATGTATTGACATTTATTTAAGCCAGCATGTGTTTCAAGGGACCTAAGACCTTTCTGATTCTTTTAAACTAGCACAATTCATTCCAAGTGGAAAAGGATAACTACTGAAAATATTATATAACATCTTATATACAGAAGCACTTCTGGGTCAAGTTTTCTACCCTGTCGTTGCCGAGTTGATGTTTCATCTTTAAACCTCAGTTTTCTGAAGTCCGAGTCCTCTCATAAATCATAAACCTTCCCAATTCAGAATAAATTGTATCATTAAATATTGGTAGAAGTACCTATTAATTTTATACATATCAATGTGTCAATTAAGACTATCAAACCAATTTGATACCATATACCTCTCAGGGAAAGAGGGCCACAGTCTCTATTCCAGAAGTCTGCAATCTAACTAGATAAAGCAAAGAAAAGACTACAGAGAAAATGTTGCTGAAAATGAAAAGATTTTCTCAGGTTCATTAAATAAGGTAGTGGCAGTAAGAAAAAAACTCTAAGCTTTCTGTTTCCAGTCTTCTGAGCATCTCACCTATTTTCTAAATAGTTCTTCCATTTCTTTTCAAATTTCAGCAGGAGATTATAATTTTTATTCAAATCTGGTATATGTAAGTAAAATATTACTGATTTGTAAATAAGCTGAGATGGGAATTTCCCAAGTGAGTTACACTTCTGTACAAAGCAAGATATAAAAAAATGCAGTACTTCACAAAACTTGATTGGAACAACATTCTCACAAGTTCCTTTGTTTCTTCTGAGATGCTCATACAGCTATCAGAACGTGTAATGTTAATAAGCAATGCAAACAAAAGAGAGCTATAATGTTTGCCCGAAATAACAGTAAAAGATTTATGTCACATCCTGTTTGAGTGTTACAGTAACTAACACCACAACCATTGCTGAAACAGAGGTGTTATCTTCAGAATTATCCTTGTTCTCATGAAATAGGAGGTAAAAATCAAGTCTGTAAGAATAAAAAATTCTTAATTAAGTGCAAGAAAAATCTTGTGAACTGTCATCATAATATTTTCTGAAAAATCCCTTTGCCAGGATTTCTTCTCCTGGGAAGCTGAGAAGCCTCAGAGAAAAGTGAAAACAATAATTATCTGATTGCTTCTCCTGTGTTTTGCTTTGGAATGTGGTTTGGACATTGATTACCAACTGGTCATTGTTTCATTGGTTTCGTGTGAATTGTTTTAACTTAATGACCAACCACTGTCAAGCTGTGTCGGACTCTGAGGAGAGAGTCACAAGTTTTTCATTATTATCTTTTAGCCTTCTGTCTGTATCTTTTCTCCATTCTTTAGTATAGTGTTAGTATAGCATTCTTTAATATATTATCATATCATATCATATCATATCATATCATATCATAAAATAATAAATTAGCCTTCTAAGAACATGGAATCAGATTCATTCCTTCCTGCCACGGGGGACACCAGAAAATACCACAGTGAGCAACAAAATTCTCAACTCACAAAATAAGAAAGGTATATTCAACATTTTTCTCCATAAAACTCATGAAAGCCATTATTAGGGGTTTAGAAATACAAAACTAGATTCAGCCTTTAAATTAGAAAGCACTTACACCAAGACTACTATTTTAAGGAAGGAAAATTGGTCAAAAAATGTCATCTCTGCTGTTGTGTTCAGCTTTTGCAGTGGTCTTTCCCATACCTCCGTACCATCAAAATTTAGAAACAACCTCCACATCTTCACTTTTATGAATATGTTGCAAAGTTGTAAAAATATTAGATCCCTTTGCACTACACAAATGGTACAAAGAAGTAATTGGCAATGTATGATGTTATGGTAATGTGGTGACTCTAAAGAAACCAAACCCGAAACACAAAATTATTCCATGACATTATTATGTTTTCTTCATTACTGTCTTTGATTAGGGCCTGGTCTGGTCCTTTGACTCTTTCATTTGCAGTAAAACACTAGGGTAAAGGAGAAACATTTCCTATGATTCCACACATGGATGGATGGATAGATGGATGGATGGATGGATGGGTGGATGGATGGATGGATGGATGGATGGATGGATGGATGGATGGATGGATGGATGG
>JAYDZK010000113.1:108188607-108221310 GCA_034509185.1 Euphonia xanthogaster
ATGGATGGGTGGATGGATGGATGGATGGATGGATGGATGGATGGATGGATGGATGGATGGATGGATGGATGGATGGATTTATTTATGTGGGTCATGGGACAGAAGTCACAGAGGCTAGGAAAAGGGTTTCTGCTTTCTGTGTGCCTGGGGAAGAGAGGAATGGCTTCCCTGAGTCCCAGAGCTGCCTCAGACTCTATCCTTTAAAACAAGGAAATTTCCATTCCAATTGCTGTCTTCTTAGGACTTTAATGAAAGTTTGTCTGTTGTTTTTCATGTGTTCACCTAAAGCTGGCCCAGTTTAGAACATTCTGTCCAAGGATGAGTCCCAAGACTCCCTTGCACTCCCATCAGTCAGCTAGGTAGCAGGCAGTAATAAGGAAAAAAAAACGCACTCATACCTGTGCTTCCCAAAATGCTACTCACTACTTGTCCAGCACTTGAAAGCATGGGAAACCTTTCTGTTGTCGTGACATTTCAATGCATTTTTTAAGAGAAAAGTTTCATATTCATTACCCACCAGAAAAAGCTTAAAAAATTAGAGGTGTTATCTTGAAATATTGAGCATGATTTCCTAAAGTCGCAGTAGTATGCTGACCCCTCAAAAGAAGACTGAGGATATCAGCAGTGGGGGATGAACATGTTTATCAAAAAATGACATTTAAGTAATGTGTGAAGGATGTTATATTCTAAGTTTATGCAAAAGCTTTCCTCTTTTCTCCAAATCTTTTGATCCTTTTTCCAGTCAGCATTGAGGTTGCTTTCTAATAATAATCTAAAACTGTGTATTGTTGGTTTATTAGCTATTTTATAGCAAGCTTGCTTGTATTCTCAGTTTGATAATGTTATATGGCATTTGATTTTCTCAGACACAAGAAATGGAAAGATATTTCTTACATGTATGATTACCATAGTTCCTATACTTTCTCCTTTATAAAAGGAACCTCCTTTTATGCTTCTATTCTGTTTACTTCTTGCTTGTTTCCTCTTCTTTTGTCTTCCTAAATCTTTTTTCTTATATGTCACTCCCTTTACTCTGTTACTCTTCCTATTTGAAGTCAAAACCAGCAGGATTCCTCCTTCTTCATCCTACTCATTTCTGATTTTGACCTTATGTTTAATTCAAAATATATTGAGCCTTTCATGAGCAGATATGAGATCCACTCTGGGTTAGTCAACACACATCTAGATCACAGATGCTGCAAATAACAATGTGAGCAAGGCTCCAGGTCATGCACCCTCACAGTGTGCTACTGAATTGAGATTCTGTTATGCTGATATGAGACCAGTTAAGAGTGCTAACAAACCCTGAGTTCTACACCAAACAGTGCTTTTCTCCTTGTCCTGAAATATGGGCTATTGCATAATCTGCACCCCCTGCCCTCAACCCAGACATTTAGTCACACTGAAGAAATTCAGTAGTTGAGGATGCTCCTGTTGCACCCTCTTGACCTTGGATAGAGCCCTAAGAGCAACACAGAAATTTGGGGTGTGACAGAAAGGCATCACAAACTAAGTCCTAGAGATCGTCAGTGCTGCATGAAAGAATTCAAATTATTTGTCAGGTGGGCCCAAATATGTCCCCAGGGCTGCCTTTTTCTGGGGCTGAAGCTTTTTACTCAGGGTGCAGGAGTCCTCTTCTAAACTCAAACCTGCAAAATTTCTTTCTGAGAGATCAATCTTTTAAGGCACACCAAGCAGGAACAGCATTTCCCAAATTTTACATGAACACATCATCTGTGAGAGGCCGGTGTTAAAACCCACATAAGTAATGAAGTCAGTGTCCTTACCTTGGACTGTAAACCAGAATGGACTGGGTAGTTCTTTCTACCCTGGCTACTGAAGCTGGAAGACGCAAGAGAAATAAAGAATTTCAGATAAAAAAGATAAACATTAATAATTATATACCCCCAGTGGTGAGAGCATTTACCTGTAAATAGACAGATGGGAGTTCCAGCCCTGTTCTTACTTCTTAAAATTTTTCATTTTAATGCAGAGAACCCACACTAACACATGTAGAAACATCCCTAAAGTAAGAACCAGAATACCAGCCTCCCAGCAGATGTGAAAGCCATATTCTTTCCATGCCATCTCTCTAATCTTCAGTAATTTGTATTTTAACACCATCACTTCTAGGCAGACAAAATTTTCCACTGTCTACTTCCTTCAAACATTTTCTTTGGGATGTCCTCCCAGAAAATCAGCTGAGTTTCAAATACTTCAGGTAGAAGGAGGGCACAGGTCTGGCTTGCCATTACTAAATGGATAATTCATTTTCTGAACAACCACAAGTGCTTTCTTTCACATCATTGTGCCATCCACTTAACATATTTTAGAAACATCTAGGTATAAAATAATATACACCAGATAAAATTTAATCAGAAATTAAGGCAGAAAAAATGCCTTATTCTTTGTTCCTTTGTGGAATTAAATGGCAGAAGGTGGCAAGCTGCTGAACACGACATACTCCACCAAATGCACAACAGCAGAGCACCTTGAAAACCCAGATTTCAGTGATGTAAATGCAGCTGATCAGCAGGAAGATTGCATTTCATATTTTTAATCCTAAATTGTGCCTGAATCTTTCTGTAGACAAACAAGTCTCTCAATGCAGCTGTCTGTAACTTAATATATTAAATACACATATTTCTTGTAAGAAGTGAAGCTGGATAAATATATTCTCTGGCAACAGCTGAGTGCCAAGAGATTAGAATTGGCATGCATGGGAATACATGCATTCCTTCAGAGCCATTGACAGAGAGCAGCAGGCAGCAGGGCTTTCCTGGTTGTAGCCCTGGCAGGCAGGTGGCTTGCTTGGCTGACCAACTCCCAGTCTGTCCCTCTGGGCAGCCAGGAAGACAACCAATGTGTTAGCCTGCCAGCTTCTTGGCTGTCTGAGTGGCAGATGGGCTTGCAAGCTGCCTGGCTGGCTGCCTGCCTAGCCCTACTTCTGCCTGATGGCTGATTTACCTGCTGCCCAGCTCCCCAGATGCCTGGCAGGCTGCCTGCCCAGTTTGCCTGATCATGGGTGAGGTTATGGGCCCAAAATAGTTTGTTCTGCAAAGCAGGAGACTGCAGTGTTGGTGTTTTGTTCTCATCCAACCTGGAATGTCCCATGAAGCAGAAATTCCCATCCCAGCAAGCTTTAGTAATCAGTTTACAACATTTATCCATGTATTCTGTACACAGCAATTTAGACTTCTTAAGACTGAAGAAACACCTCTCTGGAAATGCTTGCATAATATGTGCCTGACTTGTTTCAACTTCTCAGATTGCTTTGTGCAGACTTTCTCTAGCAAAGCCAGAAAAGATTTTTAGACAGCCTTGTAATGTCATATTAATCACTGGCTCCATTTCTACTGAATTAAGCTACAGCCCAAACCATAAAGTACTAATAAACTGTAATATAGACTCATGAAAAACCATAATGATGATGGTACTGGATATGTGGCCAATATATGTGCCAAGTGGATTGGACCGTTCCTTACTTACAAAAAATAAAGATATAAATTTCTATTTGTCATAAAGATGGCAGGAGTCTGCCTTTTCTCAGAATACCTTACCTTTATTATTCCAATTTCATTTTAATCACACTGTCCTAAAGATTTCCCTCTGCTTAAATAATGAAAAAAGGTGTTATAAAAATTGCATGAAATCAGCTTGCCCCAGGACAGGTTCTGTTGGATGTAATTACATATGCTTCAACAACTGGAGCAATGTGTTGTGAGAAAGGCTTTTAAGGTGATGGAAGTTAATTGTACAGGTTTTAAGGTAAAAATGGAGTGGAGAACAATGACCAGCACACTGACAAGAAGCTGTTCAATTTCTTAAAGCTCAAGAGAGTAAAAAATGTTATTAAATTATAAATGGACAAAAAAGGACCAGTAAATAGGTGATACCTTTTATCATATAAGGGAAATAAAAGCAGACTCTGACCCGGTAGAAAGTATTGTACTCTGAGAAAGACTGTCAGATACAAAGTTCTTTATGACATACCTACATATAAAATAGGACAGTCGCCTAAAAAGAAGGCTGTGATATTTCCCTGGTGACACTGCTTTAGAAGGCAGTACAATAAGAAATACAATTTTTTTTTCTGCAGTACTGGTAATGACAATACATCAGAATTGAAGTCTGAGGCTAAGGAAAACATTTAGACTTCTTTTTCCCAGCTGGAATACACAAAATATTTTAAAGGACTCTGGGGGGCATTTCTCTAACTGTGAACTCGCTTTCCTAAGATGTGCCAGATAGTCACAAAGAAGACAAAGGGACTGTGCATGCCTGTAAGGGCTTTGTCAAAATTAATAAATAAATATATCAAAGACCCTATAAATGTTCTCATCACCTTATAGTGTGCATGTGATATAGCAGCTCTTTAAAACATAATGTATAGCATAGTGTTATACTTGGTGTATAGTTAATCCTGCTCTAGTTCCTGGTAAATAAAATTTTCACTTCATATTGACTTCCAGATACTCGGGTATCAGGACTCCCATTATGTAAGAGTCACTAGAAGCACAGTGGGTTGCTTTATTAAGCATGATTTCTTGAGTTACAGCCCTTGTTCAAGAATATTGCTACCAGTACATTAATTGCTACTAATAAATTAATTATATTGCATTGAAATACTTAATAAAATAGAGGCACACTCAAGGAGTGAAGGATTATTGTTGAATTTTAATGTTAGATTCAAATACATCAACTTTACAACTTAGTCTTTCCTGCTCTATGGCCACTTGATTTTGATGAGCTGGAAGCATGCAAAAGTCCTACAGACTGCTTTAAAAGACAGCTATATTCCACATGAGAGAACGCAAAGAACAATATGCCTTTCACCCACAAATCTAGCTGACAGTACTTGGAAAATCTTTAATTTATTTCTTACGAAAGTTTCTTAATTCTTAGCTCTTCTCCTCAGGGACATCTGGCTTCTCCATGACTTGATTTTTTTTTTAGGTGTAGTCTGTTTATTCTTCTAGTTTAAGTTTTATCCTGTTTCTCATTACTGGTATGGCTGTAAATAAATCTCATATTCTGATTTCCTCATTAAGGTACACAGCATGTATTGGTCTAGTCCCTAAGAGCTTCTGGAACAGAGTTAAGGTATTAATGCCCAAATCCTGAAATAAAGTGCTCCTACACAGGGCCAGCAGCCTGTCTTTATTTAGGCCAGAACGTCAGAGCTGAGCTGAGACAAAATCCCCAGAGCCTTGTGGCTGGTGGGCACTGGAAATGAAGTTTCTGTTACAATACTGAATTTTGGCTCTAAAATTCTTCTTATGCCATGTTTTAGGAATATAAAGTCACTTGAAGATGCTCCTACAAATAAATAACTGGGTGAAGAACTTCAAAGATGGGCTTCTTCTACTCCTTTCATGGCTTAAGCCTGAAATTCTTTTCATGTTAATGAATGCCCAGTGATTATATTTTTCATTTGTTTAAATTGTATTTCCTCTCCCATCCTTGTCTTGGCAAGATGAGTGATTTTTACTCCAAAAAGTTCCTATATACTGTGTGTTATCAAAGTCAATAAAATACCAAAAAAAAGTTGAAAAATTTAGTACATCCAGTGTCTGAGGCTGAAGGGGCAAAAAATAGGTGATTTATATTTTTGCTAGAGCTTGAAATCAAGTCAGTAGGACAACTTTTAAAGAATAAAGGATCCAATCTTAGAAAGACTACTTCCTTTTTATTAGGATGAACAACTCCATGGAGTTCTGTTGCCTATGTATTCGTTTTTGTAAAACTCTTATAAAAATGTTTTATTCCTGGACTCAACCTGGATGTAAATAACATCCTGGAAAACATCCTCTCCAAGTATAAGAAAGATAAAAACATCTGTTTGGTGCCCCTGCAAACTACCTTACAGGTTCACAAGGTACTCATGAGTTGTGTATTTGTCAAGTTTTTTCTTGATTTTGGAGAATGTTCTTATAAAAATGGAGACTACTTGAGTGAAAAGCTGCAATTCCAACTGTGGCAAAGTAGTAAGGAAGAAGGGCTGACTATGATACAGCAGTGATACAGCAGTGATACAGCAATCATACCTAGAGATCTTGATTAAGATATGCCTCAGGAAAGTGGATTCATGGCCACAATTTCTGAGCCACTTTTTCAGTATTTATAAGTGTGGTTTTATATAACATGTCCAGCTGATTTGCATCTTCTTCATGACTGTCATATCAGTCCATGGGCTGATTTTTTCTCATATTAAGAGAATATCCTTCTCTAAAGAAATACAATTTTTCATGAACCTTTGGCTACCATAATAATTTACTGGTTCACTGAGCCTACTCTTTCCTGGCTGACTTTTAGTTGCACTATATGGAAGCAATATGGGAATAGAAAAGTCACTAAAAAATGAAAAATAACAGCGTTAAAAGTTCTAACAAAATACATTTTATAAATCATTGATGCTTGTTATAACATCACAGTAAGTCACTTACATGATGTTGGTGTGAGGCTATGCAAAAACACAAGGACACAGGGATGTTTTCTCTCTTCACTGAATGAAAGGCAAAAAATGAACACACCACCCTTTAGGCAAAATGCCCCTAATAAACACAATGTTGGCATTAAAATATGACAGAATGACAGGCACAATGAAAAACAAAACTTGAATCATTCTTACCACATGAGACATGTTGAAGGTAATGTATGAATAATCCAGAGAAGGTTATGCTAGATAAAACAACTTAATTCATCTTTGTCAGTTTTTGTCTAACATGCAAATTGATTCAGTTCAACCTTTTAGAAGTTGGTATTTGAATCCATTGGAAACCTGCTAGATCAGTTGGGTCCATTAAAGGCACAGGGATTATCTGTAATTTGTTGAATACACAAACAATTTTCTACCTATTAAGCTGATTCAGTACATGACTTATGCTTCTTACAGAACTCATTCATGAATATTTTGTTAGAAGTTTTCCATATTTTAACCTAATGTTATCTCCAATGTTTTAACATTTGTTTCATTTTGCTTTGTTTTGAAATGCATCTGTAATAACTGCAAACTTGTAGCTTGGTAACCTTTTCTTTTAAACGAGAGAAAATAATGCAAGTGAAAATCCCATGAGCAAGGCATCTCCAAAATGTAACATGCTGTTACATACACATTTGTTACATTGTGCTATCAATTTTATTTCAATTTAGTGTCAGACATTCAGGTGTTCCATGTACTGAGAAAATAAAGGTGCAGAGAATGTGCCCAGCCTGTGGATAGTCTTAGTAACCAGAACCCACTTCTGAAAGACCATATTAGTTTAATCTGGACTGTAAGCAAAACACAATGTCCAATCAAACCAAATGGTTGCTGTTTCTCCACAAGCTTGTGTGGAAACACATTATTTTCCAGTTAGAAAAAAGAATCATCACAATACATCTTCAGTGACATGTCTAGCTGAGAAATACAGCTATAAATACATAAAACCTCTCCTATTTCAGACAAAAAGGGTTCACTTTCAGCATAAAGAAATGCAAGGAAACAAGAAACAAGAGTAGCTACGCAGTGAAGTCGCATATATGCTCTTGTTAGTGATAACCTTTGTAACTATGGACACAGAAATCTTACCAAAACATCATACCCCTTCTTTTTTTAAAAAAAAAAGAAGTATGATAAAGTGTTTATATTTTGATTGACCATGAGTAAATTTCTTCAGCCAGTAATTTAGTTACTTTATCACCTAAAAAGCACTAGCGGCATTTCAAAGCCATTAAGCTGTTCTATATCTCTCTCCCTCAGTCTCACTTTATACTGAAGGAATTTTTGCCAACTTGAACAGCTTTGAGAGGAAAAACTGACCAAGTATCACCTGATGGTTTGCTGTCCCAAATTGTGCTAATATTTTTGTATATTCTTTATGACACTCAGCAAGAAATAGATAATATGAAGTTCAGTATACCAATGTTAAAGGAAAAAAAAAATGGTTTTTATTAAACAAGGAAATGTTAATCTGTCTTAATAGTACTCAAAAAATAGCCTTTTGTTTCAAACCTCTCCAACATATTTATCATATGCATAAGCGTGGCCTTCTTATTTCTCCCTTGAGGCAGAAAATCAAAAAGAAGGAGTATTAAAAAAGCAGCATCCTTCGAGAAGTTTACCTCCACATAATTTTTCTTCACTTTGAACAAATTATCTTTGCTCTACCTCCTTTATACCTACCTATATCTTACTCGATTAGCAAGTTGTAATAAAACAAAATTAAATGAGACAAAAGTTTCTTACTTCCTTTTATGTCATGGCAATGCAAAAAAACTCTAAAGCCTGTACCCTGACAACCATTTTATTTAAACCTTTTTCTTATTTCATTGTTTCATTTTAGCATAGGGATAAATTGTGTTCCTACTTAAGATGGGTTTTGTCCATTTTATAGATGAAATGATATACAACATGCAACACTTCTCTTTCTGTTTCATGGTTTCAGGTTTTCTTCCTCCCTTGTTCAGTCCTCAGTAAAACCCATGCTCAGAAAGTAACAAATAGATTGCTAAATAATTTTCCCCAGGTCTTTCAGAAACCTCTTTCCTAGCTTCTCTTGTAACAAAAGGCCTTTCCAGTTTAGAGAATAGCAGAAAATTTGCATTCTTTTGAAAATGTTTCTTTAGTGTGAGAGCTGTAGAGAGGTCAAGAATATATGCCTGGCAAGCATCCACTGAATAAAACTAGTCCAAGCATCAGTGTCTTCAGTTTAAGCAGAAACCCTATCCTAGCCCTGAGAAGCTGTACGAGTTGAAACCAATACCATTAGCTTTCACAGCATCAGCATTTTGTGGCAACTACCTCTTCACAGCTGTCATTAGTGACCATAAATATAAAATGAGTTTTTAAAGTGGCTGGGGGGAAGAGTTAGCAGTAGGTGGATCTATAGAAGTTAGAGCTGTCCCAGCTATAAAAAATAAAGAAATTCTGAAAATTTGGCTAAGCCCTTAAAGCATTTTAGAGCTATTCCAGCAAAGGCTGGAATACCTTACCTAGGGGTAAGCCAATTGCTGTCTTCAATAAGTGTTTCTCAATTCACATAAAGCTTTTTCTCTCATGTTTTAAAGGAAGCACTCTGTAAATTTGCATCACCTCCCCTTACACAGTCAGCTCTTGGCCTCACCTCCTCATTTCTGTCCATAGCTTCTGAAGCTGTAGTATGGGAGCCACATCAGAAAGAAAATAAGAAAGAAAAAAAGAAAAGCCCTAAGAAAGAAAATAATGGCTAAGTGTTACAACATCTGTGTGGCAAACCATCTATGCATTTTTGGATTTCCATGGCCTGACTTCCTCTAGAGCCATTAGACTTTGTGCAGCATGAGGAAGGTCTGGGGATGCTCTGGTGCTTCTGTAGGCAGCATTGGTGTGGGGCAGGTACAGCCTGTGCTCCGTGTCACAAGGGAAAAGGGGAAGCACTGCTGCATTCAGGCTCCAGCATTATTTGTTTTGGCAGTAAGGGTGGTTTTCACCTGTGGAATCTCCTCTATTTGCATTGAGTCATTTATCTTTAGTACAGTTTAGCTAACCTTCTCAAACTGTTGAAAGTAGGTGTAAATCTATGAGTGTTATGGCATAAGAATGATTGAAAATAATTTAATTATGGTATTTGAAACAGTCTCCACAGCAAAAGCCTCCTTGCAATCAGCACAGTAGGAATACCTTCCTCTGAAATTAGTATCCTTAAATGCAGGTTATAAAAATCACTGTCAAGCAACTATTAATATGGAATCTTATATCACCAAGCCACTCAGAAACTGCTCTGCTGCACCAGAGAAATCAAGAATTTCTTATGAGGAAAGACAAAGTTATGAAACCGAGAGTGCTTGGTCTTGGGTTATACTGACCTTCAGTAGCATCAGGTAGTTTTTATCAGACCTTTCAGTTTTCAGGCTGCAGCCTGAGAGTATGTCAGAAGTTTCTCTTTGGTTACAATCAATCCACTGCTTCTACATTTTCCCAGGACCAAACATTTAATCCACAACCCAAAGAGTCTCATTTTAATCGTAAAATAGAATCCTTTATGATAGAGCTAGAGTACTAATACATCTGTCTACACACATCCACACCAGTCTGTAAAATTAATATTTTTGACAACATCAGGGGTTTTTGTAGATGATGTTGGCCTTTCAATTTTACCTTTTTATTTCCTTATGTTTCTGAAATTATCAATGACATACCAAAAGGCTGTACCCTTTTTTATTAGTAACAAAGCAACAAGAGAGTGTAATTTAGAATCAGTAACTTGGATAATTTTCTGTTCAAGTAGGAACAGTTTACAAAAGTGAACTAATTTTACCAATATGGACTGCAGATGAGTGATAACCAAGGAAGGAATTAGTTATAAAGACAGGTAAGCTATGTTTCCATGTGAAGTTTAGTCAGTCTAAGATATCATTGCCATCCAAACAGAGGTCTCCCCTTCTCCTCATGTATTTTAGCTCCATTTTCACAGTTCCTCTCCTCCTTTTCACCAGCTCCAGGACTCAGTAAAGCTTTCTTGAAGTTCCTGCAATTCGCAGTGCAGAAAAAAACCTTCATTTTTGTTTCTCTGTTTGCTTTTTCTGTATTGTCCTTTTGCAAGGTAAGTGGATTGGATTGGATTAGCTCACAGTGAAGTCCAAAACTGATGCAAAATATGCAGCAGCAGCATGTGTCCAGGAGCAGGAAGGAAAAATGAGAAAAGAGAGTGAAGTGCCATCATCCTGTATTGGCTAGGATGAGCAGAGGCATCTATTCACACTGCCCCAGGGAACCTTCTTCTTAAAGCTATGTAGAAGCCATGTAAGGCATACAAAATGGAAACTGAGCAATGCTTCTTACCAAAACCTCCATTGCACTATCCCAAAAAGAGGGAGAAAAGGCTAGGTTAAGGTGGGAGGGTAAAAAATCCTCCTTAGAGAAATTTTACACAGGTGAGCATAATTAGGACAGGATAATTTTTGCCCCCTGATTTAAAGTGTGATAAATAATATACAGTGTATGATATGATGTGTCAGATCATTGTAGAATGCAATGTCATATGATGTCACCAAACATAAATCAGCACAGAGAGGTTTTGTCACAATTTTTCCCCCTGCAAGATTCAATTTCCCAGCAGTTAATGAAGGGATAAGCACAAAAGTGCATTCCATGTTTGGAACAATGTAAATAATTTTAAATATTTCAGTTTATGTTCTCCAACCAGAAAAGAAATCACACAGGTCGGA
This sequence comes from Euphonia xanthogaster, assembly GCA_034509185.1. Taxonomy (NCBI): domain Eukaryota; kingdom Metazoa; phylum Chordata; class Aves; order Passeriformes; family Fringillidae; genus Euphonia; species Euphonia xanthogaster. The sequence continues at coordinate 108,199,795 of JAYDZK010000113.1, forward strand.
CAACAGAATTTTTGTTTGTCTTAAAGGGCCTTGTCTAAAAAAAGGAAAAATAAGTAAGTGTTTATCTTAGTTGCAGTGGGTTTATACTTAAATGTTGTACAAAAATGTATTTGTTTTATGAAATGTAGCTCTTGGGTCTTAAAATATACTGAAAAAACATTTTTTTTCAGCACAAAGCTGCCTCATTTAGCGCCTTATTTGCAATATTAGACTTAAATTAGGCTTGTTTATGCACTTTAATTTTGTTCACCCTCTGAAGTAGTGAGTAATAGTTTGTTGGCACTGAATTTCCATACAAATATGAAAAACATCAAAGTGTGCTCAAGCAACTTTTTTAGAGCATATGCTGTTTTAATTATTCTTTTCCTGTGCCAGGAGCTCACCACATTCACACCACAGAATGAATGTATATTTTTAGTACCAGTCAACAGAGACATATCCACATTTAAGGTAAAGGAGCGCTTCATTCTTGTTCAATTTGCTCGGTAAACTCCAGGGAGTGGCAAGTGGGAGTTTCTCACTTCTGCTTGTCCTGCCAGGAAAAGAGTGTGAGCTCCTTTGAAGTACTCAAGCCTAATCCAAATACAGGATGTTCCACAGTGAATGCTGAGAAAATACTGCTGTCATTGGAACACACCTCATCACAAAGCCTGTGAGCCACAGCCTTTTTAGGACCCTGCTGAACTCTCTCATGCTTTAGACACTCAGGTGATGCCTTAGGATTTTAGTTTTATATTTTTCAAATCCTGTAGTGCATTAGTGTATAACTCTAAACTCCATATAGAGTGTTAGTTTACTGTCTTCACACTTTGGTCTGACAAAAAAAATTCTTCTAGGCCTGAAGTTCAAGGACACCCTACAGTCTCAGGCCGGAAAAGTATAAACAAGAGTGAACTGGGAGGAGCAAATTGGGGGTATGTGATTTCATTACCTGAAGCTGTAATTGAAGGATTAACCCCTGATATGTAAATGGACCAAACATCTGTCTGAAAAACTCCTGACCATTGTCCATCTTGGGTGTAGCCTCTGGGAGGCTTCTGTCTGCCCAAGATGTACCTGTTTGAACACCTTTAGTAAATACTTGCTTTTGCTCCCTTAATCTTGTCAAGCCTCTGTTTGAGGCAGCCTTTCCAAGACATCATAGGTACCACAGAGGGACACACACCACAGGACTGCAGTACCTGGAATGGGTCCTGCAAATAATAGTGCCAGATTGTGAGAAAGTGATAAGGAAGAAAAAAAGAAAATAGCCAAGGAGAACTCATTTGACTTCCCTGCCTTCCTGCACACACAAGTGTTGATGTAACTATGTGAGATTAAAAAATGGGGAATACTTTCACATCTATTGCTACCTTTTTTTCTCTAAAATACCTCACCAAAAAAAAAAAAAAAAGTTGAAAATCTAGTTTCCAAGGGTGTTGAATCAAAGACATCAAGATGTATTAGTTTGAATTAGTTACAAGACTAAAGCTGAAGAATTTGGAGAACATTAACCAGTCATGTAGGCAGCCTCAGAAATATGGTGTCAGTATTTCACTTAGCTCACTTCAAAATATGCCCACATGAGGATTCAATGCTCTATAACTAATACATTTTAAATTCAGACCTCAAATAAATTTGATTACCAGGTAGACAAGTTCTTAATTGGCCATAAAATCCTTTAAACCCTGTTTTTTTCTGAAATGGTTGTGGTATGCAATAGCACAAAAGGTAACAAAGGGCCTCAGAAGGATGAGTGGCACAGCCTAAGGAATATTCCATTGGACAGAACTGAGTGGGTTGCACACAGCATATTCAGGATTCATGGGGTCAATGCAACATATCACAACCCAGGCTCCCACATTTACCTGCTGCTGTGGGCAGGCAGCGACACCTCACCATTGCATGTTCACACTGTTGTGTGAAAGGTGCATGACTACATCCTGCTATCCTCAGCTAACCTCATGTTGTCCCTGAAGACCTTTCTGTCTGGAACCCCCTCAGTGCTGTTTCACACCTCCACTGTCCTTGGATATCCACAGGTTCCCCTGCAGCCTTTAGCCCTGTGACATCCATTGCGAATTCTGTCTTCTTCTCCTCTGACCCACTGGTGTTGCCCCAGTGAGTGCTGCTGCTCAGAGGAATCTCTATGTCCTCAGGCCCTCAAACACTTACTTGGTAGATGAGTATTTAATGTACTTTATGAAGTGTTGAAATAAATGGCAAACGACAGATAAAATGTTGAAAATAACATGCTACTCGACACTTTATGCTTCATCAGCTTTTTATTTCAACACTTTACACTCAAAGTGTGAATATGATAGGGTTTATCAAGGGCATTTATCTTTGAGTTATGTTAGCATGGAGGATTGTGATATAAAACATCCATGTTACTCACAGTTACAACATGCTGAATATTCAATGCACAGTTTGAAAAATTTGTTAAATCCTGTTTACTTTCATGTTCTTTTTTTAACCAAGGATGTAAGTCAGCCAAAAACCAAAGGTCCTTCCTCCTCTTAAAATAAATAGCAATACAAATTGACTGACTTCAGAAGTCTTGGTGACTGCTAAGTATGAAACTGTTTTATGCAGAAAAGCTGAAAGGTAGAAAAGCTGAAAGAAGAACCAAAGTCGGTTTCAAAATATGATAGCTGAATTCGACATTTTCAGCACACTATTTAGTCAGTGTAAAACTTTTTTTGTACAGTGTTAATTAGTAGAATTTGTATCACAATAAAATTCTCTGTTCCATCACCGCAGGCATCAAGAGTGCAGAAGATTCAAACACTTTGCCAAATAAAATGCCATAAAAATATCGATTTTTTAAATATTCTCTTAGCCAGCTTGCCACTTATTTCCTATCATTTATAAACATCACAAGAATACAGTCCATAGACAATGAAGAAGCTACTTTTCCTGTTTATATATTAGTGCATAATAATAAACCATTATTATTCTTATACACTATTAGTCCAATGTTCAGAGCCATCTGAATCACTTGTTTTTATTACACTTGCTACAAGGACATAAATATAATTTCTACCTGGCAGCACATTAGAAGATGCAATAATTTCTGACAGGAATCAATACTGTTACTGAAAAAACCCTTTACTTGCCCACAAGGAAGTTTCTTTAGAAATCCTACATAAAAATGAATTGTTTCTCCCAACACAATGACACCTGTCCCTCTATTTCAGTGCCTAATAGAAAAAACTTTGATCACACCTTCAGAATGGTGTCATCTTCCTTCAGGAAGACAGAACATGTGGTAGAAGTGGCCCAAGGAAACAAAGAACTTTAAAGTACTGTGAGTTTCCTCTGGGACAGTTTTATTTGCCTAAGAAAACAAATACATTAAAACTGATTTTTCTAAAAGTTGCTGCTGGATTTAACATTTATATTTATTTGATCATAATGCCAGTAATTTGTTTGACATAGCTGAACTAATTTGTGAGCTTTTCAAATATTTAAAATGTCTATTTGCACCAATATGCTTTCTTTCAGATGTAAAAACTTTTTCTTTTTTTTTTTTTTTTTAACTGGGCTCCTCAGTGTTGAACAGCAGTGATGTATTTCAGAAATCATATTTTCAGGGTGCGTTGTCAGAGGTACTGTTAACAATTTTGTGCCTCTCAACCATCTTCCTAGATGTTATTGATATAATCATATAACACAAATGAGCTTATCTGCATGAGGTGATTCAAGATCCCACAGTGCTGGGCAAACATCACATTTTGCTGACTTCTGTATAAAATCTGTCAGCAGACACAAAGCTTTACAAGCTGCTGTGAGCAGTGGGAGCTCAGATATGTATCCATGGGGAAAGAAAAGGAAAGGATATAGAAATATTATTTTCAGAATATGTCAAGTTTGTAGGCTTTAGATTAAAAACACATTACAGGATGTGGAGAAAGTGTGATGTTATGGAAAAACTGCACATCAAAAAGAAGGTTAGGATGGTTGAAACTTGTTGGTAATGGGATAAAAAGTCCCCGTGAGCTTGATTTTCACCTGGTCTCAAAGAAGACTTTCAATATACACTTGTCTTTTAGGTCTATATTACTAAATCAAAACACTTTGAACCAGAATGTACTTTAAAGGGTTTTGGATGGATATCATTTGAAACAAACAAAAAACCCCTTCCATCAATGTTACATATTTGCAAATCATTTTCACAAAATAAAAGAACCTGATTTTTCAAACACAGTATCTGAGCAGAGATTATCACCCTGCTGTATAAACAGATAGTTTAGTACACTGCAGCTAACATAAATATATATTTTTAAGACCTAAGGTATAATTCCCTCCTGTGGAACCATATGGGTAATCACTTCATACAACAGCTTGTGAGATGCTTCTTGTCCTTGAAAAGGGCAAACTTTTCCATATGAAGTCTTTAATTGGAGATTCTGTGTTTCTTCTGCAACCACCTTGAGAAGAGCAAAGGAACTGCAGTCTCTAGATAACTTTTAATTGCTTATCAGCTATTATAGAGGAAAGATGTGCAATAACTCTGACTTTGGTCTTGCCAGAAGGAAAAAAAAATACTAATTATGTATTATATAAATTGTACTGGACCTGGATAGAGTTAATTTTCTTCAGAGCAGCTCACATGGGTGAGTTAGAGTTTTGACCAAAGCAATTTTGACAGAACACAGACTTTCAGGCTGCTGCTGATCAGTGCTTGCAGAGTGTCAGGTCCCCCTCTGTTTTTCACTCTGTGTCCCCAGGTGAATAGACTGGAATGCTCTGCAATAGGTTGGGAGAGGAGACAACTGGGCAGATCACCCATCAAACAGGAGGGCTTAGGAGGCTTAACCACGTTCTTCTCAGGAACTGGCTGGTCATCAGTCTACTCATGGCAGGTGGTGAGTGGTTGACTTAGCATGACTTGTTTTGTTTTCTTCTCTCTTCTTCCACATATTCTTCATTTATTTTATCTTACTATAACTAGTAGTAGTAGTAAATAATAATAATAATAATGTTCTCTTGACTCCCCAAGTTTTCTTGCTTTTATTTTCCATTTCCTCTTCCCCATGCTGGGAGAGAGAGGGTGGGGGAAACGAGTGTGCAATCAGTTCTGTGGTGTTTAGCTGCCTGCTATGGTGAACCAAGAGCTTATATAGAGACATAAATCTACAAAGTTTCCTCACAGACACCTGACTAACAGTATACACTCAGAATTCAGCTTCCTACCCCATCCTTCAGTCCCTCTGAATCATCTAAAGAAATGCTTTTGTGTCTGTGGAGCAGATTAGTGGGAACTTTTTCATGGTAATTTTTTTTTTTCCCTAACAAAAAATTTGGCATTGACACAACAAGAGGGGTCAGTAACTGCAAGGCAGGGGTCTGGAATAAAGTGAAGTGGGTATTCAATAAGTAAATTTTATTGCAATGTATAAAAATTTTAATTATCCTCTAAAGGCCTTTAATGATTTCTGTCCTGTGCAGCCATAAATAAGTATCCAAAATGGATCAGCCCCTCATCATGTCAAGCTCTCTACAAACACATATTCCCAAAATTATTTTAGCCTTATCAGACATTCCAGTCTAAAACTTGGAGAGGAAGGTAGAATACATGGAAGACAAGTGATTTTAGTCCTAGGGGTAAGTGACTAACAGAGCTGGGATAGAAGTTCGATTAGCCTGCTGACACCTTGTCCATTCAACTACCATGAACTACTAAGAGATCTTCCCTTTCTTTAACTCCCAGAGCATATTTTTAATGGCATTCAGCATCACAAAATAACCTCTTCAGGTCAGGAAGCTTGGTATGAAAGAGAGAGAGCATAATGTTCTTGTTAAAAATCTCAGACTTTTACTCTGGTCGTTCAGGACAGGATTATTTTGGGTTTTGTTTTTTTAAATTTTTATTTATTTACTTATTTGTTGTATCTCTTTTTTACTTCAAAAATATTTGGGAAAAAGCAAATAAAATCATGTTTTATTTTACAAGATTGTTTTGCATAAAGGACTACTTAGCCTTTTTAACTAACTGGTAAAGAAGAGCAGGTTTTAAAACATTTAAAAATATATTTTTAGTGGTTGTTACATAAAACATTTGCAATTAAGTATTCTATTAACAGAATATTTAAGAAAAACCTGCTGCTAACAGTATGAACTATGTAGTCTATTCATTACCCACTTAAATCAAAAGGTGCCAGACTGCTCTTGGAAGCAGTGATGACTTGTTTGGGAAACTAAAAATGCTTTTCTTTAGAAAGCTTATAGTCTTCCTAAATTTGTTCAGGGACAAAAGAATATGAAAATTTTGTAATGAATGCTTGTCATCAACAAAAAGAGTTTAGGAACATTGAATTAAAGCTCAGGTTTCTCTGACTCTTGAGCTCCATATTTGGCAGACCATTTTTCTTCTTAGAAAAATGCGTACTGACAGGGAATGTCACATGTTCATGATGTGCCAAAAAATACTTTCTCTGTTGTCTTGTAACTCGACTTTTGTCCTTTCTGTTTAGAAATGCTTCATGGGGCAGAGCTAGAAAAAGGGAATTTGCGCAATCAAATAGAAAAAATGCTGGACAATCAGAGCAGACTTGTGAAGCCATGCATCACACTTAAATTCTGAATAAATCATGTGTGAAATTACACCTGTTTATTTACAGACAGTGTGCAACAAAAGGAATAATAAAAAAAAAATTAAATCCTGAGACCACCTGACCAACTTTTTGCACAAACTAACCAGCACGTTTAGAACAAGATTATGCATTGAGTAATAGGGCCTGAGGGACTAACTCTGTTGCAGGACATCTACTAAATTACCTGCTATGACTTACGCTGACATAAGGAATGGGAGAAGGAACACTGCTGCACATGAAACACCCTGCCTCAAAGTTCACCATGCTCTTAAGGCCCAGCTATGTGGGTCTCTCTTGCAACATCCATAGAATACTCATATTCTGGGAAGAAATTAGTACATGGTCCTTTCTTTCTTTTTCTTTTCTTTTTTTTTTCTCTATTTTTTTCTTTTTTTCCCCACTTCCATATGTGAGTCTTTTCCAGAAAAGAGAATATATAAAAAAGCACAAGTCTAAAAAGACCTATATTTTATGTAGACAGCTAATGCCATATGAACAGAAGTGCAGGGCTGGTGAAAATGAGAAAACATTTTCTTTTTATCTCATATCAACAGTAAATTGATTACATTCCAAGCCCATCCCCAAAGAGTAAAGCAGGATTTGTCTGTACTGCAAAACAGCAAACATCAGAACCAGAGCAGAGAATCCTGCAAGTGATGGGATGCATGGTGTCCTAATCCATCTGGTACACAACAAGTGTCTTTCAAATTCCCCTTTATGAGATTCACCAGAAGGAGAGGTTTTGTGTTTTCACTGTTTAAAACCCACTAAGGGGAAAAAAAAGGCTCCCCTTGCCAAATTCCACTCCACTTGAAGCATAAAAAAAAAGATAATGAAGTTAATTCAAATACAAATTCAAATACTGTCTAGTACAGTATGTCTGAAGAAGGAAAATATCTCAGAGGATACTATTCCCCTTCATTTGTGTTGAGAAGTTAAATCATTTGTTCAGAGAATGAGGTTATCCATTGGTTTTGTCCATTTCTCATGTTTTCATCACAGAGTATCTTTTCAGACCAGGGAGGCTGCATAGGTCATTCCTGCACAGGCCACCTTCTTTTATAAATCGCTGACCTAATATCAGGTAGCAGACAGTTGAGCACTAGGCTCTTTGGGGAATTTCCATTTAGTGCAGCCTCTTGTATAGTTATGTACTTTCAATATATCCAATGGGTTCCTTGGCTTCAAATAAAATTTTCCTTTAATCTTGTCCATAGAAAATCTTTTCACTTAATATTCACATTGTCTCACTTAACACTAGTCTTTTCAAATTTCACTTTAAAATGGTACAAAGTCAGGTCAGATGGGGCTCTGAGCAAATTCTAATGGAAGTTGTCCCTCTCCATGATGGGGGGGGGGGGGTTTGGAAGTAGTTGACCTTTAAAGTCCCTTCCAATCCAAAGCATTCTATGATTCTGTGAATGCTCAGCATCTTTCAAATTGTTCTAATGCAAAATGCCTAAGTTGTTTCTCTCAGGTGACGTAAGTGCTTCTGGCCCATAGAGTAATGGTGCCTAGCAGTGCACAGATCTGGTATTTTTGCACTTAACAGAAGTAAAGTTTTTGTCAGCTTGTAGTACTTTCCTCAGCTCCTGTGAAGCACATTTTCTTTTATTCTCATTTGTAAGGAAATCTCAGCAATGGTCAAGGTTCCTCTGTGCACAAGGATTCTTGCATATTCTTTGACTTCACAAATGCCACATTTCACTTGCCCTTCCTATTTCTTCTTTTTCATGTTGCAGACAATTCATCTTCTTGGCATTTATTATGAGTCAAAGTTGACCAAACCAATCTTCCAAGGTTAATTATTAATTTGATTCATCAATAATTCAAGCATTTTTTCCAGCTATGTGATGTCATCTGTGTTAGTTAAGGACCTTAACTTTAGATTATCTCAAGTCATGCTCTCTACCTTATTTATCATTCTTACTGTCTAGTTTAAGAATATGATGAAAAGCTGTAGGGATTCGATGCTTCCTTATATATATATCAGGCTTTGGACTTGTTAATTTTATTTTTTTTTCAATGCTGCAAGAGTCTTCAAACATAACTTTCATACCTGCAATTACATTATCTGAATGCCATGTGACTTTGCAGCTTTCCACATTGTTTCCAGACAAGCTGAAACAAAAGTCAATGAAAAGGACAAACGTCATTCTTCTTGCTTTCTTCAGCAGCCAGCAGAGCATACATACCCAGTCACTGCAGCTTCCGTCTGGTTTGAAGTTGCCCTAGCTGTCCTCCCTTTTTACTCTTTAAAATGCCTTCTGTCTGCAAATTATTTTGCTCACCTGATTTGCTTTCCTGATTTACATCTCAGCAGAATCTTTTTACCAAGTCAGTTCAACTATTAATGTAGTCCTTTCTCTCATATTTCTTCTTCTTCTCATACATTATTCCACCAAAATTGGCTACCAGTTTCTTTAGCATCAGAATTTTCTTTAGTCGCAGTGATTATTCTCAGCTTAACCATTTTGTGCATTCTTTCAATTTTTCGTTATTCACAATATCATAGAATGGGTCAGGTTTGGAGGAATCACAGTGGTTCATCTGGTCCAATCTCTCTGCCCAAGCAGGATCACTCAAGCACATTGGCACAGGATTGCATCCAGACAGCTCTAGAATGTCTCCAGTGAGGGAGACTCCACACCCGCTCTGGGCAATCTGTTTCAGTGCTTGGTCACTGCATTGTAAGGATGATCTTCCTCATGTTCAGGTGGAACTTCCTGAGCATCAGTTTCTGCCTGAGCCTCCATTACCTCTTGTCCTATTGCTTGAGACTACCAAGAAGAACCTGCATCCATCCTCTTGACAACCTCCCTTTACATACTTATACACAATAATGAGGTCCCTTTTCAGTTGTCTCTTCACAAGTCTCCCAACCCTTCCTCATGAGAGAGATGCTCCAGTCCCTTAACCATCTTTTTCTGTGTGATCCTTGAATATCAACCATCTGTCTCGGACCCCTCTTAAAGTATAGACACTTTATAGAAGAATTTAATTGTGTCAATATCCCAGTAGGGCTTCATAAGGATACTCCATAGGCCTGTCTTGTGATTATGTCTTTGACTGCTTCCGCTTGCTTAAGGCTTTCCCTTTGCCATAGGTCTCCCCTTCCCGCACCTTATCTCTTCTGGCCTTGTCCCCATCCCCCTTTAAATCTAGTTTAAAGTTCTATACTCCTGATCTCTTTAAATTGAGTTTTCTTTCTTTTTATGAGTCTCATTCTAGGAATTCCTTCATTCCTTACAATGACATCATCATACTTGCAGATTTTCCCAGAACTGACTTCTTTCTGTATCTTAATCTTTTTAAAGCTTTTCCAGCTATTTCTGTCCTTAGATCTTCTAAAAATTTTCTTTCCTGCATTTAGTTTTACTTCCCTGAATATTTCTTGTCCAATCTGTTATGAGATTTCTTCATCAACACAAATTAATGGACTGAAAAATGTCTAAATGGTGCCATGTATGCCTTCCTCATAGAACCTTCTTTTCATCAAAATTGAATTGTTTCAACTACAACCAATTTTGAAATCTCAAAGTTGGGGTTTTATTCACTTAACCCTCTTTCCCACAGGGCTTTCATGAACAACAGCATTTTCTACTCTCCTATTTTCAACAAAAGCCAATGCCTTTACTAATAATAAAGTGCTCTGTCTTCCCCTTAGTGTGGTAAATGGTGAATTCCATAAAACCCTCCAATGTCTTCAGGAGAAATCCACCTGCAGCCTGTAATCAAACTGTGCATCTCAAGGCAATTCTGAACTTTGCCCTTGACAATATGAGAGAAAGAAATGACTGAGCAGGGATGCAGTAATGTTACCAAGAATTAAATTGGTTTTAGTATTTTTGTCAAGTAACAGAACATCTTTTTTTAAAAAGTAACAGCCCCTTTTGAGAATTTTCAACTACCTGCACTGACAAACATTCCTCTCTTTTATTAAAATAAGATCTTAATAATCCATAAGGGACAATTGAAATAATAATAAGCTACCATTTTGCAAGAATTGCTTTTGTAATATGATGATTTCACCATTAAAATAATTATGTTTTTTAAATGATTAGCCCTCACAGTCACTGTTTAAAAGTAAACTGTGTCTATTGTTCTTGAATTTCTGATCAGTTTTGTCTCATGTAATGGGTGGGTTGCTATCAGATGTTTGGCAGACTACAATGCAAATTAAGTTTTTTAGTCTGTGGAAATATCCATTAACCATACACATTTCCAAACTTCAAAATGCATGCTTGAAAATTACAGTTGATTAGATGCTTTGTTGTGAATCACAGAACAAAAGCTGAAAATCCCGCTCTGCTTTTCATTTATTATATCAAACAATGATGTTATTCCACCATTGTAGAGCATAAAAGGTGTGTTCATGTTTGAAGAACATAGTGTCCATAAGGTTTAATCTGCAGTCCTATGTTCAGAGGGGTTTGTAAATTGATTGTTCACTAGATGCTGTAACTCTTGTCAATTGAAGATAAATGGCTGAATTCCAAGAGAATACAGCACAAAGAAAACCATTAGCCCTGACAATTCATAAACAAAGTAAAGAATATTATTCACTCCTTGTTCTTGTAAAATAGTACCCACTTTTCAAACAATATAAAGGAAGCTTACTTCAATTGTTGCAATTATTTAGTCAAAATGAGTTTGTTTATGAACAAATGTACCAAAAGAAAAAAAGATTGATTTCTTTATAAGAAGGAAAAAGAGGGAGAAGAGCCAGGAGAAAACTTTATTGTAGTCCCAACAGCAATGTTAATAGCTGTAGCTTTGTTTTCAGCCTTTTTTCTCTTATTATCTTCTGCTGACCTATTTCTTCACTGAAAAAAAGAGTGTCTGAAACACATTGAATTCTTTTAGGTCAGAGGTTCCCAGCATCTGTGCACCACGGTGACAGTCTCAGGAGATTTTCAACCAGCACGAGTTTTCACAAATCTCTCATGAAAATTTTCGGGTTACCGGAGGCTAGAAAGGTTTGGGCTTGGTGTGGGGTTTATTTTGCACTATATGCATTTGTCTTCAGCCTTTGTGAATTTACGATTCCCTGGATCACTTGGCTGCCTAGTCCCAGAAATTAAAATATATTTTACTTTTCTTTCTGTGACATTAAAAATGCATTGCAATGAATAATATAGTAGGGCTGTGTATAAAACTAACGCTTCTGCATTCCTTTTAAATGTTTGTTCTTTAACGGAGATTCTCTGAGGGAAACTTATTGAAATGATGAACAGTAATTTAATTTTTTATCATAAGCATTAGTGGAAAATAAAGGACAAAAGTACTTTGCAGGGCTGAAGAAATGGAAAAGATATTTATCATGGGAAAATACAGCATCCAGGCTGAATCTCTGGCAGTGCATTCTTTTTCTGTTCAAAGAGTGGCAATAAGGAGATTAATATTTAGAGTCTAGAAACATTTTCTATTTATGTTGTAAGCAGCAAGTACTAAAGTAACTTACCATGAAAGTGTGCTTTAAAAAAGTATACAGTAAACAGATGAAAGCAAAGCTTTTGTGAGAAATCATTCCTAAATTTTGAAAAGAAATTCAGTAACTATTCTGGAGGAATGATAAAAGTCAAATCATTAACCTGTACATATCAGTATTTCTGATACAAGCAACACCTGCACTTTTGGAAGACATCTAATGAAAACTGTTCCAGGAATTTGCCAGTTGTTCAAAGATTTGAAATATCATGCCACATCACTGCAATTTCATGGAGAAAATTTAAACACTGCTGAAAGACATAGTAATTATTGAAATTAAGACATGTATAGAACTCTTCAGTTCAGGTACCATTTTTGATGTTCTTCTTCACTCATGCACAACCTTTTCTGATTTTAGTGTGAACCTCTGTATAACAAGGAATAGGTCTTTGCAAACTGCCAAATGGCAGGAAAAAAGATAAAAGCAATGATGTTCTTCCCCCTCCTCAAAAGAAAATATCAGCTGATAAATCGAAGTCTAAAACTACAGAATCAAAATATTATTTCATTTTCTCTACAGATACCTCATGAATTGATATCCTTTATAAAAGCCAACAGGTAGCTTGATTTCAGTAGGTCAAAAGGATTTATTGAGGCACACATTGATATTCCACTTCTGCATGACATGGTGCTATCCAGCTTTACAATATTTTGCAAAAAATGTAGATAAGCTTTTTCTTCAAGACAATCTCAGACCAAGCCCAAAGATATTTTAAGATTTTACTGAGCTATGCAGAATAGCCATGACTAATGTTGTATACAGTAAATTTTGAATAAAATACTGGGGTTTTTGAAGCACTCCTTTAAAAATCTCATCTGTAATCATGAATTCCTAGTGACATTTGTGTATCAGTTTCTCCGAGTTGTAGTAGCCACACATCTCTTTCTTTCTCTCTCTCTCTCTCTTTCTCTCACGCAACACACAGAGACATGGATAAGAGAAAAATAATTTTCCTCTTACAAATTAAAGTAATTGTTTTGCCTGCCACTATAACTCAAAAACATGACTATTCTCTATCAATTTACCAAACTCAGAACAAGAATATCTGCAATGATGAGAATTCCTATGTGAACTGCTCCCAAAATCCTAGTTAATCTATACCAAAAATGCCATTTTCAATCTGAATGTGCTTTTAAAAATGTTAATCCTTTTATTTTTGTCCTTCCTATTATTCTAAGGACAATTATCTAATTGTTGAGGAAAAATGGGACAATGAAAATTGCATAATATTCAAAGGCAGAAAGCACCAAGACTTAGTGCATGCCTTTTGCCACTCTTCTCACAGCAAATCAGGTAGAGTAGCAAGGATGTAAAAAATGACAATGGCCTCACCAAACTTGCAGCGTTCTGCACTTCAGTTTACCAGGTCTGCAAGTTAAAATCAGCATGCCTAAGTCAGCCATGGAAAATGCTTTGCTATCAAGGCCACCTAGTCCATGCCACGATATGGGGATGTCTCTCAGCCACGTGCAAAGGAGTGGGAGACTGGCAGGGCAGACCTAATTATGCATAACTAGGAGTGACTGTAGCCTTCCAAACACCAAAGCTTTCTAGACATAGCACATCTCAGTTATATTACTGTGCACCTTTACATTTTTTATGCAGCTTCCTGATGTTTTGAAGGTCCTCAGCTTGCAATTAATATTATTAAAATCTTCATTTGAGAGGCAGGGGTTCACTACTGCTCTTTCCCAGAAGAAGGGCTGTGCCAAAAAAAAAGAGGGTTTGGTTTTAAACACATCTTTGTGTAATGCAATCTAATTTAACCACTGAGTCAAAAATTCATACAGAAAGCTTTTAATCCTGAAACCATTGGTATGGTTGCCCTCACTGGACACGTGTTCTGTTCATGTATATATGCATGTAGTCATGAGTTTTGTGGGCGCAAGACCAAACAGTCAAAAACATAGTCTATATGTTACTGATTATGTTACATACCATGAGACTAAGTAGAACAGCAGAAGTACGAAATCTAGTGGAAAACTTATTTTTATGCCACAGAACTGAACAAGTCTCCTGGCAAGAAGAAGCCCAAGAAAAGAAACTGTTTCTTTCTTAAGAAAAAATGTGAAATCAATTTGGAAAGTGAAAGTACAGGTCACAGGAAAAGCAGCTGAGGAGCAAATAGACAGAAGGAGTAGTTGCATAGAGAAATATCAGGTAGGCCTATTTTTTGAAAGCACTTGAAAACACTTTGGAAAATAACAATGGTCTCCAAGGATTCCTGATGGAGAAGTCTCATATTTAGTAATTTGCCCTGAAAGTTCTCAAATACAAGCAGCAACTTGAAATGTCACCTTTTCCCATCTCTAATCTCTCTAGTGGCTGTCCAGCTAAGAACCTGGGGATCTCACAGCAAGCTGAGAGACTGTTAAACTTTTTGCACCTGAGAGAGTAAAACTTGTAACCTTGAACAGGATTTTCTTCATGGGAGGCCATTACCCTATGGATTGGAGTCAGGACTTTTCTGTTATGGCCACCCAAAATGCCAAACCCAAGTGTAACAATTTTGTAATGAAGACTTGCAGCAGGAGAAGTAAGTATCTCCGGAAGGGTGTGGAGCACCAGCAGGCAGTGCTATTTTACAGGTCCAGAACTTGTAAATTGTCTTGCCTGCAGCACTGTGACTTTGGGTAAGCAGCCTGACTTACATGTAATTTCTTCTTTGTCTTCTCTAAATAGCAAACTAGCACACTTTGGTACCAAAGAGTTTTTAAGATGTTCAATCACTGCATACACAGAGTTTTGAGGATAATACTTTTTGTATTTACTAACACTGATGTTTTGATATTCCAAGATGTGGTTTTATTTTTCTCCTTTGGTCCGTGCCAGTGACCACTCTGTATATAAGAGTCCTGAACAGTTCAGAGTCAACATGGAGCGGGACTCTTTTGTAGATAACCCAGTTTTGAAGGCAGTATGAAAAAGGGCTATAGAGTTGAGAAAAGTAATGTGTGGAAGAGGTAGGTAATGAATAATTAGGAATTAAATGTAAAAAGAAGAATAAGGCATCATCCCATTAAATGGTGAACTATGACCCACCACTGCAATGTGCTGTGAAAGTCAAAAGTAGAAGGGAATTTGAAGATAAATTGCATTAAAGAAAAGTAGGAATTTTAAATAAGACAGTCATTTGCTTAGGCATAGCATAAACTGCTGACTCCCTCAAAATGAGATTATGTCTGGAGAAAGCCTGCCTTACACTTATGTTCTTTCTTGAACTTTTTTTGCTCTGCCCCTGCCAAGTGGACACGTGATCCTATGCAAGGTGACCCTTGGCTGTCATCTAGTTGAGCAATTCTTATATTCTCACAATGCAGGATTAGCTCCCACTGGGAATGAGAACCACAGCACTTTCCCTCTTTCCCCTTCATAGTGGAAGGAAGAAAAAATAACGGGAAAAAGGACATGACTGCTTGTGATTGCAGGCCTCAAGCCAGCTCAGCAATATTCTGGGAAAGGAAAAATGGGATGTGAAGTGGATGAGAGACTGGCGCAGAAGAGGAAGTCCCTATAGACTCCGCCTGCATGAGGAGGAAGTAGCACACAGCTGGACCTGTCATCTGGGTAACCTAACATCTAAGACTCCAAATTATGGTCTAGTCCTTTAATAACATCCAAATACCCTTTAGACAAAAATCAATGCTCCTTGAATCCATTTAGTCACATGGAAAAACAAGCCCACAGTTCCTAGAGGATATAATAACCTCAGAGAAGTTAGCTAAAAGTGAAGTTTGCTTTAGAGAACAAGAGAAAAAAGGGTACCACTGTAGTGTGAATCCTGACTGAGGCTATCGCTAGAAATGTCCATGCTGTCTCCAAGTAGTCTTTTAGCTCTGATCTCAAGGGTTATTTTCCTACATAATGAGAAGAGCATGAGGAAGGAAATCACAATGGAGGTTCTTGTTCTATGAATATTTTTTGAGCATTGGCCTGATGTCTCCAATGTTTCACAAGCACTAAAGCTACTAAAAATTTTTAATAGAACACAGAACTTCACTGCAGAAGGAAGTCATATGAAATCTATACTGAATGAAAACATTTATAAGTATGGAAGCATCTGGATAAATTATACCTGAATCTATTTCTCAATTATTCTATAAAATCGTTTCTCTGACTTCCCCAAATGATATTTTGATGCTGCTTTTTCTTTTTTTTTTTTTTCCCCCTTTTCACAGATCATGCTGTGCTTCAACACAGGTAACAAAAATTTACCTATCGCTTTGTACCTCTTAATCTCTCTGGCTGTTTTCTCTGATTTTCATAAAAGGGGGGAGAGTAACATGGTTAAACTGTTCGGCAGGTCACTGTTTAGCAGTAAAGTGACTGGATTCAAATCCTGGAACAAGTTCCAGATGGCTGCTTCTTTTAAGTTCGGCGAAGGAGGGCTGAGGCAGTGGCAGGCGCATCATCCCTTTGTTGGGAGCGATCAGCAGCGCTGATCAACAGCTCCATCTCCTGCCCGACGAGCAGCACGGCACCGAGGGGAGCCACAGGAGCCACTGTCTTCACTGCCTCCTTCTGTTTAGGCAGAAAACATATGCTGAAATTTGTATTTTAAGTATTCTTCTCAACTGTTTCTGACCTTAACTTCTCACTCTTTTGCTGGCAGCAAATGAAATGGTGCAGAAACCCAATGTACCTAGATAAACCCCCAAAACTGCTTTTAAAATGTTGTAATTATTATACATTTAAGCATCTCCAAAGTAAAGAAATACAGTTCAAATAATGCCACCCTTATGTCTATATATATATATATATATATATTTATATATATACACGCACACATATGTAGTTGAATATCTAACAAGGCTTTAAAAATATGCTGCAGACGGAGACAGAAAAGGATGAAAATAAACTTTTTTTTTTTTATTTCAAAGTCTTCCTTACATTGTGTAAAATCAATACAGCACAAGAATGACATATGTATGAGACTGAAGGATCATAACTAAACTTTAGTGCTAAGCACCTCACTGTGCTCTTTGGAGTAGGAAAGTTCAAAGAACACCATAGCCTGGTAACCACCAAGCAGAACCTTCTGCTGGCAATGTTGTTTATAACTGCGTATTGAAAATCAGTTATAAAACTGTTTCATATGCATTTCTCTAGTAGAGGCATTAGTGTGCATTGAATGACTTATGTCTTTTGAAATCTGTCACATACTGCATTCAGCTCTCACCATAAATCCCTAGAATAAAGTGGATAATGGAATTGTTTCTCGTCTCTCCCCTTACATTAACTGAAGCATTTCTTACATTCATTGCCGCTTTCTGGTTTCTGGCTTTCAATAGCAACATTAATAGAAGTGGAGGTGTATTATCTTATCAGGACTTTATATTTTCAAATATCCAGGATGCTCTCACATCGTCTACTTCCCACATAAAAGCTGACTGGGAAAAGAGAGGCTTTTCTCCCCACAATCAATATCTGAACAAGTGCTATCCAGCAAAAACATCTATAGTCTAGACATTAAAGTAAACCTTTCAGCAGCACATCCTGATTTCTGCTATGTAGCATGACCGTGGCAGTTTATTAAAGCTTCTCTTTCAGTCTCTAACTTAATGCTTTGTACCTTGAATCCCAGACCTTGGAGGCTCTCTTCCCTGCAAGAAAATACATAAAGCGAAGGATCAAAGAAGTGACAGGTCTGGTTTGAGATTGAAAAATGTGACTCAAAACTTCTAATTGTCATCTAACAGGACCTGTAATCAAGCTCTGCAATGAAGAAGCCACAATTCCACTGAAACAAGGGACAAGCAACAACCAGCCCCAGCAGGACAAGACAAACTGAAAGACAGCCTTACAAGTTTTCTTAAAGACGTTTGCTTTTCGGGAAAAGCACAGTGTATGAAAGTCCAGAAACAAAAGCAAATACCATCTTCCCCATGTGAAGCCAAATAAAGCCCTTCCCACCAGTGTGGCCTCTTTCTACAGGTATCCAGAGGTTTTGTTTTCCAGCTGAATATGGCTCATTTATCTATAATGTCTTCACACACACCTGTACCTGCCTCATTCACCTAAGCTGACAAAGGAGGGGGGGCGGGTCTTAACACCCAAACATGCCACAGCTTTCAGGGACACAAGAAAGAGGTGAACAGGGAACTTCCTAGCTTGAAATTACTGCTTGATGGAGTGAAAGGTCTCCTAGTATATTTTCAGACATTTTCTGATTGTTTGCAGGCTGTGCTCTGTTTTGCTATATGTACAAATTATACTATGATTTCCAGTCATTCCCAGGATTTTTAACAAAACAAGGGATAGTAGAATATGGCCCTTCATCATTATATTTAATGTCATTTTGGTGAATGGCAATGACATGCAAGTGAACTATTTAGTATTTTCTTTGCAAGGACAGAGGAGCTAAAGATGGTGATTACAAATCACTCTGGGGCATGCCTATAAACTCCAAGTAATCCATTGAAGGGAGATAATGCTAACATATAATGGGAGCAAGGAGATCAGTATTCCCTTTTCACTGTAATACTAGGAAACATCAATATGCATTGCTCTGCTAATACAATGTGTGTTGTTTAGCAAAGTCAGAACAAGGCAAAAAAAGAACAAGATTAGAAACCCACGAAAGCGTGTCCTGTGCACCGATTGGCTGGAAAACACTTTTGTGCTGCAGCCGAGCAGCTAAAGCCCAGAGACTTGTTTCATTACTACCAAACCAGAATGTCAAAATCAGAATTTCTCTCTATTGCCTCAGAGCTAATTCTTACCACAAATCGTGGCTTTGTTAGCATGTACAGTAGTCTTTGCTTCCTGGAATTTCACAGGCTGTGTTTCCTAGCAATAATTAAAGTCTAGGATGCTGCTAAAGCCTGCTAAAAACCTATCTCCTAAGAAAACTTTTCTCACTTCCAGTTCTCTATTCTCCAAAACAAAATACTGCTACGCAAAATTCTTGGAGGCAGCAGGGCAAACATTGTCACCCTTGGGCTGACATGAGCTTGCAGGAGCTCTGGCTGAGAAGCAGGCAGCAGCTCTTTTGAGACTGCATCCACAGTTTTGGCTTCTGTAGCCTAGCAAAGCTGTGCGAAAAAAAAAAAAAAAATCTGTTCATGCAGAATTTCAACACTTTCAAAGGAGAAATCCAAACATTTATTTTTTTTCTCCCATCCTGCAGGCCTTAACCAGTTATTATGTTTCTTTATACCTTCAAATCCTGTTTTCAGTCAGCTGTGTGTTATATGCATTTTCTGTGTCCCCACATTGTTTTTCCGCTCACACTTTTATTGCCCTTCTTATGTTATAATTTTCAGCCTCTTTGCTCTGAATACCTGAAGAATAATGTTCAATTCTTCTTTCACAGAGGAGAAAACCATGTAAATATAGCTCTATGAACCATGTGGGAAAATAAGTTTTTATTTGTTTAAATTCAGCGTTTAACAGGAGTCAAGTAGTGCGGAGTTAGGGGAGATTCACATCTTGAAATGTGGATTGAGTCTATAAAACCATTAAAATTTATTTTCCATCAGAGAATTGTGAGGTTAAGTCATTAACTTTGTGAATTTGTGGAGGTTTCCCAGAAGCTTACTCAAATTTAGTGTTTTTATCATGTTAAATCTATTCTACTTATTACCCTAATAGCATAAATGACCAGTCATGCAATGGAGAGTGACAAGATTTTCCTAACAGGGCCTTTGAAAATCCAGGGTCACTTTGAAACCAGGTAACCTACAGAAACAACTGTATTAAAACAATACGAGTTTTGTCAAGCTGGTATTCTCTTAGGGACTATTCCAGTTATTTGGGTTAATGCATAAACATTCAGGCAATCCAAAACAGCATTTGAGTGGTTAACACAGAGAAGTTTGTCTTTTTGTGGCATGTGTGTTCTTTTGGTTTTGTTTTGCTTAACAAGGGCAATAACAATGAACATAACAGGGACTCTAAAGGACAGTGATGATGAATGCAGAAACTCTAGATTTCCTATTATCATTTTAAATATTTAAGAATATAACAATTCTTTAGCATATTGATTTACTTGTATTACCTTCTTTGGCAGATACCTGAGCACTATACTCACTTCCCAGGAAAATTTAAAAACAGCCCACTTGTTGTTCTGTATTCCACCATCCAAGAATTGTTGTGTATCAGCAAGGACCCTGTCAGCTGGCCTCCAGCACAGCAACAACAAAATACAGGAAAATTTTGGCACATAATTAAGCCTTTCTAGCCATGTTTGGGAGGTACAAGACTGCTCTAAACTGGAGAGGTTATATAGTGCTTCATACTGGAGGTCTGAGAGATACAAAAGGAGTCTCCACACTCAGTCAATGCATTTCTGAGCTGAAATACTTACTTTAGAACTTGTATCAGAGACCTTTTTGTTGTAGAACAAGGGAAAGTGAGAATAGTTTTAAAAATATTTAATCTCATTTACGTCTTAGAAATCCTGCCTTAAATCAAGGTCCTTAGAAATGAAAATATTTGCTCCAGGGTCTTGTGAGGACAATAGGAGGGTTTTTTCCCCATCTACAGAACTTATCTCAAGGACTTGAAACCATAACTAGCCCAGTTGCAAATTTCTGTGAAAACAGGGCTGTAGGTCACTTGTTTGTCTGAAGATCCCATTGATAAAAAGGTAGCAGGAAAAAAAAACTTTCAAAAATGTACTTTTTTAAGCCTATCAATCAAAGTCAGTTCTTAATCTTTGAAAGACCCAATATATAACTTCTACATTGCAATATCTTCTAAGGTGTGTTTAGACAGCAGAACACACATCTGAAATTGTCTCAAAGTATATGCATCTTAAACCACTCAGGTTGCTAGGGTATTTCAATTACATTTATTTTGAAGTAATTATTTCTTTTCTACAGCAATGCAGAGTGCATAATTGTAGTCTTGCATCCAACTGTGGCTTAATTGCAGCAATATTTGCTGGTAGCAAAAAGGGAAATTATTGGCGGAGTAAAAGGTATTTGCTATGTTGTACCTCCCTCAGCATTTTTCTCAGTAAGGTAGAATTAATGGGGGAATGGGTGACCTCTAAATGTGCCTGAACTCCACTACATTCTGAAAGGATCATTGTCCAGAAGGCTGTTTAAGATAATTTCCTTAAAAGGCCATTGGCAAGTTCCTAAAACCTCTATTGATCCTGTTCCAGCAGGAAATACCTTAACTTCCCCAGCCTGAGCAACTAAAGATTTGCGAACTTCTTAGCTGCACATGTGGCCCAAACTGCTTAGAAGTGAGAAAAGCTGAGAAAATGCTTCCTACTAAATATAGGGAAAGCAAAATCTTGATGATTACAGATATTCAGCAAAATGCTTGGCAGAATGAAAACCCGCCTTTAAATGGATGGTGGCTGAGAGCACTTAGCCAGTGCTAGTCAGGAACATCATATGAGTTCACTTATTGTGTAGGTTTTGATAAGAAAAAAGAAAAAAAAAAAAGAAAAAAAAAAAACCAAAAAAAAAAACACCCCAAAAAATTACTGAG
>JAYDZK010000113.1:108221410-108235416 GCA_034509185.1 Euphonia xanthogaster
GGTTTTGGGAAAAAAAAAAAAAAAAAAAAAAGAAAAAAAAAAAACCACAAAAAAAAACACCCCAGAAAATTACTGAGGCTATTAAAAGATTATCCAGCAGAAGAAGATGAGACGGATTCCCAAGCACAAAGGAAAGAGGAAATGAGTTATTTAGAAAAGAGGTATTTATACCTGCTGTGGATCTGTCCATAAGGATTATTTAGACCAGGAAAGCAGTGAATCCCAGTGTAAAGAGAGGAAATATTTTTCTAAAGACATTTCTTATACTTTGGGCATGTCTGACTCATTCATAATCGTAAACATATTTAGGAATGTTAGAAACTGAAGTCCAAGATTTTTGCTTTGCTGACATTTTCAACAGTCCCATTCAGCTCATATGTGACTATGGGTGTTACCTTTCTGGTAGAAAGTCTTTCAAATTTTGATATCTCCACCAGTCTCTTAGCTGCAGCCTGAGCCTATTTTGTGTGTGGAGCACAATTCTATGGTCAAACTACAGACCCGAAATGGGTACAAAACTTTCTGACATGAGCAGTTGTACATCTCTTTGTGTCCATCATACCCAGCTGTGCCATGATGAAGGCACCCTCAGGAGTAAATGGCCTCTCACCACAGGATATGAAGCATCACTTGCAATACCAACACATCAGAGGCAACTGCATCAGATCCCATTTAGCTATCCAGGATCCTGTAAAGTATCTATCAGAAGAGTTGGTTTCTTGACTCTACACTTAGTCTTTATCTCAAAGACTGTACAGTTGGGATAATTTTAAAAGGCACTTTACCCACTCTAGCATATCCCCCAGGCTTGTGGTTCAGGCAAAAGGGGAAACAAGTTCAGATCACACAGACTGGATATGTGAAAAGATTTTTCCATCTCCTAAGTGGCTTCCACACTGACTAGTGGGTATAACCAGGTGGAAGTGATCCTCCTTGGTGTTTTCTATGAGAAAGGTGTGTCTGATTTAGCAATCTAACTCCAGGAAATGATGAAGAGCTAAGAAATATCAGCATATTTTGTTTGTTAGGTTACTTCACTTCTCTGTTTTGAACTGTTCTGTTTCTTTCCTGATCCAAAACAAACCTCACTAGGAGGGACTATCTCTAAAGACTGTGCAAGCACAAACTAGTTTGTAAGAGTTCATCTCAAAGCTCAGAATGATCCTGTGCTGTCTTTTTAGCTATGCAGTCATAACCTTAGTGATTAGTCTGATTGGGCTGCGGTGGCCTCTGCTCAGCAACAAACTGCATGGTATCGAAACCCATAAGTCATTTACTAACTCAATGATCATCCAAAGCGTGCTGCTCTCACTAACCAGCAGTGTTATAAAACATAGTAACTCAGAAATATCGAAGAGTTCAAGGTTGGCGGCCAGAGTGATGTTATTGTTGATGGATCATGAAAAATCAGATCTTACAACCACATTATTTCAGTGACAATGACTTCTCTCATCTATATTATGTGCTTTTAGACTAAAATACAGCCTTTGGACCAGACATGGTTTCCTGCAATGACTTCAGACATAAATGTTAGTAGATTATCTCATTTGGAGCTAAGAAGAGACAGAGCCTACAGACTCCTTGCTTCCTTGTAGGACTAATGTCTATTATTCATAAACATTTCCATTTTCTTTTCAATAAGGACAGAACATTTTTTTTTTCTCTAATGACATGAGTTACAAGCCTCTGAAAAACTGACTCACAGTCAGGATTCCTAATGCAAAAAATACTCAGAGGTTTATGGCCGTTTTTAAATTTAGCTCACAGTTTTGGCAGAAGCAAGATGTGCAACAAAACAAAACATGCAATAAATAATTATGAAATAAGCAGAAAAAAGAGAGGCTTGTGGTAGCAAGAAACATTGTTACTAAACTAAAAATATGACTGCAATATTTATAATTTAAAAGCAGAAATCTGAACCTAAAACTACCTCAAATTTAAATAGATTAATTTTTGAATCTTCAGATAGGTCCCTGTTGCTTTGGTTTCATGTGAAAAGCAGCAGGTCTTCTAGTTGTAGCTCAAGTACAGCCAGAAAATTCTCAAAACCTTGGCTTTTGGCCAAAAGTATCAAAAATTCTCTGCAAGCACATCCTCTGCTAAGAGACTTGCCTAAAATATACTAAATATATACTAAAATATACAGTAATAGTTGATGCATTCATTATTTATATAAGGTAAAGCAAATTCAACTGCTGGGAATACACCTAGGAAGTTGGAGAGTTAGTTCAAGGTCCTGCTTCAGGGAACAATTAATTATTTATACAAAGTGGAAACAGGTTTGAAAGAGACTGAAATAATCTGTTTCCATAATGCCTGATAAACTGATATAAGGCTATCCTTTGGGAAAGGGAGCATAATTTCAGAATGCAAGCATGTTAACTCTTTGGGACTTCTTGAATCATAATACCACACACAAAATCTCATGAAGAATACTTTTTTAAGACTTCAGTGTTATCTATTCCAAACCTAATCATTTATTTGGCTGGAACTGCAGACCCAACATCTAAAATAAACCAAGCAAGCATGCAAGTGCTTCCAACTGGCTCCTGACGGTGATTCATTAACAAGTGGTTTGAAATCCTGGCATGGCTTATATCACTAGGAGCTACAGATGCATTTTTAAAGGTGTTTAGGCACCTAAAGATGCAGATAAGAAGCTGGCAAAGTTTTGACCATTAGGCACCTCTTTGCATCTTTAGGTGCCTAAGTACCCTGTAAAGCTTGGCCCATGTAAAGCCATGCTGCAGGCTCAGTCAGCAGCAGGCCCTCTCAATGGCTTTCAATACTGATTTTATTTATCATCTATTTATCATCTTTTCCAGTTACCCCGATTCACTTATTTGAAATAAATAATGGGTTTTGCATGCATTAAATATATGACTAGCAGGAAAAAAATTGTTCACATCCTATACTGGTTTTATATTAGTGGCCGTTGAGCCACCTGCATCCTCTGGAGACCAGAAACATCAGTTGTTTCTCATGTACAGTGATTCACATTCATTTCTACTTGGCTTATAATCCTGGGTTATCCTTCTTGGAACAATTCAGATGACAAGCAACTTCTGAGATATCTTTTCTTAAATAAAAAAGCCCAGCAAACCATCAATTTTCTCCTTATCTCATGCAACATTTACAAATGCATAGCCCTTCCCACATTAAGAAAGACAGGTACCAACAATCATCACAGATATTAAACATAGAACAGGGAAGACTTAGAATAGAAAGTTCAGGGGGTTATTTTTTGGGGGGATTTTTTTTGCCTTTTATATTTGGCACCTAAAGAAGCCAACCTTGTAAGAAAATGATCTTTAGATAGACATTTGTGTCTTAAAAAGTCTGACACATTTTACAACTCATGCTCAGGATGATATGTGCTTGGTATTTGCTCTCCCCTCTCCTTTCCAGCTTTGGTCTTACATTGTGACAACCAGCACAGTATTGGTCATGCTTGATGAAGACCCAGAAGCTCAAGATTTTTCTACATGAAAGTTACATGGATATTTCACACTTTGTTTCTTTCCACTGCCCTCTTCTTTTTACCAGCAGCAGTTCTTTTGCCTCCTCTCAGTGTATTGAGTAACAAAGAAAGGACAGGCATATCAATGCTAATGAAACAACAAATTGCATTTTACTGAAGTGGTCTATTTCACAGAGGATCTCTTAATAAAAATGAACCACGTTATGACTGATCAAACATTAACATCTCTCTCTGCAGTTAAACATCACTTTTGGTGCATGTCACTTCGCTTTCCCATAAGATTTACTGGCTTTCAGTATTGATCATGGTTGATGTATTGTTTATATCCAGCATTTAACCTGTGCTTTGCCTGTTTCTGGTAAACAAAACCCACTTCTGTTCCAAATAGTAAAACTAGTATCAGTGTTTTACCGCACCAGCACTCCTTTCACAGACTTAATGCTACATATAAAAACCTTGCTTTCTCTCCTCTCTGGACTGCCTAAAATTTAATCATTTCAAAGGCAAAATTCAATGGAATTAATAGAAATTTGAGGCTGTCACAGACGATGGTTTGGATTAATAGTCCATTTAAACTTTTAAATGTCTTCGAGCACTTGAGGCACATATGCTTTTTCTTTGACATTCTTTCAGTTACTCTATTTGCCACATACAGCTGAAGAATTCCTTAACTCCTTCATTAATTTTCAACTTTCACATGTTGTCACTAGCCTTTAGATTTAACTTCTCTTCTAGAAGGACTCTTGGCTTAGAGGGGGAATCACCTACCATTTGTAAAGGGGTGACACATCAAAGTGTCTTTCTTTATAAAAAATAATGGTTTTCAGTGGGATCATGCCCCAGGGGTGATTTTATACTGAACACTGAAAGCTAATTCTTTTTCTATGCCAGGTGATTGCCATGAGCAACCAGTTCTGGCAGACTCATCAGCTAATCTAGGTGCTGAAATGGTAGGTGATGCTGGATTTCACATCAGGTGTCCAGTGGCTTAGCTCCATACAAAGGACCTGACTCCTGTGTTGGAAGGTTACACCTGTGTTTGCAGGTAGTGCAATGAAATCTACCCACTACCTAGGTAGCAGAATTAAACACAGTTATGCTGTGCATGGCTGTGGAGGCAATAAGGACAAACAACCATATCATAACACTTGAAAAGTTATGCTAGAGGATAAAGCTCTCACTTATTTATGAAAACCACAACATTTTTCACAAAAAGGACTCAGAGATACCCGTCCTGGAATGCTCAATTACCTTGTCATCAGGACCTTTCTTCTACAAGAAGAAATTCAGTCCAAAAGGGCCAGAGAATGGAAGAGAATCTGAATAATTTATATACTAAAAAATAAACCAGTGGACTAATCAATCAAACGTGCATTTTTTTCTCTGTTCTTCTTTGATGTTTAGTTTCATGACCAATGAGTCAGCTCAACTTAGATAAACTTCAAGATGGAATTTAATGACATAAATCCAAAGACAGAAGTCTCCAGACTACTCTTAAAGCAGTATCAGATGAGTTCTGTTGGAAGTCATCACCTCAGCTGCCTAAATCAGTTTTTTTCTTAGAAATTATCAGGCTGATGACCTGGAAATAGAGGAAGGAAATAAAGGAAATAGATACAATTCCTATCCTAATTTTTGCTGCATTACTCCAACATCAGAGGTATCTTTACACAGAAATGTGAGATTTTCTGTATATTGTTTGTGGCTGATGTTGTTTGTCTCACAAGTGACTTTGAAAGAATAGTCAGGTGATAATCTCATCTCTACTTTGATTTTTCAGCTGAGCTTTGTAGTTCCCTGTGCAGTGCACTTTTTTTCCCCCTCATGCATCACATATAGAGGAAACTTCTATGCGAATTTTTGGATGACTCTGGCTTTCCACTAAGCTGTGTTGTACCTAAAGACTATGCATAACATATTTGACCTTCCTTTGTTCAATGGTAAATGACTACAGAGGATGTCTTGATTTATCTTCTTTATACATTCATTATTGGACATAATTGCCATATCTCTTATTTTCATTCCCTTGAGCAACCCATTTTAATCTCATACCATATGGAAGTGATTGCAAGCCATCAAAAGCGAAGGAAAACCTGAGGTAGATTTGCATTGAGATAAAATGCATCTGCTCTAAAATTACTGGAGTGATTTCACTGAAGAACAACATAATTCTGGATTATGCCAATAGCATCAGTGTGTTAGACTGGGCAAGAAGACATTTGCAGTCCACTCTATGTAAAGATATTGATCACATAAAGTTAATGACCACATTTGGTGATGGCTCGCCTAACATGATCCTTCATTTTGTGCACTGAAATTTGACAGAACAAAATATGTCTTTATCAGGCTGCAAACTCCCTTTTATGTTCCACAATGTCATCATGCTTTATATTTTGGACTCATATATTATTTCTCTAAGGTGTTCAAAGTACCTGCTTTCTTGAGGTCCAAGGCTTAATATGTCATTAAATTATAATCACAGAGTCTTCGTTTTGTCCAGGATAAAGTTCTGGGACTGGAACTCTGAAACTCTGGATAGAACTGGAAAAAGGAGTATTGTGGTTTAGTCCCAGCCAGCAACTTAGTACCACACAACCTCCTAACCCTGCAGGTGGGATGAGAAGTGAAAAAAGGTAAAACTTGCTGGTTGAGATAATCACAGTTTAAAATAATAGTAGTAGTAGTAATAATAATAATAATAACAATAACAATACCCAAGACAAACAAGTGATGCACAGAAAAACTGCTCACCAGCAGTGTACCAATTCCCAATCCATCCATCAGCCAATTTCTACCAGTTTACATAGATGGTGCTCTCTGGAATGAAGTATTCCTTTGGCCAGTTCAGGTCAGCTGTCCTGGCTATGCTCCCCCACAGTCCCTCAAGCACCTGTTCACAGGCAGCAAATGGAAAACTGAAAAGTGCTTTACTTAGGGTAAGCACTACTTCAACAACAACCAAAACTGTCAGTGTTTTATTAACAGTGTTCTCATACTCAATCTAAAACAGAGCTTTACCAGCTACTAAGAAGAGGATTAAGTCTATTCCAGTTCAAACTAAGACACACAGTAACACTCTTAGTGCTACATTCTGAGGTTGTCCGATCTACCTTACCGGTCTGCATTCCCAAGGTACAATGTGCATTCTGGAGAAAAGGATTGCCTGGAACAAGCAGTGTGAAGAAAGAAATGGCAGTAATCTCTTATTACCTTTAAGTGGCCTATGTACACAGAACTAGAGGGAAAACAGAAGTGTACCTTGACAGAAATTCTGGCTGACTTTTGACTCACAGGAGCTATGAGGTCAAAGTTGAAAAGTCCACCAAACATAGTTTCGAGAAATCTGTTGAACTATGAACATACTTCTACTATGGCTGTCCTTGTGCTTTACTTTCCTCACTTCGCTGTTACCCAAGAAGCTTGGGCTGAGAAGAGTCTAGACAGGACTCTGGGAAGCAAAGACCTCAAAGAGTGGTTTCAGAACTCAATAGCCAAGTTTTGTGGCTAGCTGTGAATGCCAAAGGGCATAGGTAAACAGTGAAATAGAAGAGATCTAGGAGCCAAGCCTGAACCTGAACCTCTCATTATCCACTTCACTTACAAGTCAGTTCCCTGACCCCACTGTAACATGCTCCAGATAGCATTCCTCAAGATTGATTTATTTCAATAGGGACTGCTCCTTAAAATTAGTGACTGCTGGTACTTCTTGGCCTTGGGACCAAAAGCCATAAGTAAAGAAGGTGACTAAGAGCTGAATGAACTCAGGAAGACAATCCAGTCCACAGTGACTTAATAGCTAAAACGACATCCTTGTATCAAGAACTGGCACCACTAAATTTAAAAAGAAATTAAAAATTTTAAAAAAGAAAAAAAAAAGGCAACAAAATTAAAAATTGCAAGGCTGGTCCACAATATAGCTCATCTCCAATAATCTCATCATACCATTGAACCAAATTTGTTACTAATTTTTCTGAATGCTCGATTGCTTCATTCAATTCTTTTTAGCAGTTTCTTGACAGTCTTGGAAGTTATCATAACTGCTGATTTTATGGAGTCTAGGGAACCTTACAGGAGACATTTTCATGTGTTGCAAATATTTTAATTTACTGTGAAGTAGCTGAAATCCAACAGTTCTATAAAATATTGACCTTGTTTACTTCTGGAAAGCTGTGTCAGGAATTCTTGAGCTAGGTAACAAGGCAATTAGCATGTCAGATAATCCTTTAATTAGATTAGAGGGTGCAGCTACTATGTGTCAAACACTTATTGGTAAATGTAAAAGTCTGTCTTGGGGTTTCCTAAGTATGTAAGGTCTATTTATTTGTCACATAGTTGATTTAAAACTACTTCTAAAGGACTATGCTATTCAAGAGAATAGCTATGTTAATCTGACATGGAAAACCTTGAAATATTTCTGGTTTTTGTGTGAGCCAGGGACATATTTCAGATCTATGAGATCTTCAGATCTAGGAGACCCATCTCCTGTCACCCTGCATGGCAACATGATGGAAAGAGGTAAACATCAGCTCACTGCTAGGCAGCACAGGACAGGCTATATCTTGAAACCTCAAAGCTTTATAAGCCTAATACCAAAAAAGCAGCCACTTGTGCAACATCAGGTCCCTGGCTAGGAAGCAGCTTCGATCCAAGTTATTTTATTGACAATTATACGGTCATTGCTCAGTGAAGTACTTTCCAGATTTTTTCATCTGACTCCCTGCCCTCTGAAGTCTGACAGCAATTATTGAAGCTATATCCCTTCTTCCAGCACAAAACCCAAACCAGTAGTCTGCAAACTATTCTGGCTAGAACATTTTCCTCCCGAAAAGGGGGTTCACAGCACAGAAAGGTCTCTTTTCCTTTTCTAGCAAACTCTAGACATCTGAGCAATTCAGCTCAATGTCAATTGAATTACACCAAATTCTGCTTCAGGTTAATTTTTTGTCAATGAGATCTTTCAGTGGCATATATTTGTAACATGCCAAATGCTAGATCATGCCTCTAGAACATGGAAAACATTAGTATTTATAAGGGGTCTCAAACCCCCTTTTACTTTGCCTTATTTATAAATTAAGTACCAGTAATAAATAACGTTCCCAGTACTTGATAGCTGTGTCTTTATTCTGCAACTGAATAAAGTATATCTTTGCATACCTATCAGACCTGTGATAATTTTTATCACAAAAAAGCTGATGAGAAAAGGTTGTTTTTTTACTAAATCACTTAGGATTTACCTGATCTCTGTTAATGTCATTCAGTGAAAAGTTTATAGCAACACTGTATTCAAGATCTTTACTGTTTAAATGAGCATTTTGAGAGTATAAGCTGTGTTGTTGTTTTTAAGGGCTTAGTAGCTGAAAAGACATTCCCTACATCTACATGAAAATTGCATCCAGTAATGAACTTGTCCATAAAAAGTGCAGAGGACTGTTTTGTCTCATGGACATGCTGCTGCTCTTTTTCTTTTAATACAAGAGAGAGCTTAGAGCAGGATATATCCCCAGCAGGATAACAAAACCACAGAGTGAACCACTCACCTTCATATGTTCTAACAGTTTGTATGAAGTAATGAACATGACTACAGAGCTTTTCACTGCCTCAGGCCCTGTACAAGGAACTCAGAATACATGGAAGATAGATGTCAGAAAGGAAACAGTACTTGATTTTGAAATAAGAATGAATTTTCTAACTATCTTGTACCCACCATGTCTATGAATTTCTTACATAGTACAAAGAATATTGAAATACATGGCCTTCTGTGGGCTGAACGGTAATGGAATCTGACAGCACAAATCATAAAACAAAGCTTTATTGAGGCAGTAGGAATGATGAGCATATAGCAGCTCACCCACCTGCTGATAGCAGATACAGTATCATGACTGATGCTATAGTTCTGGTGGACTGCCAGGGACACCTGGGGTCTCAGGCACATGGCAGCAACAGCCAATACTGCAAATGTCTTTTGAATGCAGTGAAGAGTCTTTGGCTCCACCAAAGATAAAGCGATTTGGGAGAACCATACTTTATCTGAATAATGTGTGTGGCATTCTGTCTGCACTACTGATTCTGGTCAAAGACAGGGTGCCAGGATGCTGCATGTCACCTTCTCTTCAGGAATAGACATTTATACATATATACATGTTTAATATTCACATGTAAAATTTCACAGAAAATATCAAAATATTTGATACTGGGCTTAGGTTCAGTATATGTAGCTAGAAATCTCTCTATTGCTGTTTTTATGTGAAGAGAGTATTGTGTCTCTCTTAGAAAAAAAACCAAACAGTCAGCAATTTTCATTCAATGCTCAAGCATCAGCCTACCTCTAAGGCTTGAAAAT
Organism: Euphonia xanthogaster; assembly: GCA_034509185.1. NCBI lineage: Eukaryota > Metazoa > Chordata > Aves > Passeriformes > Fringillidae > Euphonia > Euphonia xanthogaster. The sequence continues at coordinate 108,231,232 of JAYDZK010000113.1, forward strand.
ACATTTTAAAACTTCTAAACTATCAACATAAATTTAAAAATTGCACAAGCATTCCTTTTCAGCTGGCTAGATGGAAAACTTTGATATTTGCCTTAGTGATATTTATGCTTTACTGGTGATAATGCATGGTGATAATGTTAACAAAAATAATTGTCATAATAGCTATTTTCCCTTCTCTCTCTATTATAAATATGTCTAGTAAAAAATAATTTTTGTTTTTTTTCTTTTATTCTCTTTAATTTTATAAGCTTTCTAAAATGATAAATGAACTTTTTCTAGAAAGGAGTGACAGCCTTGTTCTGTATTCTGTATCCTTCTTTATATGAGGCAAATCTGTTGATCTGTTGTCATTTAGAAGAGCAAAATTTAAGACAATCATCTAAAAACCTCTCTTCATTCTTACAGCCCATCTATAATTACTGCCAATTGTATAATTTCAGAAATTGATGGAGCATTTTAAGAAAGGGAAGCAGAAATAGAAAACATCTTCACAGAAGTTCTTGGAACAGAGAGATTATCTTTGCCTAAAGGGTATATGAGGAAGTGCAACCCTGAGAGCCTGCAGTATGATTTATTACTTACATGACACACTATCATTTACTGAATTAGTCACATTATCATTGTTCTCTATGGTGAGCAGATGTATTTTATTACTTGCGTGTGGACGTAAAAAATACATAATTTTTTTGCTCAAGACCTGAACAGGCTAGGGCTAAGATCTTAATACTAACTTCATTATATTAAAAGATTCATATGGGTGTTCAAGAACAAGTCTAAGACTTACAGGATGACTCCAAATAAACAACAAACCAAGACTCCAAATAAAATTTTATGTCAACATAAATCCCTGCAATGAAGGTAAAGCTACCCCTAAGTTTAGTTTACCCACTTCTACCAGCTTTTTCAACTACTATAGCTTCACCAAGCTGCCCTTGATCCTTACTTGAGGAAATTTAGATCATCAGGCTCTTTGTATGTCCTATAAGTATTTCATTAAACCAGCTACCAGGGAACTGTTGCTGATGTCTCTAGGAAGCTGGTTTCTATTCCTTGGACTTCAGCTTCAAGACCCAGGCAGTGACAAACTAAAGAGAAACACCTGCAACTGCTAGGCCTGTGAGACCTGGGAACAGGTGTTAGCAGATCTGCTGAAGAGCATTGACAACAGAAGTAACAGGATCATTCTGACCAATTGCTCCTTTTTACAGCATATCCTATGTTAACTATTATGAAAAAAATATTTTTAAAAGTGTATAAGTTGGCTAGATTTCAAGAGTATATGACTGTGCCTTTTGCACCTTTGATGAAGAAAAATATGAGGTGCAGTTAATCAATGAAATGTATTGTATTTCAACTAAGATAAAAGAAATTAGAAATATGTTTAGCTGCTTATTTATTGCTAAAGCACTGGGCTAAATTTAGATTAGAATGACAATGTTTGATATAAACCCTAATGAAAGGAACCGGTTTTGGGGTACCAATTTTTATTAAAACATGGAAAATAGATTTAGGTATGTATCCAGCCTCCAAGTTACAGTAGGAGGATTTGAACAAACAATAGCACTGCACATCACCTGTATCCTATTATACTGTTCATAGTCTTTTTAACAAGCTTATTTTAATCAGGAGTAAGTAGTAGAAGCTATATTAAACAGATATATCAATGTCAAGATGCAGAAGCTTTCATATTTTCAAAACAATACCCAAAACCTTGTTTGTAGTCCGTTTCAACAGAAAATGCATATGCAAGTTTGTAGGCTAATTCATTCACAGTTGCATAACTATCTTCAATAATCAATGCTTTCTCCATTTTTGAAAATGCAAAATCAGCACATGTAAACCATGGAAACCTGAGAGCGGTCCAGGAAGATATGCACCACAGCCTGGCACAGGCACGTGCCCTCAGTGAAAATACACATGAGCAACATTAAGATGATTATCCTTCCTTTAGGCCTGAAAAAGCACACAGAGCCTAGAAGCATAGGCTTCTGTGGGAGAGTTAGTAATGTGACATCTGAGTATTTTCAAAGCACTGCCTGTTTTCATTTCCCAGCCACCAGTACTGCCACAAAGGCAGTTAAACAGTACAGCAACAATCTTCCCTTTCAAGAGTCTTGTTATTTAGCTAAAATAAAACAAATCAAAAAAACCTTCCAATTACAGAGATTAAACTCTTATTCTGCTTGTATAGCATTCCCTATGCCAAATTCTGCATAATTGAAATTATCTATCTACATCCTTAAGTCTCACTCACAACAAAAGTAATTATGAAAGACAATGGAGAACAGGTTTTTCCTTTTTTTTTTTTAGTGCTCTTTGTTTTTTGCTGTTTTGGACAGGAAAGGATGCAAACAGAAAGAATCTTTTCCTGTTTGCTCTCTCAGTAGCTAGCAGCCCTGTGACTATGGATAGTACAGCCCTGAACTGGCCAATAATGTGTAATAAAAAGTCCAATCTAGCACCTGTGTTCCATATGTATGTGGCTTTATGGCTTCTGGTAGACTCAGGGCACAAGTCTGCCCATGAGTGGCTGAGCAGACATATGTTAGATAGCATTACCTGGTAACATCTGCCATAATAATGAAATCCTGCTGAAGACTGGCAGTGTGTCCTACAACAGCTGCTCTCATTCTGTTCCTATAGGAAAGCATTCATGAAGAGTAAAATGTTACCTGACTTCTTTTACAGGTTTGAAGGGGTAAGCAGGTTTCCTTAAAGGGGAGTCAAGGCCTACAAAAGCTTTCTTTCATAACTCTGTGGTGGACCCTTGTTAGTTGTTGCCTAGAAGACTCCACAACAGATAGTGAGCATCTGGATCATAAAAGGTTTGTTGCTGGTTAGAGCTGGATCCTGGAAGGGGAAGCTATAATGAAACAGGGCAGAAAAACCTCAAGAAAATATTTTGTCTCTTGTTCTGTGTGTAAAGCACAGCTGTAGGGAAAAGCAAGATTTTAAGCCCTTACCGCTAAAGGCATGTTTACTGGAGAGCAAGCCAAAGAAGGACTTCCTTTAGGTGTTTGGAACTCTTAACTAGCAAGATACATGAAAGGAAATATATTGATTTTTGTCCCTACTTCTGGTTGTGAGGGGAGGGTCAATAGTCAGAGACAGAGGGAGGGATTTTTGTCCCTACTTCTGGTTGTGAGGGGAGGGTCAGTAGTCAGAGTAGTCAGAGGGAAATGAAGTCTTCTGGCAAAGTGAAAGCTATTAAACTTGATTTCCTGAGAAATTTGTAGAGATATATTCTGCATCAGCTTCCCAACTGGGCTCTTGGCTGTTCTATTTCTCTTAAGCAATAAGCCCTTTTGAAAATGTATTTTAAAAAATCTATGATCTAGGCCTGCATGCAGTTTTTTAACAAAGACCATTCTATTTATGAAAAAACTGTATCCAGCTCTTCTAGCTAACAGGCTTTTAGCCTTTTATCAAGTAGCACAAATTCTTCAGTAAAACAGATACCCTGAATTAGTCTGTCAAGGCTCTTCCTGAGTGCCTCCATCAAGGGTGTTTCTATTACATTCATTCATTCATTCATTCATTCACTCATTATTTATTTATTTATTTATTTCTTTATTGCCCAGCTTGTTAAAAATCTTTGTTCAGAAGCTATTACATGCTAACAAGTGGCAGGACAAATGGCCTCAAGTTGTGCCACAGGAGGCTCAGATTGAATGTTAGAAAATATTTCCTCACCAAAAGGGTTGTTGAGCATTGGAACTGGCTGCCCAGGGAAGTGGTAGAGTCGCCAGCCCTGGAGGGGCAGATAAAAGACACGTAGCTGTGGCGCTTGGGGACACGCTTTAGCGGTGGAATTGGCAGTGTTGGGTTTATGGTTGGACTTGATGATCCTAAAGGTCTTTTCCAATCTGGTTGAGTCTACAGTTTTTGCTCTTTATATTGTTGTACACAATGGTGAGAGAGAATAAAAGCTGTGACTGGTTGACTAATGACTGCATGCTTCAGCATGTTAGAGAGCAATGGTGGTAACCTAGTCGAAGTCCTCCTTCCAGAATATCCTCAAAGCAGGCACTAGATACTTGCATTTGCTCATATTACAGATCCTAGAACTTGATAACTTGATAGAGAGTAGTTAACAAATGCCTCTAGCTGCCTTTCTTTCTTTCTTTCTTTCTTTCTTTCTTTCTTTCTTTCTTTCTTTCTTTCTTTCTTTCTTTCTTTCTTTCT
>JAYDZK010000113.1:108235516-108247593 GCA_034509185.1 Euphonia xanthogaster
TTTCTTTCTTTCTTTCTTTCTTTCTTTCTTTCTTTCTTTCTTTCTTTCTTTCTTTCTTTCTTTCTTTCTTTCTTTCACAAATATGGGATTTTAGAAGCTGGTAGGAATGTTAATAAGCAGAACAGAAGATATTCAATACTAAAAAAAGCTTGATAATTGTTCTCCTTCACTGGTCTTTGAAAATAAGTGATGTGCACTTGCTTTTTTGTAAATTAAAAGGTTCTATACACTGGCCTTAGTTCACATTTTGCTTTATTCCCTGAAGTGATGCTTTCTGTATGATAATTTTCTTTCCCTGGGAATTCATTATTTGCCCTGAGTTGCATACTTAATAAGGGACAGACAGGAGCAAAAAAAGTACAGAAATCTTCAGGCCTTTTGAAGGATAAAAGCAGAAGTTCACCTTTTGGATAATGCCTGCTATGCTAGTTCTTCCTTATCAGCTGCCTGTAGATGTGTTGTCTTCATCATATCTGTGCTCACATTTAATTACTTATAAACAATTCAATGTTTATTTACAAAAACACTTAACCTCTTCTTTTTTATGTCCTCTGTTTAAATTATTTCTTTTCAATTAAGCCTGAGCCAGTGAGTGCTCCAGCATGCTGGCCTTTAACTGCCTGTATAAGTGGTAATTAATGCATTAGCATTGCCAGTCACAAGAAACCACCCCTGTAGGAGCAAGAGCACCGATGTAGGAGCAGCACTTTTCACCCTGAAACAAAAGAAGCAGGGCATTGTTTGTTTGGTTTTTTGTTTGTTTTTTTTTTTTTTTTAATCAGAATAAGAGCAGAAATTACAGATCTATAATTATTCCCTGAGAGGTGCTAACTACTGTATTTTCATGCTGTTTTCTTCATTTCCTTTGGTTAGCTGTTTACAATGAAATGGTAGTGAAAAATGGCAGCATATGGTGGTGGGCAAGGGAGAGAAAACAGAAGTGAGGGAACGTACCAAGGCAAAAATAAGTAAAAGTCAAATCTGTGCTGCTGGGTCATTTTCTCTCATCTCTTCTTGCAGTTAATTAACAGCAAAATATGCTTTATGCACATTAATGCGCCCACTGAGTCCCAGAGTAAGTGATTCTGTCTTCATCCATTAAATTACTGGAATAACTTGTGTTTCTTACCCTTGAATTTTAACCAGAACTTGTGAAACAGGAAAAAAGCAAACAAATGGAATTTCAAATTGAGCCTCAGAAACTCAATTTTGGGTCTTCAAACTATGTGACTTGGTGTACATGTGAGTCAACAGCATGGTGTTGGAATACACTATTTTGACTACAGCTGGAAAAGAGATGACTTGGACCCTGCCTTTTAATTTCTGTGAAATAGAATACCAGAATACCAGATACTCAATATTTTAAAAAGTTATTCTGCTGGTCCAGCCTGAAAGGGCAATGATGTTATCATTCCCCACATCTGTAGCTTCTGTTTGTGTCATCTGCTCCATTTTACTTCCCTTGTAAATAAATTCTTGGTCTTACTACAAGAAAAAATAAAACGTGTTCTTTTCTTAATTTAATTTAAGGGAGAAAGGAGGAGAACATGGCTTTTGGTCTTAAAGAGATGTCATTTCTGCTGTTGACACACATTTCTGCTGTTGTCAGTAAAAGCAACAGTTTTGTTGCTGGTACAAGAGCTGCTGTGCTTTGACTAGCAGATTACAAACAGTCTTGGCAGAGTCAGTAAACTGTGACAGCAAGAGATTATAGTTACAGTAGAGTACAGTTAGGTAGGATGTAGTGCTAAATGCCTGAGGGATGAAAGAACATGCATTGAAGTTCCCCGCAGAGATTTTGGATCTAGCACATATCCTGTGGTAGGACTAGTGCTGAAAAGGAGCAATCTCTTCAATGCAATGCACAGAGTCTGCTTTTTTTTTTTTCTTTCTCTCTCCCTTTCCACCAAAAGACAGATTTTGGATATTTTCTGCAAAAAGCAAACCTAATATCATTACCCTAAGTAATGATATGTACTTTCTCTCTATAAAAGAGATTCTCACTTCAGGCCTACTTCCTATTTGTGTTGAGCAGAATGATGGTCATATTTGTCCAGTGACTATAAATTTATGAAATGCTCTGATATGTATTTGAAACAAAAATAGTTCAAAGCAAAGTTTAGTCTATAATAACCTGTTAACCTCATTACTGTCTTACTTCTTTCTTTATTATGTATACAGGCATATATGTCTGCTATTATCTGGGCATTTGTTTTCTGTACTTCTGGTTACCTTTTGTTTTTTAATACTGACTGCTCAGATAATAATAATACCTTGCTCATCATCCAAAACTCCCATTAATTTTCTTCACATCCTTTACCTAAGCAGTAACTCTCATTTTGAGATTAAACATTAAACTGTGCAAAGCAACATATCTTATGATCAGCCATGACTGATGACTGTAGAACTGGGCTTTTGTTCGCCAGTGTTTCATGGCTGTGGTTTTAACTCCGGGTAACAGTTCTTACTGACCTGATATATTCAGGTGTCCAAACTTGCACTATTTTCTGAGGTATTTTGTTTCTTAACAAGAAATAGAGCTGAATTCTAGTCTCTCAAATACTGAGAATTTGTCTTCTAAAATGGTGAAGGTTTTTGTTTAACAAATGATCAAAGAGTAAAGAGGGCTTCCTACCATTCATTCATCTAGTTCCTACATGCAGAAATGTTAAGGACTTACTCCTCAGCTAATGATGAAATAAAGAAATCCAGAATGTTCTCAGGACAGCTTAGATATTTTCAGAAAGCAATGATTTGCCATGATTTTCTCTATGCACTTTCCACCTAAACGGATGAGAAGAGAAGAAATGGATAGAAAATCTTGGTCTAATTTGGTGATGTGGAGCAGTGAGGAAGTCTCTGCTGTGCCACCGACTCCCTGTGTCTTAGCAGAAAGGTGCAGCAGCAAAGGAATAACATACCATCTTTCAAAGAGATGAGGTTATTGTCATAAAGGAAAAGGGGGAGAAAACCAGACAGTTTTAATTCCCATTTACAGATTGTGGAATTTATCTTACTTAAATTTTTGGCTATTAATAATTCTGCTAACATATGATAGCCTTCAGCATGTTGCTGCTGTGCTTTTGGAGCATAACCTATCACACACTTTATTGGAGTCCTGTGCTATCACTTGGTTTAAGCACAATGAATACCAAAGGCATATTTTGAGTTGGTCTGAGTGATGTGTCTTCTAATGGTGTGCCTGGGTAAGATGGAGACTAAAGGTTAGTTTCATTCTGTGCATCTGATGATCTGACTGACATAGATTAAACACAAATTTCCATGGGCACAGCTATTGTGGCTAGGCCTATGTATAGGGGTAATATCCTCATTTCAGTCTGTAAGTCTGATCATCCAGGCTGATTATGCCATTGTACTTCTTTATTTGTGGCATCTAAGGTGTTGTCAAAGGCAAACTAGCATGCAACAATATTCCTTGCTTTCCCCAGGGAGTCCCCTAATAGTCCAGAGTTCTAGAAAGCCTCCTGAATGTTGTTTCATTTTTTGTGGTTTTTTTCTCCTCTTTCATAACTGCTCAGTGTCAGTAGTTGTTTGGCGTGTGGTTTTAAAACTATTCCTATATTAATCACTTGTACAGCAAGGAATGTCTCCCTTGTGCTGCTGCATGACACCAAGTGGTCATGGGACACAAATCCTGAATTACTCCTGGACAATTCAGCTGAAGTGTCACTCCTCCCCATACACACATGCTGTCTTGTAGACTGATGGGCTCAGGTCTCTGTTAATTTGGATATCTATGCACTGTAACCCTCTGTAGAGTACCCCATGTACTGATATAGCCAACAGCTGCCAGGCAGCTCTGAAGAGCTGAGCTGTAGTTGCCTTTCTCTAATGAGAAGAGATCTCTAGCAACATTATGTAAGTTCATAAAGCAAGAAAATGAAAACAAACACATGATGGACTTCCTACTTTATTTGAATCTATCTTCATTACTGCTGGTGAACTTGAACTGGAATAAGGCTGATTCCTCTGTTGCCTACGCTTTCTTACTTGTGTGAAACATATATTTTTGCTGGGCTCAGAAAAAAAATTAAGTAAAACTTTTCTCTGTTAAACCACAACATCAGTACTGCTTTAAATAGTTCTGAACACCGCACTCACATGTGTTCTTGTGCTTTTCAGCAGCAACAAAGTGAAGAACAGCATACATGAATTGACCTTAGTATTGCTCCTTTGCCAATTTTTTCTCATTTTCCTTTGAGTTGGGTGCTACAATTGAATAAAATAATTTAGCCCAATTGGGCAATATTTCTCTATTTTCTGTCTTGTTCAGCAGATTGAATTTAGTGACACTAATCAGTTATGCCAATTATACATGTGAGGTGTGTTTTATTTTTGCTATCAAATTTGTTTAACAAGGAACAAAATGGCAGATTGGAAAAACAATTCCTCTTTAAAGGCATTGATGATTTTGAGTTTTTTGGTGGTTCCTCCTTTCACCTTGCCACCCTAAAAACACCCTTTATTTTAGAGGTATGAGTAGGCATAACTAAACTTTAGAGAATTGACCTCTAAACTAGAATAGGAAAGGCAGGAAAAGCTTCTTTACAGAAAAGACATCTAAGTTCTGTTTTATCTTCACAATAGGCTATATTTATTTTGCAGTTTGGGGGTGTGTCAATAGAAATGCTTGTCTTTGCTGCGGAATTGTCTAAACATCTGTAAATAATTTAATTGAGCTGTGACTATTCAGTGATTGAAAACTAATTACTTTGGCTTAATTTGAGTACTGCCTGACTGCTCTGGAGTTGCGGGTAATTTAACAATGTAGATAGTGCGTGAACATGGAATGTTAAACAGTGACTGGGACAGAGTTAAAAATTAAAGAATAACTCATAGAGTTTACAAGTATGCCATGGGCTGGGCTGTTTGTACCATCCAAGGGCTTTTTGCAGACAGTTTTATGCACAGTGCTTTCTGAAACCTCTATTGGAATATTTTTGTACATCATTAAGTAATTGTTTTCCACTCCCCACAGAATTTTGCAATAATTTTGCTCATAAAGATTAATGATGTAGCACAATGAATTGTATTCACTTGTGAGCTTCAACTTTCAGTTTTAATCATTGGTTAGGTATCATGCAGATATTTTTCCTCTGAGTTTCTTTAAACATTTCCACCAAGAGTCTCATTGTTCCTGGAGGGAATGTGATGGCTGTGCTTTTCCTGAGGAGGCATTTCAGTCATGTTAAATTGCACAGTATGCAGTGCTTCCTCAATTTGTGTTTTTAATACCTGTAAAATGCAGATATCATTGAATATTCTTCCTACAGAACTTGAAGCCTCTTTTTCTGGGGTCATGACAAATCAACACTGTTATTCTTCTTATATACGATTGCATGCTTCTAGTTTTCAACTGACTTGTAATAGACTCCTAATATGGATGGCTACTGTTAAATTACACAGAGAATTAATATTTAGCTGCCTACAAATTAGTAAATTTCTAAAGAAAGCTACATTTTAAACTGCATTCTTATTTTTTTAGAAGTGATTAGGCAAAGTTTAGGGAGTGTGTGGAGGGAGTTAATTTTTTTTTTTTAAATGTGTACTGTGTACTTTCCAGTGGAAAGCAAGGGAAATGAAACCACGGGGAAAATGGAAAAACATGAGTAAAGATGATATACTGTGCTTGTACTGTTCATCTGTTATTCTCTGAGCCAGTCATCAGTAGTGATGTGGCCAATAGTTTACTAGCATTTTACTAAAATGAATAAATAAGAGTTTCAATTCATATATCAGTTTATTATCTAACTTTCTGTTCTATGTTCACAAATCTCAAGGAAGATGTGTAAGAATTGTCAGGAGAATGAGTTTAAGAGTAATCTGTGTTTCATGACAATGAACTAAAAGAATTTCATGTTTCTTCTCTATTGAGTACTGTGATGGTAGAAATATTCATTCATTTTGGTCTTATTTTCCTAATTATTTTACATGAGTAAAATGAGAACTTTTAACAAGAAGTTCTCATCTTCAGTAGATTAACTAAGGCCACAAGGGGAACCATCCTGCAGTTCAAAGGCCTTCATAGATAACATGCATCAAGTATGTTAGATGGGTCAGTGCATAAAAGTTGCAAAATAAAATCTGTGAACATAGTCTCTGAGTAATTCCTGAAGAGACACTGATTGTGCTCTGTTAAGAGGAGTATTCTCTTTATTGGCTATCAAATAACCTCTGAGATGGGTTTCCTGCAAAGTTGAACAGAATTTAGTGCTGCTCTTGAACTCCCTGTGATACCACAGGGTCAGTTCTTGGGAATGACCATAACAATCCTTAAAAGCTGATGGAAAATAGTCAGCTAAGCTTCAGGTGTAGCAGGAGATGTTTCACCTCTTAAAAATAAAAAAATATAATCCAAACCAAACCCAAAGCAATTCCACACAAGGTCATGATTGGCTGAGGTGTTATGGTATTTTTTCTTAAGAATCTAACCTGTGTGTATGGAGAGCTTGAAACCTGTCATACTGTTACACAACAGTCACCGCACTGGACACTAGAAAATATCATAGGTACAACAGGACAAGAGAAGAGGCAGGTATTGTATTCAAAGATTGTCCTTTATGGAGTGTCTGCAGCCTATGACTGCAGTAAATGTGTAGGAAAATAAGGACAGAGCATTCAACTCACCCAAAGGGCAGAGGAGAGAATAATTCATGCCCTGATCAGTACCCTGAGGACTAGTGTGTGCCTCCCGAGGAATGGTGATACTTCACTGAGTTATTCAATGAACAGTAGGCTAGCTGGATCTGGATCAAGAATCTAATAGCTAATTTTGTGATATTCTTTTACTGCTCTTTTTGTCCTTGTTTTGGCCAAGGAAAGGGTTCCATTTTTGAAGCAGCCATGAGGGGTTGGAGCCATGTGGGAGCGACCAAGACCCAGGTATTATTCAATAGCATCTTACATCATTATTTGGTATGGGAGGGGGAGTATCTCTCTTTTCTAGGAAGAAGGATGTTCCTTTCTGGAACTTGGAGGAGTGTGGTGGCTGGAGGTTTTGTCTACCATTGTTTTCTATGGTCCCAGTCTTGGTGAGCACTGTGCAAAGTAAAATGCCCTCTCTTTGTACACCAAAAGTTATTACTGTTTTCTCATTTCATTGCTGTTTTCAGTAAATTGCTCTTATCTCAGGCTGTGATCTTTGCCTTTTGTGCTTACAGCTGGAGGGAGAAGGGAAGGTAGTGCTGGCACAATTTCAGTTGGAGCAATAAATTGGGGAATGCCATTCCTAAACCACATCATTTATCTGCCTTTCCAGTATGTCACAATACATATAAAATCAGACACAGATAAAATCAGGTACAAATAAAATCAGACCCCTCGAATTTTAAACATATTAACTGAAAAATTCTCTGCACTCCAGAGGATGCGAGTAGCATCTCTTTTTGATTCTTCCCTCTTTCCTTCACCCATTAAATTCTCTGTGATAAGAAAAGTCTCTGGCACAAGGGAATCTGAATATTTTTAGGGTATGCTTGCCAAATTTTTAATCACATGTAGTTTTCAACTTTGAAGAGAACCTGAGGATCCAGGTTTATACATCCAGTTTTCCCTCCTGGGATTGTCTTCAACCCTGAGGAGATTTTTCAGAAGTTACGTATATCCAGAGAGTGGGCCCTCCAAACTCTCTAAATGCCACAAAGTGCAATTCCTTGACTCGTGAGTGTAGAACAAGCTAATAGTCCAGATGTTTTTTTTTTCCTAAAAGCATTTGGCAACCCTTGAGATACAGAGCCAAGATTAAATACTTTTTTGTACTGTGAGACTACATAGGAACACAATTACTTTCCTAAGTCTGCTAATATAATGAATATTTTCTGGGTTTGCTTTTTAAAATCTATAAATGCTCTTACAATGAAAGCCATTAAAGAAGTACTCCAGAAATTCTGCTTTTCTGGGAAGTTTTTCTTCAAGTAACCCACAAATTTAATCCAGATGGGAAGCTGTCAAACAGCTTTAAAATTCTATTGAAAAGTAGGACATGGACAAAGGTTTTGTTCTCCTGTGTCTGAAAAGGTGGAAGGAAGAGACTAGCCATAAAAAAAAAAAAAATTAAAAATCATATATTTCAAATTCTTTTTAAGGCAAGGAATTATTATTTTCTAGGGCTGTTATTGCTGTTGTTTTACTTCACCAGCAGCAGTGGGAGAGGAGCTACAAAACAGAATAAAGAGAATTCTATGCATTCTGTATCAGATGGATAACTGGTAGATGAATGTGGGATATATCTCTTCAGTTATAGAGCAGAAGTCAGAAGTCTTGAGTGACTGAACAGATTTTTATATTCCCAGTGAGCTAAAAGCTGAAAAATAGGATTATCCTTCACTGTGATTTATTTTGCTATATGAAGAGCAACGATATCAAATAAGGTCCTGGTAGTAAATGGGAGCACCACAGTGGGTTTGCAGCAGTTGAAACACTTGTCACCATCAGAATAGGTTCAATGATTCACCTCAGCTTGAGTCCATATGCTGACTCTAGTCAGTAAAAGAAGTGCAGGAGACTTCAGCCTTCCTGAAGATTAAAGCTTGTTTCTACCCAGCACCTTGCTCTTTAATTAAGCCAATCTTCTTAAATGTAATGTTAGTAATGGTATATTTTCAAATGGAACAGATGGAGAGAAGTCTAGGCAGCCATTTGTTTAATAGGAGCGGAAACTGTGAAAGTGAGTGTACCAAAGAATTCAGCATTAATAGCATGTGAGAAAAAGGAAGAAGTATCCTGAATTGTGAAACTAACACTTTTATTGAAATCACAGAAAAATTAGGTTGGAAGGGACCTTCAGTCAAACCAAGGGCGACTTTTCACTTACATCAGGCTACTCATTCCAAGCATAATTCAAAGTAAATCTTGGCAAGACAGTGAAGAGTCACATATGGATTGTTTGTTTGTTTGTTTGTTTGTTTGGGGGTTTTTTTGGGTTTTTTTTTGTTTATTTCTCCCATAGTCCTGAGGAATCAATGCCTTTTATTCACAAGCTTCTTGAGGGTTTTGATCAACTGCTACTTTTAAATACAGGAGTAAAATGCAGGACATGGCCTCAAACTCTCATGCTGTGTTTCTGCTCTCATTCTTGCCTGGGTCTTCTTTCTTTGATGTGCTTCTGCATAGCATGGGGTAGGTCACAAGAAAAGGTAGCAGTACTCGCAAGGGAAATTACAGGTATCTGGAGTTGACTCAAGCTCTTCTGTTCTCTGTGAAGAGAGAGGCTTTTGCAGAGCACCAGAGGTGAAATCCCACTCTGAGTTGTCCTCTGGAACTCTCTGTCTCTATTGAGTAGAAGACTAATTGCCAAATCTAGGCCACTTTCAAAAGTGTGAATGCCTCCCAAGGCACAAGCTGGTGTCAAATCAGAATCCCAAAGGCCCAAGTGACCTTACCATCCAGCAGCTCATATATTCATAGCCAACTTTTTGCATGTTGTCAGTGTCTGTTTGCCTGAGTCTCATCTGGATAGTGCAGAGATTAATCAGGTATTTATAAGCAATCTGACCTAGTATTGTAAAGACTATACGGTCCCTTTACACACAGTGAATAGTTAATTTGAATCCAGTGAAAGGAGTTATTTTTCTCCTGCAAAATCATCCTTTCTTCATTGGATTTTGTTGGTTTTTTGGGGTTTTTTTTGGGTTTTTTATGTTTCTAATTGTTAAAATGCTTCCCTGATATATTCACTTTTCCCTGAACTATTCACTATTCACTTACTCGGATTCACTCATCTGAGTAAGTGGTAAGTGGAAATATTCAACCAGCAAATCATTTATATTTGTATTTTTCTTGCTTTAGGAAGACATTCTCTTAGTCAATTTTGAAAAAGGTACTGCAGTTAGTTCTTGGTTCTTGTACAAACTTCTCCCTCATGTAAGAAGTGATGTCCAAATTGGCTGCATAGTGACAGCTTCATATCTATGGGAAACAGCAAATATTGCTTTGGAAAGCCTGAGAAATCATGTGGCTTTCTATGTGCTTTTGCAGCCTCTCTGAAAGGAGGTTCCCAAAGTAATTGGTGTTTGATGGAATGATACAAGGAAACTGTGGTTACTTATACTCCCTCAACCCTTCCTATACTTCATTTGCCTTGGATGGTCCCCCCACATAATGAAAAAACAGTTGACTTTTTTTGACTTCAAATTATATTTTCCTCATAACTCTTAGGCATTTCTATGATGAGTCATTTTTTCCTGGGACCTACAGCAACTCATTGAGATTCACATGAACTCTTTTCTACTCACTTTGCTTCATGGACTGTTGGTTTGGGAAGCATGCAAGAGGCCTGGTTTTATTAGTTGTCTACCTTGACAGGCATACAAATAGTCTTGTTTGCCACAATCATATTTTCAATGCAAATCTGTATATAAGTTTAAATTCCTTTTTATTTCCCTGCAATGTTATCTTCAAACAGAGGGAGACTTTCGAGCTATCAGTAAATCTATAAAGAATTTTGAAAAAAGTTCTTTCCGTTTGAATAGCAAAATGATCACTTGTCAGAATTGATGATCATTTACTTCAGGTAGAGACAGGCAGTGGATAAAACTGGGAAATATGCTCACTCTCTTACCCATTCGATCTACTCTTCACACTCTTGCAGCAACCGTAGAGTAGCACTTGAGTAACTACTTGGTTTCTTTTCAGTGCACTAATGAGGGTTCCTTTCACAGTTGCAAACACAATACCTTTACTTTGCACAGTGCTGATTGCTATTCTACTAAGATTAGAGAGTTGCAGTCATGAAATTTCAAAAAGAAAAGGTGCCTAAATATGGCATCTTTTGACTTGTATCTAATGGACTTGGGTGAGAGAAATGTCCCCAAAAGGTACTTGAGACAGGCAAAAAAGGAAAGAAAATGTACTCAGCTTGTTCTAGAGCTTGCTGACAGTGGGGAAACTGTAGACTTTGAAGGGGACTCTCCCGACAGGTTCAGTAATGGGGTTCCTGCTGATAGAGAAAGAGAATTCAAACCACTTCATATCTGTGGGGGATACTTTCCCACTTAATGGCAAGAAACTATTCCTATTTATGAAAACTACACTCAAGTGTTATATCCGAGCACATGGGACTGAGTTGGGGCAGAAATTTTCTAATTAGAACATCAATTAATTTTGCATATGGTGAGTATATTGTACTTTACTCAGTACACTGTATTTCATCCAAGGCAACCCAAAGCTTTTGTTAATGCTTGAACAGATTTCAGCATGAAGAATGGAGATTTTTCTCTCCATTCCTTGATTGACTTACAGGTTTGCCAGACCCTGGTCAGTCTAGACTACCTTGCAAGTCCACTTATGCTGATGGAACTTGGTTGGTCAAATTCTATCCCAAACAATAATTCATGTTTCAGATTATAATCTGATCACTGCCTAATAACCATCCACAAACATATGCCAAGGAATAATTTATTAGAAAACCTCATTTTCCTTATCAGTGCTTTAGCATTAGAACTAATTTCAAAATCTGTCATATAACTATTAGCAATAGATATTATATAAGCATATCTGGAATTTATAGTCACAATTATGCAACAATAAATGCAATAATACTGCTTGAGTAGTCCAAAGCATGTGAAGTAAGTGAAAAAAGCTTTTTAACACACAACTTGGTTTAAGGTAAAATCACCCAAGGGATTTGAGAGTATAAACCTTTTTTCTTAATATTAAGTCTTTTAATAGCATATAATGCTAAAACCTTGTTTCTGAACATAAGGCAAATTCAGGGGAAAAAGGATGTTATTTATAGTGTTCTTCAGTGCAGCTATTTCTGCTCTCAGTTATTTTTTTTGTTTTCTCATTTGCCAGTCTGCCATTAATCTGTAAAGCTCTGCTCTATATAATTTTTTTCTCCCTTTCAAGACATAGATACAATCAATTGTTTAGGATCTTCTTACAACTCCAGGGGAAAGAAATGTGATACTTTATCCTTCTGAGTGCTATAAATAAATAGCATCAGATTGTGGAAAAGACAACACCAATACTTTCAGGCATAGAAAAAGAAAAAAGAAAAAGAAAAAGAAAAAGAAAAAGAAAAAGAAAAAGAAAAAGAAAAAGAAAAAGAAAAAGAA
>JAYDZK010000113.1:108247693-108273766 GCA_034509185.1 Euphonia xanthogaster
AGAAAAAGAAAAAGAAAAAGAAAAAGAAAAAGAAAAAGAAAAAGAAAAAGAAAAAGAAAAAGAAAAAGAAAAAGCACTTTCATTTTTACCATATTCCCTAGTCTTTCCTTTTAACCTGATTATGCCTGGAATTCTTATGGAAAGCTAAACTGACTATGTTTGGTTCTCTTCATATGTCTCTCTAAAAGCCTGCAAACACTAACAGTGCTCTGAAGCATTGCAGCAATTCTGAAGCAGGGTTTTCTTTTTTTCTATCTTCATACATATACCAAAGGATTGTGCAAGGTCTCCTCACAAGCTGTTTTAGGAGATGCCCGCAAACACCTTTGCCTCGGCTTTCCATAACATTCCAACACAGCCAGTGAAGGAATGCTGTACACCATTAACAGTATAATCTTTTACATTCACATAGCATATTACAACACTGGAGATTAACATTTTTGGGGTGCTTTTTGAGGTTTATTATAATATTTCCTTCCAAACAGGGTGGGAACAGCTCAAAAGCAGTTTTATTTAGATGAGATCTCTTTTGAAATTCGAAAGTACACAGACTAGTTTCAGATAAAGTATTTATCAAATGTGTTTGGGTGGCTTTATATGTTTTGTAAGTGGAAATACTTAAAGAATCACAGAATCATTAAGGCTGGAAAAGACCTCCAAAATCACCAAGTCCAACTTTCAACACCACTTTGTCAACCAGACCATGGCACTAAGTGCCACGTCCAGTCATTTCCTGAACACCTTCAGAGAGGGTGATTCCATTACCTCCCCAGACAATCTGTTCAAATGCCTGACCACCCCTTCCATAAAGAAATTATTCTTGATGTCCAGCCTGAACTTCCTCTGGCAAACCCTGGGGCTATGTCTTCTTGTCCTGCACTTACAGTACAGTGTACTCTTTAATGAGGTCTATTGGAAATCTTTTTACAGAACCAGTATGACTGTGACAAGCTTATTCAAATAATGTTTGATAGCAATGTAAGTTTCCTTTAAGTTTTGGAGGTATAACTGAAGACCTCAGATAGACTTCTATTGTGAAGCTTGGTCACAAGAAAATGTAGAGAAAGATGGAGACACTTTTTTTCCCTACAATGGTAATTATAAGGATGTCCATAAGTCAAAAATGTAGCATGACAGCTTTTGAGAAGATTTTTCACCTTTTCTTCAGAGATATCTAACAAGTGTCATATTTTTGCTGTATCTATAGGTGTTCCTCTACTAAAAATAGGGTATCTCAGAAGAGGTTATAAAGATCAGGTGTTTCTATGGTTTTGAAACTTCTAGTCTACAGGGTTGTCAAATTAGCTTATCATTAACAAAGACGAATTTGCAGTATCAATATTATCAGTTCTGCCTTGTTTGCATTAGATTGCTGGTGAATACATGTTTGTTTAAACAAATTTCATAATCACTGAATAATTAAGTAGGATGGGATCTCTGAAAGTGATCTGTTCCAAACCGTGTTCAAAGCTGGTCAAATCAGGACAGGTTGTGTAGAAGTGATGTCCAGTTGCATCTTAGGCACCGCTAAGATTCCCAGCCTCTCTGGGCATCCTCATGTTCAACCACATTCAAGAGCTGTTTTGTTGGTTGAGGGTTTTTTTGTAAGTTTAAAAGAGCAATAACAATTAAAAAATAATCAGAACTACCTATTTTCTAGTTTGTTCCCATTTCATCATGTTTTATCGCTGTGCACCTCCAATAAAAGTCTGGAAACCTCGTCTGTATGCTGTTATTATGTAATTGTAATATCTTTCTTTAGTGCTGAATGAAGAAAAGCTTTCATTAAAATTGTCAGTAACAATTATATGCACTGTTCATTGTTCATCAATTTTATTAATTGACTATCCCTGAAAACGATTATGTGTCGGCAAAAATATATAGTCTGCATAAGTTCCAATTATTCCATTAGCTTATTTATTTACTCGGTTTTGTGAGAAGTGAATTTTAAAAGAGTAAGAAATCAGCTAGAATTCATAAAGCTTCCAAAGCTTTATGAAATCTAAATTCATTAGATAATTTATTCCTAGGAAATAATTTAGCCACTTTGATTTACAATGGAGCTTGGAGCAGGGAAAACAGTACCCTCCTAACAAAACTCAGACAGATTGGTTCCTAATTACAATGTTATATGTTCCAGAGTCATGTAGTCTTTTGGGTTTTGTGTGTATTCTTCTCTGAGAAGAGACATCCATATAAAACAGCTGCAGCTCCAAAAGGACTTTAAGTGGTAAATTGATTTGATTGATTCAAATTTGATTACATACTGGAAACACATTTAGTTCAAGTTAAGCACATTAGCACACATCAGCTAGAATAAAATTCCAATTGCTTCTTTGTTATTCATTAATGGAACTTAATGACTCCAACAAAACATTAATGAAGAAAAAATATTGGCTTGCATAATTCATTTGGAAAAATTAATTAATTGTTGTATTAAGGGCAGTCTATTCCATGGAGTAATTACTGAAGCTTTGGTGGGGAATACTTCACGATATTTATTTTGCAAGCTGTTGTTTACTCCTTTCATTTCACATTGATTTCGTTATGCAGATAGTATAGTTTTCCTGCAGAAGGAAATGAAACACACTTTATAATGATGCTCCTAACTAAATATTTGTAATTGATAGGGTCACCACAGTTTAACACTCAAGCTGTCGACATGATGTTTACTACTTTCAGCACTTACTGGAAAGGTGAGAAAATTTGTCAAGAGATAATATGCAAAGTCAAGAAAGACCTTTCATAGAGCCAATTCACCTCTTCCAGCGTACAACACTGATACTCATTTTTGCTCAGCTGAAACTTTCTAACAAGTAGCAAATAACTTCTAGGACCATATTTTCTTCTTGCTGACATCCATTAAGATATATGAGAACATCCATGAGAACTTCCCATAATTCCTTAATAAAGACAATGAAGGTATTATCTAGAAACTTCTTTTTTTTCTTCTTTTGTTTTCTTTTGGCCAATTAGTTATTCTGTAAATAAGGCAGATAGAAGTTCACTATAATTTCTGCTTTCAAAGGAGTCTTAGTTCTTTACTGAAGCTAATTGCCAGTTAATAAAATTAATTTTCATTAAAACATGACACAAAAGTGGTTTTAGGTGAAGTAGGAAGTAGCCTTGTTGACAGCAAAAACAAAGTTTACCTGGAGAGATGTAGTTCACCGGAGCCAAGTGTCACTTACATAATAATGGATATCTGAGAAGAAAAAAAAAATTAAATACCAACAGCTCCTTTAAATGATTCCGCAAGGATGGTAGAATTTTTAGATTGTTTTGGTTTTTTTCCTTCTGTGAAAAAGATATGTTCTTTTATCTATGTTAGGGGAAAGGGAAATATATGAGTAGAGTGAAAATATTGCATATTTCTAGCCAGAATGCCAGAAGAGCCAGTTCACTGAGCCCTTGGAAGGCTCTGCAGGCTCTCGATGTAAACTGGAACCATATGTCATCATATTTATTAAACTGTACAAAATAAAGCAGAATTTTGTTCTGTAGCTGGGTTCTCGTTGCTACTTAGAAATTTGATGGGTTTAATGAACAGTGTTTGGCTGTTTAATTTTGTCTGTTTAATCATTGCTTCAGAAGAAAGGCAAAAGCTCTTTGTTTATATGACTTTTGGCATTTTGGTCACAGACTATGATGTTCCATGTATGATCGGGGTTTTCTCTTTTTCCTCTTTAGGAATTAATTTTTGCAACTTCTGCTGTCTAACCAGCAAAGAAACTGCCTGACCACCAGAGATATGATCCAAAGCTTACTGTAATTTAAGTGTTCTGCTCCCTGCATTTAGTAGGATTTACATTAAATTTTGCACTTAGCAATATGCATGGAACATGGTAGGATGCAAACAGATGGTGGAGATGTGTTAGTTTAGGTGGTCAGAGACAGATCTAATTACTAAAATCCTCTAGAAATTTCTTTTTGGGTGGCAATTTTTGACAAATATTAAGTCTTTTCAATAGTACTACTGAGGAATAAAACAAAATACTGCAAGCAATCCTTCTGGGTTTTGGGTGGAAAGAGATGGTCAAGAGGAAACCTTTCTCCAGTTACTTTTATGACAACAGAGAAAAGGACACACTATTTATGAAAATTGAGGTAGAAAATGAAACTCCTTACCAAATAAAGACATAATTTTACTTCATCATGGGTAAAAAAAAATAAATAAAAAATTAAAAAATAAAAAAATTAAAAAATTAAAAAATTAAAAAAGAAGGTTTAGTAGAAGTCTTAAACCTTCTGTTCACCAGCTTCTAAATGCTACTAGGTAAGACTTTCCAGTGAAGCTGAAAATGACCCACAATTATCAAAGGCTCAGCAACTTCCATGCCTTTTACTGTTTGGCAAGAATTAACTGTCACGACAGGCTGGATTTTCTGCTGGTTTTGAGAAGAAAAGACAAAAACAGGAAAGAATCAGAAGAAGAAAACTCTCGGGTGCTACTGGGGATTCAAGTCTTCCATCTCTCTCCTGACAGTCAGCGCCAGGCCAACAGCAAATGAAGGAGAGAAACTATGGAAAACATGCCTTTGTTTTTTCTATTCATTTTCAATGCATGGACAGGTAACATGCCACACGATGGCAGCACAGGCTGAAAAATGCAGAGGACTTGCTCTACACAAAAAAGGGGACAGAGACGATTTAACTTTGAAGCTCCTGTCTTGCAAATGCTTCCGAGGGGTAGGGTACTACTGAACATTACTGGCTGCAAAGTGAGGTTTTCCTGTACACAACTCTGTAGAGATCACTTTTCCGGAAAAGACTGTCTTTTTGAGATGGAATAGGTATTTCTTCTCAGAATTAAAAGGACTTTATTGTCTCTAGTGATCTTTTACTTTCCCACTGCCCCAAATTTTCTGTGCTTTCATTACACAGAAGTGATGCCTTCATCTCAGGATGCACTGCTTCACTCTGTGACCTGCTCCACCTGCACAAGGTGAAGGTTACAGCTTAGCAGGACAGGGCATACTTGAAGGCGGAGAGTGGTTCTAGCAGAAATCTTTGCTTTCCGCATACAGCCGTCTCTGGCACCATTTCAAAGATTTCATGTTTCAAAAGGAAAGGCAAAATGAACCTCAGGAAGGAAAATACGCTGTAATTTTGAAAACTGATTGAAGGCAGGCTTGGGAGCTGTGATGAAGGGCTGGGTTTGAAAGCTGAAAAAGGTGCCCTTCTCTACTGCCTTTTTAACTTCCCCTTTGGTTTTTTTTTACTTCTTTTCTGTCCCAGAAATCCTGGACATCTGGCTTTGTGCCCCTTTTTCATCTGTTGGTGACTAGGTGGTATCTAGCAGACAAAGACACACCAAATGAAAATACAAAAATCATAACACTTACAAAAAAGAAATTGATGTCTAGAAACAAAACTGGATACATCACCTTGTCTGGATGTAGGATTATGATACCTCTTAATTCTATTTCACCCTAACATGATTTTGTGGTCTGTTACTGCAGCTTTTAGTCTGCATTCCTCTTGTTTGCAGCAGCCCAGGATGCAGCTTGGGTTGGAACCGATTATAAGAAGCTCGCTTTTCGGCCGTCGCATGCTGCCATCCTGAGGCCAGTTCCCGCAGTGCCTGGAGCCGTGCATGCTGCGGGCTGGCTGGGTCGGGATACACAAGCACCGTGCATCCCTGCCTGCTGAGAGACCACCCCAGATCAAAGTTTGAGTCTATTGAGAATCATCACAGCCTCAGAGGTAGACCAAGATAATTTTCTATTTTCATTCCAAGGAGTTAAATTAAATTTCACTTTTAGTAAGCACTCAATTTTATCTTGTACTCTTAGTTCATATTTTTCAGTCTGAAACCATGCAATTACTATTTTTACAACTGAAAGTTAAATTGGTGAAGTTCTTCACTTGATTAATATAATTTTGCAAGGCACAGTCATTCTTTGACTTTTCTGGATCATAGATTATCTGCCTGTATTGTCTTGGCCACAATAACCCCCTGAAGTGTTGTAGGCTGGGGATGGTGTGGCTGGACAGTGCCCAGGCAGAAAAGGACCTGGGGGTGCTGCTCAGCAACAGACTGACCATGAGCCAGCAGTGTGCCCTGGGGGCCAAGAAGGCCAAGGGCATCCTGGCCTGTTTCAGGAACAGTGTGGCCAGCAGGAGCAGGGAGATCATTCTTCCCCTGTACTCAGCACAGGTGAGGCCACACCTTGAGTGCTGTGTCCAGTTCTGGCCCCTCAGTTTGGGAAGGACATGGAGACGCTTGAGCACATCCAGAGAAGAGTGACAAGGCTGGTGAGGGGCTTGGAACATAAACCCTGTGAGGAATGACTGAGGGACCTGGGGCTGTTTAGCCTGGAGAAAAGGAGACTCAGAGGTGACCTTAGCATCTCTACAACTTCATGAAGGGTGGTTGTAGTCAGGTGGGGGTTGGTCTCTTTCTCCAAGCAGCAAATGTCCAAACAAGAGGATACAGCCTCAAGCTGTGTCAGGGGAAATATAGGTTGGATATTAGGAAGAAGATTTTCCACAGAAAGAGTGACAAAATGTTGGAATGGCCTGCCTGGGGAGGTGGCGGAGTCACCATCCCTGGATGTGTTCAAAAAAAGACTGGAAATGGCACTTGGTGTCATGGTTTAGTTAAGGTGTTTAGGGCACGGGTTGGATGAACTTGAAGGTTTCTTCCAACCTAGTCATTCTGTGATTCTGTGATTCTCTATGCAAGTGGTGTATAACTCACGACTGGTTATCTTTGGGTCCTAAACACTCTCCTAGAATTTCAGAGGGTGAGTATGTCACCTTCATAGCTGGACACTGTTTCTAGTATATGTTTTGATCATAGGAAAAAGCCCTGAAATGAAACTGGGTGTTGCCAAGCTTTGAGATAACACACATGAAGATGAGTGAGGCCAGCCAGGTAAATGGAAGTGAGAGACGCAGCAGGAACTGGGAATTGTGACAATTAGGATAACAAATGTCATGATGCCAGCCATATGGGTAAGAAGGCAGGAGACAAAGACTCAGGAGCAAGAGTGAGACTGTTGCAAGACTGGGGAGACTGTGAGGGTATAAAAGCCCAGGTGTTCCTTGGCTGGGGATCCGCCTCAGAGGCACCAGCTCTGGCTGTTCCTGTGTTACTGCACTGTGAATAAATGGCTTTATGGAACAAGACATCTGGGACTTTGCCATGGGAAACCTGGGGGTCGAAATTGTGAGGAAACCTGGTCTGACTTGCGACTGGGATGTGTGACGAGTCTGGTGGGGACCCGTTGGGTCACTGGAGCCTCCTGCTATGGAGGGGCTTCAGTCCCAGCTGTGAAAATCTCTGGCATCAGGAGTACAAATGCCGGAGAGGCTTGTGAATGGTCGGACTGGGAAATTTCCTCACAATGACAGAATGGGCAAAAAGATTGGGTTCAAAGTGGCATTTACTCCTCTGTTCTACTGTGGATTCCTCTGTGTCAGGGAAATCATCTGCTTTGGCCCAGAAGGAAGAATGAGTGTCAAAATGTGAAGTGTTATAGACTGGACTAGTAGTTAATGTAGTCCTGTACTGTGTTTCTAAAATCAATTGCAGACATTTTAAATGATGAACCAGAAAGCTAGTTAGTTATTAGTAATAAAATTGTTTGTTTTCAACTAGTATTGATCTTCTAAAATGAAGCTCAGTTCCTTTAACTGTTGTCTCTGACATCCTCCCCAATGTAGCTGCAGTGTTTCCTTCTTTGTGTAAAACATTAACTCTTTAGAACTAATTGTATAAAAGATAGCCTGTGGCTCACTCCATGTGGCTCACTGCAATATTTATTTTTAAATATTTTCCTATTTAGGATCAATGGATTTGCAGGATGGAGCTTTACTGACAAGAAGAACAGGATGGAGCTTTCTATAGGAGAATCCAAGTTTCCCAGATTCTCTTTCAATCAATATCTGCCATCAGGATCCTCAAAAAACACTGAAAAAAACTCAGATAAACTTCTTTCCTGACATCTGACAGCAGAAGAAATGGAAATGTAGCAATAGAAAGTTGTAGGACAGGAGAAAGAGAACTTTCAAGCACTCTGTTTCTCAATTTACTGTTGTGGAGCACATTAAGCTGTAAAACTGATTCAGGATCTTTATCCTGTGATCCTAAGTTAAACCAAGAATGCATACAGCCTGTAGCTAAATGCCCTTTCTGAAACTTCTACAAACAAAAATACATTAAATATGGAATTGTAATATTCTTTTCTGCAGGGGTTTCTTTTGAAAACTTGAAGTGCTAGATCTAGTGGAAGTCAGTTCTGGAGCTATTACATCCCCTTTAAGCGTGAATTGGTACAGGTATTTTTTATCTCTGTAAGTACATGTGGCTAGATTTACATTAATTTTCATTGTTTGTTTGTTTCTTTTCTTTAAAGCAAATTTGTGATATGTTTTAATTCTTGCCTATAGAAGTTTTCTTAGGTAATAAATTGAGAAGTGAGCTTGGAGAAAATCAGCTCGTAACACATTAGTGAAAATATTATAATTAAAATATTCATGGCTTGTTGAAACTTGGATAATTATGAAAATCAATGCAGTAGGGACACTCAGTTGTCATATATGAATATTAGGATAAGAGGAGAAGCCCATATTACCTCAACTGAAATAGAGAGCAAATATTTTCCTTTGAAGTAACATGAGATAGAGAAACACGAAGTGTGTGAATAAGTGTTTTACATAAACTGTAATTATCATTCTGAGGAAAAAAAGTCATGTTTTCCACTGTAAGATGAATGAAAATATTTATAGTCCTATGAGTACATGAGAGGAACAGTGTAAAAAGCAGCAACATATGATAAAATCCGGGTGGAATGCTGAGGTACTGCTACATCTGTTGACTAGAGAAGCACCCAGCTGTGTTAGGCAGTGTTGTACATCTGATAATGCTGTCCTTTACCTTTCAATCAAATTTCTTTGATTCACTTCTGTCATGGCTTAACCTCAATAGGCAGCTAACACATCTGCTTGCTCACTCCCCTGCAGAGGGGTAGGGGAGAAAATAAGAAGAGCAAAAGTGTGAAAACCCATGGGTTGAGATAAGGACAGTTTAAGAGCAAAAGCAAAGGCTGTGCACACAGCAGTGCAAAGAAAAATAAGGAATTAATTCACCACTTCCCATTGGCAGGAAGGTGCTCTGCCATCTTCAGGTAAACTGGGCTCTATCACACATCAGAGTTACTTGGGAAAACAGATTTTATAACTCCAAATGTCCCTCCTTCTGCCTTCTTCCCCCAGTTCTGGTCAGCTGGGGTCAGCTGTCCTAACTGTGCCGCCTCCCAACTCCTTGTGCTCTCCTACCCTCCTCACTGGTTCGGTGGGGTGAAGAGCAGAAAAGACCTTGATTCAATAAGTGCTGCTCAACAATAACAAAACCACCCCAAACTTATCAATGCTAATTTCATCCCAAACTCTTACCGCAGCACCATTCAAGCTACTATGCTCCAGCCAAAACCAATACAACTTATTTAGAGTGCATACAACTTATTTAGAGTGTACCTACTCTGAAGTGTAGGCTCTTCTTGTTTGTTTTCTGCTGGTACAGGGTAAGCACAGTAAACCTCTGACCTATGAGTCTTGCTATTAGCTGGAGTAACTTCAGACACTGCAGTCTTTGGCTACAAAGCTGTTACCAGCCCTCTTACAGGCCTGAAGGATTGAGGCAAAGAAAATTTGCTGCAATACAAAAAGCATAAATATTGTTTCTCCAGCACGTCACACCATTATGCATTTTTCCTCTTGGCCTTCATTTCAGTGGTGTAAGTTCACTTCCTTGTGTTTTTCAAGCAACTGGAATAGTTTATGCCAATATCTTGGTGAAAGAGTGTCTTAACCACTGCTGTTCTAACTGGTTCATGTTCACTGGGAGTTGGCCCAAGAGATGAATGCTGCAAATCTGAAAGAGCACAAAACTTAGAGAATTACCAACTTATCTTTGCATTTGCATCTTGGTTCACTCTTCCCATGAAGCTCAGGAGTTACTACTTAGCACTAAAGAGGGATTTTTGCCATAATTTCTTTTTTGATTGTAGTCTTCATTTCCTCTGATAGCTACTACACCACAATATTATTATTTTTTATATGAACATCATAAAGCATTTGGGAATGCACTTGTTAGGAACAACAGTGGAAAAAAGTGATATAGCAGTTCTGGCTACACTGCACAGTGCAGACAAATAGGAGCAGATCTGCACAGCAAATTGCCTGTTGTTGAGGGGAGTGTCCACACTACAGGACTTCATGATCAGCTACAGCTATGCTCATCCCACAGGCTGTGTGCCCCTGTGTGTTTCACTGCTCAAGGTGAAGGCCAAAAACCAGGACAACGAAAAAGAAAATACAGCGGAGGAACAAAGAACTTTGATGAGCAAGAAACACAGATTATGTTGATGACGTGTACCTAAGCAAGCTAAACTAAAGATCCACCCTTCAGCTTCTGAACTCTTGCTTCCAGGCACTCACCAATCACGTTTGTGGTTTGGTGTTCTGCAACAGGTTATTCACTTTAAAGAGCTTAATCTTCCTTAGAGTTTAATCTTCCTTTCATATATGATTTTCTGATGAATCTGTTGGCCCAGTTGCCTCACCGGACATTGTATTGTAATGTTCCTTTCCAGAAGAGTAAATTCAAGACATGTCTTTTGGCAGAATTAGCTTTACTGGGTGTCTCATGTGGCAAGAGTCAGATTTAGTTGCTCAACATTTCTCTTCTTCTATTGCATTTATGTTTGATCTTGTTCACAATTGAGTCACTGTTGAGGGAAATTTTGCAATCATTGTTCTTTGAGAATTTTTATTATCATAGCAATTTTGTCGGGAGCCAATTAAATCACGTTGGTAGGACATGTTTGGACAGTAAAAGGAAACTGCCTTGTAGCAGCAGAACAGTACTCAGTAAGACTGTCAAATCACATTAAGCAGCAAATCTCATGAACAAATATATGAATTTCAGCTTGCTTTTTAGAGCAGGTTGCATGACCAAGGGAGAGGCTAGGAAGCAAGTCAATGTAAACTAGATATTTGTACCTCTATCAATGGATGCAGTGCTTTCAAATGCATGTATTTCAGTTTTCTTTCTCATTGCTCATCTCACTTCTCCTTTCTCTCCTCATTTCTTTTCTTTTCATCAATTTTATTCATTGAGCAACTAATAATTTTAGCATTTTGAAAGGACTGCTAGAGTATATGTTTTCTATGCTCATTTCATCTTCTAACACTTATTTTCTGTGTGTACCTGGAAGGTAAAGGAGTATTTTGTATAAATCACAAAGACAAATACATAGGAAATACCTTTCTGAGAAATAGAAAATTGTTCTATATGTTGATTTCAGAATATGAGGAAACAGTATTATTACAGTAAATATGAACAATTTCTTTCTCGGTGCATTAAAATGCTAAGGATTTTTTAAATAAGCTTAAAGATGTAGCTGATGCAATACTTCAACTTTTTTTTAACTTGGCTTGAAAATTGTTTTGAACAACTCATATTCACACAGCCACTATCTACACTTAATCTAACTAGTTTTGATATGTGCCCTCTGCCTTGATCTTAACTACTTTTAATATTCTCTTCATTCTTAGTATGATGCTATCACTTCTCCCAGATTCTGTACCTACTATGTCAGCAAAAGTTTTCTGTGCTTCACTAGCAGGATGTTCACCAGTTTCTGCACAGCTACAGACTTACAAGTTGATCCAGCCAAACAAATCCTGTTTTCCTTGTGCATTTGAGTTTCACAGCCCAGGGTGAATATGACCTTAACTTAAAGTATATCAACAAATTTGTCACTTGATGATCTTAAAATATTTAACCTGTCTCCTTTCTGCTTTTATTGCAATGAACCTGTCTTTCCATGTGGAGTGACACAGACAAATGTGGTAGCTGTTGCTGAAGGCAACCGGAAAAATATTATATCCTCATGTATCTCTAAATTTAGTGAAATATGATAAGAAGTCCTTGATGAACACCATGCAATATGAATTTAGGGAATTATTCTTGCAGTGTCAGACAGAAGAGAGGTTTTAGCAGATGCCAGGTCTCACAGGCTTTTGACAAGCTGCTGGCTTGTACATAGCTTGCATTGGGCAAGGGTGCTCCAGTCATCAGAGCAGTTTTCTACACTGACATTTCTCTCTAGAGTACTTTGACATAAATGTCCAAGTCACCCCCACTTACTGCATGCTGGTGCAGT
Organism: Euphonia xanthogaster; assembly: GCA_034509185.1. Taxonomy (NCBI): domain Eukaryota; kingdom Metazoa; phylum Chordata; class Aves; order Passeriformes; family Fringillidae; genus Euphonia; species Euphonia xanthogaster. The sequence continues at coordinate 108,259,870 of JAYDZK010000113.1, forward strand.
TCTCAGACCAGTTCTGGTAGCAACAAACTGAATTTGTTTAGGAGGAAACTCAACCAAAATCTCTGCTCTGTGTGTACATTAAATACACTCATCGCTCCTAATGATGATACAAATCTTCAACCAGTGAACCAGCCTCAACCAGGCCCTCAAAGGGCCTTTAATCACAGGAAGGAGATGTTCCTGTCAGGGAACCAAGTTAAATCTTGGCTGAGATCATCTGAAATTGCCCTAATCATCCTCAATGTGTAAGTAGAAGCCTTGGCACCAAGCACTTTAACCTACTGATCCAGTGCTGGTGTGACAGATCGTTAGGTAATGTGAAATTAATCTGGAACTCCTACAGCCCCTGTAGGATCAGCCTCTGGGGTTCTGCTGACTCAGTCATGGAGTGTGCAGCATGGCTCTGGAAAGTTCACCTCATGCCAGCAGTTTTGAGCACCATCACGCAATGTTGGTGTTGGAATTTAAGCAATATTTTAAAAGTGATTGTTCCCTTTTAACCTAGCAGATTATGCAAAGGACAAATCATTTACAAATTTTATTTTTACTCCATTTCAATCCTGTCTTGCAATTATTAACTTGTGTAAAAAGGGTTGAGCAAGGTTTCAAATTTAGGTCTGTTTTCCTTCTAAGGCACATTGTATGTAGATGCTTATCAAGTCATAAATGTTGAATTTTTTGCCTATATTTTGTTGCAATAGGCCATAGAGAGAAAATCTATGCTCTGCATATCCTGTGATGGATGTGATGAGTATGGGTCTGTTATCCTAATGTCAAAAACATCAATTAATTATTTGCATTTTTTATCTGAAATCACATACATCATTGTGCATTTGTACTCTATCGTACCAATAGCTGAATAATATTCTGTTTCCTGTCTTTTGCAGTTCCTGTTTCTATCATAATTTTGTTCCCATCCTTAATGGAAACAACTTTCAGTCATAGCTGTGGTCCTTGTTAACACTAACAGCACAGCATAAGAGCTTCATGCACAGAAGAAAGGGAGTTTTCCATCAGTCGGGTCTGTCAGACTCTGTACTCACAGATTTTTATGTACATAAATTTATGTCGAACTGATGGCCACTGTCCCACACCTGGTTACAAGTCCATGGTTGAAAACATAACTGCAGATTCCAGGGTCAGCTGATTGCACAGGTTGTCTCCTGCTTAAATTAAACCTTGTGTTTTGGCTGCAATAACAACAAATCAGAAGTTTATTTTATTACAATACCTGCCCTAATTTTTATTTTTTTTTTTACCAATTAAAGCATTTCTTATCTTTCAAGCAGAAGTAACTGCTTTGCAAGTGCTTAACTGCCCAACAGCTTTCAAGGTTCATCCTCCCTGCTAAAATGACATCAGAGACACTCTTCCTCTTCACCCTATTTACATATTTTCCTTTTTTTTTTTTTTTTTGGATATATTATTGTGTGCAGGTATATGCCCCCGGAAAAATATAGGAAGCATTTAATGGTCTAGCAAATTAATTCCAAACTTTGTATTTATCAGCAGCAAACTGTCATAGGTGACACTAGGCTCAAATGATATTAGGAGTTCCAGCTTTTCCATAATTGTATTGAGTTTGAGAAAATATATAGTGCTGCATTCTTGGCAGGTGTGTATTACATTGCTGGCTGCACTCTGCTCTTCCCTGCAAACCCATTTTCAGAAACATTATACAGAGCAGAGCTGGCCTGTTCTCCCAGGCTTGGCACATCTTTTGATGCCTGCCCATGGCTCAGCAGCAAGGACTGCTTGGCTGGGGCACAGGCTGGGAAGGGTGTAGAGATGTGCACCCCCACTAGAGGGAAGGATGAACAAATTGAGGCAGATACTGCTGCCAGGAACACTCATTCCTGCCAACAAGTCATCCTTTAGGATGCATTTCAGTTGACCTGCCCTCTCACATGTTCCTAATTGAAGGGGGAATACTGCAAAAGTGCTGAGAGAAGATGATGTGTGTTTTTCAAACACTCTGTGGGTTACTTATTAAGAAATGCATTCTCCTCCAAAAGTGATGGCTCAGAGACCTTCACACTGAGTATACTGAGTATTGTATCTTGAGTGTTTGCATTGACACCCTATCTCAACACTCATGTATCAGACTAACAGAAAGCAGAGCAGTTTTTGGAGAAATTACATACCTTTAATAATAATGATGAGGGAAATAAAGTTTCATCTTTTCAGTGTTTACACCTGATTCCACTCAAAGACAAGTGAGCCTTACAGTGAATAAAGACACCATAGCTATTTCTAACATCTTCCTGCTACCATTTCTCTGGTAAGAGTAAACCATGCTTTTTCCCATATTTTTCCTGATATTCATGTTACAGACCAGTGTGATGCATGCAGTACTGTCACCAGTACACAAACAAAGGAGACAGCTATCCTAAAAAACAAATTATATAAAACATCACTGGTTAGGGAAAAAAAAAAAAAACTAGAACAAAATAGGGTTAATATTTTATAAAAAAATATTTCCCCCATACAATTTCTGTTAGATAAAAATTTAAAAAGCTAACACTGCAAAGGTTATGATTGTTTGTATTACTACCCCACAGAATGGTATGATCTTTAAATTTTCCTTTTGATATTGTCATTTCTCTCATAATTATTAAAAATAATTATCTGTTAATAAAGGATTATCTGTTGTGTAAATTTTTGCTGGCTATTAGTCTGGAGTTCTAGATATCTGGTTAATTTGAGAGAAAAAACTAAAACCTTAGCTTCAGTAACAGACATCCACTGGTCATCAGCAAAGGTTTTTTTGTGTAACTACAGAATTTATCAGTAGCATGAGAAAATCATGTATCATTTGTTTACTACCTAAAGGCTTCCTGTATTTGCTTTATGTTAGTGTTATACACATAACTTCTTCCCTTTAGTTTTGTTACTGATGAAGTGACTGATTGAGCTGTGTACAAAACAAAACCCAAGATATAAAGTGCTTTCAAAACCATGTGTTAGGAAGGCAAGGAAAAGGTGCCAATTGCTTTTGTGTTCTAAAGCACAGGGGGATTGTAAAACCTCATCATATACTCTTTGATCTGGTCAAATTACAGCCTCCTTAGAGTGGGAGGAAAGATTTGGGACTTTATGAGCTTATTTCATGTTTAGCATTTATGTGATAAGTTTGTCATGGTTTGGTTGCAGTTATGGAATGGCTTAATTATAGGTTGATCCAGCAAAGTTACTTGTATTTAAAGAGTTGCATAATGCTTCCGTGTTTGCCTAAGACTACTTTCAGTCTAATAATTTCAAGTGATAAAGATAATTTGCATTGAAAATCTAAGTTGTTTGGCATTAGGTGGAGGCTGATTTTTTTCTCAACAGCGTATTTAACTTCAGCTCAAAAATCAAATGCTTTGCTAGAAAGTGAAAAAAAAAAGTCATGTGCACGCGCACAGAACCTTCCTGTTCAAAAGTTTCAGTGTTTCTAGTTTTTTCAGTAGAAGTTTGACTCTTTCCATGGGGTTATTCTCCTTAGTGATATGTGTATTTTCAGTTACATGTATATTGGTATCATGCCTGTCCCACTTGATCAAATTAGGAGCCTGATTTGCAATATGCAGACAGCCTATGAGTGTCTGTTGGCTCATACACAAAGAATGACCTTTCTGAAACATGCGTTGTCTAAGGATCTTCAAAGTTGACCAAGGCTTTTCTTTTAATTTGCACTGTAACCATAATTTTCTAACTGAAATTAGATAAAGAGGTGGGATTCATTTGACCAAATAGAAATCTTTATCTTCAGATTGAATGAATCATGATCCAAAACTCCATTTTCAAATCTCTGCTAACTAGAAATTCACGGTGTGATTACCTCATTTGTAGATGCCTACATTTTTAAAATGTAAGTTATGTAAGTTATTTGCTTTTTCTTCACAGACCCAGTACTGGTGTGCAGACAGCCCTCTCAGATTCAGATTACACAGAAGCTGGACTGAGAGAAGAGAGGGCAAATTGCAAAAGAGATGTTTGACACATGAAAAAAAAAAAAAGACAAAGCATATCCTTTGAGAGGTAAGATATTATACCAGCATTCACACAGAGACATGTCCTGAGGCCAAGGCTGAGAACAAAAGCAAAAGGGAAGAGAAAACTAGGATAAGAAAGGGATCTGGAGGCTAGAGATAAAGAGGAAAAGTCCCAAAATAGCATGAGGAGGCAGAGAACAGAACAAATTGCTTGGGGAGTTGATTGAAAATAAATAATGTCATTTCTCCATAACATTTGAAGCTAGTACTTTGGAGTTGTAGATTTCTTCAAAGTATTTGCTGATGGGAAGCATTGCACACAGAGTTTTCAACATGCCTCAGCCAAAAGAGGACTCTAGGTGTTTGAAAACTGTTCAAAACAGTGTACTGCTTCTGTAGATCTCCTTATTTAACTTTGCTGATCATCAATATTACCTGGGCAACTTTAAATCCATCAAATCTGATTTTTATATATAACCCCCCCCCTTTTTTTTTTTTAATGTTGAAGATTTATCTGAAGATATTATAAAAGTTTGAATGAATATTCCCATTGTTCCACTTGAATATATACTGAAGGGTAATAATCAATAAATATTTCAGTGGAAATCAACAATAATCCATGGGAAAACACACACTGTACCCTAAAAAAAGATAAATCACAAAAGTGGTAAGGCCAAAACAAAAACCATAGCACACAATGATAGATTTGATGGTAGTCTATTTTCTGTTAGACAAGATTAGTGCACTTCTCATCTCAAGTACATTTTTCTTCTAATAAGATAGTCCTTTTAACCTAAAACACTTGTCTTATTTTCATTCAGAAGGTTCTGAACAGGATTAAAAGAGCAAGAACATTTTGTGGAACAGTCTCCTGATAAAACAATCCCCCTTACTCTCCCCCTAGGAAAACACATCAAACCAGGAAAAATGCAAGATCAGTGAGAGACTTTGAATCCCATTTTCATTATTATGCTTAAGTGTAACTCCAACTTGAGGTTGACTGAGGTTGAGGTGACTCAGTTTCAGGTTTTTTTTCTTTCCCCTCCCACCAGTTTCTCCACAGCTCAGTCACCCCAGCATAGCGGATATCACCACCCTCCATCTCATGAATATGGCCAGCACACAAATGCTGAGCTCAGCCCTCTGATGCTGGCTGGTCCATGAGGCAGCATGGAGCGTCACAGACCCTCTCCATGCTGCCTGTGTGACCTCACTCTTCCTTCTCCTCCTCCTCTTCCTTCTCCTCCTCCTCCTCCTCCTCCTTTTACAGTCCCACAGCACCAAAAACACAGGGCTGGAAAGAGGGGCACCCTCTGTATGAACTGAAAAGTACCAGTGGCATAAATATTGACAAGGAGTGAATATTAAAGCAGGTTAAAGCCCTCAAAGCTAAGGAGGAACAAAGTGTGCTCTCAAGAGGAGCATCTGCACCCGCTGACCCTGAGCCACGCAGAGGCACCAGGAGGAAAGAGTGAGTGGGTGACAGTAGCAGGTGACTCTCTGCTTCAAGGGACAGATAGACCCAGCTGCCAGTCTGACCCACTCTGTAGACAATTTTGCTCCTGGCTCACTGAGAACTTATCAGAGAGGATTAAGGAGTAGACAGTGTGGGTGACGAGGTAGTCAGTGTCTGCTATGCATCCCCTGACCAGAAAGAACAAGTGAATGAGTCTTTCCATGGGCAGCCAGAAGCAACCTCCCATCTGCACTCTGTCCTCATGGGGCATTTTTACCACCCTGATAGCTGCTGGAATGGCATAAGCAGCAGCTTAGCTGCTTGGAAAGCACAGCTTGGCAGAATAGGACCTGGGGCTCCTGGTGGATAGCATGAGTCAATGTGCTTCCCCCACAAAGGAGGCAAATGACATTTTGGGCTGCATGTGGAGTGCTGCCACCAGGTCAAAGGAAGTGATCCTTCCCTTCTAATCAGCACTGGTCAGGCCACGCCTGGACTGTTGTGTCTAGCTCTGGGCTCCTCAGTACAAGAGAGACATGGACATACTGGAGACAGCCCAAAGGCACAAAAAACGAGGAAGGGACTGGAGCTTCTCTCTGATGAGAAAAGGCTGAGGAATGTGAACTGTTTGACCTGGAGAAGGTTCAGGGGTAATCTTATTAATTTATACCCGTACCTGAAGTGAAGGTGCATAGGTGGCAGAGCTAGGCTCTTTTCAGTGGTGCCCAGAACACAGGCAGCACCATCTGAAGACCGGGAAGAACATATCTACTTCGAAGGTGACCGAGCACTGGCACAGGTTTTCCAGAGAGGCTGTGGTCTCCATCCTTGGAGATACTTAAAATCCACATGGTCTAGAACAACAGCTGTTAAGTGGCCATGCTTGAGCAAAGAGGTTGGACCAGAGGACCTCCAGAAGTCCCTTCTAATCTCAGCCATTCTGTGAATTTCCCTTTCCTTGATGCTGGGTAACGAAACTTACATTCCACTTGTCTTCTGATCATAGTATCATAACCCCCACTAAACTGATATTCTGCAGCTTTACATGCCAAACATATTAACATTGGGTTATCTGCTGCTACTGGTTTCAAATGGTTTTTATGAGGTTTGCAAAGCAGGCACTGTATATTTTTTACAAATTAACAGCAAGATGACAAGAGTAATGCTTTGTACTCTTAATATCCTGAATTTGCCAAGTATAAACTTCAGCGAGACCCCCACCTCAGACCATGCTGCAAGGACAATTACTACTTGCATTACAGAACATTAGTGGCACAAAAGCACTGCATTAAAATTTAAAAATTCAATCCCCTTCAGAAATAGGAATACTTATCTTCATAAACTGCTTCATGCACAAGAAATGAAGAGTTTTTATAGAACATCCTTTTATTTTGCAAAAAATTTATTACTCACTGTTGTACAAAATAAACCTAAAAATATGATGTTAAGATAATTTTGACACAGCTAGGTAGATTGCAGATTACCTGGCTGCAGGGAAGAAATCTTCACAATTTTTAAGGCAATTCAAGACAGTAACAGCAAGTGAATTATACATTTTGAAATATTCCATTTATAAGGTTTACACAAATGTTATCTGGTACTTAGTATCTGTAAACTTTAATGCTTTATACAAAGTTTCCATTCACATAATTAGAAGATATAATGAAAATAATACTTTGCAGTTTTTTTTTAAAGCATCTCACTTCTAGTCTTGGTTTTACAGAAATAGCTGGTTCAACTCAGAATTTTAGTTTTTAATAGAGACAAAGGAGTAGAAGTGATTCCAGATTTCTTGTTTGTTTAAAAATGGAAAAAAAAATATTATCTATGTTTTCTGAAATGTAAAAAAAAAAAAAAAAAAAAAACTAAACAAACCAAAAAACCAAAACCAAATAAAACATTTTTAAGGTAAATTAGACTAGAAAAGTATTATTTTAGTTTAAGTAATGTATTATTTTAACTCTAGGATGGTAAGTTGATAACCATCTGCTTAAAACAGCCAATACTGATGCAATTTAAGCTCATACAAATTTGGACTATTCTTTTAGAAAAGTACTACTACTGTATTTCATGAGGAAAGAAACCATATTTGCAGGGGTTTCTCTACACTACCCTCCAAGAAATTTCCAAAAGAGTGCAGTCATTATTTATCCTTGGTCCTTCTGAACCACAGGATTTTTTATATAATTTAAAATACAAACAAACAAAAACACCACCAAACATTAAGAGAGGGAGAGGGAGACATTACTACTAACTTAAAAAGTGTATAGCCAATAACTAAACATAAAATGCAAGACAAAGCAGCAAGAAAATCACTAGGGGACAGATCTTCACCTGACATAAAGTCAGCACAGCTCCACTAGCATCAGCAGAGAAATTCTGACTTGTATCAGTCACAGATCTGACAGTCCATGTACAGAAAATTTCGTTTATGTTAGTGATAAAGAAGAGCAGTGTTCAGAAGAGAAGTGTTAGCACACATTTTTTAAAAGAAGCAAGTTTGTAACACCTTGCTTCTCATCTAGTATTTTGCTGCTGATGACTGTCATTCTTGCCACTGGCAGTGTATTTACTTCAGGATGAATTCATTACCACTTTCAAATGATACAGGAAAATATATTTAACATTGGTCTATGAAGTTCTTAACCACAGCTAGTTTTTACCAGAAATATTCCAAAGCCCATTTACAGTGTAAAACATAAAGTTTTAAAAGTACTATTTTATAATGTTGCTAAGTTTCTACACTGTTATGGGTTTTCACTGACCATAATTCTTATGGAATGAACTGCAACCACTGGAAGTCAGCAGTGACTGAAATTTGGAGCAGCATGACTCTTGGTTGTTAGCAATTATTCCTATTACAGATCATTAGCTATAGTAAATTTTTAAAAATATCTCTAAGGCATATGTTTACAGAGCAAATCCTAAAAGCAGACTTATAGCTACAGAAATAAGTAATTGCACAAGTTTCTCGTAGGCACCGAGATGTTCTTTTAAGGCACAAGAAAATACCCAGAGAGCAGAAGACAGATTACTTAACCAGGAGTGCAAATATTAAAAAAACACTTAAAACCTGGGAAGCAGAGGTGGAATACCACCTGCTGCTTATGGCAGCATTCAAGTCCCACTACTGTCATCTGCCAAAGGTATTTCAGACTTTTGTGTGCTTGTGTATATATATATATAGTGTATATGTATGCTTAATCTAGTACAGTAACAAATGGGATTCAGATGGTTTCTGCCAGAGATGTGTGTAAACGCTGACCTCTACAACTACCCCAAATTACACTCAAAACAAACGGTTTCTCCCACTGTAATTCTGCATCTCAATAAAAATGTATCTCAAAACCACATTATTAACACTGTTCTCAATCCATTTGAGCCTATCTTCTGTCAAGCTCTACTTCCAAAAAGAAACAGTTTAACCAAGTCCATAGCAGGGCAAGTAGAAAAGGTAGGGGTAGCGACACTGGACAAAACTCTTGGCAATGGTCATCGTTTCTGCAATGATACTATGTCAAAACTCACAAGAAACTGAGGTACAAACTTGTGTGAAGTAAACATGAGATTTATATTGCATTCATTTGAAGTATAATAGTTTCCTCTGTTGCATGATTTTTTTTTTGATCTCTTATTTCCTTAAAAGAAAAATACATCCTTGCATACAATGCTGATACCCTATGTGGTGATGCCATAAATCCCTTAGGATAGCAAGTTTGATGGGTGGTAACCCATTAGGAGAAAAATATATTTTTGAATATTATTTTACATATATACAATATATATATATATTTAATTTTCAATCAAAATGTAAAGTTTTCTAATATATTCATGAGTATTTTTATGTCCAAAATGAAAAAATATTTCGTATCTCAGCTCATATAAGTTAACAAGGTACTTGATATGCACCAACAATATGATTTGCTTCATTTCTACAAAAATTAAAAGAAAACAAAGAAACAGTGAGTTATAAAGCTTTCCTTCTCCAAAGCCAAATACAATAAAATTTTGAAGCTGGATAATGAATTAAAAGAACACTAAGTTTCGCATTGTGAGCAATCACAAAGAATGCAAAACGTAATCTAAGTTGAAACTAGCATTACTATATTAACCTAAAGAAAAAATATTTTGAATCCCTTTGCTCTGATAGAATGTGTCCAGTGTAAGAAAATGTAAATTTAAAGCAAGAGTCATTTACACTCTTACCAGTCTATCTTAATTTTGATAAACCTCTATCCATCTCAATTCCAAAGTACCTAATATCACAAAAGATGACAGCCACTTATTTACAGGTTTTTTTCAGCACTCTGAAAGGCACATTTATCTTTTGATGCATGTTTCTGCTAATGTCCTAAACTTGGGTTCCAACTGATCTAAGAAGTCAAGTGCCTCTTCTTCATGCTGATCACTGCAGCAGCCTACAGAGCCAGCCAAAGATCCTTTTCCTTCATAGTTATATGAAAGGAGATAATCTTCAGAATGCTTCTGTTCTTCATCCTGTCTGCATAGGTGCACCTTCTGCATAGGAATAGAACAGATCTTATCATTTTCTTAGATTGTTATCCTAAACATATTACAAAAAAAAAATTTCTTTTTGATTTACCTTTCATTCAATTATTTTTAATCACAGTGTGTCCTCTAATGGATTCCTACATACAAAAAATGCACATGATTGGTCTATATCATTACGACTACAAAATATAAGTATTTAATAAAGAAATAATTTCTACTAATTACATATGTAACAATAAAAGAGGAAGAACCTGTTTAAATAACCTGTCAAGCAACTAAAATTCACTGAAAATAAAAAGACTGATTTATACATAACTAGTTAGACAAGTAGTGAGAGTTTTTTGATCTCCAAGAAATGGACTACATTTTTAATGCTGTACATTCATTCCTGCTCCACTGCTAAGTTACATATGAGGTTTAAATCAGCACAAAGTAAGCAGTTAGACTAAAAGCAAACAGACATCCTCAGAAAAACTCACAAAAGCTTCAGTAATTACTCAAAATGAAAAACAGCACACTGCCTATAACTCAAGCCAAGAGAAGAAAGTAATTTACACTTATGCCTGAAATATGTCAAAGATTACTCCTTGAAAGAGCAATATTCCAAAGGGGATGCAGAGGAGCAAAGGAAAGGAAAAATGAAATGAAACCAAAACCAGAAACCACCTTCCTAGCACATTTACATGTCTTCCTTGAAAAGCCTGTATATATTGACCATAGCCTACACTTCAAAGAAAATCAGTTTCAGAATACTTACTTCGCCTAAACGAGGATGTGTGAAATTATGCCACTCTGAGTAGGAGTATCTACAAGTATCCATCATAGTCTGTCCTCCTCCTTCTTTAACTGATCCCAGAGTCTGATGTCCACCTCCCTTGACTGATTCCAAGGTATGCCCTCTTCCTTTTACCATTTCAAATGTTTGCTGCTCTCCTGTTTTTACTCCATACCCTCCTTGATCACATGTATTTTGTAGAGGAATTATATTGTGATCCTAAACAAACAAAACAAAACAAAAAAGCAGTAGTGAGGACATCTTTTTTCCTCCTCATTTCTTTTTCCTTTTTAATTCAAAAAGAAGAAATGGCAATCAGAAACTGTCACAATAGAAGTCTGAGAAGTCTTTTTCTTGGCACTGTGATATTTTGAACAAAGGGCTATCCTTAATGTCTAAAGATCAGTAAATAATCTTGGGAAAGGATACTAAGATAAGAGAGAAGAGAGGATATCTAAATTGAAATATGATATGATATGATTATATGATATCAAAGAATGGAAGTTTTATCCCAGTGAAATATATACAATCCATATTTGAGTTTATAATGGCATTACATTATTCTTTATAGGCAAGAAGAAATTTGACTCGTGCCACCATAACAATTTCTTGGTGTTTAATATGAAATATTATTTTTAAACTCATCTCCTGTTCTTGGGGAAGACAATGTCAGGGGGTGGAGGATGACAGAAAAGAGAGAGTCTAAAGAGCTAACTTATTCTGCATGAATGCAGTCCTGGACTGAACTATGTTCATGGTAGACTGAAAGCAGCTTAGATGCAAAAAGCAAGAAAAAATTCATGAACATGGATCTGTTCATGAAATCAACTGCATTTGAGGTCATTTTTCAGGGGAAAGGCAGAAATTGCATCTGCAATTTACACAGCTATCTGCTAAATATAAAAATCCTTCTCCAAGGAAAAAGAATGTTTTGCAATTAACACATTTTCAACACAGGCAAAATAATTAATTTCAATCTATTGTCAATGTTAAAAATAACTGCAATTATTCTCCTATTGTTCACTTGAAGCTGACAATAAAATCCTTAAAATCTGGAAGTATTACAAGTAGCCAGCCTAATGACTACAAGGTATGTTTAAAGGTATATGGTACTACCACCTCTGCCTAAAGTAAGAATTTTCAAATTCTTATTAAATGGCAAAGTACATCTAATGATCCCTTCACTGTTAGCCTATTTCCTTCATCAAAACACTTACTTGCAGGTGGTCCTGTTCTCAAATTGCAATGCTATGGACACCTCAATTGCAAGTTTCTATGTTGAAACAAACAGACAACTTACCATCACTTCTTCTCCTGGAGCTTCTGTGTTTGAAATGATTAAATTGTGATTGGCACAATCATCAGTCACCTGCTTGTGCATTACCCCAGCGCCACAGCAGCCACAAATTGTGATCAGGATTACTATGGAAAAGGAAATAATACTATAAATTTTACCTCACAATGCTATCTACTTATGTTGGACAAAGAATTTTAAGGCCCTAAGCATCAAGAATGGTTTAAAAAGATATTCATTTCCAAAAATGCCCATACTTAAAACTTTATATAGTCCCTTTTTTCTTTTCCAAACAGTATAGGGAGTAATCACTGCATTGTTGAATTATTTCGTTCTTCTAAAACACATCTGGTTTTTCCAAAAGAAATGCAAGCATCCTTTATGAAAGCACTGTGACTTACTCAATTTCACAGTAATGAAAAATTTAGTCCAAACCCAGGTGAAAAATCATGTCTTATGCCTACATTTTTCATGTCTGAATATGCAAATGTCAAAATATATCATAAGGCACTAATAGGCAAGCTAAATATCTTAATACCAGAAACTTCTGCTTCACAGGAAAGGTCAGCAGAACCCTGGAGGACTTCCAGGATTATGCTATAGAACAATCTCATTTAATCCCTTGTATACATTTTATACCTCTTAATAATACTACTTTTTGTTGTCAGAAACTCAGCCAGAAATGACTTTGAATAACAGTATCATAATTAACTAATACCTTTCCTAAACAAATGACTAAGCCATTATGTTTTCTGCACTTTTCAAATTGTTAGCTTAAAAATAAAGAAGGCCACGAGGAAGAGTTCTGCCTAACTGCCCACTGAGAAATTTGATCTCTGAACATATAAACTTCTGTGAAAATTGGCCAAGAGCCACTTTCAAGCTAATTTAGCTTCTCTAGCATCAGCTGTCAGAGAGATCTGCATCAATGATTCTAGGAGGTTGCCTCCTGATGCTGACAGATGGGAAGAAGACATCCCAGACAGCACTGAGCAGAGGATGCACAGGGTAAAACCTATCCACAGTAAAATAAAGGACCTATTTGTAAGTGATGCAGTCAAGAGGCAGTGAAAAAGAGGTAGGTGACATCTCACACAGCTCCTCTACTGCATATTCCCACATCTGAAAATTCCACCTTCAGGAAATATCCCAAATTTGGGTACCTGCCCCATTGAGATAAAACATTGATCTACCTAGCCTTCTAAACATGTTCAGGTCCCAGTGTTCTAGCTACTTAAGTAAGAACAGCTAGTTGAGATTCAACAGGAGCAAGACAAGTTTTACTATGACCAGAAAAAATGGATAAGAAAGAAGGAAAAAAAAAACCCAAACCCCAAATTCTCAAATACTAGCTACTGCAGCATGTCCTCTGTGGTTTTTAAGGATGTTACTAGTCAGAATAACATAATTAATTGTGGCATAAATAAAAAAAATGAACTTCCTTTTGCTTTTCCATATCACCATCATTATCTCACTGGTTAACAGCAAAATTACTCTCAGAATCTGTTATGTTTTGGGCAGCTCCAGTAGCACAACATATGTTCAAGGTTTTGGCCTGTTGTGATTTATTCACCCTGTCATTTAATGTTTCTGCACCTCACATGGGACAACCCTGGATGTGTGTGTAGACTGGGTAAAGAGATGCTGGAGAACAGAGCTGCAGAAAGGGACCTGGGGTCCTGGTCCATGGCAAGTTGAGGATCAGCCAGCAGTGCCCTGGCAGCCAGAAGGGCCAACCCCATCCTGGGGTGCATCAGGCACAGCATGGCCAGCCAGGCAAGGGAGGGGATTGTCCTGCTCTGCTCTGGGCTGGAGTGGCCTCACCTGTGTGCATTTATGGTTGCCACAATATCAGGAAGATTTTAAGCTATAGATCGGAAGAG
>JAYDZK010000113.1:108277413-108335689 GCA_034509185.1 Euphonia xanthogaster
TAGAAATAGTTGATTGCAAATGCCTATATCATGCTTACTACATAGACAACAGAAGTTCTAAACAATTTAAATTTGGATTATTTACATTTGACTTTAAAATGCAAACTTTGACAGAGTTAGAATTGTTTGCTGCACGTTCAATGACTTCTTTTCAAAAAGTCCTCTCTACTTTCTTTGTTGTCTAGCTCACAACTGCCAGGAGCTATCACTTAAAAAAGAATAGTCAAGAAATAGAAGAAATATACTCCAGAGAAAAATCTCTCAATTTAAAATTACGAAAGGCTTTTAAATGGGGCACATAACTTCTCAAAACATTTAGATCATTCCTGATTTATAAAGGCTCTCCCTGCTAAATAATATTCCCTAGGCATTTGACAGAGCTATCACAAAGACAAGACAGTGGACTAGGTGGGCCACTGGTCTGAACCACTACAGTTGCGCCCACACTACATTTGCACATAAACATCTGTCACACACCACAGAGACTCCAACAACATTTAGTACTCACTTCTGTCTATTGCAAGGACTGTGACATTGCATTGACCTCGTCTCATTTCTCCTATGTCTCGGTCCAAGACCCTAACAGTTCTGATTTCACCTGATTTGTCATCTATGTTGACCCAATTACACTGGCCAGGCGGTATCCGGTATCTGTGAAGAATAATTTGTCTTGTTATAGATCCCAAACATAGCACACACGTGTATTTAGATACATGTATTCACATCCACTGACAGGTGCGCAGGTGCACACATGAACATACAGCCTCAACAACTATCTCCCCCTTCCCGTATCCCACCCATGCTGCATTCAAAAAAAAACTAGTAAATAAAGTTGTTTCATACCTTATGCCCTCACTATTTCCAGTTTCTGGATCTTCTGCTACATATCTCCCAATAGCTGTCCCAATATCTTCGCACTCTTTAACGTCTAAACGCAACAGACAGGGTTTAAACACTGGTCCCTCATCCACATCCAGGACATGCACAGTAACAGAGCTGGTGCTCTGGGAAAGTTGTTGGGAATGGGGAGCCAGCAGGTAGGGTGCCTCATTGTTGACTCCAATTACCAGGATCCTTTGCTTGGCAGTTTCATAGTCCAGTCCCTGTAACAAAGGTGAGGTGCTTTTTTTCCCTTCAAACCAATACAAAACCTAACATTCTTTTCACCACGCAATTATTACAGCTGAAACTGTACCACATTTACAAAAGAAGCCAACTGTCCTCAAATAAGCCATTGAGATAGAGTAAAAGGACTTTTTTTTTTAATGTAAAGTTTTAAGTTAGTCAAAGAAAAAGGCCTAAAAAATATCCAAGCAAGCAATACCACTGCAAAATTTTGCATAAATATTCTGAAAACCAGTTACTAAAAGAACAGAAAGCAATTAAATGTAGTGGAGGATTTTCTTCTTCTGGTTTACTCATTTTTTTAGCTTACATATATTTCGTTTTCACCAATGGTCAATCACACTTCTCTCTAGAAGCTACAAATCCACCTGAGAGTTTATGGAGTTGACAGTAAATAGCTACCATTTATTTTTCAGAAACGTTCCCCAAAGTTATTTTATACCTTTAATAGAGCTAATAGTATCCTAAAGTCATAATATTCTCTAGTGTACTACAGCATTACAATAAATGTAAGAAATTTCAACTATGTTCATATACCAGGGACAGAGCTTTAGAAAAAGTTCTGATCATTACTAGGAACAAAAACTCCATAATAAATAATCTTAATTTAAAAAATTACTAGCATCTCTACCTCTACAATTTACATGTTCAAGTTTTAAGTCTTTTCTGCTCCTTAGAAGTTACCTCTCATAGCAGTTATAAAAGATAATGAAAAAGAGGCAAAGGGATCTGCTGAAGGACAGATGCAATGGGCCTTTAACCTCACATCTGTAAAACACTTATAGCAAACAACTAAACTGACACAAATTTCTTATGGCCTTCCTCACATGCCAGAAAAGCAAACCTGAAGTCAGTACACTGCAAAATAAAACCTGGGGAGCTTCATGCTGAACTAGGAAGTCTACTTAACTCCCAGAGAGAACAAGACTGAAGAAGGTGCTCAGTCTTTCCCTGCTTTGCCACTCTCTCATTTCTGTTAAAAACCATGAAGCATTCCTCAGTTACATCCCTAAGTCTAAACTCCAACTGTAGAACCAGGCCAAAGCACCATGCTCTTCTGAAATGAAAAAGCAAATTCTTTGGATTCTGAACACACAAAATTGCGGAACAGTCTGGAAGGTGAGCTTTGTGTGTTATGTTTTAAAACCAAAACTTGAAAATTCATAAATTTTTCCCTAGCCCTTCAATTTTTACTTACCTTAACTACACACAGTATTCCTTCATTTGTGTTTTTGTCTGTTGTAATTTCAAAGGCCTGATCATCATTTCCTCTTATAATTTCATATACTGCTCCTGAGCCAGGTGAACCAGGTTCATCAAGATCAACAACAGAGACTCTCAGTATTTCTACATTCACTCTGTTTTCTTCCACTCGTGTTTCATACTTGGAGTACCAAAAAAAAAAAATTAATTTAAATCAGAGAATACTGTTCCACAAGGCAGGACTGAAGTGCATCATATTTAAATAAGACTACTTCAACCTAAGGGGTCAATTTACCAGGCTGATGTAATTATTTATTTTGTTTTCATGCATTAGCGTATTTTCTCCATTCCTCCCTTATACCTTGAGTCAAACAAGAAACCTTTCCTGACAGCACAATTGAAATCTCAGCTTCTTCATACTCTCAAACTATCATTGACATAATTAATTCTGGAATTCTTCTTCCAGGAAAGGTAGATTAGCAGTTTCCCTCAGCTACATCAGCTACAGATTGTAATTTGTGTTCAACATGATCAAGCTGAGAATTAGAAAAGACCTTGGGGTAAATAAGAAAAAAATATATAAATAAACCAACAAGAACTTGCAAAAAATCCAAAAACTATTAAATACATCTCTACTTTGATGTCAAAAGATAAAAGGATTTTTTGTATTTTTGTGTTATTCTGTACAAGCTGAAGAAGAGCACATAAGAGTGATTCTCAATTAATATTACTGATGATATTCTACAGTAGTGAACAGAAAGGGTAAATTACATGCATTCCTTACGAATAATGAATTATTTTTTCATATATTTCATATTAGAAAATCTCTTGTGGTATTTGAGATGCATACACAGTTGTTGAGATATACTCTTTGCCCTGAATCATACTCATGGCTGGAATAAGCAAAGACATTTATATTAGCATTAACTGTCTCAGGGCATTAGACTTCACATATGAGGGACTGTCCACCAGGAAATTAGAAAGGGGATGAAAATACCTTTTTTTTAACCTTTTTACAGACATTTTACTTATGCAGACTTACTTGTAACTGTTTAAAGGATGGTGCATTGTCATTCGTATCCTCGATTTTGATGACAACTGTTCCTGTAGTGCACAAACCAAAAGGCTGACCTGCCATATCTCTCACTTCAACTAACAAAGTGTAACTGGGTACAAGCTAAAAAGAAGAATAAAAGCACACAGAAGTTTGTCATACTCACTTTTTTAACTGCATAGTAACACATAGTTTTAAAGGAGTAGAACTAAATATTTCATTCCTGCTCCATAACTCTGCTCTAAATTCAGCGCTTTCCCACAAAATGAGACAATTGGCTTTGGGGCTTTTTGCCCTATAGATCAAAAGGAAAAGGAGCAAAATAATTTTCAGTGGTTAAGCAGTACTGAGTTCAGCCAGCATCTGCTAGTAACAAGCAAGCTATATCCTGTATCAAATAAAGCTTCTCACAACGTCAGCATTATTTTCCAGAACCTGAAGTTTTGGAAGATACAGATGACACACTTCCATCTGGCTTTTGTCTCCGCTTTGGAGCAACAGAGTATTCCCTCAGGTTGTCAACAGGTGGCGTGTTTCAATGCATGTCTCTTATTTCACTGAGGATGAAGAAAACTGTGCTGCAACCAGCCTCTGTCTGGGCAATACAGGTTAAGGCAATGCCTGCCACTTGGCAGGGTCTGGCTCTGAAGGAGTCAGCAGCCTTATCAGTTCCAAGGGGCTCTCCAATAGGAAGCAGCCAACTTAAATCCCTAGCTTGAACCAGAACAGCAGAAAGCTTTTTTTTTTTTATGTGAACAACCAAGGAAAGGGGGACCAGAGAAAAAAAGGTGGGGGCAGAGGGGAGGGAACACACAACAGTACAGATGGATTAGGCACAAAAAGAGAAAGTTTGTAAATCAAGACAATAGCTCTAGTTCTGAATGCCTGGAAGTAGCACTGAGTTTCTCTGGTACAGGAATGAAATCTCCTGTTCTGCTTCATAGGTTTATCTTTAAAAGACAGGCAGTGGACTAGTTTTTCAATCCTTCCTTCCTTCAAGTAGTCACTGTGTCAGCTTCCCTAGTAGTCACAGTGATGCTCACAATCACTGCAATTTTCTCCTGCTGAAAAAGCTAAGCACTGTAACTGCAAGCGCAAAGTTTCGCACCACGATGTTTTACGTAGATTTTCAGCCATGAAACAACACAAGTATGCCATAATATAACTCCTTTCATCTTCAGAAAAGTTCTGCCTGCTGCAATGTCTCCTAAAATGACTGTCCTATGCTAGAATTTATTATTTTGAATGACACACACCTGTCATTTTTTTCCTAGTGTAAACTATCTCACATGACATTCTATCAAAAAAAAGAAACCCTGTATCTTATTTCCTTGAAAGCTAGCTGATAAAAATAAATGGATGGCACATTAATTTTAAGAAATGGAATGTTACTGGTTAGGTTTCAACTACTGGAGATATTTCTGGTTAATATAGGATGACTGACTACTTCCAGAGAAACTGGTTCATCTTCTCTATGAAGAAGCAAGAAGCACCACAAATCGAGCTTAATTAGGAGGAAACAGTGGTTCATGGGATTCCTGAACACAGAAAGTGTCAGTAAAAAGGTGAAAAATCCACAGGTTGAACAGCTAAATAGTAGAAAGTTCTCTGCCAAGGTTAGCTAGAATATGGTAATCTATGCAGAAACTCTCTGGACTAATTACAGGTTTCTGAAAAGGTTCAGAAGAAGCCTTAGAGACAGTAACAAAAAATGAAAAAGAAACTATGTCTGTTGATCCCCATGCCAGCATTTCATAGAATCATAGGGAGGCTTGGGTTGGAAGGGATTCTAAAGATCATCTAGTTCCAAACTGCCCATGCCACAGGATTTCACCTCCATGAACTTCCACTCCCTAAATCAGTTTGCTCAGGGCATGGTACAACCTGGCCCTGAACACTTCCAGGAATGGGGCATCCACAACCTCTCTGGGTAACCTGCTCCAGCGCCTCAGTAACTCTGAGTAAAGAATTTCTTCCCAACATCTAACCTAAATATCTCCTCTTTTAGTTTAAAACCACTTCCCATTGTCTTATAACTATCTGCCCATGCTAAAAAAAAAAAAAGTCACTTTCCTTTTTCATAAGCCCCGTTTAACAACTAAAAGGTCGTAATGAGTCTTCTCTTCTCTAGGCTGAACAACTCCAACTCTCTCACCCTGTCTTTATAGAAGAGGTCCAACTTTTGGATTTGAACTTCTTCACATCCCTGCTCTGGACCTGCTCTAACAGGACCATGTCCTTTCTGCACTGAGAAGCCCAGAGCTGGATGCAGCTCTGCAGGTGGGGTCTCACAGGGGCAGAGCAGAGCAGTGTTAAGCTATCTGTGTGCACTAAATGACAGCTGAGAATGTTTCAGGAAAGATCACCTCTCTGTCCAGCTGTGGCAGTAATACAGAGATGACACCGGTGTCACCATGTAAAGAAAACGCTGGGGTAATCGGTGGGGTCTGTGACACAATGCGGTATTTCAACGTGGTATGCAGAGTGTAAGGCTCATCTCTGTCCTCTGCAATCACTTTCCCAACAACGACACCTGTGAACACAATATAGCAATTTTTAGTTCCAGGAAAAATTGCAAATAGTAAAAAAATTATTTGAAAAGGTATTTCTGTTTTAAACATGTGAAACGAGCTACTTGAACATTTACTGCTACTTTTTGCAAATTCAGTCTTTGCTGTAATATAATACTCCCCAGGAAATCCCACTGAAATGTCTTAAAAGGCAGGATCATACCTAGTCATACTGGTATGTAACAAAGCTGAGTAGTGGAAAGTGTGTTCAGTGATTTAAAACAATTCTTACCAGGTCTGGAATTTTCAGGGACACAAAATTCAAAACGGTCTTGTGTAAAATACGGAGCATTATCGTTGTCATCTTCTATCCTGATTGTATGCACAAGTGGTACTTCTGGGGAATAACCATCTGGAGTGGTTGCAAAGCAAATGATCTGTAAGAAAAATTCAGTGCTTAAGCAAAATGTAGAACTTTGAGTTCAATGGAGGAGTCCATAAAATTAAATACAGCATGCCAAGCACATCCTTCTCAAGACCAGGTTTTTCAGGCACATGGAAGGGGATGTTATTGCTATCTCAGAGTGAAAGCAGAATAAAACCTCTGAATGCTTTCCAATCTTTCCCCCTTCCATTACAAAAAAAACCTCTGAATGCTTTCCAATCTTTCCCCCTTCCATTACATTAAAAGCCCACTATAAGTGCTTTTATCACTTTCTCCCTGACCCCTCCTCTAACTCTATCACTTTTTTCAAGTTTCCTGAACACTTTTTTTTCAGGTGTTCACAAGGCAACTCAGCTATCAAAATATAGATGTATACATTGTTATTTAGAACAAAACAAGAATGAGAGCAAAACTATTTGCCCCATTATAACATAACCTAACGAAATGCAGCAATAGGTACTGAAAATTATGTTTTAGAAGCTGTTTCTACTAATTGCCTTTTACACTTCTCAGCCAGTAGAGAGAGCAGTGTACCTTGTTAACAGACCTAACAGCTTGAGACTGAGAAAACCATAGTCATCTAGAGTTCACCATTATTTCTGTTTTCTGCAGATCTTTTCAACCTTCCCTAATAAAGTCTTCCTAGAAGTAATGCAAACCCAATAGCTCACTATATTTATGCTGTAATTAGAGACTGAGCAGTGAAAAGCAAAACTACTCTCAAGATCTAGATGGCCAGCTATTTATTTATTTGCTACTGATTTTATCTCTTCAACACCAAGGATATTACTCAGAATAGAGAGGTGATTACAGATCTTGTTTGCTACCATCTCCCCTGCAACCCAACTGTCAAATATATGCATGGGAGATTTAAAATAATATATTTACACAACATAGGCCTGTACCTGAAAACTGGGATACTGTTCACGGTCTACCGCACGAGTAGCAAAGATATTTCCAGTTTCTCTTTCTATATAAAACAAACCCTTTGGATCTTGATCAATTCCTGGTCCACTTGCAGAATAATAAATTGTGTAGTTCTGAGCTGTGTCTGATTGGACCTATAAGAAGACATTTTTAAGCCCAAGGAAAAACAGTAACAGCATCTCAATACATTTCCACCTTTTCATGATCATATTTAGCACAAACAAAAACTCCTAAAACAAAAAAAAACAAACTTGATTTACTGTTTGCAGAACAGTAGGAGAACAGCCTGACACGTGACTGCCTTCCTTTATAATGTGTGTACATGAGAAGGGGAGTTAATTCAAACTCATAATTATCAAATTAAAGAGATGACAGTATAAGGGAAAAAAAATTGAAATCCAATCTCTCTCAAATATCTCACACACAAGGCATATTCAGATATAGATGGCTTATTTCAGAACCTGTTCAAGAGACTTTAGTTTTAGTGTATTCACTGAGAATGTGGTTTGCACCTAAAGAAGAAAAAGTGAAGGAAGGGAAGAAGAAATAAAGACCACATAGAGTACAGTTCAGAGATATGCCAATTCAGAGAGCATCTGCATCTCATTACGAGCACCAAGGAGGCAACATTAGACTTATCTATTTATAAACACTCTTCTCCCAAAATACTTTCCTTATTTACTGAATGCCAGAAGTTAGGAGGGTAAGATTAGTAGAAGAATGATTGCTCTGCACAGACTCTGTTATTACACTTGTCTCTACACATCTGCTACCAGCCACTCTGTAATCTAGTGAAGGCTAGATGGACCTATGATAACTTTAGTTCTTGCATTTCTCTTTCACGCCTACTTGTTTTCTCCCACTAACTACTTTTCTGAATAACATAGGCCATACTCAGTCTTCAAGGCTGAAGGTACACACCTCGAGCTCCAGAAAGGATGTAGACAAGCAGGCAAAATTTACCCCAGTCTGTGTTTACAAAATCCTTTTCTAAGCAATGTTTAGTGGATGGTTCCTCGCTGTTGCTTTTCTTTTTAATTACACACACTGATTTCCAGGCCAAAGAGCTCTCTTTGATAGTATGTCTCCCTTCTTTTTTCAACTTTTGCACAATGCCATTTCACTCCAACAACTAAGATCACAAGTTATTTCAGGTACAAGATCACAAGATATGCAATGAACAGGACAGAACAAGACAGAGGAATAATAGCAGGAATGTCATTGGTAAATAATACTATACAGCTCATTTTCTTTAAAAGTCACATAAAAAATTAACATGAGTCATAAAATTAAGGTTTATATAAAATGTACCTGCTGTATTTGCAGTGGGAAAGGTCCCAGTGAGTTCTCTATCATGACAGACGGAATAGGGCCCCACCTTCTTTTGGTTCTCTTCAGAACAGTATCCCTAGCATGCCTGGTATTCGGTGTCTGGGTCGAGAAGATAGAAAGACAGATGAGAATACATCCATATATTCTTAACTGCATATATTTTTGCTTAACTGCCATCCTGCATTTACATCTTTTTCTCCCCATTCCAGTCTTCCTACTAACAATTTGTTTTTCCAAGATCTTCATTTCTGATTATATCTCTGATAATATTCCAAGCTTTTTCATTTCTTGTAACACTTTGCATGAATAAGATCTGCTTTAATTCCTCAAACGTGGCTTTTAAGATTCTTGACATTCCTGATTATGCTACTTGCTAGCATCTCCCATTTGAGAAAGGAAATCTGCTGACTAAAGCAACACAGTAATCAACAATTGCTAAATAAAAATACACACTACACCAATATTTTGCCTGATTATTTGAATTCTAAAATTCAACTACAGATACCTAATACAAAGCTGTATTCTGTGAAAAAGTATTTCAAATAAGTAAGATATCTTGAAATTAGAACCTAACCTTTTTTTCTTCTTCCACCAAGTCAACGTGTATTTTCTTTTGAACTTGTTCCTGAATGTCCTTAAGTAATATGGTGAAAGTCTTTTTCTCAGCAGACAAAGAAAGAGCAGATGTTGTATACACAGAGCCATCCTCTAGAACCTTGAAGTTCTCATCACTGGAACTGATAAACTCTGCAGACTGAAGGCATTCTTTCAAATCAACTGCAAAAAAAAAATTCAAACAATAACTCAAACAGCAAAAAAAAAAACCTGAAGCCCCAAGTAAAAATTGTATTTACTGGCAGATAGAGTCTTCAAAAGCTTGTCACTCAGTGTTTAAGCAACACCAATACTGATTTTAAAACCCACTTATGCACTCATATTTGATGAAGTTTTCATTAATTTCCACTCTTGTATGCATTAGTGCTTCCAAAACATGGGTGCTATGTGGATATCGCTCAACAAAACACTATTACACTGGTAAAATTATTGAAGCATCAGAGATGAAATTATGTACATTTAAACATAAAAAACATTGCAGACATGCCCATTATTGGAGCAGTAGCTATTACATTTGCCTCGTGCTCCATGCCCCACAATATCGGTGAAGATGATTAATTAATGCAAATGCCCAATGGAGATGCTACATCTTGGAAGTTTTGCCCTCAGGAGGAAAGCACTGACTGGTACTATGTGATTTAATACTCTTGGGAGGACAAAGGCCTTTAAATTATGAGGCAGACAGATGGGAGAGATAAAGACTAACTCTAGAACAAACAATTAGCAATTTTTTAATATGCATGTGATAGAATCCCATACAGGTAATTTCAGCATACTTCCCAGGTATTTTTCATTGTATTTGCTGTCACTTGTGGCTAAAATAGATTTTTTGCACTTCAATAAACTCGGTTCACCAGCAAGTAGTTTAGTACTACAGCTGGAGAAAAACCAAAATCAGCCCTAAAAGGGGATGATTTGACACCCTGAAAATGTTGAAAGTCAGAGACAAACTCCAAACAAATGATCATTGCAGAGCACAAGATGTGTGTCATAGTCTCAAAACCAAAACTTTTCAATACTCTTTCAATGGTATCATAGTGGGTGGGACACTGCTGTATAAAACTGATTGCAAAATTCATGAAGATTCAGAATTTCATCCTGTATATGTAAATGACATTTTCAATTAACTAAATTTCATTCTGCTTTCAAAATTGCAAAAACAGATGGGAAGCATAATTTAAAATTCAATCTGATTTCTTCCTCTTAAGTCTGTCCTTTAAATGCACAAATGAAGATTTCCTAGACTTTCTATGGTACTGCAGCAGTGACTCCTATTCTTTTTCATCTGTACAGTGCAAACAGAGTATTGAAAAGAATATCACTGCCTCACTTAAATGTGCCTTATACTGCTACCTATTACAGCACTGCATTTCCAAAACCACCAGACTGGAGATATTGTTTCTGATGGTTATATGAGTCAACCCTACGGTCCATTAGTCATAGTTTTGTGGGTTTATTTTTCTTTAAAACCTCCAGTATAAGATATAAAGAACTCTTATGATAAGCAGGAAAATCCTGAATAATTTCATTGTCAAGGTATGGTCCTTTTATCAATTCAAAATATTTCTCTATAAATGCTTTAATAATGTCTTTTGAGCTATAATGGTTTTGTTAAAAGTTTTGGGGGGAAAAAAGTTTAGAGTTCCATGTTATACAAATTCTTTCAAAGCACTGCAATAACATGAAGTTTTATTTTTATATAAATGAAGCTTATTTACACAGAGAAATGTTAAATTCTATGGAAACATACAGCTGTAGCAGCTTTCTTTGTTTTCAAATTTAAAAGTAAGATCAAGGAATTTTCACTATAAAGCTAGATTTTCTGAGCAATTGTGATGAACTACAATTCACTTTATTTGTTCTTTCTACAGAAATATGGATTAGGACTGCAAACTTGGAGCACACTACTCTGTTGTCACAGGACTCACAAAGGGCATCTCTGAATTCTCAAATTCAGCCTCAGACAGCACAGAATCCTTCAGCACCTCCTATGCCACACCTTTCAAATCTGCCTTTGAAAGACTGGTCTGAAAAAAAAATAGGAGTGGGATGTTTTCTGGTCTCCTCTACTCCTCCCAATCACCTGCAAGCTGCCCTGAACTGAGGCAGACTGCTCAGTCAGTCAGGAGCACTCTCCCAACAGAATGTGCATGCAGGACACCTCTGCAACACGTCCCCTCGTGTGCTCTGAATGCCCCAGCACTGCTGAGCAGTCACATCCATGTTTCACACAGAAACAGCCTCTTGGTGCCTGGTTAAGCAGGTTTTGTCTTCTTTTTTTATCATTTCCTTTGTCCAAATGACTTATTCTCTTCTTCATATGACCGTGGGTTATGGGTGCAGTTTGGAATATCAAGCATTTATTTAAATAGTAAGCCTTAGACTCCAAATTTTGAAAATATTAAATTCTGCCATTTTAGTTTTAAATTAAACCCTGTAATCTGACAGGGTTTAAACCCTGATCTTTATGCAAAAGTCGAAAAGATGCATGGAGCTGGTGTTCAAATCCGTAACAAACGCAGGGCGTATCCTTCATAAAAAGCTGATCCAGCTGTTTAGCTGGCTCTCCAGTCATCCATTCATTCCATTAAAAATTAAGTCTCCTCCACTGTTAACAGCATCTCCAGCAAAGGTGCAATGCTGTATTGTTAAGCTGGGAATTTCATAGTTTCTCTCACCTCTGCCAACTAACTTGTCAGCCTCTAGCTCAGAAGGAACATGAAAAATTACTCTCTTGCAAGCTTCACAGCACAAACTCAGCACCTAGAAAACAAATGAAGAAATCAGGAAAAAAACCCGCATAATTACATGGTATTTTGAACTAGACACTGATGCTGACTTTGGTTAGTCTGTTTGTTTGTTATGACAAGCAAGTGAAACAGCACTGAAAGAACTCCTCCCTAATAATTCAGGTACTGTGCAGCACAGTATAGAAAGCTTCAAATGGGAAACAAGATCTGACTACTACTCCTGTACTTGTCCAGGGGTCGTGTTTCGTTTCTTTTTTTCTTAAAATCACTGCACCACTGCCATTAGCAGCAAGAGTTCCCGTTGACTAGAGGATTTTGCCCACACTCCTACTTCAGTAGAGATACGATAAAATACATCTTCACTGTGTGCTCCCTCTAACAGCATTCCTGGCCAATTCAGACCCCAGGTCTCTAAGTATTAAAGGTTTAATGCACCAACACTCAGTTTGGTAGAACTGTGGCAATGCTGAACATTAAAGGGACAAGTGTCTCATTAAAACCACATGACGACACTTGCACTTAAATATCACTTTGCATCTTAGAAGTGCATTCTCAACAAACTAATTAAACGTAGCTTCGGCAATTAGATATGACATAAATAAAATGTCGTGTATCACAGCAGTCCACTCCCATATAACCAGTTACAAAATAGGGTCCTCCTAAAAATTCAAATGAGCAGTAGATAACCAGACCTTTTTCTAAAAAGAATCACACAGAGGTACAAAGATTTTCCTCAGCACAGAGCAAGTGAATCCTGATGTCAGATTATATGTGTGTGTTTTTGCCTAGTTTCTATCTCTATGTTTAAAATTGCAATCCAAAAATCACACAGACAATTAAACAAAGACATAGAGAAATGTAAACAAATCTATCCAACCTTTTATGTGCATTTACTCTTTCAGGATGAAAGTCTAGCAAAAAAGGAAAAGCATTTTTATTTTGCACATACCTTTAGGATTAAAGGTATAACGAAGTAAATAGCTAATGGAAATTCTGAAAATTATTTCTGATGCTTATTAAGAAAATATTTAAATAAAAATACTTTAACTCTGAAAGACATTAGGACCCTTTAGAAAAAAAAATGCTGTGTCTGCACCATAAAATCTCTTAATATACTTCCTTATATATATATATATATGCAGATATAAAAATTGCACATATACAAATAATTTAAACATCCCTGCTTATGTATTAGTAGGGTTTCCTTATTAACAGACACTTAATACAACACTCTCTTCTAAAAGACATCACACTAATTTTTAAGTTATTGAAATCACAACATCTTTTTACACTGTTCTGAAATATTTTAAGAGTCAATATGACATCTAATTTTTAAATAGTTATGCCAAGCTCAGTCTGATGTCAGCACAAAAAAACTATTGAGGAGTTAAACAAAAGTAAGTGGTAGTTATTCATGGACATCGAGACTTAAGGAAACATCAGGTAAAAAAAAGTTGTGATGTCCTTTCACTTTACACAAAGAAGATACCTCAGTATCTTTTTTTCCCTTGAGTGTTGCTTGGTTTTTTCTGCTTGACAGAAGAATTTTTTTCTTTTCTTTAATTAGATATATGAATAAAGGTGCTTGCATTTCTTTCAGTTTTACTTTAATATCCTGGCAAAGGTAGGCATACAGTGTCTGAAATAGTAACATTATCATTAAAATGCACATATATAATTAATATTAAAATAATAAATTCAGTGCTTCAACACTACCAAGTATTTTCCTTTCACAGGCTCAACCAACCATCTGCCCTCTTTTTCTGAATGCAATGTTAATAGGGAGGAAAGGCGCTAGGAAACAATAGAAAAATCACTTTTACTCGTCTACTATAAATTTAAAAAAAAATAAAAACGTGAGAGAGAACTACTCTGCTCTGCCCGCCAAAGGCCTTTCTGGAGCCGATAATTATGTACAAATACAATAAACTGAATGTAAGGGAAATCACTGAAAAGTGTTCCATGCACAACTAATTCTTTTAGAAGAGCCCAACACGCTCCACACTGTGGCACAATCCTTCCCACGGAAAAAGGACAACCAGGTGGGGAGAGGCAGAGTAGGAGATTTAAATAAAATTAACTGCGGTATTTTTTTTTCCTATGAATATCCAGCAGTAGCATCAGCGACCCGAGCGTGTGCCCGTCGCGTAACCTCACGGGAGGCTCCAAAAGCCGCCCGACCACCTGTCCCAAGGCGAGCTGCGCATCCCGCTGGATCCCTGCCCGCGCCGAAGCCCCCCGAGGTGCGCCCCGCGGCCGCGCAGCCTCCGCGCTGCTCTGCGCCCCTCGCAAGGGCCCCGCCGAGGAGAAACCCGACTTGGAGTCAAGAGCCAGGCAGAGATCACTCGCTCGGATGTCTCCCCTGCGCGCTGCGCACCCGCGGTGCAGCAGGAACAGCGCGGAGGAAAGGCGCGGCCGGTGCGTGAGCGGCCGGAGCGCTCCGCTGCGCTCCCCCCGGCGCCCACCCACTCTTCCCACTCATCCCAGTGATCCCGCTCGCTCCCTCCCTCACTCACCAGGAGGCCGAGGACCAGGCGGGGGGCTGCGGGGGCCATGGTGCGCGGGGCTGGGCGGGAAGGGGGGAGCCGCCGCCGTCGGTGCTGCCACGGCGGGCGAGGGAGCGAGTGCGAAGTGGCGGCGGAGGTGGCGGCGCGACTCCGCGGGAGCGCGGCTCTGCTGTCCCCTCCCGTCTGCCACAGGAGCCGGCCGGTGGGGAGGGTGGGACCGCGCGCGGCAGCGGCGACTTTAATTACTGCCTTTTTTTTTTTTTTCCGCCTTTTGGGTAATGCCCGTCCCGGGCACGGCGCTGGAACACCCCGCCCGCTCGCCGCCCACCTCCGCGGCGAGGCGCTGCCCGTCCCCTCCCCTCGCTACCCCGCCCCGCCGCGGCGCCGGCTGCGCGCAGAGCCGTGCGGAGCCGCGCCCGGGACAGCTCTGCCCCCGCCCCGGCGTGCCGCTCCCAGGCGCGGTACCCTCGCCTCCCCTCCCTTCTCCCTGCCCTTCCCTTGCCTTCCCTTTCCCTGCGGGCCGCGCTCCGCGAGGCGCAGGTTCCGCACGGGCGGGTCCCGTCCCGTCCTGTCGGGGCGGTGCCGCCGGCGGCCGCCATGGCGGGACAAAGTACCTTTCGCTCAGAGCCAAAGTTTAGGATTTTCGGCCGGGTTTCTTCTTTTCGGGACGATTGTGCTGATCTGTGTGAGGCCACGCCTGTGGCTTCTGGGTTTCAAAGTGGCTTCAGGTGAATAAAAGCCGAAATGACCGTGACAAACCCGGAGACGCGGGTTGCACACGCAGGAGGTGGGCTTCCCACGGGAACAGCCTGCGCTCAGAAGACCTTTCAGCCTGAAGCAAGGAATGGTGTTTCTATTGCCGGCTACATTTTATTCCACGTTTTGCTTCAGAAACAATTATTACTGAGTTGTAGCCAGTCCCAAAGCACGCCAAAAAGGAGACCAAGTACATTGCACTGTTTGTTTACATTCGTGTACATTGAAATTCACAGTAAAGGAGCAAAAATTCCGAGAAACAAACCTGCTTTTTAAAATTTTAAGCTAATGAGGGATCAGTTGAATCTGACAGCATGAGATGTTCGCTGCTGGAGGTCACCATTAGTGATTGTAGGTGGCAAGAAGGTAGGGGGGGTAAAATCATGGGACAGTGGTAGTGGGATGTGCACGTTTGTATGGGCATGAAAATGCTGGAATGCCTAAAAGCATGGCCATGTTCCCCCCTAGTCACGTGGGCATCCACAGAGGCGTGTGAGCAGCTGGGTACATACCAGTGCACTGCGGGCACGGGGCACTCTGTAGGGTAACCTGTGGTAACCTGTGATAACCTATGATAACATTCACAGCTATGTGCTGCAGTACTCCATGGCATGTTGGTGTTGTAGGATGGCTCTGCTGATGGTTGCACCCTAAACATAACAATATTGCACTGAATTCCATTATACAGACTGAGTGGGAGCAGAGGAAGAATGGCTGTAACACTTCTTTTTTTTTTGAACTAGTAAAGCATGACTTGTCTTAAGAAGCAAACTCACAGTGGCTGTCCCACTTCAAGTGTTGAGATAAGCACAAAATAAGAGTCCTCAGCCCCTTGCAGCCCCCTGCAGCTGCACCAGACCCTCCACTTTGGCTTGGTGAGGTTTCCAGCCTGGTGGGAAGCACAGGGCCCAATTTCTGACTGTTTTAATTCATTTTGCTCAATTCAAGCACTTGTGGACATAGAAAGGGAATGAATTGTCTAGACCTGCAATAATTTCCATCCAAACCTAATAACTCAGAATATTTACCTTGTGGTCAAAACTTAATTTTTGAGCTTTTGAATTCTTTGCTTAGTGTCAGTGTGGGGCGAACCCACATCTGTCAGAATAGGTGCCTAGATTGGGTTGACCCAGACTGTCTATTCCAAAGCCCTAATTAACAATCTTAAAATTCTGGCCTGGCTTCGTACCACTCGTGTTTTCCTCCTCCTACATGCTGTTCAGTATTTGCAGTAACACACTGGACCCCTACACTGAATGTGATGCTGCTGCTGTGGTTGAGAAAGCAGGAATTAAGGGAAGACAGGGCAAATGCTGGAAGGAGAGATGTAGACGGGAATAGTAATGAGATAGGATTGTGGTACTCTCAGCCGAAGGCTGCCTTGTTCTTACCTTTTCTGGCTGTTGGCTTACAGCCAGAGCTGGAGAAAGCACACTGGGCTAGAGAGGCCATTGACTTTGACACAGCTTAGCTGGTCTCTCATGTGCTCCTCTGCTACCATGAGTTCCTCCCAGAAGATCTTGGGTCTTCCTTAATGTCAAAGTCACTCAGCTGTTCAAAAATCCAGTTGGAAATTCCACCTGAGTAAATGCCTTTTAGTCACAGCACTTTTTTAGAGTCATTCACGCCTTCCTCATCACCAGGAAGCATTTGTACAGCAGAGAGGTATTTGACAATGGGCTGTCCTGCTCATCAGAAGAGTTGTATTGTGTAACTGGAGTAAATCCCTGCCCCATGAGCTGTGTGTCCATGAGCTTATACACCGATTTCAAGGCTTTGGTTTGATCATGAGCAATCTCTCATAGCTGGAGCTCTGAATTAACCTTCTTCCCACACCATGCTTTTGACCATAGATGTGCATGGGTATGTTTATATTTTAAGTTCCTGCGAGTGCATTCTTAGGTCTAGAGTCAAGCAACAAGAGTGTGAGGGGGAAAGCATCCCTTTGTTTCATGCTATTTTTGGCACAGAGACCCTACTAATTTCCACAACAGAATCACATAATGGCAGAAGGAATCCTCCAACAGTTTTACTTAAAACTCTGACAGCACTGGTAAGCATTATAGTCATGGGGGAAAAGTTCTAACAAAAAAATCTTACTTGTAATTTGATTATCTTGGAGACCAGTTAGTATAAGGGATTATTAAAGGTTGGGCTCGGTGAGCATATGAAGACATATGAAATATTGGAGGAGAGTTAGCATGACCGTCATAGAGGGCAGTTGCATCTCAAAAATCAACCAGAGTGTAAGACTGGACTCAATACACAAATTGCTAAGTTTCACCCGTTCAGTGCAGGAGTTTCATCCAAGAGCCAGATAAAGCCTATCACCTAAAAATATCCTAAATTAAAATTACAATAGGAATAGAAGTTTTTCTGTGACCATAAGTGGTTTTAAATGGGGAAAAGAAGAATTATGTAAGTTGTGTTGTAGGGGAGGTTGGCAGCTGGACCTGACCATCTTTTCACAAAGGATGTGTGAAAGGAGATTAGTAATAACACAGTAACAATGGAGAATTAGTCTTATTTATGACAGCCATAGTTCAGGCTGGCTACCCAAAGTAAAACAAAATTGTTACCATATTTCACTCAAAGGTGAGTGAAAAGATACTAAATTGATAACTAGAATTTCAAATTAATATAGTAATGGAACTAATGCAATGCAAATAGATTGGCAGGCTCTAGCCTTGCTGCTACTTTGCTTAGAACAGATTTTATATAGTTCTCTGCAAATATCTTGAGCTCAGTGACTAATGTCAATCAAAAGGAAATAAACTAGCATAATTCTTTTGAAATAAACAACGTAAGCCTTTTCATGTTTAATGTTATATTTTCTGTAGCCACAGGTACCTCCATATATTGAAAAGGATATATTTGCAATTCTGTTAAGCTGTTTCATAAAAGGAGCAGTAGAAGCAAAAACAGTACCAAGAAAAGCAACAAGAAAGGATTGTAGCTGTGAAGACTAAGTGGACTGGATTCTTGAGCTTGGAAAAAAGAAGGAGTATGTTAGAGGTATACACAATTGGTAACAATGCAGAGAAGACAAGCTGGGAAGGACTGCATACTTTCTCATAATCTAAATATCGGAATAATTAGATCTTGGATATTAAAAGCAGTTTCACCTTTCATTCAGAAAGTTCTAAAATGCTAATGGTTGGAAGCTGGAAGAGATTATGTATATGTTTTTGTAGGTAGGAGGGATAATTCAGTAATTTATGATTTCCACTCTTTTTCTGTAAAATCAGCTACTTTCTACTGCTGAGATAGCAAGCTATTGAGATAGAATGGCAAACCAGCCCTTACTGCTTCCTTTGATAGTTCAGAGTACTTTTCTGTCTGGCTGTGCTCACTATACATGAAGCAACATAGCACAATAAAGAGTTTGGAAAACATGGAAGCCACTTTTCCCTGAGCAGCAGGATGGTGCAACATTTGTTGGTCGAGTAACCAAGAACCTGCAGACAGATGTTTATGTTGGATCACATCCTTGGATGTAAAATTTGCTTCCTTGGTAGGCCACCTCAGAAGACAGAGGCACATCATATATTTTGGTCAGGGGTTTCTGTTACTGTACATTGTTAATAAAATGTGCAAAATGTGCCTAATTTAGGTCAGGCATACTAATTACCTTAAGAGTACTTGAACAATAAACAACAATGATCCTTACTGAGAAACTAATTAGCTTGGAAGATTTGGCTTTCTTAATCATCAAAGAAGGTGGGTTAAAGCTCATCTTTAATTTAGAGAATAATTATTATCAGTGGTCTGAAGCTTTCCACATTACTCATTCCCACATGAGGGTTGGATTGAATAAGGCACCGGAGCCTATAGCCTCATACTTTTGTACGTCTCTTTTTCTCCTATTAAAATGCAAGCGTATTATGAAATTTAAGGTAAAATCTCCAATTTTGAAACTGTTTTCATTTAAATGCTTATCCAAATTTTTTATTTATATCAGTTTTACATTACAGAATAATAAAATGCACCCTCCATACTTAAGCTAGCTTTTCTTGTTTGCGCTTATTAATTCTCATTATTATTCTTATATGAAAACCACTATTTGCCTAGCAAAAGGTGTACTTTTCATGATCTGAGTATACCTGTTGTCACAGCAGATCTTGATTTTCATGTGCTTTTTTCAAAGGGGAAATAATCAGGTATTTCATTGAGCAATTTCAAACAAATGCTAGGTAATTTCCTTCTTTGCCATTTAAGTATATATACCTCCAGATCTTTATATAAAAAGCTTTTATGAATTTAAACATTTTATTAAATTGTTCTTGTTTAAATAAAATAATTTTAAATACAGATAATGAATCTTTAAATTAAATTGAAATAGTTTATTTAAAACCACATGGGCATTTTTAACACTTGGTTGAAAAAGTAAAAATCCCAGTAAAAATCCAGGAAAATTGTTGCTGCTATATCAGTTTATTTGGAAGTGAAGATCCAGAACTTTCTACCTATAAGTGACAATGAAGGGAATATTATAGGCAAGGGGTTTTGCCACATTCAAGCCAAAAACAAGAGCAAAAGCAAGCAAAAAGCTCATATTTAAAGTAGGTTTTTTTTCAAAACTAGTTCAAGTACTTTGTTCAAATCAAAAAATTTTAAAAGGAAGTGGTTGGTGGTGAAACATCATAAGCTTAACTAATGAAAATATCGAGTAGTAGAAGGCAAAATATGTTTTGTAGGTAAGAAAGTAGTGCAGCTTTTTTTCTGTTTAACAAGTGTTTAGCCAACTGATCTTCACTATTACCAAAATAAAAGGGATTATTTTCTGCAAATGTACACACTTGGTCCTGAGTTGCAGGAAAAATCATTAACAGCTTCCAATGCAGAAACCCATCATGGTAATTTTTGTTTCTCCGAAAACCTCAGGTCATTACTCAGGGGCATTTGAAAAGCAACTGGAATCTCAAAACTTATTAGGAAAGGAAGAAGGGGGATGCAAAACTGAAAGCAGAATCATGCTTCTGTGTGAATGCAGGAATTTACACTGTGAAAATTCTGCATGCATCTCAGAAAGCACCTTCAGAAGGCAGAGAATCTATCAAGAAAAGAACTAAAAAGTGGTTTTCATACAATGAAACTAAATCCAGAATCAACAATGGAAGGCAGTGGGTAGTAGGTTAGATAGGTGAGGAAAAGGACTATGACAGGGAATTGCAACATAAGGAATGACATATGGACAATAATAAGGAATATTTAATCACAGTTTCTTGTAAGCTCAGCATTTGAAAGTTGTCAAGGGGAATGCCGAGGCAATAAGATAAAAACAAGTAAAAGCAGGCATGTTTATTTTTATACTAAATAATCATATGGTGCACCTTTGTACTATCTTATTATAGAGGAAAGAAGCATAAATATGTCAGAAAAAGGATCAGAAAAAATAGCACAAGATGTGCTCATCAGTGATTGCTAGAGACACAGTCCTGAGTGCTTGTCGAAATCCCTAAACACTGATTGGCAGAGTTGAAGAGTATACTGGGAAAAGACAGTGCACGCATGCTTTGTTTCTTATACTATCAGTTTTCTATTTCTGTTCTGTGAGAGATAGTATAAATGAGTGACCTTCAAAAGGGTGTGGTAAAGCAGGTTAATTTTATTTTTCTCTCATAATGTCTGTCTGTTGTATTTTCCTAGACATCTAGCAGAGGCGAGGGCATTAAATGTTATGAGACAAATGTTTCTGTGCCTCTTATAAAACACATTAGTTACATTTAAAATCTTGAATTAGTTCTGTATCATGCTTTCATCTCCATGTTTTCTAATTACATAGATACAAATGAAAAGCAGAATGACAGCAGCTTGTCAAGTACTTTGAAACCAGATGTATTTGTTCCGCACAGCTTTATTTTGTCTCACATCAAAATTGCATAGGAGGGGCTGATACAGGAGTTGCTTGAGTGTTACTCGTCATACCTTTTTCATGTACTATCTTTATTAATCCTATGACTCCTTTTTACTCACAACAGGTGTCAAAGCTGAAGCTTCCCATAGTCATATTCCTAGCATGTAAGAGAAAAATTAGAGAATGAACTGAAAGATGTTGTCTTTAAAGAAGCCAAGAGCACTCCCTAGCACATTTTATAATCTGCAAAACCAAGTTGTATGTGTGCTAGAAGAATCTTGGAAACTATGAGAGAAATACATAGGTTTCCTAGACATGGTTTTGATTAAAAAAAAAAAAAAGCTATTAGGTTTCAGTATTAATTATACCACAACGTCAGCTTAGATGTTCTTGGAGAAAATACCAGACAAATTTCTTTAATAAGAAAAAAATTATAACCACCATGTTACATTTACTTTAAAAGCCATGAATCTTAATTCAAGAGTTTGGACCGTGCTGAGAGAAAAGTAGTTTGAGACAGTATTCTTGGCACGAGCAAGAACAGATGGGTTCAAAACTCCTGCAATAGGTTCAAGCACAGGGGAGACAAAGATTAGTAATAATTAAAGCTTCCACATTTTGAGGCAATAAAAGCAACAAAGAGGCACTCATGGGCTAAAATATGCAAATGACCCATGAAATCACAGGAAGAGAAAATTTCAGTAAACTGGGGTTAAGTTTTAAGCCGCAGTACGTAGAAAAGAAAGAACTATGGGCCTGCCTGGACCACTAAACCCCTCAAACAGGACATAGTAGGTGGTCAGGGAATTTACTGGAATGAAATTGTCTATCAGTGTGTAGGTCAGAAAAATAGAGTCAAAAGGGCAAAATATCTATCTGAGCTAGATCCTTCAAAGAAACAAAACAAAAATATAAGATTTCTAACCACAGTACTATAGAAAAAATATGAAGGGGACAAGTGGGGTCATATCCTCAGAATCAGACAGAGATTAGGGGATATTGAATGTCACATATCTTAATATTTTGCCCCAGTTTTAATTGAAGAAATTATATATGTGACTAAGAAAAGATTATCCAACAAGAATAGGAAATGGAAATTATAACATCCATGGTGAATCCAAACATAAGCAGGCATTGTGTGAAATCTGAACAGCCTGGATAATGTCCAGTGAGTTATTTTAAAAGAAGCTGCAATTTTGGTCATAGTACTTTATTGCTTCCCATTAGAAACTAGTAAGGGTGATACATGTATCTGGTAATGAAGAGTGGAATATCCAAAAGAATTCCTCATTTGTCTTTAATAAAATATGCAGGTTTTGTATGGAAGAGTAACCAAGAACATGAAGTTTAAATAGGATAAATTCAATATGATTTTGGCAAAAGTAGATTGTATCATGTCATAGTACATCTTTCTTTTATATCCTTCAGGTAGGATCAATGAATTCAATATAATAATCTGTTTCAGTTGAGCAGTGACTTAAAGGAATTAAAATTGATATCAAAGGAAAGGAAATGAAGGTGGAAGTTAAAACGAGGACTATGGAATGATTAGCGTGTGGTAGCTGAAGAGAAGATTACAATGATAAAAGAATTTTCCAGACAGATAGAGGCTACAAATTATATTTTCCGAGTTCCATTCTTAGAACAAGTTCTGCTTAATGTCACTATTTATGACACTGCTTAAAAAATTTGCTTTAATAAACCATGGTGTGGATAATGTACCACTGGAAAAATTCAGCCAGTGTTGACAGGAACAGGTGGACTGCACATTGTGAATGGGAATTAAAAATATAGGATAAAATAGCACAATAGAAAGTAAAGCATATAGAGACTAAATCCAGAAGTTTTAGTTTAAATTGAAGGCTTAACTGGAGCTGGCACTTAAAGAGAGGGAACTGCGTTTACTGGAAGGTTACAAGAGAACTTTCAGTAAAGATTGAGGAAGTTTAGCATTACATGCATAGCAAGATGTGCCATGCTTATAAAATAGTATAAATTTGGACAAAAAAAAAAAAATAAAGACTAATATAGTAATAGGAAGAGGTATTTTAGAAAGTTTAAAAGGCTATTTAACATATCAAGGTAGAAGTTTTAGAGAAGATTTGTTTATTCTTTAAAATTCACCTAGATAATCTCCAGAGATGGAATTATTTTTAGACATAATGAAAAGGCATTGTATATATAAAAGGCATTGTAGATATAAAGTTTGTAACTATTTAAAGAGGGAAACCCTGTATGTGCTTTTCAAATGAAGAGGTAGGCAAGAAACCCTCATTGTTTGAAAATTATGCCTGTGAAGTTTATGAGGGTTTTACAGACTCATACTTGCTTTTAAAATGCTGGAAATATTTATTGCAGTGTCTTATATGGAATTCAGCTTATCCCATGGATAATGGATTCACTTAGTTTGTACATAAGCCAGGAAAGAATTTTTACAAGTTTTGATGCACAGTGTAGACTCCAGGGAAATTTTAATTCCCTTTCTTCCAAGTTTGGAAGGTATCAAAGACAGGCAACAGCAAGGGATAAGATATTGTCAATCATTGATTTAGAATCAGAAAGTAACTTGTCCTCAGATCCAAGTATCACAAGCCCTTGTTTTGGAAAGCCCTTCCTTTGTTATTGTTATTGGTTTTGGTTTTGGTTTTGGTTCTGGTTTTTTTTTTCTCTAGAATGCCTGATATTTTAATTCTTTGGATCAGATTATTTAATAATATTTCATATTCTCAATTTTTTTTGCAACACAGACTGAAGCAACATTCCTTGTCTCCCCAGGGAGAGAGAGCATGCCCCAAGATACAGCTTTTTATTAAAGATCTAAACCTTTTTTAATAAAAGCCATGAAGTCTCAGTCACATTCTCAAGTTGATGTACAAAGGACAGGTAAACGAACTAGATTTTCTAATGGGTTCTTCTGGAATTAACATTGATTATGGACTGTAATGCCATTCTCCACTGTGATGCTGAGAGCTAGCTTGAGTTTACAACAGAAGTGAGTCTTAATCTCAGTTCTGTACTGCAACTTCCTCATGAATACTGTTTCTAAACGTCATTTAAGTTTTTCAGGAGTAATTTTGAGATACCCAGGTATTTGCTAAGCAATTTTTGCTGTGGCAGAGCCTAAGACCATGTAGAGGTCTTAGGCCTCTACATGAGAGGCCTAAGACCATTTTAAGAGGATTTAATATGAAGAATCTAGATAAAAACATCTATTTTAATAGTTCTGATCACAATATATGTGACAACTATTTTAAAAATATGAAATATCCTTGCTGTAACACAGCAAAAGGCAAAAGTGGCAGTCTGATATTGAATGCTGGCCAAAATAACTATTGTTTAACTCCAATTAATGAATCAAACACAATTTGCTAAGGCAAATGAGGACTCTAGTTCAAAGTTGAATGTTTTTATTTTTTCTGGTGAAAGATTTGGCTAAGTTCCTAGTACATTACTCTATCATTCAGACAGGTTTCTGTTGAAGACAGAGCTGTAGTTTATGTGCATTTCATGGAACTGTAGACATGTTCCTCTCTTCTCCCTCCTCTCTTTCCTACAGCATCAGTTGAAAATTTTTCTGGAACATGAATCTTCCTAGAAGGGGAACTTCCTGAGATAACTTTCTGTGTTTTTATATATAACAGTAGTATAAGGAAAAACTCAGGAATTGCCAATGAGTATAAAAGCCTGAACAAAAATTAGTCACAATCATTTGGGATTCTATGTGAAAACACAGAATTACCCAAGAATATCTTTCTCACCTTTCCTTTTCTGTGCACATTTATTATTTAGGTTCATCTAATTAAGAAGAATAGTTATTTTGACAAATGGAAGTACGAATTTAACAAATTGTAAGTAGGCCTGTAAACCTTAATTTTCTTATAATCAATAAGAAAATCTTTAATACTCTAGAGATAACAGTATTTTGGTGGTGTTTATATACTGTGCATGTCAGGAAAAAAATAATGTTACAGGCACAAAGGGGAATGTAGAATGACTAAACAGGTTTTGAAAATATTACTACAGTTGATACTAGTTTTGTAGCTTTATTGTTTTGTAATTCTATTACTACATCTTCTACTGCTACATCTAGTACTGCTATGTCTGATCTGCTTCCTTGCTCTGCTGCATACAAATATCCTAGGCAAGGGTATTTATACTGTGTTAGAAAAAATATGCAAATAGTATAAAGAAAATTTAAAATGTGTACAGAAATGTAATCTTCAGCTAATGAATGGCATGCATTTAAATAGCCTTGAGAATCTAAAATAATCCTTTGCCAAAAAGGTCTCTTTTGTCAGCTGTGTATAGACATTTTAATTCTATTTCATCAACTGTTGAGTATTGCTTTCTCATATGTAGATAAAGGTAGAAAATTGACATGTTTGCAGGGTATTGTTTTACAGGATTTAATCTTTTTTTATAAGAAAAGAACTAAGCCCCAGTGCTTTTTTTAGCTTCTCTTAACACAGAAGTTTCTGCAGGTCTAACTTACTTCTTCATTTTCCTCTCACACAAATAATTGCATTTAAAAGAGTTTCCTAGGACATTTCTCCCAAGTGTCCTTGAATGTGGCCTTCTCTGGGAACAACATAAACCCCAAGGGCTTACTCTTTTTTTTTTTTTTTCTTCCCTGAGGATTAGTAAAATTTGCAGATATGAATGATTTTTGAGAATTACAACATTTTATAAATCTCTGTGCCTGGCAATGGGAATTGCAAAAGGGCAGTAATGTCTCTTGTGAATGAGGAAAATTAATTGTTAATCTCAAGGAGAAGAAAATAAGGGAACAGAAAAATTTAAAACTCAGTTTCCAGTGTTGTGCTAGTGGAATAAAAATAATGACCCTTTATTTCACGGTTTTGACATATTGCAAAATGTTCCTTCCTTATTAATTTTCTTTTTCTTTAAGCTTATGTGAACTTCTGTAAATGTGGGTTACTGTCATTAGGCAAATTCAGTTAGTGTAAATAGGAATGTCGATGAAATGTCAATGACATATTTGCTTTAATCAAATGGAGCTTCTGTGAGTACAATTAAAAGACACAATGGTACCAATACATGTGACAGGTTAAAATACAGGCAGTAGTTTGACTTTCTTACTGTTCCTGTTCTCTGTGCATCTAGAATTTCTACTAAAAGTAATGGAGAAGGTTTGCAAAAGAGATGCTGTTTCACTAAATATGGGATGAAAAAATCTGGTTTCTCCAAGAGTATCAATTAGGTGATGACTAGATGAGATGAACACTCTTTATTTCTTTATTTCTGTTCAAAAGTAAACACTCATGAGCAAACTCTTATGTACCAGTGTGACAAGTTTAAGGGGAAAGTGCTTCAGAGAGTTTTTCTTTATTACCTTCTTAATTTAACCCCATAATATTAAAAACATACCCTCCAAAAATGGTACTATGGATGGTTTCCTTCTGTGCTCTGAAATTAACATTTTAAGAGAAAATTTATTCTGTGATCTTGCTAATGCTATTGCGCTATCCACAATATATGAAAAAATTGTATACCTGATTAGCTAATGTTTCTAAAAGAAAATTTCCCAATTAGATTGTTTACATTTGGATTCTCCTCAGTTCTCTGTGGCCAGTAAGTTTGTTTACATTTGGATCCTTCTCGGTTTTCTGTGGTCAGTAAAGAAGAAAAGCAATTAAAATATTTAGAGAGATTACTTCTTTTCAAACAAAAGAAACTGTTTGTATTATTGATTTAAGACAGATGAGCAGATAATATATCCTTTTAGGTTTACTAATCTTAACTTGAATGATTTGGTGTCAGGTATAACCAGTAACATCTGTACTTTTAGAACAAGTTTAAGTCTCTGAGATTATTTCTCTATATGTTTACAGAACTCTTTAGTTGATTTCAGCACTGCAGAGCAGGGTTTGCCAGAACTGGTACTAGTCCTGTATATGTGATCAACACTAGTCTGACAACGGGTGCAGTCTGAAAAAATCCAAGATGGATGTATACCTTCCACATACCATACATTCTGCAAGGCCAGCTATGACCTTAACCAAGACCATTAAGAATCATCCTTCAGGAATACAGGGGAAATGAAATCTGCTTAGCTGAATTGTATCGAAATGTAAAATTCTTTATCCTTATGTATATGTCTTAAACATTATTTAAGGAAATATAGAAATTGTTCAGAAGCTAAGAGAACACTGGCGTTGGTCTTCAGAGTCAATAAAATGGAGTCTTGAGTGTACATTCTTAGAGATTTATGTTAAGTTGTATTGTGTTGTGTAGCTTACATGGAAGATCATGCAATGTCCTTGCTGACATACCTGCAGTTGGATGGGTGACTTCACTGGTGGTTAGGGTATATTGATCTCCTGCCAAATTTTGCTACACACAGGAATACATGTAGCATATTTCTTACTCCACTGATTTTCTTTCAAATTACATTTATTCCTAAGTTTTACAAATGCTTATTGCACAGCTGGCTTTAGGATAGAGCAAAATAAGCAGGTACATAAGGTGGCAAACTTCTGGGACAGTGTTAAACTCCTTGTAAGAGCCAGAGGAAGTGGATGACTATACAGGGCTGTCTACCTACAGTAAATTTGGTGGCTGTTGTCTCCAAAAAAACAGTTCAAATTAATGGTCAGCAGCTGGTTTTAACTCCTTCTTGTGACAGCTGCTGCATCTTGCTATGCTCATCTCTCAAGCTTTATTTGAAGGTCAGCAGCCCCCTTGTGTCCCTGAGCCTCCAGCCCAGCCTCATCCTTTCCTCTTTCCCATGGCAGGAGCAGATGTGTTTAGCGCATGACACGGCACCAAGTGTGGGAGGATAATGCCTATAACCCTTCAGCAAAACTCTGTATGGGAGGTTGTGTTGGCTGCTATCTGTGATTATTAAATCAAATCAGCTTGTAAGTGGAGTTTTTTTTCAGGGAAAAAAGTGGGAAAGGAATTCTGGACCCTTCTGACACTCTACAGCCTTCTGAAAGCTCCATGGCCTGCCTAAGGCCTCTCCCCATCTTCTGGGAGAGGAAAGCCTGGAAAGTCGCTGAGCTCTCACAGGCCCCTAATCCCCACAGGCCTTTCCTGTTTCCTCCTGTGCTGCTTCCCTACGGTTTCCTGAGGCCCTCTAAACCTTCCTACCTCAGCAGATACACAGTGCCTATTTCAACTCCCAGATTCCTCCATCCCAACTCACTCGCATGTGAAATGCCCTTTGCCACCATCTAGTTTTGCCTACATTGTTGAGGTGCCTCAAGACACTTCTGAGATTATTTTTGAGATATACATGCCCAGAAACTTGTTGCTACCCGGTCTTTATCCTACCATAACTCAGACAAATAATTATGTCAAAACAGCTTTCATAAAACTATGAATCATTTATTTTGTTCCCAGTCACCCGAAATTGAAATTCACTGAAACTATTTGAAACTTTTAACTCTGGTGTGTGTTGGTTTGAAAGATTGTCCAAGTGTCTTTCTTCTGAAGTTTAGATACTGAATTCACTGCAAGTCATGAACACATTCTCCCGAGTTCCCTCACTCCTCTGTAGAGTAAGATGGTCCCTCTGTAAAAATGGTTGATGTTGGGGGATTCACCTGTGGGAGATGCTTACTTCTACTCTCAGACGCTACTTTTCTAGGGATGCCAGCTTATTGTCCCATATTAGATACTGTAAAATCAAGCAAATATATCCTTTATTATTTGGGGGAGGCAGTATATAAAATAATAGAGTCTTAAATAATTAACACATAAACTTTTATTTTTCTTTTTTAGTAATTTATCACTCCTACTTTCCCTGTCACTTTACATGAAAGCATCTTGTACTCAGCTTTAAAATTCTTTAACCTTCTACTACTATTTTTATTGATTTCCTGTTATTTTTTTCTGGCCCTAACATGTTTGGTTTTAAGTGCTTCATGCATTTCTGTAACAATTTTTTCAGGAATGGAATACCCTTATAAAATTAGTTTTGGCATCTGAGAGCAACTTTCAATTAATAAAGACAAGGGAAATCACTCCTGAAGCTTTTTCAATTTTTCTTCTTTATGTACAATATCTTGAATATAATTTTTAAAAAATCACATTAAAATAAAAGGTGCCTATTTGTGGGAAAAACAGAGTTAGGCTGCACCTAACAATGTAATGATAAATCATGTCAATTTCTGAACCTATATCCTGTCATTTACAGAACCACAAAATCACAGAATGACTGAGGTTGGGAGATACCTCTGGATCATTTTATCCAAACCTTGTATTCAGAGCAGGGCCAGCTGGAGCAGGTTTCTCAAGACTGTGGCCAGCTGGATTTTGAATATTTCCAATGAAGGAGACTCTACCAATTCTCAGGGCAACCTCTGCCAATGTTTGAGTAGTCTCATAGTAAAAAAGCTTTTTCTTTCTCTTAAGTGAAATTTCCTGTGTTTCATCTTTTCATTGTCCCTTGTATCACTGAGAACAGCCTGGGTCCATTTTCTTTGTTCCAACTATCAGGGGTTTATGCACATTTTAAAAATCCCGCTTGAGACTTCTCCAGACTCAGAAGTCACAGCTCTCTGAGTGCATGTCAGAGTCAGATGCTCCCAGATATTAATCGCTTTTTTAGCCCTTTGCTGAACTCTCTGCCCCTGGCCCCATTCCATCTGATGGTGACATGACCCTCTTGTGTATCAGCTCCTCCTCTGTTTTGGATCATCTGTAAATTTTCAGAGGATCCACACTCTGTCCTACCCATGATTTTGT
The DNA here is from genome assembly GCA_034509185.1 of Euphonia xanthogaster. Lineage (NCBI taxonomy): Eukaryota > Metazoa > Chordata > Aves > Passeriformes > Fringillidae > Euphonia > Euphonia xanthogaster. The sequence continues at coordinate 108,307,207 of JAYDZK010000113.1, forward strand.
CACACTATCCAGGTCACTAATGAAGTTGTTTAGCAGTATCAGATCCCTCAGTGCCAGCCTGAGGTACCCCAGTACTGCCTGGCCTTCAGGTGGGCTTTGGCATCTGATTGTATCCCTTTGAGCCCAGAAGCTGAGCCAGTTCTCAGTCTTCCTCACTGTCCGCTTATCTAGCCCATACTTCAGTGTTTCATCTAAGGGTGTTATGGGAAACAGTGTTAAAAACCTTGCCAAAGTTAAAGCAAAAAATATTTCACTGTTTTTTCTTCTCTTGTGCAGCAAGGTAGTCACTTCATCAGGTAGGTCAGACAGGATGTCTCTCATAAATCCATGCTGACTCCTTCCAGTCACATTCTTATCTTTAATATGTTTGGGTATGGCTTCCAGGATTACCCGGTCAATCACCATTCATGGGATTGAGGTGACCTTTACCAACCTGTAATCCTCCTGCTTGACCTTCTTGAAGATAGGAATAACATTTGCTTTCTTCCAAGCCTTGGGAACCTCCCGCAATACCCACAACTTTTCAAAGATTATCAAGAGTGGCTTTGGAATGTCATTAGCCAGCTCCCTCAGCAGTTGGTGCCATGGATCTTTGTATGTTCAGTGTGTTTAAATGTTCCTTGACCTGATCCTCCTCCATTGAAGGTAAGCCTTCCTGGCTCCAGACTTTCCCTCTTGTCTCAGGGACATGGGTTTGGTGAAGGCAGGTCTTACCAATAAAAGCAGTGACAAAGTGTGGAGTACCTTGGCCTTTTTCATGTTGTAGTAGAGAAATTATACAGGAGCAACAACTGAACACACATTTCCAAGGCTAGCAGTCAACAAAGCAGAGTTAATATGACCCTCAGATAGAATATGGAAATTGGGAGAAAAAGATAGAGAGTTTATGTAGGTATCCAATTCTGGTAAGAACACTACTAGAACAAAGCACCTAATACTTATGGTAAAGAATTTAAAAGCAATATCTAAAAAGCTGTGCTTAGGGTTTGAAAATTGGTAGATACTATGTATGCTGAGAGATTGTAAAAGCTCAGCATGCTAAAAAAAGAGGGGTGAAGGAGTTGGACACTCGTGCTGCTGAAGACGTTAAACCAAGACCAGAAACCTTTAATAATTACTTCCTAAGCCCTAAAGTATTACACAAGCAGAAATTACTGAGCGTGTTGGTAGAGGAATTGACCCAAATGTAGGAAAAGACAAAAGATCAGGTACCATGGCATTTTTTTCTGTTTAAGTTCTCATAATTTCCAGCGGAGATTAACTGTTACATTCTGTATACAATATACATTCTTAGTATACATTCTGTATACTAACCCTAACCCAAGACACTGACCCAAACTGAAATGTCTAATGACAATTGAAGAAAGAAGAAACATTTTTATGCTTGGCATAATTTTAGCATTAGATAACAGTACATTCTCAGGGATATTCAGCTTGAAAAAGAGAAGGCGTCATGTTGACCTAATTGCATCCTTCCAGTGCCTGAAGGAAGGCTACGAGAAAGAAGGAGGGAGACTTTTAACAAGGGTACATAGTGACAGGATAAGGCGAAATTAATTCCAACTGAAAGAGAATAGGTTTAGATTGGATTTTAGGAAAAAATTCTTTACTGTGCAGGTGCTGAGGCACTTGAACAGGTCCAGAGAAGTTGTGAATGGCCCCATCCCTGGAAGTGTTCAAGGCCAGGCTGGATGGGGCTCTGAACAACCTGGTCTAGTGGAAGGTGTCCCTTTCCATGGCAGGAGGCTTAGAACTAGAGGATCTTTAAAGTCCCTTCCAAAATCAGGCCTTTATCTGGTTCTGGTTTACCTAGTGAGCTTGGAGTTCCCCAGTGCTTCCTGCAGTCTTGACCTTGTGCTTGTCCCAAGAAATCTATTGTGACCTATTGTCGTACAAAGGGCTTTCCCCATGCACAAGTTCTCATCCAGTGGAAATCAGGACACAGAGGAGAAGGAGAGAGGGATGATTTCTTTTTTTTTTTTTTTTCCCACAGGATATGATTGGGGTTCTCTGCTTGATGTTGGAGCACTCCTAAGTCTTACTATATGTGCTAGAATATACATAAAATTTTTGTACCCAGAAAGCTGTTTTCAGACTGCATAACAAGTATGTACTTATTGATAACTTCCCATGTTTCACATTGACTATGATTTCCAGATGACGTACATTTGGTCATTTTTTTCCCCATCTGCTTCATAATGCTCAAAAAGAATCTCCAATTATATGTCCAGCTTAAAAAAAAAAACTAACATTGCCTTGCATTACTAGGGCAAAAGTTTGAGCATGGAATTAGATATCTCAGTCTCTTGATGCTTTGGCATTCATGAAGAGACACTCTTCCTACTGTGATAATTTTCATGTTCTATAGAATTTTGTTATGATGTTCTGGTTTGATGGCTATAGAAACCACAAAAAAGACCCATTGTGATTTCTACATTATGTGGAGTACATCTTGGATAAATTTATAATTCCAGAAGTATTCACTTATTTCTTCATGCTGGCTCCATCCCATATTAAAATCTTGCAGTTATGTCAGTTTAATGTCATAAGGATCTCTCCTGTAAAATCTCAGCATTGTGACTTGCATTCACAAGGATTGTAAAAACTCTGACAATAACAGAGTAATTAACAGATGAAATGCTTGTTTAATTAATGCATTGATCAGATCTTATTTTGTCATGGAAAGAGGAAGCTGACCAGGTCCACCTCATCCACCCTGCGTTAGTGATACATTAATTTAATATCACCACCTTAAGGAGCTTATACACACGCACATACAATTTTCTTCCACTCACTCATGCTCTTTCATGCTATTCAGTTCTACATGCTTTACAAGGATAGGCGTGGTTGTTCTTTTATTTCTCTAATTCCCTCTCCATGGTCTGTTTAAATTATTCCATTTGTAAGCATAGACAAGTTGATACATGCGCGTTAGTTTCGGCACACGCTTAACATTTATTATTTTAGATGTTTTTTGAGATTGTAGAGAAAGATGGCTGCAAAACCAAAACACTTTTCAGTCTAATTAATTTATACCTTTTCTTGTAATCAGTTTGGTTTATGTATCTTTTTTATCTTTCATTTGATCTCTACTTTTGTCTGATACTCAAAGGAATGAACATCTTATTAAAAAAAATAAAACTAAACTGTTGTAATTTCCTTTTTCATTGTGTTTCTACGAGCAAAGGATGTCAAAAAGCTTTTATCTTTACATTGTTGCATTGCTGGCTACCACAGAATAAAAGAACTTTAGCTAATGATGAGAAAATTAAGCAGATTTATGTTCAAATCATATTAGAATATCATATACTATCAATAATACTACTTGTACATATATAACACTCTCATTGACCTATGCAGATCCAGCAGACCTGCATTGTGAGGGTGCACAACTGTGTGGACAGCATTCCAGGGCAAGCCTTCTTGGATTTTCCACCTTGAAATTTGTTCTAGAATTTTTGCTTGAAGAATTAAACTGAACATTAAAACAAAAGGATGGTCCTTCAGATTTCAGGTGATATCATAAACCACTATTTTGGTGGATTTCAGTATTTCAGAAATATGGTGACGACAGTCCTCCTTATGGGCCTGACACTTCTTCTTGGAGATTTTAATAGAAGTTCAAAATCTTTGTAAAATAAATGCAAATTAGATGTTCTTGTTTTATGACTTTGCCCTAACTTTTTAGAAAACTATGTAAAAACATGGACATGGTTGCAGAAGAACTCAATCATGTCACATGTTTCTTTCACATAAAAAATTAGGGAAAAGTTTTTAAGGGAAAGACATTTTTTCATAGTTTTCTGTTACAGGGAGCTACAATGAAAATGTACTAATCAGGATGCAGGAAGGAAGAAAAGGAAGAAAAGCAAGAAAAAGGATGAATACAGAAATTAGATATTATTGACATAACTGGTGGTGTTCAAGCACACAAGCAGAGATGCCTGAAATTACTCATCTGTATTACTAAGGTATTTTATACAGTATCGTTTGTGCATCTGTAATAACTAAGCCTGTACCTGCAGAAAAGAAGTTTATATCTCAGACATTTAAGAACAAAAATGTCCTTTTTTTTCCAGTTAAACTTATATGAACTGTTTGTAATATGCACATCTTTTGCTTGGCTATTGTATATTGATATAGGAATTCATGACAGAATTCATAGCATTGGACTTATTCGGACTCACAGCTACAAAACTCCCCCAGCTGATGGCCAATGGAAGCCAAAACATTATAGTGCGACCTTATTCAATTGTTGATATTCATGGTGCTTGAATTCCTCACCTTTATCTATCATCATCTTTACTCTCCAGCCCTCCAGTCTTTCCACATCCTTTGTGCCCCACCCAATGGCTCTGGGGAAGTCCTCTTTCATGTTTTCATACTTCAGGGAACCACCATCCCTCCGAGGCTCTCATTATCCTAGGAAAGGAGGTTGCTGCTCAGTATGGCGTACAGTGAGTCAGTCAAACTGTGTTTATGGACTTTGCAAAGATAGCATTTCTTTTTCCTGTAGGACAACAGTGTGCTCAAGTCAACCTTCTTCCTCATTTTTTCTCCTCCCAAACCTCTCCCTTCCCATCCCCAGGAACTGAAAGGCTGAGCAAGCCGTACAGGACACTGCTTGAAAGTAATTACAGAGAAATTAGAGGGATAAGAGTAAAATGGGAATATGTGAGGAGAGCTGAATGAACAGGTGGGGAAGAAATTCAGAAAGGAGACAAAAGGAATGAATGACTAGAGAAAGTGAGGTAACAAGATTGGACAAGAAACAAAATAGATTAATCAAAGAATATGGAAATATGAAAATAATTAGGAAACAAGAAAAATTGTACCAAAGTAATATAAAGCTCCATTGAAAAGCCAGCTTTAAAAAAAATACTTTTTTCTTTTCAGTAGTGGAGAATAAATAAATACTGCTTTGAAAAATGTCTCGGCATAAGCTAGGGGCATGAGTCACAAAAACTGAGATATGAAAACAAGGAGGAAAGTTGCAAAAAAAAATTAAGGTGGAAAGTTGCTAAGGGAGAAAATAGCAAGGTAAGAATGGAAGGTAGAGGAGGAGTAGTGAAGGCCTTTTTCATGTTTGTTCTGCCTCCTTTCCTTGGTAATGAGCAGGGAGTGTTTGCCTAATGGAATCTCAGCCCCAGGGCAGACAGGAGTGCCTCAGCTCACCTGGTAGCGAGTACCTCTCCCCATTTCAGGAGTGATATTCACAGGCTTAAAAGAGACTCCAAGAGAATCCCAGCACATGCCAGCAAGGAGAGGTGAACACCTCCATACCAAAATTCTTGCCCCGCTCCTCTTCTAAACAGAAGAAAAAGAAGTGGCTTAGTGTTGGTGGCAGAGTTCAAAAAGCTCTCAGCACTTCTCCCCTGTGTTTGGTAACATAGACCCCTGAAGCATTTTTATAGATGGGATGGGGAGGACCAGTTTTCTTCATCACCTGTGCTGTTTTCAGCTGGCATAAAACCACTGGCTTTGTGGTAGCAACTGCCCTTTCACCTCGATTGATGCCCTCTGTTGCCTAACGGGGCACTGCAGAGTTAGGCCAACACAGTGGTTTGTGCATTATTCAGCAGTCCAGCCAATTTAGTTTAAGTAGTTTCCAGTCTGTAAGCAAGCAAGTAGACTGTAAGGAAAACAAAGTTCAGGTTAGACTTGTCTACAGAAGGCAAATTCAAGGGTCTATACCCTCATTAGCATATGCATATATTCTTATGAATTTGGTTAGGTAAAAAACAAAAAAACACCATAAACAAACAAACAAGAGACATGATACTATAAGGGTTTTCTCTTTTTCTTTGCTTGGTCTTCATGTGAACGTGTTTAGTCAAATACTGCCAAACTCCCTGAGTACCTCAGGCGAGCATATGCAAGTGAAACTATCATCTCACACTTACTAGAACTGGACAAATGCATAGGTGGTTCCCACAAGCTTATTTTTCTTTTTGAATGTGCTATATCACATCTGAATAGTCCAACCATTAACAGCAGAACACCGTGAGATTTTATAAGTATATGGTATTATTTATTCTAATAAAATCTAAAATATATAATTTTAAAACAAATACATTCTGTTGATGAAGAGATGTTTTGAACAAATTTAAGAGAGTTGCAGCAAGAGATATCATTTCTGATGAGTTCAGCAAGGCAAGCTCAGTCATGCCAGCTTGGTGAGAAAGCTGAACCTCACCCAGCTGTGAGATTTTGCACTAGAACCTCAAAGCATCATGAGCAATTACGTTTGAATGTGGGCAGTCATTGTATCTAAAGCAGCAAAATACTTGGTCAGGGTGAAAAAGCAATCTGCCTAAAGTTAGCATAAGTGTTGTGGTTATTTTTTTACTCAGACGAGTTATTTCTGTGTACATAAAACATGTCCAGCCTTTGCATTGGTCTACAAGAGGGGCTGGGGGCAGCAGTGGAGGGCCAGCATGACTTGGGGCACATGGAGGCAAACACAACCCAGGTGCAAGAACAGCACCAACTGCTTACAAGAGATCCTATCTTCCATGTAAACACAGTCTGCACCACTCACAGTTTTAAGAGCTAGACTTCGACAAAAGCAGTAAGAAGGCAGAGCTGCCGAGTTTCCCTGTCTTCAAGGCTGACTCTGATGTAATCCACTGGTAAAGGAGTCCTCCAGAGGAAAAGATGAAACTTCCAGCGATGGTGTTTATGGCATTTGGAGGTAACTTTTAGCAGAAACTTTCTGCAAAGGCAGACTAACATGACAAAAACATATCTTTGAGGGCTGCCATATTTCCAGTGATTAACAACTGAGTTATTGCTACCATGACCTGCTAAGTTCCTCCTTCCAGGTGCAGCTAGAATTTTTGTGGGAAATGCCTAAACACCTGTAATATACTTGGCTCTGCCAGGGCAACCAGGTAGAGAAGTATTTACAGTCAGCACCAGCCAAGTAGTCAAGCAATGGTAATAAGAAAAGGAATAGCACATTAGTTATGATTTTAAGTTCTATAATTAAGAAGAGAGGACAGAATTAGAAGATTTGTCTCAATGCATATTTAATTTACAAAACTCTCTAAACTTTCTCTTTTTTTTGGATCATTTTTCACATCTTTGAGTCATCATCTTTTCTTTCACATTTTCTGTGTTAAAAACTGTTATTAAGACATATATGTCTGAAAATAAATTCAGCATATCTGTAATGAGAAACGTTCCTTAAGACTTAAAGTAAATCAAATTCCCATGAACTGTGAAACTGCTCAATATAGGTTCATTTCAAGGCCTTTCTAATATGAACAATATTGAGTCTCATTGTATTGTTACATGAGTAAAAACACAAACTGGTTGAGTACAGTTATACAGAAGAACCTCAAATGTTACTTTGAAATAATAGATTATTGCCATGGTTCTAATTGCAGGTATATGCAAATGCCTAAAGATCAGAATAATAACAATAACACCCTTTGAAAACCACACTTTCCTTAGGAAAAATGAAGTCATTTGGAAGTGTTCAATTTTAAAATTGTGCATTTATATTGTCAACAGAGTAATAAAGCAGAAAAGCATATTAAACACATTTACTACGGGGTTTTTTCACAAATAAAGAAAAGCCAACATTATCATTCCTGCTATTGTCTCTTATGAGATGCACATAATTTTAAAATTATGTGGTAAATATGGTATTAAAGATTATACACCTGTACAGAAATCTGCATGCTGTAATATTATGTGATTAAAGGGGAGATGAGAAAAAATACATGAGTTTATATTTTTCAACACTTTAAACATACTTATAATTTGGTTTTTATTGCATTAATAGGTAGTTCAGTATCAGCTTCCATTTATGTCTGTAAATTAGGTGATGTACCTTTAATGATCTGAAACTGCTAGTGTCTTGAAAATAATTTATATGAGTACAAAATTAGTACTTTTGCATGCTCTTAGGAGACTTTTGTATTTATACAAAATATTTTTTTAAATACTGTTTCTTATATTGAGTATTTTCTAAAAACAAAATGATGAATTCCTATTATTGGAAACAGTCACCAGTTCAAAACATTCATAACAAGCCGCAACTAAAGTTGCTGTCTATGTAATAAATGCATAGCTGTGTATAAATAAATAGCCCTCTGAAGTCACACTCTAGCCTTCAAGGGTGATATACAACTTTAATTTTTTACAAGGCAATGTTTTCCAATCTTGTATCAAAGATACTAAAATTATTTGCCATGGAGCATTTGAAATATGAATGTTGATTTATAACATATTTAAATACAGAGGACATCAAAAATACCACTTCTTTCTATTCTGAGGAACACTGAGCTTGTTCTTTTCTAGAGATGCCCAAAGCCATCATTCCAAGAGGAACTTGGGAGCAAGCACATTAACTGCTCCATGGAAGACCTGAGCAGGACTGACCACATGTAGTGCCCACAGAAGGCCAAGGCAAGTAGATAGGTACTTAACTAAAATATTTTTAGGATATCCTAAATTAATGCCTTCCCCAACCTAAGCAGAATTAAGGCCACATATTTTTATTTCCTCTACAACTGTCCTAAATATCAGGTTAATTGCGGTGGAGCCACTTTTCCTATTGAGGCTGGGCCCTACTTGGTCAGGAATCGACAGTGTGTGGAATCAAGAGGGAGCTTAGTGATTCAAACACTCAGAGTGGCCTAGTCCTATTAGCCAGCACATTCTGCACTTTTAATTTATGGATTATTTGACACTAGCATATTTCAAATAGTAGTTATGGGGTTGATGCAGATTACAGAGTTTGAACCTTTGTAAAATAATCAAGGTCTTCTGACCTTGAAGTCTATGATAGGTTAATGCCTTTGAATATGAGTAATAATAATAAATTTCTAAAAATCATTTTCCAAACTTGATGAAAATGTAGTTTATTAATTCATGTTTTAATCTAACAACCCACGTTGCTGGAACTTTACTTGGTTTAACTAGTCAATTGCTGATTTATATCTATTTATTTGGGGGTTTAAATTGCAAAGTAAATAAACTGACATTGTGAAGGAGATTTTGAAAATTTTTCTTGTGGTCAGCAAAAGCCCCATTTCTAATGTATTCCTTCTTTGAAAGAAATGTGTGAAACAGCTGGGTTTACGTAGTGAATCTGTCATTGCAGGGCAGTTTTAGATAATAGGGTCTTAAAGACTTCATAGAGTAAAAAGCAAAATCTTATAAGAGTTGGGGATTTTTCCTGAAAAAAAGTGTAAAAGGAGTTCAGTTTTGGAGAACTGAGCTTCCTTCAGCATTCTGTGGATTTATTGTTGAGGGGAAGGAGTGAAGACTTCATGTGAAAGACCTAATGTAAAAAATAAGGTTTTTATTGACTAAGACGAAGTGAATTTCTACAATTATATGCTTGTATATACTACTTTCTTGATCTGAATGTTTGTACCAGTGTCAGGGGAATAGTTGCAAGAATCAGAGTATGCTCAAGCTCTTTTCTTAAAAGGAACCTGCCCTATGGTATGGAACTAAGTTTGTTATTGATGTTTCTCATGGGCTGCAAGTCCACACACATGAAAGCTTATACATAGTCCATTTTATAATTTATACTTTTTGTATATTATTCTATGAATATTGATGTAATTTAATTCAAGAACACTCATGTCCTCTAGCTTTGAAAACATTTCTTCACATGCTAAACTGAGATTATCAGTTATGCTTTTATGCACATCATTAGATGTTTTCAAGATTAGGACATTTTTTTGGTCAGGGAATTCAAAAAGATAATTTACATATGCTTAAAAAATATCATTATATTGCATAACCTACAAAGCTGCATAAAATGTTGGCAGAACATGTGTACTGAGTGACAGTGAGAATCCAGGCTGAAATATCTGCCTTTCTTATCATGACTTGGATCAAAAAATGAGTAGTGATGAAAAAATGCTGCTTAGAACACACAACCAGAGTACCTAAATGTCACAAAGGGACTAAAAAATTTTGAAAATAATTGCATTTCTCCTTTCTCTGACTGATAATAACAAAAGGAATGAGAAATATTCTGAAGCAACTTGAAATTAAACACAATTCTTGACACTTTCTCTTACTTTGTGTTTCTCTTCTCACTGTTGGAGAAATGTGACTAAGTGAAGAGGTAACTGTGATGCTATGGTCACCTGAAAATTAGAGATTACAGGCAAGAATGGATTTTCAGTTAAAAATAGGCAAGTGATTACACTTTTAATGTTATACTGGAAGGAGCATTTGATCAATAGTTTAGCTGCCTTAGTGGATAGGCAGGAGCAACAGTGCCACATCATCTAAGTACTGTAAATTAGGCAAACAGTTTTACTGTTTGTGTAAAGCAAGTCATTAGAGATGTTATTCACAGCACAAAACTTAGATCTTCCTTTTACCTAAGGATTAATGGGAAAATTATCCCTGACTATGCTACTAACCAACATTTGCATTGCATTTGGTTGGAAAGCTGCTGTTCAGATACCAAAGTCAGATTACAGTTGTATTTTTCATGTCTATAACATTTATCTCCTCATATATTCACTTGTAATTAAGCAGTTATAAGTATATTTAAATTTGTACCTTTTTCCAAAAAGGACATTATTAAACAATCTGAAGTAATGTTTAAATGTTCAATATTTAAATGTATGTCATTGTATCGTGTGTTGGCAGCTGCATTTCAGGGTCTTACTATTGTCCATCTCAGCAGCTGTACAGCAATTGTCCAAACAATAGGACAAGTAGCAATGGGCAGAAACTGATTCACAGAAAATTCCACTTCTTGGCCTTCCTCCACCAAGTGTGAGGAAGAACTTTATTATGCAAGTGACCATACACTGGAATAGATTGCCCAGAGAGGTTGTGGGGTCTCCCTCACTGGAGATATTCAGGAACTGTCTGGATGCAATCCTGTGCCACATACTCTAGGATGGTCCTGCATGAGCAGAGAGATTGGTCCAGATGAACCATTGTGGTCCCTTCAAATCTTATCCATTCTGTGATTCTGTAATTGGCTATGTTTAAAAAACACCTTTGATAAACATGTCCTGTAGTTGAAAATTAAAACCTTAAAGACGACAGAAATCTCCACCCCTGGCCCTCATAACAGTAAGTATTTTTATTGCCTATTTCCACTAAAACTGTTTATACTGGCAATTAAAATATTGTATCAGTAGGCTATGCCGGTGCATTTATGTGAACACTCCATCAACATGCCCATGTACACTGAACTTCCTGGCACAAATGCAACAGAGTGGTCAGAAATTGGTATATGAAGATATGGCTGTTACATTATACATCAACAGGGATATGAAGGCTTTTCAAAACACAGGTGTAGTTTGTGGCACATCCAGCACAATTTCTAAATGTCCTTTTAATGCAAAGTGTTAAAAATCCTTAAGTACAGAATGGTTTTAATAAGATTTGTGTAGTATAAATCAATCATAGAATGGCCTGGGTTGGAGAATGCCTTGAATATCTTCTAGTTCCAATCCCCCTGTCATGGATGGGGACAACTTCCACTAGACCAGGTTTCTCAGAGCCCCATCCAACTTGACCTTGAACACTTCCACAGATGGAGCATCCACAACTTCTCTAGACAACCTGTTCCAGTGCCTCAGCACCATCACAGTGAAGAATTTTTTCCTAAAATCTAATGTAAACCTATTATCTTCCAGTTTGAGGCCATTTCTCCTAGTCCTGTCACTACATGCCCTTGTAAAAAGTTTCTCTCTGTCTGTCTTGGAGGCTCCCTTCAGGTACTGGCAGGCCACAATTAGGTCACCCCAAAGTTTTGTCTTTTTCAGGTTGAATAATTCCAATTCTCTAAGTTTTTACTCATATGAGAGATGCTCCATCCCTCTAATCAACTTGGTGGCCTTCCTCTGGACTCATTCCAATTACTTCAGATTGCCAGAAAAACAGTTTTTTGAATGTTGAATCTTAAGGTTAATGAATGCTATTGTAACAAACAATTTGTGCCTCTAAATTGGTGGGGAAAGGCTGCTTTTCACAGTGCAGAGTCTGTGGGTGTTCTAGTGCTTTGTACAGAAGATGCTCTGTGAAGGTCTCTGAGAGGCTGGCAGGGGGCCAGTCCACTCTTTGTTAAAGTTTATGGGTGTTCACTTTGAAGTCTCAAAGAGTTAGGCCATCTTTCCCAGGAGGAGTATTCAAGTGCTCCTTCTGTGTAATACCAGGTTTGATTTTGCCTTTCACTGGAAATGTGAGATGTCACTTCTGTAGCTGTTCTGTCCCTACCTCCTTTCCCGACTGCAGGACCAGGGCTGGGCACGATCTGAGGGCAGCTGTGCCACATTTTTAGTGAGACTCATTATAGCACCAAAAAGCTATTGGGGGATGTTCTTGTGATATCTCAGAATACAATTCTCTACCATACTCCCAAAGGAATTTTATACCAATGATCTGGTCTAGTTATATCTGAGCTCACTAATCAAATCAGACCACATCGATACTTGTATTTTGTAAAAAGGAAGGCAGCAGCCACACCTTCCCCTGGGCAGCAGTGCATCTGCTAAAGCCTTTATCCCAGGGAATAGGCAGCCAGGTGAAATCTTTACATGACTCACGTGCTCTTGCAACTGAATTATTCATTGTAGGTGTAGTCACTGTACAGAAGCTTGACTTGCCTCTCACTTCTGCAAGACCAGATTTTGAAATGGTAATAGTAGTACGTACATGCCAGAAATATTTTATCAGATATTTCAGATTCATGAGGAAATTTCTTCTGTTGTAGTATTTCCTAATTGTGTTTAGTACTTTAAAGCTTTTGATCTCTTTATTTCATATCAAAGGTCAGAAAAATTATTAGCAAGTTTCCATATGATTTCAAATATTAGATCTGGAAATGCTCATGGATCCCTACTAAAAAGAACAACAGACAATGCAAGATCAGCCACTCCTGTGTTACTTTATTTCTCTCCCAGATATCCAACTCTAATCACAGACCAGTAATTTGTACCTAGATATATTTACAGAGAAACATAATTTTGTGATTTCATGCTAATTAGGCCCAAAAGTTTTGGACAAAATACAAACTTTTTACAATGTGTGCATGAGATCAAGAAAGATACCTGCTTTGGAAAACTGTCAGGAAATTCCCATTTAAGTAGCATTTTATTCCCCAGTTCCTAACCATGAAGTTGCTGCACACTAATCAGTGGAAGTAAGCAACCTGGTAAACAGTCTGCACAAACAACTTCTCTGCCAGAAAACATACCTTCTGGCAACACGGGTTCTTTAAGATAGAAATCCTTTTTGAGTCTTGATTATATATTCTGTTACTAAAGTACGACTCTTGAACCATCTTTAAGTCATGCACATTGAAGTACAATACAGTTTATACAGTTCTGGCCATTTTCCAGAGGAGATAAGGGAGTATTTCATAAATATTAAAATGCCTCTTTGGTTTTAAGATGTTTGCTAGCTTCTATCTCCCATTGTCCCATTGCTTTCAATTCTGGAGGTTACTATTCTAATTCTGCCTCTATCAGACATGGATTCATGTCTTGATTCCATTCCCTTTAGGAAGAAGCTTCAGTTAGCTTCAGACAGAGACACAAATTAAATATATATCTCATAGGTACCCTTCAGAAGACATAATAAAACAACTTCCCTGAGAAAGACTAGTGATATATGCTATGCTACTGTCATAATTTTCCAGGCATAGGTTGCTTTTCAAATTTTACATTCGCAGATACACACACCTCGCTCCTAAACCTATACCCATCTTTCCTACATTAGTACAAAATTTCACAGAGAAAAAAAACAGTAAGAGAAATCTTGAAGTTTCTTCAACAGTCCAGTCTCTCTATCCCCCAACCTCCTCCCATCTTGCAGAGTTTTGTGTTCACCTGCCACCTCAGCCCCCTGTGCTCCCTGCCCCTAATTCCCCTGGAAATCCTCCTCGAGATCCCCATTTTCACTGGAATCTGTCTCCCTGCTGGTGAGCCAGAAAAGGCATGACAGGAAGTGATGACATCTGGATTTCTCCTATGGGATTATCCCTGTTTCCTGGACACCATGATGAACATTGTGCATCTCTCTCCCTACTTATTGGATGTGTGAAAAAAGGGTCAGTGCAGGAAAAATAAAGATCAAAACACAGGCATGTGGAAAAGTCCTGGGAATGTGGAGGCTCACCAAAAGCTTGTAGCTTTACTGGAGAGAGCCCAAAATTGCAGGGCTTGTCCAGGTCTGTAGTGATTGACCACAACTATGGAGATCTTGTGCAATTCCATTGTCAAATGATCAGTCCCTCTTCCAGCCCTGGGTAATTAAGAGAGGGTCTTTGCAGGTTCACATGAAGTGTATGTTTTATACATAAGTATAAAGTCAGAGTTTAGACTGGGTTAGAAAGTGACTGGGGGAAACTGAACATGCAGGCAAGACTTTTGTTTCTGGGCATGGAGCCTGAGCTCAGCTTAGGAGGTGACACTTCCATTGGTGGGTTTTCTTTTTATCAGTTTTATACAGGGGAGGTATGAATGGGCCGTAGCCCATTTAAATCTGTTTTCAAAACAATTTGAGTGGTTTAACTAAACATCAATAATGCTTTTATGGCTACTCAATGGAGAGTGATTCATAAGTTCTTTGCTCCTGCTTTTCTACTACAGACTTGCAGAAACAGCTTTGGTTCTTAGAAGAGAGCCAGGCTGGGCTGGAGCACAGAAAGGATGTTTAAGGCCACTTCTCAGAACTGGGGCGTATGCTGCAGCTGTGCTTGCTCCTCCTTAGCCCAGTGTTTGAAGCACTGTCTCTGCCAGGTTCAGAGCTTCACAAGATTGTGCTCTAGGGTTGTCTTGGCTTGTTTCAGTTTGCCCAGAGGAAGAGGCTGTACTTGCTATTTGGCACTGTGGTTATTGTTCATCTTCATTTCCAGTGCCATTAGCTGAATCCTGTATTTTTCCAGCATTTCATACTCACTTTTCATCTTTTTTTTCCCCTGCTGCTTTTGTTGGTTTTGTGTGATCTGATTTGAAAAAGGAACACAATATTTTTAAAAAACTGACAAAAAATTAACAACTTCTACTCTGCAATTAATTTTTTTCTACAGACATGGTATATTGTGAGAAACGCAATGGGTTATATTTCCTTCCTTTCATTGGCAGCACTGTGAAGTATTTTCATGTGAGTCTTTGTGTATCCTCTGAAGTATAGAGACAGAGTGATGTGCTGTTGGTCATTTTAAATTATTTCTTTGTTGTTTTTTTTTCAAATGTATACCAAACTATAATAAAGAATAAATCTATATTATTATTATATTACTATTAGAAGAACTCTCAGCTTTCTGAGCTTTTGTGGTCTGGGTAGCAATAGAGAAGCACAATTTAAAAAATGTCTTTGTAGTTTTTACTTTTTTTTTCTGTTTCCATGTATAATTTTTGTATCCTTTTAATCTGTGTCCTTTTGAAGACAGCTGTGTTAAGATGCATAATTTAACAGGTCCCTACTTGCTTTCATGACACTAACTGCATTTCAGTCATGGCAGCTTTTTCTAAGGGTTCAGCTTTATATTGGTGCTCAGTTATGATTTACAGTTACGTAATTTCATGCTGTATTTTTTCAAAGTATTTAGAGACAGCAATAAAATACTGAAAAGCAAAAGCAAAGATGTATGTCGCACACTGTACAGCATTGCATACCCTTCCCTTAGCTTGAAAATGTAGCTCATTAACATGATAGGTATGTGCTTCTGCTTGCATTTGTTCTGTTTCTCATACATATCCAACAAAATACATTTCAGGAGATTGTTTATTATAATTCTGTATTTCTCTTAACTGGGAGATTTCCTTCCTTCTCCGTATACCTTTAAAAATATCCCAATTGACTCAATTCATAATGTAAAATTAGTTTGCTAATAAAAAATAAAAAGTGAAATGATACTTTCAAACTAGAACTTATACGTTTTCTTCCTGATGTTACACAACACTTTTGGCATAGTCTCACCTGACTGCAAGTGTCTTGCATACTAGCTTAAAAAAATCAAGATGAATTTCTAATGCTGAGAAGAAAGGAGATTGTAACAAGAAAAAAAATCACAGGTTTAGATTATTTTTTAAATGGGTTAACCTTTAAAATACTGAAGCCATAAATTTCTTGGCAGAAAAACAGGAATTGTGGTCAGCATTATATTTTGATGTGAAAAAGTGATTTACAGGTGCTGTCTATGATAGCAATGATTTAAACATTTAGTAAAAAATTCTTGCTACCCAAGCACATGGAGTTTTGCTGAGCCCATGTCCAAGCTGTTCAGTAGATTAGCTGTGACAAAATCCAAATGATGCTAAATGATGCCCAAATGAGCCATAAGTCCCTTGGGCAGAGGGTTTGTTTTGTACCTTTCCACAGGCCACCCGGCACGACCAACCTCTTCTAAGCAGGGACAGAGAAAGAATACACAAAGAGATCCAAGAAAAAGGCTAGGGAGTGTGCAAGCCCCAGTGCATGTTTGTTGAGGACAGAGCTGGTTTAGGACTGCCCTGCAATTTTGGTCTTTTGTTTCTAGAAAAGTGTGGGTTTCCCTGCAATCACTCTAATCTGGCCTGAAGGTTGTAAATAGAAGTGGTTAGATTGCAGCGAATTAAAACTCTAGTCATGCAGTCCTTGCTACTTTGGAGCAAAGCAAAAGCTATAAACTCAGGAACTTTTTGCACAAAGGAAACTCAGGTCAGAGGAAATCATAATTTCTAGGTGTGAACAGCTCATATGCACATCTGTTCTTATTGCCTGTATTTTGTGAAGGCCTTCACTGTCCTTCAAAAAACATTTTGAAGAAATTTTGCATGAGAGTATTTCTTCTGGGAACACATTTGCTCCACCTGTGAATCAAGTGAGTTTCAGATGTCCTATTAAATCTCATCTCTTTAAGTTAGCCTTCTTGACCTTCTCTGTCTCTTTACACCTATTCCTGTGCCTAATCCTTAAATTGTTAGCATTGCAGTTGTTCAAAATAGGCTACAAACTTCTCAGGGGAGGAACCTTGTCTAAATTTGTATTTGCAAAGCTCCATCCCCACAATCTGTACCTGAGGCACTATACGGACCGTAAATGATCATGAACCTCCTTAGTGACTAACAGATGTGTCTAAAAATCTCATTCAGTGCACTCACTTTAAAAACAATCCACTGCTTTTAAAGTTTACAATATAAGTTGTGTTTGGAACATAAACATGATTAATACTAAAGATATTTTAATGGGGGATTGTTTATCAATAATTTGATTTCAAATGTAGTAACTGCCAGCAGATTTCAAAGTAATTATAATTTATTTTCAAAAGTATTTATTTTTCTAACTGTCTTAATAATACCATAAAGTAAGGAGGTATTTTTCATGAAAATGTCATATTTTTAAACATGATTTGAAATTCACAATGACAGGAAAATATTAAAATTGAGTGTTTTGCCTGGGTCTACAGGAAAAAAATACACCTATTGTTGTTGGCTGCATACACTTTTATAACTCCGCAAAATTTCAATGCAATTACTCTTGATTTGCACTCTGCTGTAAGAAACAAGCACGTCACGTTTTTTCTTCGGAAGTCACTGTGCCAAAGATTGCTGTAGGCTGTACAAGCTCATTAGGAACGTGCCACTTTTATACCTACCTTGTTCATATTCTCTCCCCTGGGTCCATTATTGGCCGCTATCAGAGAGGGAAGTGGGCCGGCTGTGGTTTAATTTGGTACTGCTGCTTTTACAACCTTAGATGTCTTGGGAGGACTTAAACTCATCCTATGAGATGCAGACCAAACAAGTAACAAATTAAGGCAATAGAATTGCTGTTTAATAGTCATTCCTGATACTTTTTGCAAGAAGCAACATGATTTAGAAGACTTGTTTCCATAGGAAAAAAAGCCTGGAGATACTTTTTTAGGCTTATCTGACCTTCTTCAGCAAACCTCATTGGATTTGATTCTAATCTGACTTTGAAAATGAGAAACAAACACCATGGAAATGAATGGAATGCCATAAAACTGGATTTTAAATTAGAATTGGGCCATTAACAGTGTTTTAGAGGACTGTAACACAACTGACTTCAAAGACCTCTCTATGACCCAAATGTGAAGATGTGGGGAACTTGCTTCATTGACTTAAATTGAGATTTTACCTTGAAATTACACAGAATTTAGAATTTTATTCTACTTCTACTTCAGATTTAAATCCAACCTAATTACAGTTCTATAAAGGTGTGCAAAATACAATGAAAAGGCACAAATGTGGATTCGCCATGCAAATACCAAGGGAAAGCCAAATTTCTCAAGCACTGAATTTCATGGGATTTACAAGCCTGTAGAGTTTGCAAGGTTTATGTAGCTTTGGTGAACATCATGTATAAATTGTAATCTGGGGACAAAGTGGCTGCCAGAGCTCAATTTCCAATTGTCCTCAGGCCTTTTTTATGCTTATGCATGCCCCACCTACAAATGTGCTTAACTAAAAGGCTGGTACATACGAGTGACGTTCAGTCAGCATTTTCACACGATTACCTTGCCAATTAAAAATGGGCTTGGTACTGAGTTTAGAAGTCAACTCAGATACTCCTCGCTTAGGCAGAGAGTTGCTTTCAGGCAGGGTGAGGCCAAGTCTGATTTTGTAGGAGATGTCACACCTGCTTGGAGAGACGCCGTGACTCGCCAGGGAGCTCGCTCCCTTGGGCCTTTCTCCTGGACCGCAGCCAGAGGCAAAAGCACCGCTGTGAGACTGAAGCGTGACTTTGATCCAGCAAGTGGCTGCAACTTCACCCAGTGCTTCTTCTTTGTTTACTGTGGTTTCTTTTCACATCCTCAGTATTGCTGCCACACTGCCTATGATGGTTTCAGAAAAAAAAAAAAATCCCATCATCAGTTGAAATTATTTTTAAAAATAACTCTGGGCATAGTCTAACTGCCTGTTGTTTCCACTGTAAGAGGAAAACTGTATGTGTCTGGGATTTGATGACTGTAGAGTGCAAGAAAGAAGATGTACAGTATTTTAGGTATATTATTTATATATATTTTATACTAAGAGAGAAGACAGAAGATATCACAATGATGACTTTTCTCTAGGTGTGCAGACAGGACAAAAACAACAGCTGTTTGTCTTCAGAAATACACCTCTGGATATTATTAGGAAAATGCTTATCTTGGAGATCAGAAACATTAAAGTGTCTGGAAAATAGCAAATTGTTCAGACATGGTGTTGCACATGGAATATGCACACTTCAATCTGGAAACAAATTGGTTATTGAATGTAACTAATTATGCATATGTATGTGACAGTAATTTGTGCAAATAATTGTGATAACTGTCAATACAAATTAGATGTTTGTCATTTGCACATATTGTGTATGATATTTGGCTTGTGTGTTTGCACATTAACATGAGAGATGTTGCGACATAAGGAGTTACCTTTTTCTTGTCTTCCTTATGTAATAAACACAAAAATGTTTGGACAATCAGAGAACAGAGTTTGATTATTTCAAACAATTGCAACAATTACATTTGGTCAGTACTAATATTTTGAATTAGTCAGAATAATAATTAAGAAAATTTTATTCCCCTATCACTGTCCAAATCAAATAGCAATACAAGTTCTGCCAGTGGCACTTGTGCAGATATCACTCGTCGACACCTCCTACTCTTTGCAATTGCTTAAAGAGCCTTATCTTCTGTACAAGATGGAACTTGATTCATTTGCATTTTCCCCTTTTCCAAGCAACAAGTAGTAAAAGCCAGAAACTCTCTGAGACTTAACTATTTCACGTGTTCCCTGTCACTGTTATTTGTACCCTCTCACTTAAGTTAGACATAATAAGCGTATTTTTTCAGAGAGAATAACACTTTGAAGAAACTCTGCATGTTTGTCTCTGACGATTTCACTACTTTAGCTTTGTTTAGCTTTGTTCAGCATGGTCCAGAGGTCTTCAGTGGATTTATTTTCCTTTTTATGGTGTTATAACATTTTTTGTATTATTGGTGTTTCTATAATACAAAAAACCACCTGTAAAGTTAACAAGAATCAAAGGGCATCAGATATTCTTGAAGCTATTCCAACGTCTATTACTCTCAATGTCTTATTTATTATTCTCCACAGATTATGTATTGCTATTCTTAATCAAAGGGTGGAAAAGGTCTGTACCATAGAGGCTTAAATTACCTCTTTGTTCCTGGGGGAATTGTTTTAACTTTTGCTTAAATAGGATTTTCATATTGTATATCCTAAGATTTTAAAATAATGTAGGTAATCCATAGGTACAGAGAGCTCACAAGAACAAGTAATATTCTGTACCAATTCATACAGATTAATTGGAGTAGACAGAAAAAAAATTAAAATAAACCTGCCATGTTGAGGCTTTCTGCATACCAGACTGCTCAGCTCTGAAGTTCATAAGATGGTGAAAGCAGAAACAAGGTCCTATAGCTTTTTTCTTTGTTGACAATGAAATTTGGGAGCTGATTTCTGTCTAGTCATTCCACTGATTCTGCACACCAGTAAACTACAGAAGGCAGAAGGCATGTACACACGCCATCAAATGTAAGTCCTTCTTCTGTCATCTATTTTCTGCACATCTCTGAAGTGAGTGGTGCTGTGTCTCAGGTGTCACTCAGCATAAATGCTCCAGCTGCCTCCATCATCACAGCAGGATTTTTAAATTAATCATAGAAGGCTGCATTAACCACCCCTTCATGGAGCACCTTCTTCCTTCCATCATTGATACTATCTTTTTTCAGACAGTCTCACTCCATGAAACACAATGTTAATCACATATGTTTGATTTCTGTATCTAGAGCTTTGCTGGCTTGAATATTTAATTGTTTTGCTACACTACATAATGATGTCTCAGAGACTCATCTTAGGAATTATTTTTAAATTACCTGATACTTCAAAATTTTTTTCATTTTAAAACACTTAACGTAGGAACTCTAATCTTGTATGTCATCCTACACTACCTACCAACAACTTGCTCATTCCCATCACTAGTGTGGCTCAGCAGTTGTACTACTTCCATGGATTAAATATGGATTTAAGACCATACAAACTTAACTGCTAACTTTTTTCTTGAAAACGTATTAATAGGCCTGGGAATTATCCATAATGGGGTAAATTGTTAGATGTGGAGACCAGTGATGAGTGCATTCCTCAGGGGTTCATATTGAGACCGGTGCTGTTTAACATCTTTGTCAGTGTCACGGACAGTGGGATCAAATGCGCGCTCAGCAAGATTGCTGACATCAAGTTGTGTGGTGCAGTCAACATGCTGGATGGAAGGGATGCCATCCAGAAGGCCTGAAGAGTGAGCCCACGTGAAGCTCATGAAGTTCAATGCCAGTTGTAAGGTCCTGCACCTGGACTGGGACAGTCCCGACTAAAAATACAGGCAGAGCAGAGAATGGTTTAAGAACAGCCCTGGAGAGAAGGATTTGGGCTGTACTAGTGATGAGAAACCCAACACTGGCCCAGAGAAGTTGTGGGTGCCCCATCCCTGGAAGTGTTCAAGGCCAGGTCAGATGGCCTTTGAGCAATTTGGTCTAGTGAAAATGTCCCTGCCCATGAGGGTTGGAGCTAGATAATCTATAAGATCCCTAACCAGCCAAACCATTTTGTGGTGAAAAGCAGCTAGCAATGAATTTAAGGTAAAATGGGATAACAGTGTTATCTTTTCACTGATTAAATAACTCAGTAAAACTCTTTACTGGGTTATTTAAGTGCTTTCATAAGAGGCAAAGAGTGACAGGATTTTAAGGAGTAGTCAGAATCTGCTTGGTATTCAAAAGGCTGACACATTTGAGCAAATCGTTGTCCTTGTTGTCTCCAGTCAGACTAAATGGTGATAGGCTCAGAGCTGACATTCATAATATAAGGCTATAAAATATGTTTACAGGCTCACTGAGTCCAACTTGTTGTTGTAAGCAAAACATCAGAGAGGTCCTTTCCCCAAAGTTATCAAGTTCCCATCTCCTAATAATTAGATGTGTTGTTCACTGTCCTTTAATTACAACCTCAGTGACACTGCAGAAAACCAATTCCTTCTTTGTTGACATTGCTTTAATTCATGGAAAAATAATACACCTTTGGGTGGAACATGCACAGGTTTCTCCCCCTCAGTTACTGTAATAAATCTCTTCTAATACTGCAACAAGATGCAGTTAAAGTGTGCATTACAAGACCATAGGATTTCTACTATAATTTGTGGTAATGGTGTATGCCCAGCAATTAGTATATTTTTGTAAGAGGATATTTATTCATTGTAATACAGCTTTGTAAAGAAATACAATCAAGAAGACAAAATAATGACTCTTTTAATAGTAAATAAATTCTTCATAAGTCACTGAATCTTTTTACAAAACAAAGTCAGAAACATGTCTTTGATCCCTGATATAAAAATAGTGATCTTTAAAGATTTCCAGGTGAGACAAAGGTGTTGCTCAGAGAATTTCTGTCACACAGAGGCACAATAGTCCATAAAGAACTTCAGTCTTCCTGGGCTAACAATTGGGAAAAGCAAGATTTAGGGTATATATGCAATTTTTGTTTATCTATTTGATTTTCCTCTATAAGTGTGGTTTCAGTCCAGGATGGTAAATAGAAGTTGAAATTGAATAAGTCATAAATTCCTAAGTAAATAAATGTGTCTGATTTCAGTGGGGCTGACTTGTTAAGTGTTTATACCCTGAGAGCTTGATTTGCCTGGAGTAGCAGACCTACAGAATTTACCTATGCTGGAAATGGCATAAGGTGTGACAACTCTGAGGTGCTTCAAAGTGGCCAGAGGAAGGAAGAGGCCAGAGGAAAAGATTTTTCTCATCTGGCTTTCATGATGAGAAGTTATTTCAGGTGGTGTTCTAAAATAGATATTCAGTGATCTGACTTATCTTGCAATCATTACCACTTTGTTTTGGACTTTTTTCTTTCTTTACTCTTTACTCAATGTTACCTGAACCTGAGAAGGAGGGGAAATTTTCATTCTCATTTAGCTTCTTATACAACCAGACACATTTTTTCCTTATTTCAAATTTTCAGAAAGGCTTGGTTACCTATTTCTCTACATTACAAACATTTTCCTGCATCATTCTTGCTGATTGTCTTTCTCTCAACATTTTTTCTATGATTCCTATTTCCGTAATATGTTAAACTGAGGCTTCTTCAGTGTTAATATGACTCACCCATCCATTTGTGGAGCTCATTCTCTAGAATCCCCTTCTTCTGCACACTTCAAAGAATCACAGACTATTCTGAATTGGAAGGCATCAGCAAGGATCAAGTCCAAATCCTGGCTCTGCACACCCCAAGAGTCACACCATGTACCTGAGAGTGTTGTCCAAACTTTTCTTTAACTCTGGCAGACTTGGTGCTCTGACCACTTCTCTGGGGAGCCTGTTCCAGTGCTCAACCACTCTTAGGGTAAAGAATCTTTTTTCTGATATCTAATGTAAAACTTCCTTGACACAGTTTCAGACCATTCCCTCTGGTCCTGTCACTGGTCACCAAAGAGAAGAGATCAGGATCTGCCCCTCATCTTCTCCTCATGAGGATATTGTAGACTGCAATAAGGTCTTCTCTTCCCCAAGGGGAAAGGCCAAAGTGACATCAGCTGCTCCTCAAAATGCCTTCCCCTCAAGGCCCTTCACCATTTTCATTGCCCTCCTTTGGACACTGTCTAATAGCTTCATGTCTTTTTTATATTGTGGCACTCAAAACTGCCCCCAGCACTCAAGGTGAGGCTGCCCCAGTGCAGAGCAGAGTGGGACAATCCCCTCCCTGGTGATGCTGTGCCTGATGCACTCCAGCACACATTTGGCCCTCCTGGCTGCCAGGGTACTGCTGACTGGTGTTCAACTTGCCATCAATCAGGACCCCCATGGCCCTTTCCACCATACTTCTTTCCAGTATCTCATTCCCCAGTCTGTCTGTGCATCCCAGGTGCAGAATCTGGCCCTTTCTTTGCCTTTGTAAACCTCATACAGTTGGTGATTGCCCAGCCTTCTAATTTATCAAAGTCTCTCTTCAGTGCCACTCTGTCTTCAGTGCCGCTCTGTTTCACTTAATCACCTGTCTTCTAAATGATTACTTCATCTCTTCATGCCACCTTTTACTGAAACCACCTCTTAATCTTTCCCATCAAACTTCCCCTGCAGAGAGAAAAGCCCAACTCTACCTTCAGATGATTCTTTTACCTCCACTTTTCCCCCTCTCCCAAAAGTCCCTAATTTCTCATAAACTAGTGCTTTCACAAATCACTGCCTAGTGACTTTTTTGAGAGTAATGCAACACTCCTCTTGATTGACAAAGAGTCTTTGTCTTATAACTCTTGGTAGGAGACTTTTTTTTTGTGATGATCAATCTACTTAACACAAAGTAAGAGACCATTGTTGCTGGGTTTTATTTTGATGACAACAGTTTTACCTTCTGAACAGTTTCAGGCAGTGTGCTGTATCATAGCTGGTCCATTGTTTTATTTCCTCCAATTTTGATATGATGAAAGAACACAGACAATGAGATAATATAGAACAAATAATTTTATTAGGCTATGTTGTTAATTAGGGGGTTTATGTTTACACATTTCTGTACAGAGTGGAATATTCCCATTGAGTAGAACGGTGCTTTTATCTATCACTCACTGTCAGTCATAAAATATTTTTGGTTATTATTAACAAAGGTCCTTTTCTGAGCTGCAAAGGACAGTCAGTTATAAAACTATAATTAATAGCAAACCATCTGTATCTTAAAATTTTTTGGATGTATTTTTATGTTTTATGCAGTAATGATAATTGTTGTTGTGCAAGTCTGCATGCAAGTTGAGGTACATTAAAACCTTAAAAAAAAAAGGCTACTCTGACATTTGCTGTTACTTTTTGATTCTGTTACTTTTCAAGTCTGTTTCTTGTTAATTTATGCTATTCTATTGCAAACAGCCTGGGTCTTAACTTATGCTTTCTTAACAGGTGGATAATATGAGCAAAATATGAGAAAAGGCACATTAGAGGCATGACTGTTCAAACTGTTGTTTCTTTGGGGACTGAGCAGTCCTTCCCCTCCAGCATCTCCCCAAGAGGTTAGTGCTCCAACTTGTCCCATGTACTGCCCTCTGGAGCAGTCAGAAGTCTTTGATTAGCCTAGTCAGATTTCTTTGACACTTCCTTCTGGATCATTTGGGGACACAAGCTATGGGGCTCAATGGCAGAAGAAAGTGCTAGGAAAGGAACTGCTGTTGATTGAGTAGCAGTGCTAGAAATACCAGTTGACATCTCATTTAATATATTCTATTACTATTGAACAGATGTACTCAACTATTTGCTACTGTTGAGTTTTAGTCCCTGTTACCAAAGTAAATACTTCCCTCTTCCTCAAAGAAAGTAAGAGGTATAAGTCCTTTGTTTTCACTTCTGCAAAATTGTCAACTTTCCCAACGACATTCATGTGTTGTCCTGGTTGGATTCACATTTCCTTTACAAACACACCACTGACCCACTTGAATTATCATCCAATCATAGAATAGTTGGGGCTGGAAAACACCTTAAAGATTATCTAGTTCCAGTCCCCCTGTCACTGGCAGAGATACTGTCAACCCTACTACTGGCAGGACAAATGGAACTAGATGATCTTCAGAGGTATTCGATGAGATCTAAACCCCATCCCACCTGGGCAGCTACTTTCAGGGATGAGGCATCCACAACTTCTCTGGGCAATCTGTTCCAGTGTCTCCTCACAGTAAAGAATTACTTCCTTATATCTAAGCCTAGTTTCTTTCAGTTTAAAGCCATTCCCTCTTGTCCTATGCCCTTGTAAAAAATCCTTCTCCATTTTTTTGTAGGCCTCCTTGAGTAACTGAAAAGCTGTTATAGGATCTCCCTGGAGTACTTTTTTTTCAAGGCTAAACAACCCCAATTCTTTCCACTTTCTTAATAGGAGAGGTGCTCCAGCCCTCTGATCATCTTTGCAGCCTTTCTCTGGACTTGCTACACCACGTCCCCATCCTTCCTATGCTGGGGCCCCATAGCTGTATGTAATGTGCCAAGTGGGGTTTCACAAGAACAGAATAAAGGGAGACCATCACTTTCCTTGACCTGCTTTTAATGCAGCCCAGGATATGGTGGCTTTCTGGGCTGCAAGCATACACTGCTGAGATATGTTGAACTTCTTGTCAACCAGCATCCCCAAAACTTTCTCCTTCAGACGGCTCTCAATCCATCCTCTGCCCAACTTTTATGTGCTTGGGATTGCCCCAACCCCAGTTCAGGACCTTGCACTTGGCCCTGTTGAACTTCATAAGGTCCTCCTGGGCCCACCTCTCAAACCTGTCCTTGTCCCTCTGGATGACATCCCTTCCCTGCGGTGTGCTGACCACACCACACAGCTTGGTGCCAGCAGCTAACTTGCTCAGGGTGCCCTCAGTCCCACTCTCCATGGCACTGATGAAGATGTTGATCAGTGCTGGTCCCAGTGATGGCCCTGAGGATTGACATCGGTCTCCACTTGGACATAGAGATGTTCACCACAGCTCTTTCAGTGCCACCATCCAGCCAATTCCACTGAGTGGTCCATCTATCAAATACATGTCTTTCCAATTCATAGACAGGACATTCTGTGGGATGGGGTTAAATGTAGTCTGTCCCCTTTTCGATCCCAAATCTCCCCAAAAGTCATGAAATCATCAGACTAGACAGATGCGCTTAACTATGATTTTAAAACCATCATCAATTTGCACTCCAGTTTTCTGCTGTCAACTTCAGAGTGATTTCACCTGCCAGATAAATAAAGGAGATCCACCAGAAACAAACAAATACCTTCCCATATAGTGTCTCACTGAGGTCTCCCAATGGCATACCCAAAAGTTGAATTTTCTACCATGAAGTTGTCAAGTAAAACACATACTGAATTGTCATATTTCTTGATTAAGACCCTGACCAAAATCAGAGTATGTTTCACTAGATTTTCAAGTAGGCAAATAAAGTAAGAGGTCCAAATAATAGTTAACAATACTACCTGTATTACAGGTCAGATTCTTCCATCTATAATTGTCTGCTTTCCCACTCCTCATTACATACTATTTCCATTTCCAATATAATGAGTTTTAAAAATATATTTTGCTACTTAATTTCATTGATGGTAAAAGATAATGCATTTTCATAGCAATGTTAAAATCTCTTAAATGTTTTATGCCATAATGGAAGACTTAGTAAGACTATGTATATTTAAGCTACAAACATTTGGACTAGTGTTTAATGTTTTATTTCACTTTGAAATGCAGATCACACTCTATTCATTCATATTTTATTTCTATTCTGACAGATATTCTGCAATGTTTTTCAGGAAGTAATCTTGAGACACAAACTTATCATTATTGGATAGGTACCCAAAAAAGTGCATATGTGCTGTATAAATATTCAAGATGATCAATTAATAAACAAAGAACACAAGAATAACTGTGCTGGACCAGACCAAAATGATAGATAGAACAGGATACCAAGTGAAAAATTATGAAAACGGGACAAGTGAGTAGTCATGCTTTTCCCAAATGTTGCAGCAGACTGATTACTTGCAATGTGGGCAGTTCATGGGCACTGTGTACTCTGTGACCCTATAGATATCTGAACTTTTCCAGTTTGGCCTTCCACCCGGGCAAGCTTTAGCTTTCAAAAAACCCTTTCACAACTAGTGCTTAACGTTAACACACGCTGTATGAAAAAAACATTTGTCTTTTTTTGTCTCATTTTGTCTCTTTTGACCCAGCCACTTATGGAGAGACACAATGAGCAAGTGATGTCTATTCACCCTTACCATGCCACTCCCAATTTTTTATGAATTTATTATATATCCCCTCAATGGTCTGTTTTCCAGGCTAAAGTTTCCTAGCCTGTATAATTGTTCCTCCCCTGGAAGTCATTCATACCTTTGATTACCTTTATTGATCATCTCTCTATCTACTACAGCTCTTCTATATCCCTTTTTTTGAGGTGGGAGAATCAGGGCTGCCTGGAACATTTACGATGCAAGGACAAAGCAACACCTTGATAATCACAAGCATTATTTCTCAAACAATTTTACTGTTTACTTTTATTAAAACATTTATTTCTCTTGATTCCTTATTACAAGCCAGGATTTGAAATTCTAGATTGACTAATGAATACTGCTTTTGGCATAGCAAATTCAAGTTTGTTTTTAAGTGATAGAGCTCCAGGCTAGAATATGATTTCAAGCTAGGTTTGGCTATGCTGAAACCAGACAACATAGATCCAGTTCTACCTTTGAATGTTTAGATAATAATGATTCATGATAATAGAGGTTGTCTAGAGCAGTTCAACTCCAGCTCACTAAAGAATTTATTATAAAATATGTTAAACAGGGTCATAGACTCAAGTGAGTCATAGATGCTAATGGACCCAGGCCGTCCAATGTACTAAGGAGCAATGTGAGTGAGACATGTCCTCTTCAAGGAGTCCAAGCTCTGTCGATAGCCCAGCCAGGACCACTCTTTTTCAGAGTGTGCTGTTTCACCTTGCTGTGCTATCAAACAGCAAGGTGAAACA
>JAYDZK010000113.1:108335789-108381136 GCA_034509185.1 Euphonia xanthogaster
CCTTGCTGTGCTATCAAACAGCAAGGTGAAACAGCACACTCTGAAAAAGAGTGACAGATCTTTCCCTTTTCCATATTCTGATGCAATTACTCAAAAAAAATATTTTGTGTAATTTCATCCCAGACATCTGACAGACCATTCATGAATTTAGACTGACTCAGGTCTTTCTGTAAGTTATGAAAGAATTTTGCTCCATTTTTTATTGAACTGCTATAGTTCTATTAGACTTATAACTTAATGGCATATTTTACCCTTTTTTGTGCTAGAAGTGTAATTATCTTTCACAGGTTTTTGAATATATTTAAGAAACAGATATTTATCCTATAATTAATAATATTATTTTAAAATTAAATATTTCATCAGATAATTCTCAACATGGTACATATATCAATTTAATAAATTCATTTCTGATCATAATATTTCATGACTTGTCAACACACAGAAGTTTCAAAAAATAGACATTTTTCTTTAATAAAATCAATTGGTGCTTCTATTTTACAACGGTTTTTTACTTTAGGCATTCTTATGTTTCTTGGCTTCTTTACTGGACCATTTTGCAAATTTAAAACTCTGGCAAGGCTTCATTATTTTTACTATCTGCTTTTAATTACACATAACTTTATTTCCATAACAAGCTTTAAAAAATTGTGCAGGGAGTCCAAAGTGGGCATGTATTTTAATGAACATTCATTTATTTCTATGCATAACTTGAAAAATGAAAGCAATGAGAAAAAATGTCAGTTCAACATTTCAACTGAAAATTTGAATTAAAAAATGTAAAGAGCTTGAGGGTGACATTTTGCAACGTGTGAATAATTTGGAGTATTTGGTGCTTATCGCATTGCTATAACAAGAAAAATATTTCTCCTAACCTTTGACTTCAACAATAAATAAATCAATTAAACAATAGAACAAGAGTTTGAATTTTATTTAATTTGGAACTGTGAAATAACCAGACACAATAATCTCAGTATAAGACCATAACCTGTGCCTAATAAAATGTTACCAAATAAGCACATTTCTTTCCAAAAGAAGTAACATCATCTAACAAGTTTCTTCTAAATAAAAGTCTAAATAAAAGTTTAAAAAGATGCTATTGAAAATCTCTTAGAATCACTCTGAAACTCCAGAATGAATTGTCAGTTACAATTTTAAATGTGTAATGGAGATTGATACATCTTCAAGGCAGTGACTTCTTTCTTGCTGGACAGGTTTGAGTTACCATGAGTACTCCACCCATGCATATATGAAAGATTAGCAAGGAAAAGAATTGCTCAAAAATATAAGCTAGGTCTGCATTAGTAAGTGAATGACATGCACTGAGAGTGACATTGCTTTGAGAGGAAACAATCGAAAATTCTCTGCACTGAATCAGCAAAAAAAGGTCTGAACTTTTCCCATGATCTTTGAGAATGGGGATAGCATTAGACTGAGTTCAGTGCACACACTAACATTAAACTCCTCTCAGGCTTTTCCATTCAAAGATAGACAGAAATTTGTGTAAATGGAGTCAGGACTATGTTTACTTTCCAGCTGACATACAAGTTGCATCTGTTTAGAGGAACATCAATAACACTGCAGTCAGAGGAGCTGTTGAATGTGTTGCAATCAGATTTTGCAAGACATGGGAATCATGCTGGAAAAGCCTGTGATAAGACAGGACCTACACAGAGCGTTGTTCCCAGGAAAGAGCTGATGACAGTGGGCAGCTGCATGTGACACAGGGGGTCAACAAAGGGAGAAGCTGCCTCTATGTGCTACAAAACCAGAGATGTCACTGGGAGGGGACAGGCAAAGGGGGCCAGAAGGGTGAGCAAGCCTTTACTCAGCACGTGTGACTTGACAGGTCTGTACAGGCTGTAGATGAATCCTTCGAAACTACAACTTCCTTGTCAAGGAATGAACAAGTGACAACGAACGTTTGGGAGGTGCCGCGTTGGAATCGTGCATCTTTTCCTTGCAATCAATTAGCTGCAATTTGCCCCAGGAATGGGCTAACCACAGTCCAGTTTTATCTAGTGAATGACTAGATGCCGCCTCTTGAAGTCAGCTGGCTGTGTAAAGGGTGAGGACCCATGTGGATATTTACAATTAAATCTGTAGCATGGTAGCACAGCAATAGTAACGTTATATTGCACACAGGACACAATGTCAGAGTCATGTTTCATGCAGCCCAGCTGACACCCAATAGCAGGAATATGAGTGGTGCCAGCACCATGAGAGAAAAATTTTAAAGATGAGCTGAAGTGAGGCAATAAGAAAACTTCAAAGGTCTTTAGCCTACAGTGTAGCCCCCACAATGACAAATCCCTGTTCTGCATCATGGCTGAGGTGAATATACTCTGATGTCTCCTAAACGGAAACCAGATATAATCAGGCCTTTGAACTGTTCTACCCCATGAAGCTGATGTGTGAGAAACTGACTTTTTTTTACCAGGAGTTAATGATGCTTTTAAATTATATTGTATATAATTAAAATCATATTGTATTATATTATAAATTAAAATGTTGCTCCATAAAATATTTACCTTTATGTTTTTTCCTCTTATTATCACACTATAGTGATGGATGAGTACCTGTCTTACTCTATTACTTCCTCAAGAAAGGATCATTTTAGGTAACAGCAAAGATTTCTGTAGTCAGCAATCACAGCAATTTATGTGACTGACTTGTGGCTGATATGTGCACAATCTGTAATAAAGCTTTTAGTCAAATGAGGCTCAGCTAGCCCTCTCATTAGAAAGGAGCACTTGATGAGTGAAGTGCATTTACTCTTTCTTTACTTTCTGATTTCTGTTGGCTAAACCCTCAAGACTCCATGATCCCTGAGCCTTTTGTTTCACTCTTCTATTCATAATCTCCATGAAAATCCCTCCCTCACATCTCAGGACATGCTCCATCAGTGGAGATCTCTGGCCAACACAATGCTGAGATTGACTCTGTAGCTCTGCCATTAGTGTGGGTTCAGCTGCTGACTTCATCAGATGGTTCCTAACCACCACAAGTACGTTCAGGTAACACAAGGTGTATAAAAGCCTTCCATGTTCATTTCATGCCATTTCACCAGCAATAGTACAGAGAGTCTTTGAATTCCATGCTCACTCTTCCTGTAGCACTTAGAGGCAAAGCTTAAGGTCATGTTTGAGGATCCTAAAGGAACAATGAGCAGCCTAAACTGACAACTCAGAAGTATTCAAGAAGAAAACTTAGCAGTTAATCCATGGCTGTAAAGAGGATTAGGAAGCCATCTATTTGCTGTTTGAATTTCCTCTTCAGGTTGCGTGCTTCAACCAATTCTTTCTCATAAAATGTGGGAAGGCAAGGTATAATTACCCATCCATAGTACTCAAGCCATAGTACTTACTCTATGAGGCATTACCCTAGTATTTAAATTCATTTTCTGCCTCTTTTCTGCACTACCCCTGGGAGTGCCCAAGGTTATTAGTATTAACTCTCTGCAGTGAGAAGGTTTCGGGTGCCTGATGATTTTTCCATCAGTCTGGAAATTGGGAGGCTAAGCCTTGAATTCTATCCCAAAGAATACAATGTATATATTTCATGTTTACTTGGGAATGGAGACTACCCACTCATCCTTCAAATCTGTGTTTTGTGTACCAAGGAATCTCTTATAAGAGACCTTAAGTAGGAACTCACAGAGCTGACTCAGGGTTTCTCAGAGATCTCATGCTACTAAATTGCCTTTCCATATCCAGCCTAACTTTCCTCAAACCTCAGTGACAATGGTGGGTATGCAAACAAATTTTCACCGCATCTATTTTCCAGATTTGAAATACAGTAGACTGAATGCTTTAAAAATATTGACCTAATCACAATCATTTATTTTTACAAAGAGATTTCCAGCATCCTGTGGCTCTCAAGGCTCTTATGCTGTTGCTGCTCTTTACAAACTGCTGACAAAACACAGACCTCAGCTGGAGTACTTAACAGTGTAATCTAAACCTTGATGCAGCCAAGCAATTTGGGGAAAAGAAAGCAATAGCACAGCTATTCTCCTTCTGCTGTTCAAATTCCTGTGTTGGGTCTCATGGAAGATGATGAACAGGAGAGGAGAAAGGGAAGGACAATGACGACAATAAAAGTGTTCTCCTACTGTTGTATTGCTAGATATTGCACAGCTCAGCATGACCCAATACTTCTAGTAGATATGAAATCTCTGAACTTTCCTTTGTCTTCTGCTCCATCATGTCTTTATGGGCATGTAGACCTGTCCCTAGGGGAAAAGCCTGCTCTGATTACAGCCCATGTGTCAAGTGAGACACTGTACATGACTTCTGAAATTACTATCTAAACCCTTGGTAGCTTCCCTTGGAGAGAGGATTCTTCCAGTGTCCCTCCCCATATCTTCAGGAGAACTCAGGCCTGACCTTAGCAATTCACATAAACAGGATGTATGGAAATGCATGCCTCTTTAACCTTCTTGTCCTCCAGTGTACAACATAATGAATGCTGTAAGAAGGATTGATTTGTCTACTTTGAAACTTAGAATTGGTCCTGAAGGGCAGGTTTCACTCAGGTCAAAAGACATGAGCTGCCTTTCCCTGTCTCTATCTTATGTAGAAAACAGTCTCATCTCCTCTTCTCAGCTTTGCTCCTCAGAGAAAACAGAAGTGGGTGTGGAAGGGAAAGTAGTGAAGATGTCTGGGAAAGAAAACAATGGATTGCTAAGGGTAAATTTCCTATGTTTTAGCTGTGTTCTTGCAATAATTGCTATGAGCCCTGCAGGATACAACAAAGCACTGAAATTCATTGGTGCTTCAAAGCTCAGACGAGATGGTTACTAGAGTGAGAGGGAGGAGCTAAAGGTTTTCATTAATAGATAGATATATAGAGCAAGTCTATGCTTCAGAATTGATCAGAAATATCGGTAAAATTTCTTTTTTTTTTGATCATATGTAATACTTGATTCCTTAGCAAGAATTCATTTTCTGTCCTCTCCTTTCTGTTTCTTGAGCAATTACTTATTGATAAATTTCAGGCATCTACAGATATTTAGTACTATTTAATACACTTTTATGGTCAATTTTCACCCAGGTGAATCTGAAATCAGTATGTTTAGCATTAATGCTTTCAGATAAATAAAGCTGCATCCTTAATACACTGGCAAGTTACTTAAAGCTACAGAAAAGGGTGCAGGAAATACTTGACACTGTAGGCATGCAAGCAGCATCTCCAAAGCCTGTCACTTGCTGTCTCCACTGGTAGTAGCTGCATTCCTGCATCATTACATTACCACCAGCAAAGACCTGTTGGCACCTACAAGTCTGACGTGAGGACTGCCTGTAATGCCACCAGGCTTTTGTCATACCTGTGCCTCCCGTGTTCGTTTGCCAGACTGGGAATGTGGATCTGGTGATGGCTGTAGGCTTAGGCAAAACAGGAAACTGTCTAGGTCACTAGGCTGCCAATTAATCCCTGCGCTGTGTGGGTGCCAGGGAAAGGGCATCAGATTTTCCAGCAGTTGGTATGGCTCAAGTGACCAACCCCTGCTTTTGTTTGGAGCATTTCATATTGTTGTTTCGGCTGACCTGATGGTAGATCAAAAGGAGAGCAACTGCAGTCTCTTTTTCATATTACCTTTCTCCCAGGAGCCATTAAGCTTTAACTCCTGTACTCCAGGTTCCTTTCCTAGCTTTCCTGTGGGTAAGAAAGAGACATAAAGACTCCATCAAAATGTATTTATCAGAAACTTTAAAAAATTCAGTCCCTATAGGGAAATACTAGATAGCAATTCAGAAGCAGTTGGAAGGTCATGTGACATTTGTGGCAGGTATCAGCAATGAGCAAAAGGCTTGTAAAGGAATGGTTAGAAAAACTACAAAAGAAACTCTAACTCGTTATTATGGGAAACTTTTCACAGTGTGGTAGGATGCTTTTCCTTGAGAGTTCCTTCAGCAGTGTTAGACAGGAAGCCAAGAGTCTAGTGATTTTCGCCTTGACTTGGCAGAGAAAATGGAGCAAATTGAAATATTCATTGATATAGGAAGCAAGAAACACTACCTTGAGCATGCAACTGAAATGACAGAAGACTGAGCAGCTGAATGATTTTAGTGGTTTTCAAGCTCATTGCCAGATGGAGAGAAGACTGAGCATAATATTGAGATCAAAGGGCTTTTGAATATTACCAGTCTAGCATTGAATAAAATTGTCCTTCACAGAAAGAGGTCTAGTGGGAGGTAAGTTGGAAAGCAACCAAAGTCTCAAGTTTGTAAAGCAAAGAGCACAGTGCCAGAAATAATCTTTGTTTTTAATTTCTCACATTATTCAAGAGTACAAAATTGGGACACTGTGCTTACTGCCAAATGGTTTATATTTTATCATATGGAATATATTGTACATTTTTATTTAGAATATTCTGCATATAATGCAAAGGAAGTAATTTTTTATGTATTTTAAATATCTGATGTAAAAGATATATGTCCTATACAATCATCTTGGTTTTTGTGCCTTAAGTAAATATAACTCTTAAGAAATAACATATGTTCTGGTTTCCAGAATACTGTTGATTTTTTAAAAGCTGGGAAAACAGGAACATGCCCTTGAAAATCATAAAAAAAGTGGAAAAGGCAAACACTACCTTGATAATAATATAAAGACATAAGCCTAATAAGAATACTTTTAACAGAAAATTAGTTAGTATTTTTTTTAATAAAAAATGATAATTTATTTTACAATATGACAGTATAAAACAACAAGTTTTTATAAAAACTTAAGAGAAAACTCACTAAATTTATTAACATAAAATAAAATATTACAATACATTAAATTAAAAGGAATAGTTGAAGTCAATATGTTAAAGACATTATATCACTGACTCTCAGATAATAGTCCAATTTGCAATTAGATCCCCTTGGGCCAATCTACTTGATAGTCAAAACCACATACACCTGTGAATGTGTTTATGTGATAACAATATGCCTCCTAATATTATCTTAAAATGGATCAATACAAATTCATGTCATTCCTTTACCATGAGTTGTGCCATGAAAACTTTTACCCCTCGTAGCTGTTTTTACACTTTTTCTCTTCATTCATCCTTGCTGCTTTCAATGTGATATCATCTTGGAAGACTGCAGTATGTTCATTGGTGCAATATTTACATCTTTTGTATCTTTGGGGAGAGGATACTCTTTATTATTTTTCTGGTCTCTTTATGGCTGATAGCTGCTGATAATGCAGCAGCACATTCTCTGGAATTGTCTCTTCCCTTTTAGTATTTCGCAGTCTTTCCACAGCTGTGTCATACAGCAAGTTTGCCAGCTTTTGCCAGACAACTTTTTGCCATCTCTTACAAGGCTCTGAAGCATGTTCTGGCTCCTGTTAAGAGCACATATAAACACTCCAAAGAGTCAATGCTTTTTCATGGTCAATGTCCTAAATCCTTATGGGATGGACCTTGTTATTTCTGTTCTTTCCATGGCTTATTTGAGTTTCCGTGTGGTTTTTTTGGAACACCAAAAGACCCGTGCCACATCCTTTGCTCTGAATCCTATCTGTTCAACTTGGGTGATCACAGGGTTGCACTTGCACCACCACTGCCATTGGAGTATCTGCAGGACCATGGAAGTACACAAGGTTTTCCACCACATCAAGGTCAAGCATTTGCTGTATGTTTGTATTTTCTTGTTTGGGGAGAGTTTAATCATTGTGTCGAATATCAGTGTGTTACTCTTGAATTTGAGCAGTTTACTGTTGAGTCTCGTGTAGATCACAGAAAAGTAACTAAGGCATAGTTATTTATATAATAAATGTATACACAGGAGGGGCAGACAGGCATAGAACAGTATAAACAAACAAAGCCATGTGTAGGCACAATGAGAGCCATGCATAACACAGCAGGTTTTGTTGGAAAAGAGGCAGAGGCCCTGGCAGTAATGAACATGAAGAAACACTGGATGTTTTCTCACTTGTATGGTCCTGGACCTCAAATGAATCATCACTAGAACAGGTTGGTTTTTTATTTCATTTTTATACCCAAGCAGACAAAATTTAGAGAGCAGTTGCATTGAACAAAGAAAGAATGCTTGAAAATGCCATGTTAATGCATTGTTCATGGAAGGAGAGTGAAAGCAGTCCTAAATACAGACATTACTGGATCTTCCACACACAGTCACACTGATAATTGTGATACTGATTGATGGGCAGCCATTAAATTCTATATGAGGTTACTTACTGGTTTGTGGCTGTTTGCTCATGAATAGTGCCCTTGTCCTGAAACTTACTTGAAACACCTCACAGGGCAGGAATGTCCATAGTCCATTCTACAGGGACGAAAATGAAGGTATGGAGCCATGAAGTGACTAGTCCAAGGATGTGGTCTGTGCTGAAAAGGCCCAGGAAAAGATTAGGATCAGCTGGGTCCTGATACAGCCTTTGACCCTCAGCTGATTTTTCTTATTTAAAATATTGGATCAAGATTAACTCAAGCCAAATTATTTGCATGTGCTTTATATTGAAAGTAATCATTATGTCTTACTTCTTGGAGAGTGCCACATGGACAAATCCACTGCACAGTTTGTCAGAGAGCTGGGTTACTGAGAAAAGCCTTTTAAAAAACAGCACCAAGGATATAGAGCTGTGGTTTTATAGTCAGCATCCCTTTTGCGGCTTACTTCTCCATCCCGCATGTGCCGTGATGCTTCTTCAGGAAATACTATCCCTCTTCTTGGGTTTGCTGCCTCAGGATGTCCCTTCTCTAGTTCTATTGTAGTTTCATTGCTAAGGTTGCTCCACCAAAAGCCTTACAGCAAAGTGCTGTTCTGTGCCCAAAAACCCTGCTTAGGGATAAAGTAACTAAATAATTTCTTCTGGGGCAGCTTCTCCCTTGGGCCCAGTTGCACACTGGGTCTTGCCTTGTCTGATGATGGGGTAAGACAGACAGTTCGTAGGAAGGCACCGCAGTCTGTCAGCAGCAAGCCAGAGCACCCTGATCCTTCACTGCTCTCATGTGTGGTCAAAGAAGCGTGGGCTTGCCACAGTCTGCAAGACTAGGAAAACTGTCTACCAGAGCTTGAGTCTGTGCTGTGTCCTGGAGCCAACTCTAGCCGGGTAGCCAAGCAGGAAAGGAAATTTGACATCCAGAGTCCCACCTCAAGTCGTGAGATAGCAGGCTGAGCCTACCCACACTCAACCCATGAACAATGACAGGGAATTTGTTCTTTTATTCTATTAACCCATTAGCCCATCCCTCAAAGAAGGAGGAAGAAGGTGGTACAAAATATTAATTTTCTGGGTCTATGATCCCAGTGCTAAAGCATGATATCTGCAAGAAATGTTAAAAAACACCGAGAATTAACCAATATATTTTGCACATATTCCAGATGCTTTATACACTATTCATGTTTTACAATTATTCTATGTGAAACTGCAGATAAACAAAACTCTATGTACAGCCAGGAAACATGACAAAGTACCTAAAAATGTAAGATGCATAACATTAGAGGGGAGTCTGTACTGTGTAACGGAGCAGAAATCCCTGGAGTACTACTGAGTTAGTACTGTTAACTGCATTGGTGGCATGTTATATTCAGACTAATTAGCTGGAAAGCAGTTATGCTGTTTCAAAACCTTACTTAGTGTTTCTTCATGGTGCTATTATGTGCCTGTGAACGTGTTAGCTCAAATATCAACCACTGCATAGCATCATATAGATTTGTTCCTAAGTATGTTGGGTTTTTTAATTTTTGAAATGCAATGTCCTTGTGCCAAACACTTTGTGGAACATTCCAATACAAACCTATATTGAATTATTTCAGGAATGATTTATTATCTCATCATCTAGGTACGGAATACTTTGAACAAATAATATTAGTGATTATTCCTGGTGACAGATTAGGGGCTTATCACCATGTAATAATGAGAATGCTAAGAAGCAAGATTTCAACTCTTTGGAAACAAATGTGCAGATTTTTTGTCAGAAAGCTTGGGGCAAGAAAGAAAGAGGGGCTATTCAGACATTGGAATGTGCTAGATCAGTTTTATTTCTTATTTTATAGCTCTTTAGCTTTAATTGTCAGGCTCCTGTGCTTGCCATGGGCCTTGCTTGCCCAGCTGTGTATTGGAGTCCAATGTTCACTAGTGACCTGTTCTGCTTTGAGTCCTTGCTGTAGTGCTGTGCCTGGGAACATTTTGATAACAGCAGTGGTGATGAGCCTGAGCTGGCAGATGGCCAAAGTGTCACTTCTGGTCCTGTGCTGCTTTCCTGGACAGGCTGGAACTCCAGTGTGAACTTGAGTTGAAGGGACCATTCCCATGGATAAGACATTCTGCATCCGTAGTTATGTCTGTGTTGCAGCAGGTGTACCTCTGAAGGGGTTGTGGCCCAAGGATATGTCCATGCAGGAGAAGATACACTTGGAAGCATCTGTGGTTGTGGATGATCCATGCTGCAGCAGATGCACCTTGTAGCACCAGTGGCTGTGCACGAGGTTGTGCTGGAGCACCTCAAAAAATGTGGCCATGGATAAACCCACGACAGAGCAGGAACACCCCGAAGGGCCTGCAGCCAAGGGTGAGGCCATGTTGGTGCAGGTTCGTTTCTGAAAGGATTTGAGGCTGTGGGTAAGGCCATGCTGGAACAGGTCTGTCTCTGAAGGCATTGGTCCCTGGAGAAGGCCCTGCAGGAACAAGCACCTCCAAGGGATGGTGGCTGTGGATAAATCTGTGCCACAAGCAGGTACACCCCTGAAGAGACAGTGTCTGAGTTGGATGTGGATTCATTCAAAGTGCACAGTGCAGGTACCACTCGAGAGATTGCAGTCTTTGAATGAATCCACATCCAACTCAGATTATCCAGCTGAGATCACTCCAGCTAGGAGAACTTTTATTTCAAGGTGCTATAGAGCTGAAAAGTTTTGTTTGTTTTTACACAAAATCTCTGATTTTTTTAAACAACAAATTGTCCCTGCCCTTCCTGTTCATAGCAGCCTTTCCTGGATTTTTCTTCAACCCCAAATAAATATTTGACTCGCTGCAATTCTTTAATGGCTTTCATTGACTTTTGGCCCCAAAGTGAAGGACAAAGGAACAGAATTACATGATTCCTCATTACATCTTCACAATGATTTGAGTGGAAGCAAGTAAACAGGGACTTTCTAGGTCACCTTTCAGCTCAGCTGCACACCCACATTAGCAGCACCCCAAATGAGGTAGAGAGCATCTGGGAGGTACAATCGCATCTTGACTTCTGCCCATCAGCTACCAAGACTTTATTTCATTATGCATGTCCTGTGATCTTCAGCCTCATGACTGTTTTAAGAATCAGCAGTAGAATCTGTGTTAAACTGCCTAATGGGCAAATTTGGATTGCTTTTGTAAAATACTTTTATGTTAAAACTTTTATGTAGAAAGAATGACAGTATTTGCTGTGAACCTGGAGAGAATGGATGATGCTTCCTTCATAACATCCACCTATAATTTCCAATCTTATAGGAAGTTAGATAGAATTATAGACTCAATAGTAAGAGATGCTTTTTTTTATAAATTAAAGTAGTTCACATAAGATTAGGTTGTGGGCAATATGCTGTAGGTGACTCTGAGTGTTGTGTGACTAGAATCTAAAAATAATTATTATTGAAATTCAAATCATTATTTCGTATCTTCCCTGATAAACTATCTGTCTTCTAGAAAAGCAAGCTGAAGTATTTATAGGCATACTTGCTGGTTATATGGAATGATTATATGGGCATTCCACAGGTATTCCATTAAAGGAATATTACTGATTAAAGTACTGACTCAATTTTATTTTGATATCCTTATAGTATTAGGTCAATAATAGTAGGAACACCCAGGAGTCACCTTCTTCTCATCATGTAGGTCTTATTGTCCTCATGGGATATTAAATTTAAGGTGCAGTCAGTCTGTAACATAATGTCTGTGGTGTTTCATCATGTGACCTACAAATATAAAAACAGAATCCATAAAATATATAAATGACAGTTACATTTATCTTCTAGCTAAGTGGGAATAATTATGTGAATTAGTGTGAATAATTTTGTGAATTAGTGCAAATTCTTTTCCTCTGTTGAAATGTGACCTTTGATCTTGGGTAACCACTCCCATGTGAACATCACAGCGCAAATATCACAGAGGATGGTGTAAAGTTTCTCCCTCCTACTGCCCTGATGCCTGCAAAGCCCCTTATTTGCCTGCACAAATATTTTTTTAATGTTTCATATATTTTCTCTGGCATGAATTTTGCATATTTTTCCTAGCAATTTGACTCCTCATCCATATGCTTTAGCAAACTTATTCAGAGCTTATTTAGGGCAGGTAAACAGGTGGAAAACCACACTTTATACCAAATTGCTGTGCATGGTCATAGGGGGTACACTTGGCTCCTCAACATCAGCTCATCTGAGCAGACCTCAGGGCTTTACTGTGTTCACCTGCTTAGCACAGACAAATCAGCCTGCTGCAGATGTCGGGGTATGGGACTGCCCAAGCCCACCAGATTGAGCTTGACTCAGCTCCCAAATTCTTGCTCTTCCTCACAGCCTCAATCTCAAGAGCTTTCAAGCTGTACAGATCATCTTTCAAAGACAAGCTTGATTTGAATCATACTGGCATATTTTTGGCAAGGGTTCAGAACCTCATCAATCTTTATCAAGCATGAGAAAGAGCCACTTATCCAGACAAAATGACAGCCAGCCACATGTGATTAGCTGCCTTAGCTGATTGCTGGGCAGTCACTCAGGTCCAAGGCATACAAAAGGACTTCCCTCTCTCTCCGTTAAAAACTTTCTCAAAAACACAGAGCACACTCTCATTCCAGCAGCAGATATTAGGATCTCTCGTGTTCTCAGTTACCAGTGAGACACCATTAATATGATCACCTTTTTTTCCCTTTGCAGTGATATTCCAGCATCAGTCTTCTCAGAAACCTCCTCCAGGTAAATGCATTTGGTTTCTCCCTCTGGTAGGTTTTAAAATAGAGAAATTTGTGTATCCAATGCAAAAGCCAAATCAGTTTAAGCAGTCTTTGGCTTCTTATGAATAACAGCATTAGCAGAATGTAAGGAAAAAACACAGATATGTCCCCTGGGGAGAGATATAGACAAAGGAGCCACATGTGAGCCTGGTACTCATGTTGCCTAATGTAACTTTGGAAAACAATTAGGCACAACACTCACAAATGTGAGAAAAATAGAATATTTTTTTTTAATTGTCAAATACATGAAGTGTAAAAGATGCTTTAAATTTAATCTAATGAACTTTTCTGGAGATTCTGTACTGGAAGCACAGATTTATCTTAGTTCCAGTGGAAGAAAAGCATTATGTCAGTTTTACTTAGAAAGACACTCCCTAGTTTATCATACCATAACCAAATAAGCTTGAGAACTACTAATCAGTAGGTGTCTATTATACAGCAAAGCATCAGCCTTAGCATGTACAATGCCTTCGGCATTCAACAGGGCATATACTGGAAATAAGAATTCCTTTGTCATTTGGCCAGGGAAGCAATTATCTTCGTAGTTCATGATTTGTGTAATAATCAGTTAAAATAAGGTGTGTCATGGGCAGAAGCTTGTGAAAAAATAAAAGTTCTGGTTCTTATTTAGCACCTTTAACTTCTTAAGTACTTGCAAATTCCTGAAAACACTGACTGCCTATTCATATAACACAGTTTCTCTTTATGCAGTAGTTCTGCTCCCTCCTTTCCCCTCCAAAATACACAACTTCAAAAGAAAAGTAGAAATCTCCAGTCACAGTTTTCAAAATTCCTCACATTCCAGTTTTCTTTTTCCAATTCCACGTATGCACATATGGACATGTTCACAGGTTTATGCATGACATCAACTCCTTGCTCCTATTTCCATACTAGCATGACAAACATTTCAGGTCAGATCTGTGAGCCAGACATGTCCAGTGAGCTCTAGCTCACCTTTTAATACCCTCAGGAGGCAAGATGTCCCTGAGAGACCTCTCTGCTCCCTGTTTCTCTCCCTCCTTTCCCTTTTTTTCCAGAGGAAGAAGTGACACATGTGCTGTGGACAACACTATTAGCAAATTGTGCCATCTTGTTATGCTGCTTATTTAGAGCTATTTACACTAAATAAGGTATAAACTATTACAAGCACTACTTATTTAGTGCTTATTTAATCTCCACCCATCTGAATGGAGTTACCGGGCATGCAGGCTATGATAGTCCACACACATTTGAGTCCAAGGTCAGGTAACTTATACTTAATTTCTTTATATAGCATTTGCTACATATTACAACAGCATTTTTGCTGTTAGTAGCAAAAAAAGGCTTCACTAATGGGATGATACCAAGTAATAGAAACTACTCCTATACATTATTTTCCCATGGCATCATTTTACTGAACAGAAAAGTACAAATAACTGATATAGAATACTTAATAGATCAAGCTAGGACGTCTCATGATTGCTCTGATTAAAACTGTCTTGAGCATTGCAAGTGTCATATAACCCATAAGACCCAAAATAGAAATGATCTCACAACTGAGAGTTTAAAGAATTTAAAGTTTTTATTTATTTCAAATAACATTATTTTTCCATCCATTCCAAGGCTGTATTTGTTAGGATGAGCCCCCGGCCTAATGAATCAAGACCATCTCATGCACCCCTTCCTGAGATTCCAAGAAACTTCTACTTTCTCTTCCAAGCTGATCTCACTTACTGAAGCTGTTCTGATGACGTCATGAAAAATCATTTTGAACATGCTATTTTCTGTAGGACCTCTAGAAAACTGTACCCTTGCCAAAAGCCCAGATGTAACACAGTGAGGAGAACATGCATATAAACATATATGCAAAATGGCAGGAAGAAGAGTTAGCTATTATCATTTGAATTCTTCTACATTATATTGTTGAACTGAAAAAAAAAAATTAAAGACAGATCCTTCTGCTCAGAAAGTGATAGAAAGTGCCATGCAAAATATAGTAATACAATACTTTTCCAATTACATAGTTCATATGTCAGAACTGAATAAGAAATTAATTAGTTGATTTAGAGAAAAAGAGGAATCTTTGTGGTCTTCTAATCTAATACGAATAGCCAAGATCATGCACAAGCTGAACAAAGGGAATCGCACCTGGAATCAGAATCATCTTAAAATATCTTATTTGATTTATTACAACTTTATTTTTAGTCTACTAAAAATTCATACAAATCTTTCTCATTGGTATCAAAAGTATTCAATGCATTTGCATTTCCACACATATTCCATCATCCTGAAAGGCTGAGTCCTGCAAAGCCACAAAACACAGAAACAGTTTCTGTTTACCTATTCATGGG
Source organism: Euphonia xanthogaster (assembly GCA_034509185.1). Taxonomy (NCBI): domain Eukaryota; kingdom Metazoa; phylum Chordata; class Aves; order Passeriformes; family Fringillidae; genus Euphonia; species Euphonia xanthogaster. The sequence continues at coordinate 108,351,066 of JAYDZK010000113.1, forward strand.
AGTTAGAGCCACCCAATAAAGTTAATGGACTAAAATGTTGTTCCTATGGAGGGAAAGAGGATACTTGCCGACTGACCTGAAAGAGGAGGCCAGTCTTTGGTGGCCTCTGGTTATGCCAGAGCATCCTGCCTGGTGACCCAGTCAGCCTCTCTGCATGCAGCGATAGCCCTTAATAAGCGGATGCAAAATTTTATGACAGGTTAATACATTGAACTAAACACAACATTGTTAGCATAACCTTTCTGATCCCAGTAAGAGCTCACATAATCATTCATACATATTTATCTTTCCTCTACTAAACTATCTACATCCCAGCTTATGCATAATGACACCTTCCTTGCAAATATATTTCATTGATTTGCTGACGTTTACAATATTAATAGTAGATGACATGTTCTTCAGATTTCCTCTAGTGCAAAATTGTTGCTCATTCCTGAGTCAGTTCCTGGAAATTGTATTGTTTTCCAGGAGAATTTTTACTGAATTTTAATCTCAGCTTTTATTTACAAATTCAAATATCTATGCAAATTGACTGCTTAGCTTACCTACCTCTTGAAAACCCTAGATGTGATAGATGTTGATACTTTTCAGTACTATCAAGACATTTCCAAAAGGCAGATACAGAAATACAAGAAATAGCAGAGAATAGAAAGAAATCCTATTTCAAATGAAAGCAAAGATAGGCAGGACCAGTGTCCTCACAATCTCAACTGTCAAAAGGAAAAACTAAAATGTTTGAAATAAATATTAGTAACTATTTTAGCACATGGGCTGCTAGTACTGAGAAATAAATTTCATGCTCTCTATAGAGTTCTTGCTCAAATAATTGAGTGAGGCTCCTGAATGTTTCAGCTATACCATTAAAAGGAAATTCAGGAGAAATGATTGAACAGAACACTGCAACAAGAAACAGGATTGTCTCTGCTTGTTTAGCTTCAACTGTTCAACTTGGTGCCCAGGACAGACCTATTGTCTCTACAAAAATATCATTGTTTTTCTTTGCTAATCCTCTGTGTCACTATGACAAGGACAGACAGTTGCAAGAAATCTTTTGTCTTTTCTTGATTCAGACTAGAGCAGCCTTGATCACAGTTAATGACTCATAAGTAAATAAAGGTAGAGGCCATCCTTAAAAAAAGACCTCTAAAAGTGATTTTTTTTAAATTATGATATTTGGTGCACTATCAAATGAGTTATTGTATGTAGCGTAATGTTTCACATGTTTTGGTCATGATCAAAATAAATATTTTTGGTATGTTTGATCATAATGAAATTAAAACATTGAGCCATCTCTGCAGTATTGTGCTTTTGACTATTCACTGAAATTGGTTTTAATTAGAGCTCAGCATGAGCTCAACGTCTTGGAAACTCCTCTCTGCTTCTGGGTGCCAAAATTGCATTCACATGTAATCTGCAGTTTGTCAAATATCTCATAAAATCTGCGAAATTGTTTTAGATGCTGTAGTGTGTCATACAAAATAGCTGAGCTTAGGTAGTGTCTTCTCTAAAATGTCTACCAACCAAAAGGTAAACCGGCCTGACAAGTCTCTAGGGTGGGGACTTTTTGTGAATAATTAGCCTTGAGCAATGAAACTCCAGAGCCACACCTGGGCTGAATCTTTGATCTGTCTTTATACAGCTAGAACCAAGTTAGAGAGTTTATGCACTATCTTGATGTTGCAGATGATAAAATCTTTACTCTTGCATACATACTGCAACAAATACACTTGTGTGTATATGTATACATGTGTGTGTATATATATGTATATCATATATGTATGTATCTATAGAGTAAAAATGGATATTAAAGATTACCATTCAATTATGTTTCTTCATTGTTCATTCTGGTGTGGCTTAATCACTTTAAGATTTGTTATTTTTTCCTTTTTTCATGTAAAAGATGAGACTCAGTGACACATTCTGTCTTGATAGCATCAGAACAATATGTACAACAATCAGTGTGCTGACAGAGCAGAATCTTTACCTGACCTATTTAGTAGGCACCATTGTCAAAGACTGTAAAATAAAATAAATCAATCATTTGCATGCATACTATTGGGGCTTTGTATACATAATACCCTTTCTTAATAAAAGTTTTATTAAATAACAGAAAGAGTCAGATTGCTTCATGTATCTGATCTAGCTGCATGTGGTCTTTATTGGACAGTCTACAAGAAGTGTGAACACAATGAACCATTTTGTCCCCCATTTTAATCTTTGATGCCCTTCCAGCTCTGCCTGTGGCTTTGGGCAAAACCCTGAACTTCTTTGTCTCTCTTACGTGTAAAATAAGAAATAATAATGATAATAATAGTAATAATAATGAACTAATTGGTTATTTGTCTGCCATTTTAAAGATTGTTAGCTGCAGTCTTCTCTTGTTTCTATTAATGTCATATCCCAAGTGAATGAATTTGTGACTGTGTAATTTAGAAAAATTCAAACACAGATTGTACCCTCATGCTGAATGTTGCACATTTCTTATATCATTAGGTTCTGCAAATACACAGGGGAACTGCACATATTGTTTTGAAAACTCTCAAGAATAAAAGACTTTACTTCTTCTACCCTGTGTAGTTATAATTGCTTCTGATTAAAAAAAGTAGTCCTTCAATAAAATCAACAAATATCTGCACAGCTGGGCTGTTGAACTTGCTTTAGTCACAATCCTCACACAAATATTTAGATTTACTGAACTGCTGTGGTTGATACCACTAAGAAGAGACCATCTCAGTAGTGGACAAATCATTAGGAAAGCACCTGTGATTTCTAATTCTTTCATATGTTATGGAGTGTTGAAAAAGGCTAACTTACACACTCATAGAGAAATTCAAGATGAGGGCACTTTATTTTCATCTTGCTTTCAATATTGACATATTAAAAGAGTGATGTGTTACATACTCTGACTTTTTATTGAAATTATTCTATTTTAAAAAAAAATATTTATGAGCTAGATTCATTCAGACTAATAAATAACCCTTCCCTTCTATACTTTACAGGACTTTTAATAAAGTAAGTACTTTACAGGCAGGAAGAAAAAGACTTTTAGCAACACTGTCCGAGCATTTTGTAATATTAAAATGCCTCTGATGAAAATACACTCATATAATTCCTTACAGACAAAACCAGAGTGGCATATACTCCTATTTTCAGGTATAAATCATGAATATACATGTATTTCTCTTCAACAAAGCTTTTATGTGACTGCAACCGAAGCACAGCATGGTTTATTCTCTGATGTCAACTACAGACAGTTCCATACTAGGATTAGACTAAATATCCAAAAAGGGATTAGAAGCATAATGCTGCTTTAACACTTAACTTTCACCTTTGTTTAATAGATAATTTCTAAATTATTTTGATTATTCTGTCTATTTGGATCGTAAAGGAAAAAAAAATAAAAACCAAAAGACACAATTCTGATGACAAAAACCCCTGATTTTCTGATCCCATTGATTCACAGACATTCTGAATAGAAGACTTTCCCTATTTTTAAACTTTGAAAAAGCTGTTAATCCTTCTTCTTGCACCCTTTCCTTAGCAATGATGGCTCCACCACAGAGACTCTCAGGTTTGGGGCTTGCCAAGGAGAAGTTGAGCCAGGAGGATACCCTGGGTGGGACCCTTGACTTACATTCTCTCATACCTGGGCTTGTTTTTGTGCTCAGACTCATGGCTGACTCCCTGAGAAAGTCCAACAAATCTCACATCTAAGTGAGGTTTTAGTCAAAACCTCAAATAGCATTGGTTAGCAATGTTTACAGTGCTGTGGTTTCAACTACAGGCTGAGTAAACAAATATTTAATGGGCAATAAAATTGTTAAGATACTTGAAAAGTAGGGGAATGTGGTTTTGCTTGGCTGCATGCGTTGTCTCATGCTGAGATACCAAGCAAAATGTTCACTATGTGGTTTCTTTTTAAGACCTACTCAAGATGGTTTTGGTAAGCTCTTACGGCGTTAAAATTCACTTAATTTGCCATTTTAGTTTGGGACTCATATTCAAGCACTCTAAAAGTTTTGCTAATAGCATTTATGGCAACAGAACAGGAGGACCAGATGATTTTTCCAGTGTATAGCTCAGAGGTAAAATAGTACCCAGTCTTCTCATTAGCCTTATTTCTAATCACACTGCACAGCTCTTCTTATAGTCCTCTGTGCTGCTGTGGGTGTGTTGTGCTTCCCTGCATCTCGAGGATGGTTTTAAAAGCTGTGACTCCAGCATGATCTTTTCACTAGCATACTTAAAGAATTGCTTTTCCCTTCTATTGTTCTTTCCCCCTCATTTGCCCTGTTCTGCCTAGCCCTAGCCTACAAAACTCTGTGTTAGTGGGACACATGCTACGGCAAGAATCCTGAGCAAAACACAATTCCTGCTTTGTTACGGGTTTGAGAATGATGGTGCCCGTCAGCAAAAATTCCTAGTGGTAAAAGATGAGAAACCTCCACAATCTATAAAGAACAAGATAACAGGTGTAACAATTCCTTCTCCCCTCAGATTTCTCACAGTCAGCAAGACTGGGCCCACATTTGGCTGCTGTAATTCACAGTCGGGTGCATTAGCCAACATCCACTTTGGTTGACATTACAATGCTGGGCTGTGAACTGCCATGCCTGAGGAACTGGTTCACATCCACTTCTGTAACCCAAACACAAGCAGAAAGGTGGGGCAGGCATACCCAGTGCTATCCTTCTAAAATGTCTCAGCACCCTTTTTTTTTCCTTTTAACATAAGGTCTTGTAATTCAAGAAATGGCCAAAAAAAAAGAGACCACAATAGGAGTGAGAAAATATAGGAAAAGAGATTAAGGTTTCAGGCTTCAATGTAAACGTTGCCTTTTACTCCAAATAAAACAGAACTTGTTAAACAAGTTATGCTGTTACTTTGTCCCAGCTGGTTTTTCTCTAAGAGTGTGAAATAAGATTCACTTTAGAAAGAGCAGATTGTACCTGGCCCACTGTGGTTAGCTAGGCCACACTCCATGGCTCCTCTTTGCATATTCCCTTTGGTGTAACACTGTGATCACCTCCATAAGTAAGCAGACAGAGCTGATTGCCAGGCTCTGATGATGTCTGCAGATGAAGGCTTCTGACCATTCACAGGAGGTCAGGTTTCACCTCTGTGGTGGTAAAAGCAATTCAGTCTTGCCAGCTGACATATTAGTGATGTTTTATTCCTTAGGTGGTTATCACCTTCAGACAGTAAATACAGCATGAGTCACCTGAGTTAGTTAAAATTAGAAATATTTTCATATTTGTTTGAAAATGTGTCTTTTACATATATCTTTTGTATACTTATGTAGAACATACATGGGATATATGTGAAGTGCTTGTGAATAAAATCACAAATAATATTACAAGTAAAATATTTCCTGCATAGTTAAATACATGCCCATCTGAAAAAAAGAATATGCTTCGATTGGTGAGCAGGAATGATTTATTCCAGAAGTATTTCATACAGTTTCTTCATGAACAGGAAAAATTTCTCCCGGAAATATTTCTCTGCAGTCAGGTGAACCAAAGATCTTTGTTGTTAATACCATTTTATTGGGCTATATAAGACTGATAAGTTGATTGTATATTAACACTCCTCCCACTCTCTTCCTCAGGGTAAAAGCAACCTCCAAGTTTTCACTAGGAAAACACACTGATCCATGGCCAGTTTTGTCCTAGCCCACCTGAGGTGCCAGAGCAGGGCTCAAGGCGTATTAGCTGCTCTGTCACCTAATTGCTTAGTGTTGCTTAGTCCTAGGAGGAAAAAAGCTCTACATTGCGTGTGCAGAGAGCTAGAAACTCTAGCTAGAGGTCTAGGAAAAATCAGAGAGCACTCAGCAAAACACAGAGCTGCTTTTCTTATCAGAACAATACTAGCTTCTGTAAAAGTTAAAGTTCACAGAAATAGTAAGCAATTTAGTTATTTTTTAAAGAATTAGTAATATAGATAGCCAAATGATTGTATCCTTCAGCCAGCAAATAAAAATTCAGTGTTTCTACAAATGCAAAAATTATGATACTGCAACTTTTTTATTGTATTTTGGATTGTGGATGTCGTTTACAAGTGTGGATTTTTTTCTCAATATAACTGATGGGGAAGCCCATCAAATTCTCTGTGTTTTTCTTGAAAGCAAATGGAATGTGTCTCAAATTGGCAATAAAAACATATGAAGAAATGTTTTATACTCTTTCTGTCACTAAATAGATAATGGATGTAAAAACAAACAGTTTCAGTCCTTTGTGTGCCATTCTCACTACTTCATATACTTTTTTGTGGTATAGTCAATACTAATATTAATCATTGGGAGTATATATTTTTTATTTAGTATATAGAATAATTTTAATATAATTTGTCATTGTATTAGAGATTAGTGGTCAAAGTTTTTTACATAAATTTGTAAGTAATCAATCAAGCTTGCATTTACTGCAGGAAATCTGACAGTTTCTTTTATGTTTAGTAATTGCTGTCTTCCAGTTATTCAAAAGATAAACATGCCTGTCAAAAATTGATTTTAGTGTTTGTCTGGTTACAGTCCAGTGGCATTTCAGTCCTTATCTGTTGTTTGATTACTCTTTATTAGCCTTTAAGAACAGTTGTTTCTCAGCTGAATTTCCTGGAGAAGTTCTGAGGCTCGAGGTGCTGTCTTTTAGTTCCAGTCATGTTGCTGAACAGAAGATTGTTTTTTTTTCTCCAAGTGTGACAGCACCTTCACTATAAACTGAAGACAAAAATGGTTGATGGCACGAACATGATCAAAGAAGAAGCCTCTCAAGGGGTGAGTAAGTGAATAGAATAGAATAGAATAGAATAGAATAGAATAGAATAGAATAGAATAGAATAGAATAGAATAGAATAGAATAGATAGTTCAGTTGGAAGAGACCTACAATGATCATCTGGTCAAGCTGCCTGACCACTTCAAGGCTGACTAAAAGATAAAGTGTGATGTTAGTGTCATTGTCCAAAAGTTTCTAAAACACTGTCAAGTTTGGGACATCAACCACCTCCCCAGGAAGCCTATTCCAGTGTTTGACCACCCTCTCAGTAAAGAAATGCTTCCTGACATCCAGTCTGAGCCTTCCCTGGTGCAGCTTTGAACACTGTATTACAAGATCATAAACTCTTAAAGTGGTGTATTATGTTTAATGTTTCATTTAATTATGGTCAACAAAGATAGTTTATCTAAGAAATTACTCTTAGGAAATAGTTAATTATATGTAAGATTTCAGTAACATATTTTATATGAAAAATACTGGCTATTTTTGACCTCATTTTTAGTATAATTACTCAGGATAATGCATAATGAACAATTCTGAGCCAACCAGCAGCACTGTTCTGCACACCTACTTTATAATCATGATCATGTTGCATGTCATTGGTCATAGTAGTCTTTCAGGTAAGAGAAATGCTTTAAAGAATAAAAAGGAAGTTGTCTCCAGAAAAATTTGACTCTGTTTGCAGCACTCAGAAATATTTGGATTGACACAAAAGTCCTGTAGAATAAAGAACAGTAGATTAGGTAGTCCTTTTTTCCTGTGGAAAGTGTGCAGAGAATAATTGCAGTCATAGACATTTGTAATATGAAATATATAATTGCTACTTCTCACTTTATAGATGACTCTACAAGGAAAGACAGAGGAGAGAGTAAAGGAGTAGAGAATAACAACTTAATGGCACCTTCAGTGAACAACTGCAAGCACAGTGGGCCTTGTTTCCTAATTGTTTGCTCCTTTTTTCATCTGCATAATACTGTTGATCTTTTTGGAACACGTCTTGGTAACACTGATAATAATGATGTGAACTGAGAAACAAGCCTACTCACTATCCTTCAAAAACATTAATATGCATGATGGAAAACACTGGATTGCATGCCAGTTAAGGAGAAAGTAACTTGTCAAGAATATTTTTTGTGTGTTTTCTTGGACTGTATTATTCAGTCAAACCTAAGCAACAGGCAGTATCTTGTTGTATATTTAAAGTCTGCATACCATAAGCTTCTGCAAAATCTCTGAAGTTCTCCAAAGCTTGCTGATACATTACTTTGCTATTTACCATATTTACACCATATCGAAGCACATGGAACCTGAAGAAGACAACTTGTCCTTTTCGCTGCTTATGTTTTCCTTGTGTGTGTAACACTTTCATATAACCATTCCCCCAAAGATCATACAAAATCCAGCTTAGATCTGAAACACTTGATTGTCCTTTGTGCAGTTAAATGAAGTCCAGGAGGAATGATTTAGTGATCCAAATCTACCTCCAGGAACTTTGCTGACCCTTATTTTTATTTTATCTTCAAAAATAAAAATGAAAACAATACTATGTTTAAACAGTAAATGTATTCCACCTTCAGAAAACTATAAGTACTGAAAACATTTTTTCCTCTTCCTTTTCCTTCCTTTTTTTTTAATGATGTTCAGATGCATTCTCTTCTAAACAAGGTTAATAGGTACTGAAAAGAGCAAGGAATGCTCTGATCCCTATGTAGTGGAATGCTATGAAACCCAGGCTGCAACATGCTGTTGTACAAAAGCTAGCAGCAATTTATTAACATGATTTCCACATAATCAGGTACTCCCACATTCAACTCACATCAACAGATGCAAACACAAAATACTACTAGAAAACGTCTATCTACGGAAACAATTTTTTTTTGTGTCACAACAGTAAGTGTGACTTTAATATTATTCAGCAATACATGTAGTTTTAAAATTTTGATAAAGGTAGTAATTTGACCCAAGTTATGTAAAAAAATATTCTGCTTTTGCATAAAAAAATACTTAGTTTTACAAATACTAGGTAGACAATGGCTATCTAAGCAACAAAAATGCAGAACAGCCTCTAATTTTTTGAGGACCACAAGCTAAATTGCATCCAAGGTTTTCAACTACTGAAGAAAAACAGCCTGTAGGAACAACAAAATTATCATTCTCCTGGTATCTCTGAGATATATATACAGAAGCACTGTTTGCAAGACATAGAACCCAACTTTCTGACTTCCTAATCCCAGATAAGACTGTGGGATGTTTGCAAGATGCCGACACAAGAGACACAAGATTGATCAAAGGCCTGGGAAACTTGGCCTGTGATAACAGCTTGACAGAACTTGTGTTGCTTAGTCCAAAGAAGAGGAGACCTGGAGGAAGAGTCATAACTTCTTCAAAACTTCTGCAGGAAGAGGAGAGTAGAAAAGGAGGAAGGTAATTTCAGGACAAGTGAAACTGTGAGTGGATCCATGAAAGTGTCTTTATCCACTGGCAAAGTGATCTGAGACAAAACAGAGAAAGATCTTTTTTTATGATATTTGTAAGTATCTCCCAGACCCTCAACATGGGCAATGCACCTGCCCAGCTTTCTTTCCCTACCTTCACCTCCCTGGACCATCCCTCCCTAATTGCCAGAGAGGTGGAGTTCTCCAAGGTCACCACTGGCCACACTTGACATGGGAACAGCTTCCTACTTCTAGTCACTTTTCCTGGCCTTGTGCTTTGCTCAGCCAGGCAACAAAATTATCTCTTGGTTTTGGAGAAGAAAAAATTTGCACAAAATATTTCTTCCTATTAGAAGTTACTAGAAATGAAATGGTTATTATTCCACAGGTTTTACAGCTGGTTGGATTCCTCTGCCATTTCCATCTCCATTCACACTGTTTTTTTTAAATTCAATCACTAAAAAGAATAAAAACAATGCTGTTACACCTGAGGTGCAGGTGCAGTCAAATATTGCCTTTCCTTCATTTGACTGCAACAGAAGTTGCAGTCAAATGAAGGGAAAGGCAATATTTGAAAACTTACACTCTAACACATTTGTTTCAGATTCAGAAGGGGAAATATTTGAAGGTGAGGCTGCATTTGTGTCTTTACACCATTAAGGCTCTTCCCTTTCAGTTGGAAGTAACTGTCCTGTATCTGTCTCAGGTTTCTCTCAAGATGAAGCAGTTGATGCCTGATAACATCTTCCCTTTCTTTTCTGGATCCAGGAAAATTCCTACTGAATTCCTACAAAAAAAAAACAAAAAACCTCTGACTTAAACATGAAGTTAAATTGGCCTTTCTTGGGTTTGTGGTGTAGTCTTGGACAAGTCATAAACCCTCTGTCCCATAATTAATTTAACTGCATGCTGCCTTTCAATACTCTAACAAGCCAAGTCAGTAGCGCATTTAGAGTGTGCAGTTCTTTTATGCTGCATTTCAAGCAATTCAAAGCAAAGTCCTATTTTAGGTAACTATATATAATTATAAAGCTGTGATCATCAGATGTTAGAAGCAGATAAGATCTGTAGGGTATACAAGGATATTCCAGAGTTGTTGAGGTTTTTTACTGTATTGTCCAGAAAATGGAGGCTATATGATAGGGACTGACTAAAAAACAGTAAGAATAATTTTTATTGTGTTTACATTTTTTCCTTTATAATAACTTTAAACTTTATCATACATGGATGCCATAATACTGCTCTACATTAAATTTTTAAAAATGAAGTTAAAGAAGAATTATTTCTACTTTTAATAAAAGAAAAATACCTTTCATAAGCTAAAAGCCTTTTTTTTTGGACATTCACTAAGTTTCAGACAGGGAAGTTCCAGTTTCTAAGAAGACTTATAGGGAAAAAAAAGTAATTATCTATTTATATTATGTATAGATATGCACAATTTTTATTTCAGCTAAAAGACAATTTAAGGTACGGGGAAAGAATTGGGACAATACTTGCTTACAAATCCAAGTTGAAGTTATATCCTGTAAAGATCTTATTAATCAAATAGAATCATGCTTGATGACGAAAAAGTATCTAATTATTTTTACAGTGTGGTCCAGGTCTGTTTGATTAGGAGGATGAGAGAAAATTGGTTAAGGAAATACTTAATTCTTGTTCCCAGGCACCCAACGTAAGTATCATAACCAATCCCTCAAATTTAAGTAATGTGGGGAATTGTCTGAGAGTCATCTGACTAAATTAATGTTTACTACAGCAACACAAACATATGAGCTTGGGCTCTTTTATAGTCAGCAGAGATCTGGCCAACAATTGATGGATATGTCTCATCCTAAATTCAGTCCCTACATTTGGTCAGATTAATATTTCACTATGTGGCATTGATTGTATTTATTCTACTTTGACTGACTACAGATGGTATCTAGGTGACCCTGGGTTACCTGTGTGACTAGCTCAGATGTAGACATCTACACCTCAGACATCAAAAGTTACACAAATGAATATTGGTCTTTTGATACTGTGAGCAGGGTTTTTGTAAGGTTCACTCTTATATCAAACAGAACTAATACCAGAGCAAGACACAGTTTAAAATAGCCAACTGATTAGCTTATTTCTTGAAATAGGAAAGACTTTGGGACAAATCTTTATTCTTAATAATTCAAAACAAGGAATGAAATCTGCATATTTTGCATTCTATCAAAGTCTACTAACTATGGGGCTACCATAGTTACTATTTTGATGTGAATGACCTTTAAAAAAAAATCTGAAGGATCCCCTTTTCATTCCAGTGTGGTACAGGACTCATTTGAAAAGCTCTAATAGAACAAAGGGATGGAAAAATGTGTTTTGCGCATTTCAGTTCCACACAATTTTTTCACTCCAGTGTGTGCCTCCAAGGCATAATTGAACATCTAACCCTTTTGATCCATCTGGTAGAATATATACACAGAGTGGGACTAATTTAAAAGGGGTTTTGATTTACTGTAATTTACACATTCATATAGCTTTTTGCTGTCTGCTTAACATGGCACACCCTTACCCAGCCCCTTGGCACCCTAATTAAACCAGCCTTAGATTGCCCTAGAATATCTTACCCTTAGACAACAAAGGATAAATTCAGAGATGAACTGTCATATGAACAGGGGATATAAGGTGGTTTACATGCCTGGCAAATTACCTAAATTGAGATTGCCACCAGAATTATTTCATTTTACAGCTGCAGTTATCTTAAATTTACACAAAATTTAATCCCTGAAGGTGGCAGCATCCTGGCTAAACCTATATACAGTCTTCAATGCATGCAAAACCCAAGAACATGACCATGAAATTCTAAGTGTTAGTTTAGCAATAGTGCCACATATGACCTTTTAACACAAATAACTGGGAGTATGCTCTGTGATAGCAGTTGGTTCAAGTATTTCCTATGTTTTACTCTTGAGCTGTAAAATTTAAAAAGAACTCTTTTTCTCTTGGATGCCTTTCAGCATTTCATGCTACTGGTCTTCATTAACTACTGCAAGCATTACATACAAGAAATTATGGATTTGGAATATTTTTGTGTGATTCTTTGTTTTGCAAAGGTTATTTTGCATAACACAGGCACCGTAAAAGGAGCTACAACACAGAAGTTTTATCTTCTCTGAGCACTTTAAAACTTTCTTCATAATGTGAAATGAGCACTGTAGGGAGTCTCTATTTGTCTGCAAGGGGCTTTCTTTATTTTTTGCTGTTTTTTTTTTCCTCCTCTTTATTCCTTGTAGTTACTACCTATGCCTGTGTAGACTGACTGGTTACAGAAAAAGAAGGGACAAGTGTTTCATCCACCCATGTCTCTATACATACAAAGGCATTAATCAACCATTATTACATAAGCTTTTTTTTTTTTAATTTTTTAAAATTTTTTAAAATTTTTAAGAACTGCCTTTAGTAACAAACACTTAAGATCATGCTGAAACCAGGGGGGCAATGTTCCATTGAACCTAAAGATCATGGGAAACCTTTTCTTTGGCTAGACTCATATCAGAAAAAGCAAAGAATTACAGCTTGCTGTTGCAAAGTCCCTGGGACAGACAGAGGGAATTTCACTCTGTCCCCAGAGGAAGACAAGCTCTACTTCATACCCATCTACTCAGAAAAAAAAACAAGCTTTTCATAGAGGGTGAGTCCAGCCTTTCAGACTGGGGTAAGCAGGGCAAACCACCCCATGCAGGATGGCATTGCTATGGCAAGCTAAAGCAATATGTGGGCACATTCCCTTGTGCTTCCTCCTGGAAGGATTTACATCATTCCTTAGTAACAGCAGCACCTAAATGTTGCACGCTACCCCCTAGTTCTTCTTGGCCATTTTCTGGTATGCAAAGCGTATTTTCCAGCCTGACAGGACCTTCTCCCTGCTGTAGTACAGGCTTTTGGCTGTCAGGTCCCTGGAGCAGAAACCTTCAGACCAGTGTTCTGTATTTGGGTTTCTGCTCCAGGAACCTGACAGCTAAAGAGAGTGTCCTGGATTCCCTGTACCTCTCCCAGTGTGCTGCTCTCTCAGAGGCACCCAGCAGCTGCCCAGCTCCATAATGCACATACTATTTCACTAGAAATAAAAAGTACTTAGGAGAAAACATCTTAAAAATGTTAAAATAGTATGAATAACACTTAGCTTACCTGCTTGTCATGTTTTTTTCCACACCAAAATCCTTTTGAGGGTTTGCCTCTGTCTTGTTCAGTCTTACATCTCTCAGAGATGAGATGGGTAAAATACCTTTTCTGTCATGTCAGAATGGAGATTCACCACATTTTCAGCTTCTCCATCTTCTTACACTTCCCAAACCTGACCAAACTAGTCTAAGCTAGTCCTACAGGGCAATACTTCAAAAGGCATTTTTACTGCTTAATTTTAGTATTGCAATTTACCCTCATTATTTTTGGTTCCTACCACAAACATTCCTTGTGTTAACAGATATGTCAGGAAGACTTTAACCATGAGCTCTGTAAAAATGTATATATAACTTCAGTAAAGTCAGGCAAGTTGGTATTGAATGTGCTCTGCTCCTATAACATCTGCAACACTAGCACAGATGAAATGACACTGGGGCTAGTGACCTGATGATTTGTGCTGGGAAGTTTCTGATGCAGGATTTGACTCAAAAAAAATTTTATCAGTTCTCTGGCAAAAAACACCACTGTCAGAGATCCACTGCATTGCCCCTGGCCCCAACCTAGGTAGAATTCTGCCAAGGCAGAATTAGCTCATCCCTCATGTGGTTGCACGACTGTCAGTATTATACCTGTGGTTTAGTTTTCACCTCGGCCACTTTGCCCTCCAGACGTGCTTGGAGACTGAGATATGAAGACAACATGTTGGAATGTGTAGCAAAGAAAACTGGAGTAGCTGAGAGGCATTACCTCAGCTGATGGCAAGCGTTACTGACCTGCCTTTCTTAGTAATCATCCGGATAAAAATAATTATTTCAAGGAGAAAATATTATATATAACAAAGAGCAAAATTAAACTGAGTGGAAATGAGGCCTGTGACTTCCTTCTGTTTCTGAAATAAGCTTAGACTTGTAGAAGAGCCCTGAGTGTAGCAGAGAGTATAAACTGGCCTGTGCCCAGACGCAGCAGGGTCAATCTCTGGAACAAAATCCTTGCTCTGCACCCTTCTGCAGGGGCAGCTTGCTTGTGTCCTGCCTCTGTGTCCGCTCGTGTCTGGTGATTGTCACACAAAGAAGGGGGAAGCCCAGCTCTTTACTCCTCCTTCGCCTCCTTTCTCACTAAAGAGCAATACTTTCAGAAATCTTTTTTCTCTCTACCTTGAGCTTTCACCGAGACTAAGAGTAGATAAGCCATAAATACTTTACAGACCATTCAGATCTAGCAGAGTGATATGAAAGTCTGTCTAGTTAGTTGTGTAAAAGCCTTTCCAAAAATTTATTTAAATCATTGTATTTTTGAATTAATTTAAAGTTTTGCCCATTTCACATGCCAGATGAAACTCTGACACTGCACATGATGTAGCTGGGGTGGAGTTAGATTTCTTCATGGTGGCTGGTGTGGGTCAGTGTTTTGGATTTGTGCTCATCATATTTTGATGAGCAGAAGTTAATCAGATTTATTGGGAAAAAAATCATGACAATTGCACAGTGAAGCTTTTCCAGCATTCACAGGTTAAAATATATCCAAGATTGTTTTAAAAAAAAGGTAAACAGAAATGTACATGATCTCTTAGTTACAAATATAAAGCTTTACCTTTACACTGGATTGCAGCATCTACAAAAAATATTCATAATATTTTTATGACAATGTGAAAGCAGCTGGAATTTATCACAGAGATTTTTTTTCCTGTTAAAATTATAAATGACACCTTATGAGAAAAGAGACTACAAATACAATGCAACCTTCACATAAAAAAAAAGTTAATGCAGGTGCTTGGGCTTGATGATCTAATACAGATAAACAGATATTATTCATTTGTAAATGTTCCTTTTATTAATTTGGAAGCAACAAAGTGTACTGCATGTATATTTCTGTGTTTAAAAGCATGTCAGTTCTTCTGCTATTATGGACTTAGTGAAAACCTCGATAGGAAGTGCTTCAGTTGTATCTGAATCTCCAGTATTAAATGGATATTAGGCTTTCATGGGAACTGAGAGCTTCAGAAAATGGCTTTTAAATCCGGATGACTTGGCTTGGGAGTTTACACTGGCTGCCATCCAAGCAGAAATATCCAAAAGAGCAAATTACACCTCCACACCCAGTTAGAAAGTCTTCAGGTATTAAGTTGTTTGTTAAGTAGAGTCATTGCGTTAGTAATTTTAGCTGTGTTTGTTCTTTGTGGAAGGCAACAGGCTCTTCCAGATAGTTTCAAAACACGGCAGGGCAAAACTTGATCTTATTAAAACTAAGTTTCTACATGAACTGTTGTTTCTCGCTTCACAGGCTTCCTCTGCTCATCTCAGCCAAACTTACTGCCAGTATATCTTCCTCTGTAAAATTTTTTTTTCACAAACATTTGTTTCAGAAACTGCCTTAAAAGCCTTTGCTTTAGGGAAAACAAGCAAAATCACAATTTTCACAGCAGACTCATTTGTTTGTATTTTAAGCCTTGTTATTTTATATTTCCCACAAATGGAAGAAAAGCTGTACCTCTCTCTTGCAGAAAAGTCCTGTTACTTTTTTTTAAATTTAAAATTAAAAGGTCAATAAACCTGATAAATGCTTTTTAAGCTTGTTTAGACTTCTAAATAGAATGTACTACTCAAAGCCGTAGCTCAGTTCTTATCAATTAATACCTTATTATAGAAGTATGCTAAGAATTATTTTCTGAATATGTTTGTCTTCAGAAAGCAAGGGTGACTTAATGGTTACACTAATAAAAATTTGTTTCACTTGGCCTTTTGCTGTTGTACTGGGAAATTTCTCTTGGAACTGTCATCTTTCTTCTGCATCAGCAATGAAACTTCCCAGCTAGTTTCAGTGAAGGGCAAGACTTACTCTAACTCACAGAGGAGTAACTGGAGGTAGAGTTCAGTTCAAAGGCTGATATACATGCAACCTACAAGCCCAACTTGTTCCTCTGGCTGCATGGGACTCCTCGCAGGAGGAGGAAAGGCAGGATTGTGTTTTGCAGAGGGAAACAGTGCTTTAACTCTTACTGTATGAAACCACAACGCAACCCAAAGGAAGTCTGCAGTGCAGTGCCTGGTGAAGATAACCTTCCCAACAGAGGACTCCAGTGCAATGCCATGCCCTCAGTCACATGTGTATCTGCAGGGTGTCTGCAGACTACTGACATAACCTTGTCAGAGATGGATCTGTGGCAACCAGACGTGCAGGAATTGCAGGCACAACTCTCAAACTTCCTCTGCCTTGCATACTGCTGCAGAATTGCCGTGCAGGCTCCTTTCCCCTCACCAAGGAGCTCAGGTGCCCCTGAGGCTCAGTGACTACTGCTGACACCAGCCAGGGCGGTTTGAATTATGCCAGCTCTCAGGGGTGACTCATCCTTCTCTTGTCCATGTCTCAAAGCATGCCCAAAATCAGCATATTTCAGCTCACATACAGTTTCTAAGCCAGAAAACTTTCAGCTACCATTGCTCTGGCTTGTATGGTTTATTTCCAAGTGTAAGAGGCATGAATGCCTCCTTGTTGGCCGAATTTGTAATCTGCAAAGGACAGGATAGGTTTCCTTTCGCCTTCTCAGACCTCTGTGGAATTTCTTGTAAATTCAGCTGCAGCATAGACACCAGAGCTTGTTTTGCAAGACATGCAGAAGAGGGCTGGTAGCATAACTAAACACAGCATAAGCCTTGAGGCTTCTTTCCAGCCAGCTGTCAAAGCTTTGCAGCTATCGTGTGTTTAAGGCACTGAAAGGACTGTGGAGCATGAGCCTGATGGAATGCTTGGTATTCATTTATCTCTGGAAGTTTACATGTCCTGCTTGATGAATTAGAGCTATAAAGTGATGAAGTGAAAGATGAAAGAAGCTGCAAAGGAGTAAGAGCTTCTGCAGTTATAAAAACTGCTTGAAAACTTGTGTTCACCAAGCAAAACTTTTGATTGAAATTACTTTAAGGGGTGAACAATTGATATTATACCTTACCAGATTGCACCCTGATGGTGCTTGACTCCAGTATGATTTCAAACAATTGCTCTAGAAAAGGACAATATTTTCTATTTAATGGATAGTGTGAGCTCTGAAGCTGAATCATGAGTAGATGTCTGACTCTGTGTCATAGGGGAAGGTAACAGGAGAGGGAATGAGCCAGAAGTACTCCCTAACCACAGAATCTTCTGCTTTTTTAGGCATCGGCTGTAGCACTGTGCTAAGTGTCCACAAAGTATTGCAGATGACAAAACCACCAATTTGCAGCTAATACTGTATGTAAACAGCCTCTACTGCAAACTTCTTAAGAGTGCTTTATTCATTTGTGTATTTGCCAATTTAATTTAGCCAAAATAGCAGTCTGATGCTGCAAGGTGAGTGCAAAAGCTGCTGAAGAATTCATTTAAGCACCCAGAAAACAAGGTTTAGCAGTAGATCTGCCATGCAGCCCACTTAAGTCATACAACACTGTTTCCGTAGTCACATCATGTGGAAAATCTTCTATAAGCAGAGAAATGAGTGGTGTATTTCTTGAGAGGGATGGAGAGCCAGCTCACTGTAGGTCTCCAGCTGATGCTCTGTCTTGCTGAATGTCATCACCCTGTGCTCCCTCTGTAGTCACTGGGAGGAGATAAGCATCTCTAGTAACTAATTGAGAATTTGGACGCTCTGATTCATCATCTACAGGAGACTTCCTCTCCAGTGGCTGCCCAGGGAGGCAGTGCTCCGATTTGCTTTACCCAAGTTAAGTGCTTAAAGTTAAATATGCTAAAGAGTTCTCCAGACTAGCCAGGGAAATCCCAATGCTGTCTTCCATCTTCATTTCCTTTTCTGTCCAGGAAA
This sequence comes from Euphonia xanthogaster, assembly GCA_034509185.1. Classification (NCBI taxonomy): domain Eukaryota; kingdom Metazoa; phylum Chordata; class Aves; order Passeriformes; family Fringillidae; genus Euphonia; species Euphonia xanthogaster. The sequence goes on from JAYDZK010000113.1 coordinate 108,369,207, forward strand.
GCAAGTTACACAGAATTTGTATTTAAAATATATGCATTCCCTTCTGCAAATGAGAAAGGCATATCTAGACTCCCCAATACCTTTTTCTCACCTGAAATAATCAGGTTTATTTTACTTTTTTTTTATCCCCAGCTGCACTAAGACTTTATCCAAATTATTTTGGCAATGGTTTGGGCCTACTCAGCTCCTTTCCTCTTTAGAGGAAATTAAATTTTATGCTCCTACAGCTGGATAGATTTAGTTTAGGGGTAGAAGGAGACCAAAAAAAAAGAAACCTACTCCTCCTACTCCTCCTCAGATATGCATATTGCCTTTTTGGTTATCTCTTTCTGGGAGAAGTAGCTTCTCTGAGGGATCACCTTTCCAGTGAAGGGTTGATTGCATGAGGAAAGGAGAAGGGTGAGCAAAGCACACTGACGCCTTGTGTTCAAGGGTTTTATAGTGGGTAGAAAGGGAATAGCATAGGAGTATTTAGATACCAAGTCTAACATCCCCTTATCAATCACTCTTTGTCACTTACATTGATAACCAGTTACAAAGAGTTTTTGGATGACTGTTGACCACCTCTTTTGCTTCTCTCCTCTCAAAGTCTGTTGTTGGTAGCATGTAATCAGCTATCTATGTATTTAAACCTAATTGCATATTTTAGATGCAAAGAAGAGGAAAACTGGGAGCTCTTGATTAAAAGATGGAGATGGCTTTGCAAACAGAGACTGAGGAAAATGACTTGCAGCTCATGAGTTCCAGGAGGAACAGCAAGTTGCGCCTGTTGCTAGTGCTACAACTTGTGACTGGGGGCAGAAAGGTCCATAGATATTTTCATGGGCCATAATTATGTACATGAGTAGAAAATTTGGTCATTAGAGGACTCTCTAACTTCAGCAAACTAAGCAAGAATCCAAAGCTGAAATCTGTATACTAGAAAAACACAAGCTGTAAATGCAGTACCAATTTTCAGATGGAAGTAAAATAAACATTAAACAGATAACCATGGGGAGCAATGGAATATCCAGCATGCAAAAGCCTTGTGTTGGGACCAGATATATTCTGAATTATGTACTTTGTTTCTAATGCATGACAAGTAAAATTATTGTAATGGTCCCCTCTAGCCTTAAAACGATGAACTGCTTCCTCTGGTGCAGCAACCTAACTCAGCAGGCCGACAGGAGAAGGAGTTTATTGCACCAGCCACTGCTCTTAAAACCACACCCCAAAGGAAAGGTGCTTACAAGGAAATTGGTGCGGGAGGTTAATGAAAGGCAGCAGTGACCAGCTCAGAGAGAGGATTCTTTCATCCTGCTCTCTGAACAACCACACTTTGCACCAGCTGGGGCAGGACAACCAAGAGAAGCCCCTGGAAAATCACAACTGAGAGTGAAAACTGGGATTCAAGAATGTTCTTCCCCTGGTGTTGGTGGTCCAGCTCTCTAGTTTTGCATTCTGTGTTTGTGCCATCTTTCGTGAAGGTGGTGCCTTTCTTCCCCAGGAAAAAGTTTTAAGTGCAAACTCAGCTTCCAGCACCCACCACAAAGATTCCTCAAATTTTCCTTCCTCCTACTCAAAAAGTGGTTGAGCATGAACTGTGTATTTTTCTGAAGTAAGAAACAAAATTAGTTGTGATTTAGAAAAATATGAAGGTTTTGATTACCTTTCTTAAAACCATTTAAATTTTATGGTAAAATATTAAATTTTCTATAAAATGAGAAATTCCAAGATTGTGCCAAGAGCTATAAATGAATCACATAAGCCGTTCCAGCCGTTTCTGGTGATCAGCAGCAAAGAACAGCCAACATAGCGGCCATAGTGGGAGTTTGGTAGAGTTTCTTTTTGAAGTATTGGCTTTTTATTCATGATAAATCATGGTTGAATTTTAAGAGGATTCTTAGAAGCATTGTTCCCCCCTCTAATCTATGCATTTGATATAAGTGGAAAGAGCTGTGTCTATTAAAGAGAATGACAGTCTGCTTTTTGTTTACTTAGCAATTTCCATACCAAACTACCAACTGCGTCACTGTCTTTCTCAGCTGCTTCCTAAATCCAGTTGGACCAGTACAGTGAAGCTGACTTATTACCCTTCTTTTAGCTTTTTTGACAGCTGTTAAGAAGAAGACTATTAACTTATTTTAGACGACCATGTATTTCACACAGAGGTAACCATAACATTCATTATGTACAAAGTTCTCCTATAAGCCTATTATAGGCACCTGGTCCCATAATCCAAAATATTCCTTTATTCTGACAGGGTTTTTTAATAGATTCTTTACATTTCTGGTTTTGTTTGCTGCTCCTTTCAAGTCTCAGCAATTTCAAATCCTTTCAAATATCTGAGCAATTGCTTGGAGGGGAAAAAACCCCAAACATTTCTTTTAAAGGAAGATTCTATTGCACACAACACAAAAATTTTCATGTTTCCAGGGCCAGAAGTTAGACTCAATGATTCTTGTGGAACCTTGAATATGATTTTATGATTTCCCATTGTTATTACCATTATTAACAATATTGCTACTATTATAAAACAAGTATACAACACTGTGATTTTTATGAACATGACTAAACCCAAATTCTCTTCCAGAAAGAATTAAAAACAGCAATTAGAGATGTGCATATGCCTTCAGGCTATGATCTTATTGGCATCATGGAGACCAGAGGTGGGGTAGGATGGCTCCTACGACTAGAGTGTTGGAGGGGAAAGGAAACATGCAGGTTCTTTAGAAAGGGCAAGTAGGGAAGACAAGGAGGTGGTGTTGCACTCTAAGTCAGTGACCAGTTGGAGTGCATGGAGATCTGCTTGGGGACGGATGAAGAACCAACCAAAAGCTTAATGGTCAGGATTAAAATGAGGGCAGGGACAGGTGGTTTTGTAGTGGGGGTCTGATACAGACCATGGGACCAGGAAGATTGGAAGATGAGACTCTCTATGGACAGACAGGAGCAGCCTTACATTCACAAGCCCTGGTGCTCATGGGGGGAATTCAGCTGCCAGGATATCTGTTGGAGGGACAACACAGCAATTCAGGAGGTTCCTGGAATGGCGCCAATAGACAATTCCTTCTCCAGGTAACAGAGGAGCCAACAAAAAGAGGTGCTGTGCTGTACCTTGTTCTACAAACAGGGAGAGGCTTGCAGGGAATGTGAAGCTCTGGGGCAGCCCCAAATTGGTGGCATTTGAGATCCTCATAGCAGTGAGGAGGGTGCACAGCAAGTTCCCTACCTTGGCCTTCAGGCAGATTTTGGCCTCTTCAGTCATCTGCTTCATAGAATGCCAGAGAATAAAGTGCTGGAGGGAAGAGAGGCTCCAAAACAATGGTTAATATTCAAGGATAACCTCCTCCAAGCTCAGAAATGATGCATCCCAGTGAAAACGAAGTCAGGCAAGAGCACCAGAAGGCCTGTGTGGAGGAACAAGGAGCTCCCGGGCCACTCAAACGTAAAAAAGGATGTGGGTGGATGAGGGGAGGGATAGTCTGGGAGGAAAACAGAGAAATTGTCCCAGTGGGCAGAGATGAGGTTAGGAAAGCTAAATCCCTGAGAGAATTAAATCTGGCCAGGGACATAAAGGGCAACAATAAAACCTTCTGAAGTTTGGTTGGTGACAAAAGAAAGACGAGGAAAAATGTGGGTCCTCCCAAGAAGGAAATGAGAGATCTGGTTACCTGAGATATGAAGAAGACAGGTGTACTCAAGGAATTTTTGTTTAAATCTTCATCAGCAAGTGCTCCATCCACATCACCCAAGTCACTGAAAGTAAAGGCAGGAATTGAGAAAATTAATAACTGCCAGCTGTAGGAGAAGATCAGGTTCAAGAACTAAGGAACCTGAAGGTGCAAAAATCCATAGGACTTGATGAGATACATCCTGAAATCCTGAGGGAATTGGACAAGGAAGTGGCTAAGTCACTATCCATCATATTTGAGAGGTTCTGGCAGCCCAGTGAAGTTGTCACTTATGGGAAAAGGGGAAACATAACCCAAATTTTTAAAGAGGTAAACAAGAAAGACCTGAGGAACTACAGTCAGTCAATCTTACTTCAGTGTCCAGCAAGACCATGGACCAGATGCTCCTGGAAATTGTGATGAGGGAAATGAAAAATTAGATGATTGATAACAGTCAACGTGGCTTCACTAAGGGTAAATCATGCCTGACAAATTTAGTGGCCTTCTACATCAGGGTACAAAGCTGGTGGATAAGGGAAGAGCAACTGATGTCACCCACCTGGGCCTGTGCAAAGCGTTTGACACTGTCTGGCACAAGATCCTTCTCTCTAAACTGGAGAGACACGAATTTGATGGATGGTCAGTTGGTCAATAATGAGTTGGCTGAATGGTCACAAATGAAAAAATTGTGATCAGCTGTGGCTTGATTTCTGTGTGGAGACCTCTGATGACTGGCATTACTCAGAGTTGATACTGGGAATGGGCCTGTTTGGCATCTTTGTCAGTGTCATGGGCAGTGGAATCAAGTGCACCCTCAGCAAGTTTGCTGCTGACACCAAGCTGGGTGGTGCAGTCAACAAAGAGCAGGAATGCTATCCAGAGAGACACGGACAGGCTTGAGAGGCGGACCCACGTGCAACAATGCAACGTGCAAAGTACTGCAAAGTGCAAGGACCTGGATCAGGGCAATTCCAAGCACAAATGCAGGCTTGGCAGAGAATGGATTAAGAGCCCGGAGGAGAAGGACAAGAGTCTGTTAGTTGGTAAGTTCAACATGAACCAGAAACATGCACTTGCAGACCAGAAAGCCAACCGCAACCTGAGCTGGATCAAAAGCAGCATGGACAGCCAGTCAAAGGAGATGATTCTGCCCCTCTGCCTGCTCTTGTGAGACACCACCTGGCGTGCTGCATCTAGCTCTGGGGCTCTCAGCATAAAAGGGGTGTGGACTCGTTGGAGAAAGTCCAGAGGAGGGCAATGACTAACCATTCTATGATCAGAGGGCTGGAACACCTCTCCCATGAAGACAGGAGATTGAGTTGAGAGAGTTGAGAGAGTGTGAGCTGTTCAGTCTGGAGAGGAGAAGGCTCCAGGAGATGACTTATAGCAGCCTTTCAGTGTCTGAAGGGGGCCTGCAAGAGAGTTAGAGAGGGACTTTTTACAGGGGCATGTAGTGAAAGGACTAAGGGGAATAGCTTTGAACTGAAAGAGGTTAAGTTTAGATTGGATATATAAGAAATTCTTTTCTGTGAGGGTGGTGAGACACTGGAATGTGACTCTGGTTGCCCAGAGAAGTTGTGGATGCCCTATCCCTGGATGTACTCAGGGCCAGGCTGGATATGGCTTTGAGCAACCTGGTCGTATGTAAGGTTTCCTATCCATAGCAGGGAGGGTAGATCTGGATGATCTTTAAGGTCCCTCTCAAGTCGAACCATTCTGTGACAAGACACCTGTCATTAATTAACAAAAAAAGAATACAGTTACAGTCGGGTCATAGTCCAAAGGTGGGAGGGCAAGAAAGGTATAAATGGCTGGCAGAGTTTCCTATCCTTGCAGAACAGACAGAACCCTCTTTATTGCTTCCTGGAGCTGCATTCTCCCAGCCAACTTGAAGTCAATGCTTGGTTGAAGTAGACTTACATTAAGGTTTCACATACCTTTCTCAAGCTAGTTTGGCAGACCTACACTTCTCAGGTACACAGCTGAACCAGTGGATGAAGCATTCTACCTTGCTGAAGTTCAGCTTATCACCTTGGATGTGGGGTACAGAAACTGTTTATCACTCAGTTTCCTGAGTGACTGGTTGTTTTCTTAGGTGTGTGCCAGTACTCAGGGCACTATAAAGCCACACCTCTCCATTTTCACCACTCTCATTCCTTGTCTAATTACATGTGCACTGTCATATGTTCTGAAAGCAACTGGATAACTTGCTAATATCATGACAATGCTTCCTTCTATTTTTTTGTTGTTGTTGTTGTTGAGGCATCAATTTTATATTTCACAGTGATTGAGACAACATTTTTTAGTGTTTAATCTTTGCTTCTTCTGACAGAATCATTTATGCATCATAGTCATAAAGATATAAACTGCTGGTAATGATTTACTTTTTACAGAACTAAACACTAGTGTGAAATCCAGTATTTGAATACTTATTCTTAATACCCATTTTTCTTTCATTGGCTTCACCTACGCATCCTTTGCCTTTGTGTAAAAGAAACCCAAATAGTTTCAAAGTGCCCCAGAAAGCTCAAAGATGACATGTGGGAGGGTTGTGTGTTTTTTCTACATTTGCTCCAAGAGGCAGCTTTCTCTCAAGGTCAAAGTTCAGAACATCCCTAGCTGAGAAACAGATGGAGAGGAAAGGCAAAGAGGGAATGACTATAAATTCAGTGAAATGTCAGACAATTTAATTTTGCATCAGCATTTTTTGGCAAATTCAAGGTGTTTACATGTTCCCACCATATTGATTAATTTCTGAATGTGTGTTCAAGCACACTGTCATATTTCATGCATGGATTAGACATACCAAATGATCGGAGAATGCACCTGTGTACCTTCCATAGCAGCAAGGGAGCTCTCCTCAGCAATGACACCAGAAGAGTGAGCTGGGGGTTGGGAAGGGTGGAGGGTTTGGTAAAGGCCTAGAGAATGAAAACCCCCACTGCAGGTACCAGGGGAGGACCTACCACAGTGACAAGGTCTTCCCCGAGGGACACCTCTGAGACAACCCCTAAGATGCCACAGGGCTCAGTACCAGTCCCTGCAAGCACTGCAAATTTGTACTGCCACTGGGGGTGTGTATCAGGTACTAGCAGAAAAATAGACACTTCTAGATTTATATGGCTCAGGTCTGAAACATTTTAGCCAAAATGCCATGCAAACAAAATTAGAAAAATCCATATCTGCTGGTTTTAAAGGGCTTTCTAGAGGCAATATTCCCACATAAACCACCAGAAGGGGGGAAATAGCAAAAAAACCCTTGCCAACCAACCAAACAAACAAACAAATAAATAAATAAAAACTAGATTAGTAAACATAGAGAATACCTATTTCCCTAGATTTTCTGATATACCTAGAATGCTTGTTCAAATTATTTAAACTAAGCATGACTTAAAATTTTTATGTGTCCTTTAGATGCCATACATAAGGTGAGTGAGAACTTGGCATCATCTGCTCCCCCTGTGCTCAGAGGCAACACTGTCATCATCATGGGCGTTGGGAGCTGTGGTGTCTGTAAAAACTGTAAGGAAACAACAGAAAGCAGGGAGTTTTCACAGGTGTAGTACAAGATGCACCAATTAAACTGGAGAGCAGTAGGATCTGAAACTTTTCAGAGGGACAATGTCTTTCCTCCATGCGATGGTGACCAAACCAGCAAATTAGTCTCTGAAGATTCAAAAGGAAACAGATCTGGATAAAACGCAGAACCTTATAAGAAATCTAAATCTCTGAATTTTATTCACAATTAAGGCAAATTAATAGACAAATATTTTTGTAAGATGCATTTTTAAAATGAAGCTTCAATAAATACCAAAGCGGATATTTGCTTGCACAGAATCTTGGTCGTACATGTAATCCCAGTAATTGCTTCCTTTTAATTAGGCTTGTAATAGGTACCCAACCCAGTCTAGATGTTCTCCAACAACTTGTCTGAGATGTGCATGGGCCAGATTGCAACAGAAGCTGACAGAGGAACAATGGAATAACACACCATGAGCCTGCCCATCATCAAGTGACCAGCACAAGGGTTGGTCATATCTTCAGCTCACACAGAGTTTGGAACTCAGGCATAAATAAATCCCACCTGGCTAACTAAGTGCCTGCCCAATAAAGGCACCACAGAGTGTGATGCTAAAAGCACAGTCATTTTAACTTTCTCAAGAGTCAGACAGAGCCATCTCTGGAGGCCCATCTTTGAGCTGTCTGGAGCAGGTGACACTCTATTGACAATAGAACCATTTGTAATGCTTAACTTAAGCAGGTGACATGAACCTAGGCCTTGGAGGGAGGCAAGGGAAAGCTGGTCCGCACAGCAGGTATGATAGGCATGGGAAATAGTAGACAGACAGCTTACTAAATGCTTCTCCAGCCTCAGGTGATCCCCTTTTGGCCCTGGGGGGATTTATTTCTTGGACTTATAGATGTGAGAAATCTTCACCATCTGCTCTTCAACGGAGAGTTTGCAAGGCCTATCAAACTAGACAGGTGTTAAAAAATACCCGTGTCAAGAGAATAAATGAAAAGCCTGACTCACGTGATTTAGGACTACAGCTTCATGGATCTGGATTCAAACCTCCTATAGAGATGCTTCTTACTATACTGTAATGAGGAAACCCATTTCACCCACAGAAACAGGTTTTCTATCTTGGGACCTATTCCAAAGTTCAGGAAACTAAAGGATATCCATTTGCATGAATTCAATAATCTCTGGGTCAGTCACTTCCCAGAGATGAAAGACAGAATCCAGAACAACTGGAGAGATAAACAAGCTGATCTTTATTTCCAGCAACGCACCACATTAATCCTTAATGGTACATAATGATGGTTATTTACAGGGAAGGCTTACTCTTGATTAAAAGAGAAGTTTAGTCGTGATTCTTAGAAGGTAGGCTCTTTATTTCATTGTGTAAGGCCCCATCATTCAGTAAGATACCAGTAAATGACCTGGAGAAGGTGACTAATGAACAGCTCCTTATTGCTCTCATAACAGAGTGCGTTCAGTGAAATAATCAGTCTTCATGTTTAAAACAACAGAAGTAAGAACTTTTTCACATTGCACCCAACTAAATCTGAGGAACTCACTGCCACAGGGTGTTTTGGTGGTATGAAATTAATGAAGAAAGGTGCATCAAATACTAGGTAGGTATAACTGTATGGATGCAATTTCCAGATCGTGAAGTTCCTAACCACCAATGACACTCTTCCTTCAGCTCCTTTCTGAACTTGGCTATTACACCAAGCAGTTGCTGTTGACCACTCTCAGACTCAAGCTGTTAAGTTAAAGGGAACTGTGGTCTGATATCTATGGCTAGTGATGTGATATATTTTTATGTCATTAAAATGACACAATATTTTTATTAAGACATCTTCTCACAAGTTCAGTATGCAATTATAGAATATATAAAGATCCAGACATAATACTTTACAGGCTTTGTCTGAAACATAAAAAGAGTTCAGATGCCACTTATACTAGCGCTCATATAAAACCAGAAAACAATGCCGCCACACTAAAGAAGATGATGTGTAATGTGTTATGTAAATAAAATGTAAAACAGAAGTATTACATTATGTAAAATATTAAAATACATATTCCAAGGCTTAAGCCCGGCTATTAGCTTTTTCACACAGAAAATTAATTAATAATCTGATATCTTAAAATATTTTAATCTTACTTAGTGATTTTCATGTTTAATTACTAATGTTTAATAAAGCACTGTGTTAGAGAGATGATTTTAAACTTGCTGGTTACTGTTGCCAATGGCAATACTGTAATGATGATTGCTAAACCCACTTCCGTTTTCTCATTGAACCCTAACACCCAGATGCAAGCTATACCACAAAAATATGCCTTGGAAAAGAGACACAGGTGTCCGTGCACCAAAAGTATTTGGAGAGGCAGGGCAGCACCTGGAGTCACTATAACTGTCATGACTGAGATGGTAAAAAACATCCAAGTAAATGGCTACCTCTTCAGGGACTTAGTTCATACTTGAATGAGGCTGGATTCAGAATATCTTTGGCTATTAGTCATGCAATTCACACAGCAATCCCTGCTTGAGCAGCCAGATTAGACAAGAGACTGCATGCTTTGCTTGTAGCTCACATACCTGCACTATAAAGTCAGTTGAAAAGAAGAGATCACACTCCCAGTTGTGTCCTTAGAGTTGGTTTGTTAGTGCTGTGGAAGTGCAAATGCTCCCTGAGCCACAGCAAAGGCAGCAGGTGGAGATTGCTGACCATGTCCTGCAGCAGCATCTACAAATAGCTGGTGCTTGCTATACAAAGGCTGCACTGGGACTTCTCCAATCACTGTCAGTCACACTCATTAATTAGAGCACAGGCTCTAAGGGCTAGAAGGAAAGACAGCTTTCCTTTCTCTCACCTCTCCTTCCTTTCTTCCCAGGAAGAAGGGGAAGGTGAGGGATTAACTCTCCTTACACCACGTTTGAAGCCATTGCAAGGAACATTCAGCCAGCGATACTGCTACCCCTCCTCTAGCTCCACGGCAGTGACAGATGGACTGAGCAGGCCTGTCTGCCTGTCTGTCTCTCATCTGCCCATCCTGCTTAGCAGTTTTCAGGAGGAAGGAAACATATCAGCGTGTCAGACGTAAAACAGTTGTCCTGCAAAAAGGACTTTGAACGAAAATGGGAATGTGACATTTCTTGACAAGAATGGAAAAAAGTTGAAAGTGAAAGCAGGATGAGACCCCTATGCTGCAGGAGTTTACTTGCCTTTGGGTACTGAAAGCATTAAGACCAAGGAAAAATATTGTTCAGGGTTTCAAATCCATTAAAGTTTTAGTATAATATACTTACAGATGGTGAGGTTTTTTTGTGTTAGTTTAGACATACATTCCTAGCTCATTTGGGGCCTAAACATGAATTTGGAATCATATATAAAAAAATACATGTTAAAATTTATCTAAAAAATCTGAATTATCCTGTCATGAATGTTGAGCTTCTCAAGCTTATACGCAGCCTCTAACCTTGCTGTTATCTTCTTAACATGTACAAAGAGCTAGCAAGTCAGCTGAGGGAAGAACAGCAGAAGAGTGAAGCAGGGCTCCAGACACCGTTTTATAGCTTAGCCCTTTTTGCCCACACATGCTTCTGCTGTTCCACTTGTTTACCTGAAGCCAAATCTAATGAAAGTGATACCTAACTTTTCACCATCTAAATAAAATTCACCCCTACGTACCAGAAGTATAAGGGTTCATGCTTCTGCTTTACAAGCCAAGGTTTTCTAGTTTTTGGTTTGTTGTTGTTGTTGTTTGGGGTTTTTCACTGCTGAAATTAGATTGCTTAAAACTTCTTCTTTTGAGGTGATGCTGTGATGCTGTTACCCCACATGGTTTTCTAATTAGCAGGCCTGATTTTAGCAGTGCTAATCTGGTGGTGCTTGACAGGTTTCAATGTCATGCCACTTAGATGCTGGCATGTGAGTTCACAAGTCTGTTAGTTGGTAAGAGTTTTTACAGATGTTGCTTAAAGTTCAGCCTCTGCTTGTCATAAAATTAGTCCTGGGTAGCTCCATATTGCTCCTATCCTCCTAGGTCTTTATTTTCTTGGCACTTTCTCCCTTAAATCTAGGATTATAACTGTTCCTTGTCCCAGCACAGAGGTCCTCTTCTTTATCTGTAAGCAGGAGACCTCATGAGATTTCTAATTTATTTTTAGTTAAACAAGATATACTGTAAAAGCAAAATTTCCTAATTTTTATTATTATTGATTTTATTCACTAGGCACTGAAAAATTTGATCTAGACAGTAAAATATAGAATATATTTCAAACATTATGCCAGAATTTGATTTATCCACACTGCTTTAGCCACCCTACTCTTCCCCAAACAAACCTTACCTTCTCTTTCATGTACTTTACTGGTTTTTTCTAGTTGCCTAGAATTTTTTTAAAACTTCTGAAGATAAAATGTAATTTTTGGTATTTAAATGCCAGAAATATAATCAGATATCTCTATGTTTCCCATAACACCAATTATTCAAAAAACTGAAATACACAATTAAAGATATAACAATGTTAAAATATTTGCAATATAAATAGTAGATTGCTTCTGGTTGCAGATGGATGTTTCACTAACATTACAGTATCTTCAGTTCTGACAATCTTTCATTATTTATCTAGCTGCCAATATGTCATGGGTGCTACAAAGAACAACTTTTCAATAGGTTTAATGAAGTAAGTGTTTTATGAAATAATTCCAGAAGCAGATGGGGATTTCTTCACTTTTTTTTTTTTTTTTTTTATAAGACTGCTTTTT
>JAYDZK010000113.1:108381236-108417148 GCA_034509185.1 Euphonia xanthogaster
CCAGAAGCAGATGGGGATTTCTTCACTTTTTTTTTTTTTTTTTTTTTTATAAGACTGCTTTTTTACTTTTTCATGTGTTTTATGGGCAGAGACCAATTGCCCTCCAGTGCTTCTGAAGTCAAACAAATAGCAGTGCTCCCTTTGCTCCTGAATTGTGAGTGTGGTTCTTTGTCTCCAACCCCACATCCACATAGAAATTTGCAATGGATTATATTCAGATCTCCAAAATGCTGTCCAGACATTGTCACAGCACAGAGAACTACACAAATTTCATCCTTACCCAAAACAAGTCAGGCCAATTATCAACTGAGATACATTTATAAATTGGCTGCTCTTCATATAAAATTGGTCGATCAATGTCTTTGATTAACAAGAAGGAAGTTAATTATATGTTCCAAGTGATGTTTTAAACATTATGTTTAAAATGCAGCAATATAAACCATTTATTTTGCACTCACATGACCTTTGCTTACTGTCTGAATTGAACAGGTTTCCTCTCTCCTCTTGTATCAGAAGGATTTATTTTTATTTCTTTATTTAGCAAACTAGGAGAAAGCAGACCAACATACAGGCAACTTTATTCTTACATGCAGCATCACAGATATGAGCAACCTGCAGCAAAGCAGCACACAGGTCCTGCAGCAGTGACCTGTCTAACTTTCTTGACTAAGACCATTTTCTCCCTCAAGTAAGCAGTGAGTATGCTTATGGTTTGGTTTCAGTTCCTGGGTCCAAGGATGCTTCACCTCATGCTTAAACATCTTCAAAAAAGCAGCTCTAAAATCAACATCACAGGCCAAAGCCAGTGAAGGTATGGATTCGTGATGACTTTGCTAATCCCACCAGGAATACGAGATGTTCACCTTCCATTATATGAACCATAAATTTCTAGGATTGTTATTTTCTATAATGTCTGAGTAAAACCTGCAGAAATTTCTGAACATCTCCTTTCTTTTGTTTCTCCAGCACTTCTGCATTCTGCTGAGTGCAATGATCCTGGGACTGTCTGTTGCTCTCTCTGGTGAGAGTGAGATAAGATCAAGGCAGAGTCCACTTCCCACAAACCGATACTCTTTCACCAGAAACAAAAGCAAATTCTAGTCCGGACAAATACCAGAAATCTTTTATACACGACTGCGTCTACTGTTTTTGAGACCCAGGTTGCTACAAAGCCAAGGCCAAGCATCCTTAGATCTTGCTGGAGGGAGTGGGAACAGCTGCATCTGGTTTCTGAAAACCAAACACAGAAGTAATCAATCAGCAGTAAAATCTAGAAAAGGAAGTTAAGGTGATCATCATCCCCACCTTTAAAGGAATAATTTGTGAGATTGGCCACTGCATATTAAACTCACAGCCTGAGCAACAATCTCTTTGATCTTTACTGCTCCTGGATTGCTGCTGCTTTCTAGAGGCTATTTGATGTCTATTGCCCTGCCTTCAGGTCTTCCTTTCTAGGCACCGAAGAAAAGCTAAATAAACTCAATGGGAGAAGAAGAATCTGCTTAGCGGCTTTTCCTCTAAGAGGTGAAGAAAGTGAGGAAGCTTGCAATGATTTCAGTAGTAAGTGAATTTTACCTTCTTGATTAAGTCTTCCTTTTTAGGAGAGATAATGAATGGCAGGGGATAGCTTTGGGCTTGAAGAGAGATGGGAAGGCCTATATTGTCCAAGGACTTTCTTGACTTTCCAAGATGATACTTGAAGACTTCTGAAGAACTTCTCTGGCCAGCACCCTCGTGTATTCTCTGGTATCATCTCCCAGATGTTGCCATGCCAGTGAATGTTCTATTTTACACCAGAAGTCTGTGCTCTGTCACTGCAGAGCTGCAGATTTATGCAGAAAACTCATGGGAGTAGCATGGTTTGGACCTGGGTCTTGGAGAGTTCCTGGGCTGTGCAGGAGCTGGGAAGTAGTCCCGTGATTGTAACAGCAGAGAGATAGCAAGACTGTCTTTCAGTGGTGGGACTCATCATTTATGGGGGAGCTGTGGCAGTAACTCATTCAGGCATCCATATCGTGCATGAAAGCCTAGACCCTCTGCTGAACTTGGCTTCAGCAGAAGATTAAACTCACTAGCTGTTCATTAAAAATAAAAGGAAAATTGTAAGATGGGAGAATAAGAAGGCAGCCAAGAGATGCTAATTGCTTGAAAAAATAGGAGGTGACTGCTACGCAGGGCTCTTATAAATCCAAATATTTTTCTGTTGCTGTTGAATCCAAAGGTTTGACAGAGATTACAGGAATAATCTCAGAGTGAGAAATTTTGTGATTGCATTTCTCTAGTCATTCTTATTTCTGCACACTTTTTCTTACATACATTTTCTAGCTTAGATGCAAGGCTGTCTTTCTGATTATATTCCTAGGTTTGCCCCACACATTTTCAGCAACTCAGAAATAACATTTTTGGCATCATGATTATTAGTATCAACAGTCTCTAGAAGCAGAAAGTTGAATGAATAGGCTGCAAAAATCATCTATTCTGAGGAAACTGAATTATGCCTTTGGCATAATCCTGACAAAATCAAATTTTAACATTCAATATCATTCCCAGACAGATGGGTTGATAGTATAATGAGAGAAATTCTTTTGGACTGATATGTATGCTTAGCAACCTAAAATAATGTTGACAGGAGAAGCCCATAGTGCATAAAAGTTTTCTCAGCCTGCTGTGGTCCTGATGACATTTAAGTGAGATTCCCAAAATATATCAAAACATAAGTATATGATGAAACAGAAACCCATGTATCATAAGCATTGCAAAGTGTGTCTGTGTGCCTTACCTGTCAAACAAGTCCCAGGAGCTTCATCTCCATAAATGTAAAATAAGGTATATCAGAGGTGAGTGCATTGCCATATGCCACTCACAAGTTATCTTCAAGAGCACCAGGTGGGACAGAGTGCTGCCCCTACTTTGCTGAGATATTTCAGGCAAGTCATGGAATTTTGCTGTGCCTTGGGTTCCTCATATTAAAACAAAAAACATATTAAATCTTACTTTGATAGAGCACATGGCATTTTCCATTTGCCTTCTCTTCATATTACAGAAACTCTCCTTTGCAGCCTTGCATATAGGTCTGAATTTGACACTGATAAAATAATGCAAATCCACATTCCTGGGTGTTTGCCAGAAAACCGATAGTTCAGGATTCAGGCTGGATTTCTCTTTCAGAGTGGAGAGAAACTCTTTCTTTGTTAAGTATGACATATTCTCCAGGTAATTGCTGAGTAAACCTACTTCCTTTAATCAAGAGGGTAAAGCTAGAGCAGAAAAGTTTAATTGTTTCTGTTGTTGGGGTTTTTCACTTCCCACACAGGAAGGTTAATTTGAGAGTGCAGCATTAGGGGGTGTGTTCATTATTGTCTTATGTAGATACAAGACCCTTTAGGAGAAAATTGCTCATTGCTGACCTGGATCATACACCTCCTCTCCAAACCCCACAACAGGGGCAGGCATGAGTCATTGTGGACTTTGTGCCGGGAGAGGTACAGGACCAAATATTTTCCTGTGAAATATTCAGAAAGCTGACTGAAATGTGTGTATATGTATATATTTGTCTGAAAGTAGACTGCATCAAATATGGATGAAGGAGGTCTGAAATCAGCTGCAGGTTTGGACTTTTTCAGTCTTGGAGACCCATTTTAAAAAAATGACTCAAGAACTCTGTTTTAAAAGTAACGAGAACCACTGCCATAGAATAAGGGTGCTTTCAGAAGCAGTCAAATATGTCAGCTAATTCCTGAAAATGGGAGTCACTAGGATGTGGACTCTTAGCTGGGTCTGTAATATGCATAGGTGACTGGTTGAATTTTCAGATACCAAAAAAAAATACTTGAAAAATCTTTCCATGAAAAGAAAAGCTTTAATTAACTGCATTATACACCAATTATATTTTTGATTATGCACCTCTGTTTCCAAAACGATCCATGGCCCTTTTCTCTACTATTTTGTAAGGTGCTAACAGGGGTAAGAAAAAGGACATAAAAACCTTCATTCAGAATATAAAGCAGAGAAAAGCACCAAGAGTACAAAACGACTGTGAGGTGGATGCCACTAATACTGTTTCATTAACTCCCATATTCCAAAAGGGTAATGGCGAGCAGATTAGGATTTCTTCTCCAAGCTGCAACAAACTACTGTACATTTTTCAGTCATTTTCATCTAGATGAAACTATTTTTTGAACATTATAAATGCGCAAATTATATTTTTAAACATTTGTTTAGAAATCCTATTTGAAATTTCATTACAAGTTTTCCCATTTAAGAATTGTTCTTAGTAATGTTTTCTCATAAATCCATGTGCACTCTTCATAATGAAATATGGTAAAGAAGGATGCAGTGCAACAGCTGGTAAATTTTGTTTTCACTTCTTCTGGGGCTATTATTGTTGTTTGAAGCATTTTATCAGCTTTTTTAGATCAGATTATCTTCTGCTATAATAAAAAAATTGACTCAGCAAGGGGTATTTTGGTCTGTAATAAAACATGCCTATTTTGCAGTTGCAAGAAATAACTTCTATCCAGTGGTCAAAACAGAATTTCATTGCCAGGAGAGGTTTTGAGTGATACATACTGTCAGACTTTCTTGGCTATCAGTCTGGTATGAAAGAATAAAAAAACGTAAAAATAATGTTTCAAATCCTGCAAACAAACAAAAAAAAATCCATACAACTGAACAACTGAAAAATCTAAAAGTAAAAAGTATTTCAAATTGACTTTTTTAATATATGATTAAGCAAAAGTTCTGAAAAAGGACACTTGGGTTCACAAAAGAATGTGCATATTTTATATGTACAACAATTAACTTTTTACTTAGGCCAAAAGCAAATTTCAAATTGTTGAGAATTTCCCAGAAAAAGGAAACTGCAGACACAATCCATTCAACATTGCCTGTCCCGGGGTGCCTCACTGACTCACTGATGGGCATGTTGAGCTCGGTACCAAGGGCTGCGTGACAAATGGGGACATGCACGACTGGCTTTGGCAGCCCCAGCCAGTCACAAGACAGCAAAGCAGCCATGCTAAGTGGCATGGAGATGCAGCGTGCTGCAAAGCTGCTTACCCAGCAGGAGCAGGGACCTCACCCTGGCAGGGGCTGAGCAGCCCCAGAGGTGCTGAGCACTCTTTTCCCAGCTCAAGCCCAGTCCTGGGAGATGCCAAGCACCATGGAGGGCTCAGCAGGCTCAGGAGCACACTGGTGGTATTGTGCTTTTGGGGGTGAAGTGCGTACCCCCCTCCCAGCTTCAGGCACGGAGCAGAAGGCCACTCTAACTTCTCCTTGTCCTTTAAGGGGTGGTTCAGGTGTCCCTAAGGCACGAGGAGGCACTTAACAACACCTGTGCTGCAGAACAGACAGCAAAGTGGGGAACCCTCTGTGATTTCTTTGTCCCCCACACGACTGTGGTCTTGCCATCAAAAACGAGGCCAGAAGAGAGCTGTGCAGCACATCCTCTCTCTCCTCCACTACCTGCTGTTTTGAGCAGCTCTCCTGTTTCTCTAACACTCTCCCTCTCCACTGTGTCAGCAAGAGCACAGCCCATAGGAAGGGAAAGGTACGGCATGAGGAGGATTTGCAGTTGGTAAAGGCAGAAAATCTTCCTCCTCTGCTTCAGATATTCTTGCAGCCTCATGAATAAAGCACTATTTTTTCCCCAAAATTAATATGATATCTCTTTAGTGACAGCCCCATTCTGCTCCGAGTGCTTCGTTCTGTGAACGATGTACATGGAGCTCACTCCTTTGAGCCTGGAAGTAAACAAATGGACTACTAATTTAAATGAATAATTTTTTAAATTCTGTATTCTTTATCGTAATATTCATTTAGTTCTTCTATTATACAGGGTGCAAAGAGAAAACTGGAAGTTGCATTCAAAGCAATGATAAGTTACCATTTTAATGATTCCTTATGTTGTGAGTAATTTATAAATCACCTAGTATCTTCTCAGCGAAGCTTGCCTCTGTTTTTAAAACGTACCTTTTTGTATTCAACAAAGGGTTTCAGTGCAATAAGAATTAAGGTGTGTCTCTTAGCTTTTACCTGCAAGCAATAATGATGTTGTCAAGCATTTCAGGTGAGACCAGCCCAGGATTTTGGGGTGGGGAAAGACACTCTGTTATACAGCATCTTCAGTTCTTCCCTCAGAGGGAGGCAGAGACACCTTGAAGGGCTGAGTATAAGGACATGTACGGAGTGTCTTTTTAAATAGTCACCAGAGCTGGGGGGGGAGGGGAACAGGAACAGGCTTGTAACCATAACTCAGTTGGACTTGTTTCTGAGAAGTCAGATGCCATGGATTGGCTCCCTCACCGAACGGCTGCTTTTCTGTTCCTTTTGTTGGTAAGTCGGATTTTAAAACAATATTTGCAAACGCTGTGACTACACCAGTTTCATCTTCCTCAGCAGACCATTGCGTTTTACAATGTAAACTATTCCCCAAAAAAATCTTGTAAAATTTGCCATAAAAACCAAAGCTCTGCTCATTTTAAACAGCACTTCTGAACATTCTATAAAATCAAATGAGCTTTTCATTAAATACTGACAAATGTTTCTTTTTAGACTTTTGGCGATCTGTTGATGTTCAAGATGTGACTTTCTATGTTTACTGCATAATTTTTCGGGCAAATGTTTTCTGTGGCTGCTATTTAAAGGTCACAGTTATTAATCAAATGCTATAATTATAAAAATTTTAATGGTTGGCTATAATTTCGTTCTATGTATTTACTTTTTTATCAGTTGAGGAAATACCTTTTTCTAAAAATTTAAAATGTCTTTTTTCTAAAACAATTAGCGAGATCATTTCAGAGCTGACCAAATCCTACAGCTATTTTCAAGAGAGAAAAAAAATGACAAAATTTAGTGATCTCAATTAAGTAAAAATCGAGACTTGGCCTATTATTTCACATTGCAAAGGATTCCTGTGTTGTTGTGCCCTTGTGTCTGAGCCGCCATGTGC
The DNA here is from genome assembly GCA_034509185.1 of Euphonia xanthogaster. Lineage (NCBI taxonomy): Eukaryota > Metazoa > Chordata > Aves > Passeriformes > Fringillidae > Euphonia > Euphonia xanthogaster. Next base: position 108,388,186 of record JAYDZK010000113.1, read on the forward strand.
TGAGCAAGTGAATGCATGATGAAAGTGTTGCTCTTTGGGTTTGTTTTCTCACTGTAAAAGGAAAGTTGTGGGTATGGTCAAGTGGCATAGTTGTTCAGTGTGTTCATCAAGGCATGGAAATTACCCAGAAGGGACTTAAAAGGGCTATGGGTGCCCTACTCCTCTTGCAATCTGATTTTTGCATGGATTTATTTTACTCATCTGTGCTGACCTCTTGAAATTCAGTAGAGGTTTAAGGCCCTGAAGATTGAGAAGAGCAGGATTTCTACTATAGTTATGTCCTGTGGTTTTCATGAATTTTTACATTTTACACAGTGTATTAGTATGTGTAAATGTTTGCTAACTTCTCATTACTGACTTCTCTAGAAATGCTGTAGTCTGAGAAAAAGTTTGTGTTATAGGTTAAGAAATCCTAAAATTATTATGAAAATACAATCCATTAATTTTAGGTAACAGCTCTGGAATCAGTAAAGTAGAACTAATTAACACAGAGAGCTGCCAAGCAAGCAAGGGCAAAACTTGGCGAAAGCAAGTTATGGTTCGGATAAGTTTTGGCTTGTTCAAGGCAGCAGAGAGGTGTCTGAGGCTGGCCTGTTGCACATCACACTAACACTTCTGGATTTTCATGGAGCACTAGAGACTATTCATTTTGCTCAGTTACCTGGTGATGCACACTCCCAGAGTGTCGAAGATCAAAATGCTTGACTGTATTATGTCTAAGACCTGTCCATTCAAAGGCATTTTGCTGCTTTACTTCTCTCAGCAACTCTGGAGCCATTTTCATTCTATCAGTATATTGTTGTTACAATTGTGAGTGATGGAGGGTAGGTGCTGAGTCAGAAAAATAGAGCGATTCTGGAAAATGCCATTGTGTTTTGATGACTATCAAATACTTGAACTTTTACTACCCAGAGGAAACCCTTGTTTTTGTTATGTGTTCTTCTGCCCAGCAATGTTCATGATGGCCTGCATGGCTTAATACTGAAAGGTGGCAGACAAACTGTTGAGAACAAGTTGTACATTTACGTATCCAGTTTTAGTGTATTCTGAGAAAAAATTTTGGCTTTCAGCTTAACTAATCTTTCATGAAAATGACCTGTCTGAATGGCGTGTCTGGTTAGTATATTGTTAATAAGTTGCATCAAATAAAATTAACATGGAGTTATACATATGTTAGTACACTACTGCATTTTCAAAAAAAAAAAGAAAGGAAACTTACCAGCCCTGAAACAAATAATTTTCTCTATGGATTTCACCATTGGTGGGACTGATTCTGCAACCTTTGCTCATGTGACTTCAAAGACATTATTCTCATGAGTAAGGGAGTTCTGTTTGTGATACTAGCACAGACACGTTTTATGGAAATAACCTGTTTGATCAGGTATGACTCTTCTCCTGCCAGCTATCATGTGACAGCCAATAATTTTAAATTCACCACATCTCTTATGCATTTTGTCTGGATTTTCCCATATGTTATCTAGGCTTATTTTTTCCCCCCAGTCATAAGGCTATGGTTGCAAATCCTGCTCACAACTTGATTGGGTAAAAGAACGTAAAAGTAGTTAGGAGCTACATTCTCTTTTTGTATATTAATGTGCAACATCTGCCAGAACTGAATCAGGAACCTGCAGGTTCTTCTTCCCAATAATTCTGTTGTAGAAATATAAACTAAAGCAATTCCACATCCAGGAACTATCACCTAAGATTAGGTACTTAAGCCTGCAGTTTTACATTCCTAAGTAAAATGGCCATTAAGCAAACATACATTTGCAGCCAGAACACTCTAAGTCATATCAGAATTCAGGTTTTATTGAGGAGATTTATTGAGGGCACTTAGCATGACTAATTTGAAAAATTCAAATTTTAATGATAATGGCATACACCCTATATTGAAATTACTTTTGTGTTCATTTTTCTAATGGTTAAGCTCAGTTACTCTATGGAAATTTATTGTATCTGCATACAATAGAAGATACAATAGCAGAACAGAAATAATCTCAGTGGAAACTTTCCTAAAGTTGTCAGTTCTTTGAGTAAACTCATTTTAAAATAAATCTTTGAAGTATATTCTTCAGCCTAACATGAGCATTGTCATAATTCCTGAATTATTCCTGTCACAATTGTTGAAAGAGTAATGGATCATCCATCCTGGGTGCAATTCAAAGTATTGCTAGCATAGGAAACACCTGACCTCCTCTGAATTAGAAAACAAAATGACAGAAAAAAAATCCAGAAAATCTTTCCCTTTAAATTGGATGAAATGCATTCATAAGTGACATATGAAAAAGTGAAGTGTAGAAAAAGAAAATAATGTTTCAATTAAAAAGTGATAAAATGGCATATTTTTAAAATATGAGAGTTTGTCTTATATTTGAACTCTGCTTCTCATTATTTCATACGCACTGATGTATCATTTTTTTAAAGAGATGCAAAATGAATAAAGGGGAAGGGTTCATTATTGCAACCCTTTTCTAGTCAGGGCTTTGGATGACTAAGAAAGATGTAAAAGTCCCAAAACGCTGACAGTACCAGAGCTACCACGGCAGCCCGATGACTAACACAATACGTGTGAGTTCTCAGCACTCCTCCCATCCAGGCCAACAACAATGCCACTGTTGACTTCAAAGAGAGAGAAGCAGATCCCATATGAATAATGCTGGGAAGATGTTAAAGGCATGTTCAGTCATTTAGATTTGAGTAGGTGGAGAAGGGAGGATTCCGTAATTACGTATGATATTGCTTGGCACTCAATTAATGATTAGTTAATTCTTGTTTGTAAATTGCTTTGAGGGTGCAAAGAACAGTAGACATCCTATGGGCCTAATTCTGTCCCCAGTTACATCAGAATAAATCCAGAATAACTCCAGTGAGACTCTAAGGTGTCATTTTGGACACAGTGTCCAGGTATCGTTACAGTAAAAGACAAGCTTTCAGACAGAACACTGTGCAAATGACAGAAACCAAGATGACTTGTTTCCTGCCTGCACATCTCCCAACCCAAAACAGAAACAGCTTGTGCAACCAGCGTCTAGATTCTCTGCAGCTTCTTTTTTTTTCACAGTCTCTCAGAGACTAACAGGACAGCAAATCTTGGCATCTTTCTGACCAGCTTGCCTACCCCAAGGTCCTCAGGATGCATCCCACACATTCCAGTGGCTCCTATTGCTTTAATTATTGTTTATCCCTGTGTCTTTGGAAAGTACTTTACTTGGATATGGGTTTAGAAGGGAATTTTTTTAACTACCTAAAAACTTGCTGGGGTTAGCTGCTAGAAGACAGAACTTATCTCCTGGAAATAGCACTAGAAAAAAAAGGTCTGCATCTCAGATAAGTAATAGAAATAGATAACTGGGTTAGGGGAAGACTTCCAACTGCTGGTGACAGTGGAGAACCAGAAGGCATTATATGGGGAGGTGGAGAAGTCTATCCCTGAATCAAGTAGGATTAATGTAATTTCAAAATTGTTCAGATTTATCTGGTGAACTAGACATTTTTGTCTGATGTCTGCCTGCCCTCCTTCCTATACCACAGCTATAACTGAGACATACCAAACAGAGCCACCATCGGAGTTCATTGGATCAGCCTTTTTCAAATAATAACATGAACTGTACTAAGGACTCTGAATTCAAGATCTTCCATTACCAACAAGTAGCAAAATGGGATTTTCCTTCACTATCACTGTACAAGTGTGAAAATACAGGGCCTAAATTTACAATCCCCAGCATCACCAACTGACAAATTCCTGATGTTCCCATTACAGGTTCTCAAGAACAAAGGATAAGTTTCCAGTGTGAAATATATTTTTTTTCACTGCTTAAAGACAGAACTCCCTATAGGCTGGAATCAAGAGATTTATTAATGCTCATGTCTTTAAGTAATAGAATTCTTTACAGGTATAATCCTTATTTCAGAAAAACTCAGAATAGTTTTTGAGAATATGAGAGCGATGTGGCTGGGTGTGTGGTATTAGTCTCACTGTTAAGTAACAGGATAGGCCACATGATGCAGACAGCAGACAAGATTCACTAACATTGCACTGGAAGGTGCATACCCATACTTTGCCGGGTCAAGACAATTGTTTGCATGCCAGAAGGGATTTCATCCTAAGGGTGGAGAGGATTTCATTGTGCTCACCAAATGAGGTGGGATAGACTGATAAGAGATGTTCAATTAGTGTTATTTCTGGTGGACCTCATCACTCAGGCTCTCTCCTGAGGGTGTAGTCTTCCCCTTTGACTCTCCCATGTTCCCCCGGGCTCCAAGGGGCATTGTAGAAAAACATGACTGTGTGCCCACTAGGGCAAACAAACCCTGCTATTCACAGGGAGTCTGATATTGTCCCTTCTCTGAGATGAGGAACAGAACTGCTGCACATGAATTTGAACCCTATTCTGAAGCTGAAAATTTAAACAGTCATAACACCAACAAAAGTTAAAAGATATATTGGTCTTTCTAGCACAACATGAACATATTGTAGTGATTCTCCTGCAGAGTACTTTTCTTAACCATTTATGTCAATAGCTGGCTCAAACAAGGAAAAAATCCTTACTCTGTGAATAGTCAAAAAAATTTCAGGTTACATACACACATCAAATGGGCAGATCCAGTCTAAACTCCTCCATTGAGAAGCAGATTAAGGCATCCATTATAGGTCTCAAGGAATGTTTTGGGTAAAACCAGATCATTGGAAACACTGTTTCATGAATGACAGATGGTGAATTCTTGCTGCATAAAAGCAAATGGGAAAGAGGGAGAGAGAGGTAGGAGGGTGAAGCTGCTGTTCATTAACCTGTTGCATGTAAGAAGTTGTCTTAACATGAAGTAAGTGGAAAAAAGTTTTATCCATGTTCCAGTCTTGCCAGTACAATGCAATAAATTTGAAGTGAGGAAAGTCCCACGACGTAAGGATAAAAGATGCCAGATTTTATCCAAGTATAGCTGACATAAAACCCTACAGACATATCAGACAAAAAAACAAAGAAACCAAACCAAAAAGCTAAGGGAAATTATAAGGAAGTGAAATACTCATAACTGCAGCTGTTAACATTTGTTGAGAAAAGAGAAACACTGCAATAATTTTTGAGTCATCTGGATGTTTTGTATCTTCCAATGATGAATGAAACAAGAATCCAGTTCTGAAAATCCCACATTCTTCACCCTTTATTGTCTGAAGAGAGCCAAAGTAGATTTTAAACCTGAAAGAGATGGTCTGAAGAAAGTAAACTTCATTTTCACACCCTATTTAGGAATAAAGTTAATTAAATTGTGCTGTCTTTTAAATTGTGCTAATCAAGAAATTGAGGCTACTCTCATTTAAATTTTTGTTTTAAAGTAATTGCATACTGCATCTGATCCTGCTACCTTTATTTACTCAAGATTATTTCCATAGTTGAGTCTCAAAATCAACTGCATTCCAGGGAAATTTGCCTGAAAACTTCAGATGGGTTTACATCTTACATTGAATCTCTTCAATCTCACTGAGAAGTTCCAAAAACCCCATTTTTGTTCTTTTTGGTTAAATTACATTATAAGTCCTCCAGGGTTATTTTCAACTTTCTAAATCGAAAAAAAAAATAATGAAAAAAGAATAAATTATTTAGGATAAATACTTCCCTGGTTTCCTAGAGTGTTTGGTAAAAACTCTTGCAAACACTTCTCTCTTCAGCTGAGGTGTTAAAAATCTGTGTGAAAGCTTTATTTTGATGAAGGTATCATTTGAAAATTGCTCTGGCATATCCATTCAAGCTCAAAGTTCTGTCTTGAAAGATAAAATAGATTTTGAAGGTTTTAACTGTCAAGGAATTTAAGTGCTGGATATAGAAAAAAATTGAATTTCCCAAACTCATTTATGGAAATCTTGCAGCTAGGTAAGCTATTGCAATAGGCCTGCAGTATAGCAATGTCTTGCAGCTGGGTTTTTCTTGCATTTTGCCTTGCATTTTTACATGCCAATTTTTTTATTGTTCTTGCAGGTACTCTTGGATTTCAGCACAGGATTTCATGTAGAGGTAATATATATTTATTTAGAAACTATTTTTCTGATTAATCAAAATGTAACAAATGAAAAAATCACGTGGAAAATACTCAACTAAGACACTTCTGAAGCTGAAGATTGAAAACATATTTAAATATTAAACAGCTGCAGGTAATAACCTGCTAACCCTCTCAAGAGAAATTCACCTAAATCTAAATGAGTATCTCATACAGGTGAGTAATTTTAAAATAAACATGTACAGTCATAGAGTTTGGGACTCACAGACAAATGGTAAAAAAGCACATGGTCTACAAAAATCTCTTTTCTTCCTATTGTTGGAAATTATAATTGTCTGTATTTATTTAAAATGGATTGAGGTTACATGATATTGGAACTCTCTGTCAAAGGTAAAAGAATGGGATGAAAATGGAATGGCAAGATGGAAAACCTTTAGAAGACAAAAACGTGAATGGATCAAATTTGCTGCAGCTTGTAGAGAAGGAGAAGATAATTCCAAGAGAAATCCAATTGCCAGAGTAAGTAGAAAGCAAAACACAAGTATTCACTGACAAAGAAGTTTTGCCAAAGACAGGCTGATAAAAGCAGAGAGATTTAAAAATACGTATGCTTAGAGTAGTAAAAGCACAGAAAGTAGAATAAAAGAAAGATGATGGAACATTTGCAGCTCTGCTGAGACAGTCTCATAAGGTGAATCCATGTGGCTGCTGAGGAGCAACCAGAGACTTCCTAGAACATTGCCATGAGTCTACTTCTCAGGCAGCTCCAATCAGTGTCATTTTTCTCCTCTCTCTCATCCCGGGAAACCTCTGAGCAGAAATTCCAAGACTGTAGATGACCTGTGGGAAACAGAGAAAAATAAATACCTTCCTGTTCTCTCACTGTGACCACGCCCTTACTGAGCTCCAGACACAGTGTGATACCCTTGGAATATCTCTCCATTTCCCTGACAGACATAGGAGAAACAGAAGGCCTATCAGCCCTTAAGGGGAGATGGATGTCTAGGTTGACGTTTGTAGAAGAGCCTTCCATTGATTCTGTCAACTGAACCTTGTAATAAGTGGTTGAGAATCTGAAGTTATACAGAATTTTTTACAGGAACTAGGAACAGAAGAAAAAACCCTGTGGGTGTCCTCGGTAAACTGGCATAAATTATTATTATTATCTGTCACTGTAGATCCGATCTGATTGTGAAGAAGACAATCCAATCACATACAGCATCTCTGGAGTTGGAATTGATCGCGCACCCTATGGAATATTTGTTGTTAATCCAAGAACAGGAGAAATTAATATAACATCAATAGTGGATAGGGAAATAACACCAGTATTTGTTGTAAGTACTCCCCTTTTTCTTGACCTTTATAATGATGGATCCAGGGTGGGACAGACAACAAATTCATTTGTATCAGATTGCTGCTTTGCTTACTTAACTTTTGGTTTTAAAATGAGTAAATCTCTCTATTTAGATACGTTGCTTTGCTAAACACTCAGTGACTGGTATAGATTTGGAACCACCTCTTGAACTTCGAGTCAGAGTCCTGGATATAAATGATAACCCTCCTGTATTTGCACAAACTGTATTTACGGGATCTGTTGAAGAGAGCAGCATGGACAGTGAGTACCTACGTTATGCCTTTTTCAGTACTGCTAGTGAAGCTCACAGAATACAGTTAATACAAACCTGGGGTGCTCTTTCTGCTTTTCTTAGGCAATGACATAAAATGGTCAGGGCCACTGCAGAGGAGGGAGCAGCAGATGCTTCTCCAAGTGTTATTTGAGCCAGGGCCTGGGCTAATTGCTATAAATTAAACAGCAATGCTTCCTTCTCCCTTTCCTCCCACACACGAGTGCTGAATGTTCCAGTTTCTAACCATACCATCATGCAAATTCTTTCAGATGTGAAAATGTAAAAGAAATAATTTCATTCCTTCTCATTAGAATAAAAATATCATTACACTTATTTCCTTGGAGGGTATGTAAAATACATTTTTCCCCATTTTTCTCTTTCAAATATTTGTACTTGTAGCCTGTGTATTTGCAATTGCAGCAGAACATTACTAAATAATTCCATACTTAAACCATTAAAATTGTTCTTTTTACCAAAAGTGCAGCAATCAACATTAGACATGCAAATAGCACTGAGGCAATGGTGCCTAACACTCATTTCCTTCTTTCTAGAAATTCTCATTTAAAGCTGTGATTTCTTATAGTAATCTCTACAAGCTCAGTATTTACTGTATTTGCATATTCCCTATGGTGATAGGGAATTTGACTTCTTTAAAGAAGTTCAGTGAAAGTCTGCATTATTCTTTCTTTGATTCTTAATTCATTTGAAGTCATTAACATTGTCAGAATCAGTACTACAAAACTAAAGTTTTTGTTTTCTCTGTAAATGTCAAGGAATAGATAGCCTTCTATCATTTTCATACACTGTTTTAGCATTGTCTTGTCAGGAACTTGTAACAGAGATTTTCTTGGGGTTTTTTGGTTTATTTGTTTGTTTGTTTTGTGGGGTTTTTTTTAATTACTATTATCTTTTAATTTATTTTTAGACACACTGGTGATGAAAATCATTGCAACAGATGCAGATGAACCTAACCACTTGAATTCTAAAATTGCCTTCAAAATAGAGAGTCAGGAACCTTCTGGTCCACCCATGTTCATTATGAATAAATACACAGGAGAACTCCATCTTGCAAATTATCTTGACAGAGAGGTAACATTTCTCCTTCAAAAGCTAAATAAAATTATGCTGTAGTGAATATGTGCTATGAGAGCGAGAAAAATATAGAAGACAGAGAAATGTTTTGGTTTTTTCTAATATTAATGGAGAAATACATGGTTTTGATGTGTCGCAATAAAATGTCTAAGTCAAATTCCTGTGTTAGGAAATAGTAGCAAGCATGAGTTATTTATAAGATGCACAGACGGTCTTCTAACATACTCATTTCTCTTTTTGTGACAGCAACATAGTAGCTACACTCTGGTTGTGAAGGCATCAGACCGGGATGGGGCTGCAGATGGAATATCATCCCTTTGTAGCTGTAATGTGAAAGTTATCGATGTTAATGACAACTTTCCAACTCTTGCTCAAAGCTCTGTAAGTTTCCAATAACAAAGGCAGCAATACTGATTAAAAACCCCATTTAAAACCCCCCATTGGTAACAGAGCCCTTACTAACCTGTAGAGAACATTCACATTTACATGCTCCATGCGATTTACAGGGTCGTTCACTTGAAGAGTGCTCAAAATACAATCTGTCACTTGTGCAACAATTCTGGTAACATACACATAGATCATTTTTGTATTCCGAGATGTAAATCCTGACACTGTCAGGACTGACTTCTTTGCACTCAGAGAAATCCTGTCATACAGGTGCCCAGATCCGTGCAATATGAGATTATGTAAAATAGCCCAATCCTTGGAAGACCATTTCTTATAGAAAGCACAAATCCTTTTCTTCTAAGATGCCTCTGCAAACCTTGGAGGTGACACTTGGAGATTTTCAAACCTGTAACCATAATCACAATTTTCCCAGAACACATTTTTTTTATCAAATTAGCATGAACTGTGCTCAAAACATCCTTCAAAAGAATCTCTGCAGACAGCTGTGTTTTCCTGTTTTCCAAACATATATATGTTTACTAATAGGTATTTGTCTGTCATTTCAGTTTTCAGCACGTATTTCAGAAAATTTACTCAGTTCAGAACTGCTAAGAATACAAGCTCTGGATGCTGATGAAGAGTTTACAGACAATTGGTTAGCAGAGTTTTTCTTTATATCCGGTAATGAAGATAACTGTTTTGAAATTGTTACAGATCGTGCTACAAATCAAGGAATCCTTAGAGTAATTAAGGTATGGATAAATATTGTGATTCAGCTCTTGAATTAAAATTTTAATTAATTGTTAGTAGAATTAAACAGGCAGTAAAAACACTGTCACTCAACCATTTAAAATAAAAAATGTTTTGAAAATATTAAAGGAGCTTTTATGTATTATCTAGTGTTCTGTGGTTTACCTTTTAGGAGCTGGATTTTGAACATATGCGAACTCACTCACTGATGATTGGCGTCAGGAATGTAGCTGCATTCCACCACTCAGTTGCACATGAGTACCAAATATTTGGGACACCCCTCACAGTAGAAGTAAAAAATTTGATTGAACCACCAAGATTTCATCCATCTTCAGTTGTGTTTTCCCTGGCAGAAGGTGCAAGAGTGAATTATGTTGTAGGAACATACACAGCCATGGATGAGGACACTAGAACCATCGCATCAAATGTTGTGTAAGCTCTGCTCTGCTTAACTCCCTGGATGGAATAATTCTTTTGAGATTTCAATGGGATGAGGAATAGGTATTTTAAAGGATGCTTTAAAAAACAATGTTTATTGATTAGCAATAGAAAAATGGCAATAGAATAGTACTATATAGCATCATACATTCTATATTATTATATAATAGTATATAGCCCATTTTTGTGCTATAATTGCTTTTCTTTCCTGACTGCTTTCCTTAGCCTTATGCACAAGACAAAGAAAATATCATTTTCTAACAGGCTGTAAGTTAAATAGACTAGAATAGGGTTTGGTTTTTTACTCAGCCTAAGAATGTTTTTTCTTCAAGCATTTGTTACAAGGAGGGAATTTGTTAGCATTGCAAGAAAAGGAGACAGAAAATCCCAATAACAGTCAGTATTATCCAATCAGAATAGAAGAGGTCCCTACTAGTTCATTTTCTAATAAAAAAAAATTTACACTTGTTTCTCTTGAAATTAACAATAATAACTGAGACTATAATTTGCTTTTCTGTGCATGTAGAAATAAATACAACCTATTTACAAATATTTGAAAAAAATTCCTAAAATACAGAAATATATCAGCAAATACAACTGTAGAATGTTATAGGAAGAGCTGTGGATTTAACCACTGCTATCAACAAGGGTTCTAGTAAAGGTTTACAGGATTCAGAAAAGTTTTACTTTTAAACTATAATGCCACTTTCAAAATAAAATGGGGTTCTATGTATTTGCTTTATTCCTAATTACTTTTCTGGTCTACATCTTTTGGAGTCTACATGGATTTTGCTTGAACTGGGTGAAATGCATTAGGATCTAACATAGCCAAAAGAAAAATGCTCCAAAGTGCCAAATTTTATCTGCAAAAATAAATATGTGATACATATATTCATAACATAATGCTGAGTATTTTTACTTCACCAAACACAGATATAGTATAGGACGTGATCCAGCTGCCTGGTTCAGAATCAATCAAAACACTGGTGAAATCACACTGAACAAAGTTATTACCCGGGATTCTGTCTACGTAGTCAATGGGCAGTACCAAGCAGAGGTTCTGGCTATCACCAGAGGTAAGAAAAGAGATTAAGTTTTCCAAAATAAACTCTTTGTGTTCCAGATTTCTCTAAATGTTTTTTGCTGTTTCTAGTTTTCCAACCCTAATTGCATTGTTTATAGTATCACTATTCCCTCCTGACCACAAATATCTTCTTTTTTACAGGGTCTCCTCGATATACTGCTACTGGCACCATTGTGCTTTCAATAGATGGCATCAATGCCAATTGCCCAACTATTAATACTGAAATGAGGAAAGTATGTATGCATTCCCCATCAGTGGTTATCTCAGCAAAGCCTAGGGATGGTGATCTCTATGCTACCCCCTTCACATTCAGCATACATGGTGAACCTCAGACTACATGGATTATCAGACGAATAAATGGTAAATTAACCTACATTTTATAACAGAATAAATGATAGCAATAAGCTCTTATCTAAAATAACTGATTGGGATGTTACTTTATTAACAAACAAAACACTTACTAGAATCTATCCAAATCTCAGTTACATATGAATCTAAGAAGTTACTCCAAATTTGAATATATGCATGCATACATATGTATATTAGAATATTTAAATCAGAATTATTACATGTGTTATATTTTAAAGGCAACTGAAAATTTACTAGCAAAACTGTACTTTGAGTATAACTATGGCAAGCACCTTTATGGGTCTAAGCATAATGAAGTAAATCAAAAGGAGTAATTTGACACTTTTTTATTTCTGTGTTCTCTAAAAAATCCTAAGCATATAAAAAAAATCTCAGATTTATTTATTAAAGTAATAAGTTTATAGTTAGCAGAGCTTTACTTTTATGAGAGGCATATGAAAATGGTAAATTAAGATTAAAACTTTTTAAATTTATTGTACCAATCAGACCTACTTATATTTTAAAGAAAATAGTTTTAGGCAGTACCCAGTGAAGCTTTGCCTGTTTCCTTCAATACGACATAGCAAAATAATGAATTGATCAAATCCCATGCATAACTAAATGACAGAATTTGCATAACTTACTGTTTGCATAGAAGACTACATTATATGGCAAGTATCACAATTGCAAGTATTCTTGAGTGTCCTACCTGTCCTGAACAGTTACAAATATGTAATCTTAAATATTTTAAACCTACTGAAAAACTTTATGGAAAACATGCATGAGTTCCTTGAGAGAGGAATAAGAAATGCAGAAAACTTTTAACTTTTATCTTTACCATTGTACAAATAAAATTCAGGAAACGCAGCAGTGGAAATAAAAGATTTAATTTTCCCCTTTTGTATTTTTCAAGCTTAGAAGTGGTAACTAGACTGATTTGGCCCAGGTTTTGCAAAAAAAGAAAACAATCATAGATGAGTATTTTATGTTTCAACTTTGAGTAAATACTGTAGATGCATAAGTAATTGAGGTGGTTAGAAAGAGAACATTTTGTCCCATTCGGTTCTATGAATGTAATACACAAGTAGTATAGATTTGTAGAACACTTGTAGTCTATACCTTCATCCAAGTATTTTTCTCTTTCTTTTAATTTTTTTTTTTCTTTTGTCCCTCCAAGATTCGTCTGCAGAACTAGTGGGCCAGAACATAGACTTCTACCTTTATAGGATCTATGTTGTTGTAAGGGATAGCCAAGGCCGGCGCTGTGCTCGACCACACATAATTCCTGTGCAAGCCTGCCAGTGTGATAGTCGGAACTACTGCACCAGTGGGGCCACAAGAATAATTATCATCGGTGGTGGTGGCGGCTCTGGTGGTGGCACTGGTGGTGGTGGCACTACTGGAGGTGGTGGTGGTGGCACTGGTGGAGGAGACCGGGAAGACGGAGGACAGCAAGGTGGTGGTGATTATGACCAGACTAGACCTGGAGGAGATTTTGTGGACCACACAGAGTGGCAGGGTTATACTGACGGCTACGATGGAGGTGAGGACGCATATACTGCCTCCACTGATGACAGTTACGCTGGAAATGAAAATTATGGCAGGCAATTTGAATCAAATACCACACTTAGTGGTGCTGCCATTGGCCTGATGTTCCTCGGCGGATTAATATTTGTTTGTGAGTATAAAATTACGAAAACTATTTCTATTATTTTTCTAAATAATGTAAAAAGCGCATTTTTTAATTTGTCTAAAATAAGGTTACTTTTTCAGTTGATTGTTAATCCACTGGCTGTTATTGGCCATTTGACAGAGAAAAAAACTGTCTTTTAAATGAGAAGAATTTTCATAAGTTTTATGTTATACATACATTTTTCATTCAAAAGTAAGTATTTCCTTTCTAAGACTTGTTATCCAATTCCTAGACAGAGCTGTCCTGTCAGTTACATTTTGCAATTTCTACTTCCATTACATTACTAGAAGAAATGGGCAAGTATCAGCTCCAAGTTGGGTATCAAAGGATCTAAAGAACAAGATTCCTTTGAACTCAAAGCCAGATTTCAGTAGCAGAACAATAAGTCATAGATTCTGAAACTTTTGGCTACTCCTTCCAAACATTACATCTAATAAAAAAACAGTAGCATTTATGAAAACAAGATGAAAACAGGATGTTAATTCATTTGTCCCAGTATGTTCATGAAGAATTATGAGCTTCATGGACTCAAGTTAGAATTTATACATGCAATTATTTCTCAGACTACCACAATCACAGGTAATCAACCTTCTCTCATGGCCTGGATGTCAAGTAATCAACATCTAAAATTTCCCATTGCAGAAATACTGACTACAAAACCTGAGGAAATTTATTTTTTCCCCCCTGATTTTTTGAGGAGGGGGGTTTGGTTCAGGTTTTGATCTTTGTTTAGTAGGAATCAACAAACACACAGTGTTGAAGTTTCAAAAGGCTGTGCAATTTGTAGTTCCCAGATGGTTTATCTTACAGGACAGACTGTCTTTCTGCCTTTGGAAATCTACTCTCATAGTCTGGAGTAAATCCATCCTTAGTCATGCTGCATGAGGCAGCACTTTGTACATAGTATAGTCCTTTCCCCTTTTCATTTCACTTTGATGTTCAACTAATCAGAGGGCTGGAGCAACTGTCCTATGAAGACAGGCTGAGAGAGTTGGAACTGTTCAGCCTGGAGAAGTCTCCAAAGGAAACCTTAGGGCAGCCTTCCAGTTCCTAAAGGGGTCCTGCAAAAGAGCTGTAGAGGGACTTTTTAAAAGGGCATGTTGTGACAGGACAAGGAGAAATGGATTTCAACTGAAAGAGAGTTGGTTTAGGAATAAATTCTTAACTGTGAGAGTGATGAGACAGAGGCACATGTTGCCCAGTGCAGTTGTGGATGCCCCATCTCTGGTTCAAAGCTGGGCTGGATGAGTCTTTGAGCAACGTGGTAAGTGGAAAGTGTCCCTTCCTATGGCAGAAGGATTGGAACTAAATGGTATTTAAGATCTCTTCCAACCCAAGCCATTCTATGTTTCTATGAATTAATGTTTCATTCCCTTTCTAAAATAAGCAGTGTTTTTGATGCTGGCCATTACAAACATTCTGCAATTTCCAGCACTGAGTTCTTTAAACAACTAAGCATAATACAGCACTCTGGGAAACCTGACTCACTCTATGTAAACATTTGGTGAAATTAGGACTTGGGGATTGCCCCTACTGCTTTTTCAAATCAAGCATTATGTATATGTAATGTACAACTGGAGCCTCAGTCAATGATCACTGTAGTCAGGTGGACTCTCCACTGATTCTCATATGTCTATTATTACTAATGTGCATTTCTTTTCAATTACAATACTTGAAGAGAAAAATGTATGCTCATATATCCGGAAAGAATAGCACTGACTGCTATATATAGCAACACTGGTTCTGTTTGTTTAATTTTAATATGCATGCAACTTATATTGCTTCAGCTGAGACAGATCAAAGTCTGTTCCCAGGTGTATAAGCATAAATTTAGAGCAACAGCCCCACCCCTGTGTTGCTGTGCTATAACTAAAGGTACAGATTATTCTGAATTTCAAAATACAGATATCTCCATAAAGAGCTAATGATTCTGAAAGCCAGACTTACAGGCTGCTTGGTTAGAAATATTTTAAAGACATATTTTCAAAAGTTCATGAGCACCTGCCCTCTGGGGAGAGCAGCTATTCCTGCGAGGAAGAGATGTCCTAAGTCATTGTTTCCTGTTCCTTTTCTGTTAAGTGATTCCAATTTTGATGTCAATGAGCGACTGTTGTGGCTGTGGACCTGGCGCTGCAGGTGGAGTTGGAACTGGATTTGAACCTGTACCTGAATGTACAGAAGGGGCAATTCATCCATGGGGAATAGAAGGTGCACAGCCTGAAGACAGGGTCAGTACATCCCATGTTTCTAAAACCAAAAGTAATTCATGAGAAAAGGTGACATTTTTCTGTAGAAGGTGATAGTAACACTGTGCAATCTAAAACCAGTCTGGCATTGTCAACAATTGCCAGGCAGACATGAAAAGTGATTCTTAATAAACATTCACTGGTGGGGTTTATGTGTGTTAAGCAGTGGTAAGTTAGATTGGCACAACAGTTTGGTGCCACTGTTCCTTCAGATGAAGCATAACTAGCAAGCTTCTTCAGTGCAAGTTTAGGAGAAAGGAACACAGATCATCTTCAGATCGTTGTTCGTGTTGACAAGGAAAAAACTTGTAGTCTCTTTATTTTTTTGGGGGTTTTTTTGGTTTGTTAATGGAGATGGTGCTAATGACTATCATTAACAGTTTGAACTGTTAATTCCTTAACATAATTCACAAAGTCTTGGTCTTCATATGCGAATTTCAAGGTAATCATTGAAGGAGTCAAAATGTTGTTTTCCAGGATGTCTCACACATTCTTGCCCCAACTACCGCTGCAGGAGGTGATTTTGGTGAACCTTCTGGTAAGCAGATCCTTAAATCTTCTGTGTTATGCTGTCATAAAGCTGTCTTTCAGAACTTCATGCCTTCAGATTCACGGAGTCCTTTGGATTCCCAGCTATAACCCAACCCTTCCAATCTCACATCTGCAGATAGTCAAACTCATGCTGGCAGGACTTCGAGTATGAACAAAAAGTCTGGGGTTTGAGCTTTTGAACAGATTAATTTCTGCAAACTACACTTATTTTGAAATAGCTGCCAAGGCTTTCAAATCCCAGGCAATTTATCTTTATCAGCACAGCTACTGAATGGAGGGCCTTTTCAAGACATCAGTTTTAGCAGAAATCAATCTTTAGCCAGAATAAGGATATTTGCTTTCATAACTTGGGTAAAATCTTCAGTTCTCCCCAGTTTCCTGCTTCCCATAAGAGAGCGTGTCAAGTAGCTAGTTAATTACTGACAATTTGTGTGTCAACCTAGACAAGCTGATGCATAACACAATAAATGTATGCTTTGAGATAAGATTCCTCCAGGAATTCAATGATCATGGAGAACAAGCCCAGCTGTGCAGTTCTACTTTCTCCTTCTCCCCCATTCCTTACTTCAGAAGAGGAATGGCACAGATCCAATTTCCCTAGCTTCTGACAGGAAGAAATGTTTCTCTGCTGCCTATTTATTTATAGAAGAATGTTCTCAGTTTTCTCATTTCATAACAATGAAAAAAAATGCTATTTAGCCTATGTTTACCAGCATAACCATAGTCAAGACTACTGTATGCAATTCTTTTAATATATGCTGATCATTAAGAAAACTCTTTCCTTTTTATCATGAATTAAAACATGGAAAAGATAAAATCCTGTAAGTATTACTTTATAACTTACTATAAAGGCCATTTCCATTATGAATTATAAACTGGTGGTTATTATGATCCATTGTTGTTCTCCCCTAAAAAATCTCACTACTAGAAAATGTGAAAGTAGTTACAAAACTCTTTATTTTATAGGATTTAAAAAACTCTTTTTTTTCTAATTGTGTAAGGGGAAAAAATTAATGTCAGTGTGATCATAAATATGCATTTATGCATTTGCATAGATAAACATTATCTGATGTTCTAACACAAATGCCATGGCAGCACAATACACAGAAAAATCTGTCCAGCCAATAACAAAATAAATCACTGATTTTCTAAAACACATGCTCACATGCTGCCTAGCTTCAGGAATAAAATCAAGTGCTTTGGTGTCTGTTAATATGTATATAATTGTTACTGCAGTTTCAAAGTTTGGTATCTGTGCACATACCTGTGACTGAGATTGGTCTAAAATACCTTTAGAAACTCAGAAGTGTCATTATAGCATTTGTAAAAACAACGGACAAATTGTGTGTAAAAGTTTCCGAGAGCACAGGAGCGATAACTTTTTCTGCTTTCAGACATATATAATAACACATATGGAGGAGGAGGAGTAGTAGCTTCTGGTGTTGAAGAAACTACAGGTGTTGGCTATGGCACTGGTACTGGCTATGGAACAGCTGGAGGAATTTCTGGAACAGGGGAAGCAAAAGGGTCAATTGGAGGAACAATAAAAGAGTATCGAGAAGGAGGAGTGAACATGGCCTTCCTAGACAACTATTTCTCTGAGGTATGCTATTCTTTGAGCTACTATTGTGAGCAGGCTTTCTGTTAGATTCTCCTTGCCAGGTTACATGGTGGAAAACCAAATTAATTCTATTCAAATTGAAACTTCCATGCTATAAGACTGCTGTGAGAGCAAAGCTGACCGCACTGGTAGGAAAAGTTACAACACTAGTAATAGTAATGTCTTTGATCTGCTGCCATAGTAGCTGCTGCCATAGTGGATTGTTCAACAGCCTTTTTGTAAAATTGATAGACATAATGCAGGTCGGGGTAGGAAGCAATTAAATCATTTCAACTTCATAAGTACCCACCAAATTTATGTTTTTTCAACCTTTCTCAGTATATAAATATTTCATAACTTTTTGGAATTGTTCACTCCTACTTCCTGTACAGTTTGTTTGATGAAGTCATTTTAATCCTGAAAGAACTTTAAACATCAGTTCTTCCTTATTTTTATTGCCATTTCTGCTCCCTAAAAGACTTGTGAACTACCGGTGACACCAATATGCAGTTTTTCAATTGGCAACACCTAAATTCGCCTTTACATATGGGATTAAAAAATGGTATGGAATTTACATGATTAATGGTTTCATGGGCTATATTTTTATTCATATTCATGAACTGTGAAGCATAAACGTTATAACTGCATGTCACCAAAATATCAATTAAGATATAAGGATTGCTATATTTCTAAACAAGGATTGCTATATTTCTAAACAAGATTTCTATATTTCTAAAATCTCAACAAGGTTCATGGAGGAGAGAACAGAGCAGTCCTGACATCCTGAGCATGGATTTCTCCCAGACTGCAATCTTCCTGCCTTGGGCTGACGAACTATGTATTAATTGTCTGCCAGCCATAGGCCTCCACATACTACTGCTATCCTCCTGGACCATCTCGATTCCCAAACTCTCTGACTCTCCCTCCCAGGCCTCCCCTTCCATCCTTTTCTGTTTCCTCCAACCCCACTCAGCATTCACTTTAAATTCTCCTCTTTCCTGCCTGATCTCTTTGCAATGACCACGCCAGGATCCAAAACATCATTCCCAGCTGGCGATTTCCTTCTTGCTCAAAATTTACTCCCCTCTGGACTCACCAAGTCTTCCCTACTGTGGACAATCCTCCATCCCATCTCCTCTTTCCTGGTCTTTTCATTGTCCCCATTGCCACCCTGCTTCACTCCTCTTCCTACCCCTTTGCTCAGATACTGCTGCCCAAAGAAGGCATCTGTTTGCCTGTCCTTTTTATCCCATAGACAGAGACATTGACAACAGACCAAATTTGAGATGCTACATGTTGGCAGAAACAAGAATAAAACAAAGTACTATTTAGATAAACGTATTTCAAGGTTAAAAAATGTTGATGGTACAGTCTGTCCTGTTGATGTCCTATTTTTCAAGGCAGGTGGGCCTTACTGTGGTTAGGGTAACTTTACTGTGGTTTGAGTATTTATGGTTAAAAACCTGACAAAATTCACTCTGTTATTCTGTTCTTTTTTTTTTTTTTTTCATTTTTTTGTTTTTGCGAACTACAGA
The DNA here is from genome assembly GCA_034509185.1 of Euphonia xanthogaster. NCBI lineage: Eukaryota > Metazoa > Chordata > Aves > Passeriformes > Fringillidae > Euphonia > Euphonia xanthogaster. The sequence continues at coordinate 108,407,530 of JAYDZK010000113.1, forward strand.
AAGCATTTGTGTATGCAGATGAAGATGAAGGTCGGCCGGCAAATGACTGCCTATTAATTTATGATCATGAAGGAGTCGGTACTCCTGTTGGCTCCGTGGGATGCTGCAGCTTTATTGGAGAAGATACAGATGAAACATACTTGGAAACATTAGGACCAAAATTTAAGACCCTAGCAGAGATCTGTCTGGGCAAAGAGATCGAACCTTTCCCTGATGCTAACCCACCCTGGCCAGGCGTCGTCAACATTCCTTTCCCCAGTCCTGAAAGTGATCTAAACCTCCCACCACCTGGCACCACCATCATTGTCAATGGAAGTGCACCTATGCCTCCCACCGCTGGCACTACAACGGTTGTTACTGAAAACACCTACACATCTGGGACAACCATACAGCCCCCAAGGCCAATGCCAGATCCATTGCTCCATGGCAACATGACGGTGACCGAGACCTACACCTCCAGCTCGCCCTCTGTTTGCGTTGACCCTCTGCGTGCATCCAACGTCGTTGTGACGGAGAGGGTTGTGGGGCCTGCGTCTGCCTCTGATTTGCGTGGCATGCTAGATATCCCCGATCTCACAGAGGGCCCCAACGTTATCGTCACGGAAAGAGTAATTGCGCCTAACTCCCGACTCCCAGCATCTCTGAGCATTCCTGATTTGGTAGATGGGTCAAATGTGGTAGTGACAGAAAGGGTGTTCAGGCCTGCCTCTGGCATGCCGGGCAGCCTAATAAATATTCCCTCAGAGTTATCCAATGCCCACAACGTGGTGGTCACAGAGAGAGTAGTGTCAGGGGCTGGGATGAGCAGCCTGGGAGGAACAAGCCTAGGAGGAGCAAATCTGGGGGGCCTGAGCAGCACAGGTCAGATGCTCGGTGCCGAATGTCATCTTGGTCAGGGAATGGGCACAGCATCTCCAGGCACCTCCCGGAGACGAGTGACAAAGTACAGCACCATGCAGTACTCCAGTCAGTAAGGCCTCTGCTGGCACCCCTTCCTGCTGAAATCGCCATTTGCACCGACACTCATTAGCTGCCACCCATCAAGAATATTGTTATTATTTATAACTAAGAAATAGCGCTAAAATTTCAGGGATTCCTGCTTGTGTGAGGATCTCTGACGGGTGCCCCATTTTGAGGTCAAATGCACTTTGTCAGTGAAGGGAAAATAGAAGTTAGCTCTAAAATTCTTTCTTTCCACCTAGCACTGCAAGTATATAAAGAGACTAGTATTTTTGGAGAGATATCTGATTACCGGGGAGAGCAGTGAGAGGGGATCCTTGCGTGCACACAGCATGAATTAATGTCATACAAAAACATGTCAAAATAGTGTACAGCTGAGTGATCTCTCACAATAAGCAGATTTGGGTTAATAGGCCCTCACTGACTAGTGAGGAAAAGAATGTAGTTAATAATTAGTCAACTCAAGACTAAATAAGCACTTTCAAACGCATCATTTTACTTTCCATCTAATTCAAGAAGCGCTACAAAACGGCACTTTCAACCATTTCTCCCATCACCAACAATAGTTATAAATAATAATTATATAAACCTAACACAATTCCATTGCTTTCTGAAGTTCTCAGTAAACAAACACCCTGACACAGCCTGCCATGCTGTTCCTGTCATGGCGAGGAACAATTTGTCACAGCTGGTGCTGCCACGTTGACACTGTCACCCGAGAAGATGTTGGCTTCATCTTTTCTCCATTGCCCTTACAGCTTTGCCTAAATCTAAAAGGACTTCAGTGACAACCAGGAACTCTTAGATTTTGTGCCAAACTATGACTACCATTTAAATTGCCAGTGTCAGGTTATATTAAGAGGTCTATAATATATTATGCCAATTCTCGTCTCACATACTGATAAGAAAAGAAAATCTTGGAAGCTTTGTGATGTAAGGAGGCAATAGCAAGTATTTTATTACTGACACTGGTAGCTGAAGTCTTCCTGAAAAGAAAAACCACTTGGAAGCAATATAAATTTGCTAATGAGCAATGTGGAGAATTTTTATTTCATATGTCAATGTATATTGCATTGATATTTTGAAAGTTTATTTGAATGTATTAATTGAAAAAGTCTTTATGAGTTTATAAACTTAATTAAATCTGGCTTTTATTTTCCCACAAAAACAGCTCTGCTGGACTCTGTTATTCTGATAATACCTTAAAATGTCTTAGAATATGATCTGAAGGACCAAAATACTGAAATATATCTTTTATCTCATTTTATTTCTGTATCATATGTATAGTAACCATAGCAAACCAAACATTGCTTCAGTGTAAATAAAATAGAGTTATAGGGAGGGACTAGCTTTTTTTTGCTAGACCACCAAATCAGCAGTTTTCCTGCAAATTTTGCTTCTTTGGCTTTGACAGATAAGTTAGTGAAAAGTTTAAGAGTTATCTGTGAACCTCCCACTCTATAAAATGGAAAAGAATCTCAATGGTGTATCCAGACTAACTTACCTCAGGAATGGATGACCAGTTTCTGAGTCTGATACCAAGAAAAGGTTTCTTAAAAGATGTTTTTTGAAACACAACTAGATCTGCTGTCAACAACAGCCTGCAGTGCCCCCTGAGTCCGTGCCACTGTCAACATCAGTAATCCCTAGGAGTCATGACCAAATCCAAGGCTACCTTCAGGAAGGGTCCCTTCCATAGCTTCAGGTTCTTTTCTACAGCATGCTTGATGCTCTCCCATTAAATCTGAAATATTGCTGGTTTTGCTTCTATCTGTAGCCTTGATTATCTTATGTATCACTAAAATTGCATTGACTTTGATGGGATTAATCTTCTCTATAAGTTATGTACCAACTGTAATTATGGTTCCTGGAACCATCCTTTAAAGAAGGAAAATAGGCACTAATATATAAAGCTATATCCTTTTACATCTTGAGAATTTTTGCAGAACTTCACTAAAATGCTGACAAACTCTCTTTCATTTTGCTAACCACCTGTTTACATTAAAAAAAAACAAATATGTAAAATACATATTACTATCTGGTATATAAAAAGCCTTTGTAATACATAGAACACTAGAAAATATTGTAATGTAAAAAAAAAAGTTAAGTCTAGTGTAAATATTTCCTTAATCATCTTAAGCAAATCAGAAATATTTTTCTGAATTGTGTTCAAAGTAATGAAACTAGTCTTCAGCAGCACATGCTGAATTCCTTGAACAGGAACGCTGTGTGAAGTATGAGTGTCTGAACTATGGAATCTTGCATGTCTAGAGAGAGGGGAAGAATGAATAGAAAAAAAATAGAGAAATAGAAAACTAATAGAAAAATAGAGAAAAAAATGTTGTTTCAAAGGACAGATTTTGGTTTTGTGGTGGTTGTCTACTTCTAGTACTATCTTTTATCAACTTTTAAAATTATTAAGTAATACAACTTCTTGAAATATTTCTAGCATTTTTTAATATTGGTTTCTCACAGCAAACAGCAATTGCATTATCCCATGCACTTTTAAATATTAACTCCTATTGCTTTGTAATTTTTACAAACTTCCTAAAAATTGTTTTCTTAGTGAATTGAGGATTCTTTTAGGTTCAAATCTTTTAGATTCAAATAGTGGAAGAAAAAAATGCATGTGAAGATGTGAACAACTTGGTTCATTAAAAATTCTCTTCAAATTCTTTTTCTAGCTTTGTTGTTTAAAGATAGCATATAGTTTAATTCTGGCCAGCAGACATTAGTTTTGTTTCTTTTCTTCCAGTAGTAATTTAAAAGCCTGTTTGCTGTCTTACCTTTAATTGTATTGTTTAATGTAATGAAGAAGGAATGGTTTTCAGGGAGGAAAGACAGTAGTGATATCAATTCTGTTATAAAACAATCGAGAAAAATGCTCTTACTTCAAGTCAGCAGCATGCAATACCAAGTGTATGACTTACTTTTTTGTTTTTGTTTTTTTTTTTTAACTTGGGTTTATTTGGGAATAGGATCCTACAGTTTTAAACAGTGAGATCTTGGCATGATGAGAAGTATAGTGACATGGAAGAAAACAGAGCCATAAGCTGAGGGTCTCGTTAGATTTCTGTCTTAGGAACACTGTCTCAATTTCAACTGCAAGTTTCAATACTTTTTACTCTGTCCTAATTCTGTGGTAATAAATAACACTTTTAAACTGTTGTGAGCAGCACTTACTTTGCACAATATAAAAAGGCCACACAATTTAAACACCAGTTAAAAAAAATTCTGCCATTTTGCTTGAGTTAACATAACTGCATAATTCAAATGCTCCTCAATGTTGAGTCACCAAATGCATAATTTTAATTTTATTTAAAATACAAGTAATATTACTGTGGGCTTGTGTTTTCATAAATAAAAATATTAGAGGTTTGTTTGTAAAAATTTCTGAATGGTACTGAAAAAATACAATAAATGATTATTTGGATCATTATGCTTTACATAGAGTGGCTCAGAATATTTTTTTTCCATTTATCAGTGGGAAATACAGTTTCCTTAAAACTGATGGGGTTTTTTCAGAAAAAAATCTCCTTCTTTCATGAAAAAAAAAAAAAAAGAAATAGAAGGTTTTAATTTGGAAAGTCAGGTAATTCCAAAATAAAATTATTTCATGCGTCAAATTGACTACAATACTTTATTTCAGGTTGTCAAGCAGAAATGTGTGTCAGGTCTCACAAGAATTACAGTACAATTTCTTCAACCCATCATTGTTCTCTCTCTTTAAACAGCCTTTTCTGTGATACCATTCTGTCCTGCCACTCTGAAATAGCGCTTCAGAAGAGCTATAAATTAATGCTGGACTACAAGCCACAGAGAGGACAGCAGAAGTCTCTAGAAACACGATATTTGGGCAGCACAGGCATCACAGGTACATTCACTGCATCCTGATCAGAATGAGCTGAACCAAGGAAAAGCATTTTGGTTCTAAAATCAAATTCCTTTCTAATGTTCCAGATAGGTGTTCATGATAATAATTATTTTTTTGTACAGAGATTTTTCAAAAAGTTTTATCTGAACTCAGTAAATTACTGCTTTGAAAAACAGTATCATGTACTAAGCAAATGTCATGTATTCTATAATTTTATTTTGCCTATGTATGAGTGCCTTATTGGGCACTCATACATATTTCAGATAATGATTTAAGTGTCTTTTCAGGAAGTTAAGTTAGAAGAAAAAATTGTCCATTTTCAAATTTAGAGCAACTTTGCTATCAGTCTGATGATGCTGCCAATTTCAGTGCAACAAGGATAATTTATCATTTATTTTTAGTGTATTTAGAACCTGCCTAAACAGAAATGAACCAAATCTATGTTACATATCAGTTTTTATGCTCAAGCAACTTGAGTTAAATATATGGGAGTACAGATACAAGTTAAAAATGGGTCAATAGAAAATGTTATTTCATATTCCAAGTGCACTTAAATTTTTAAAAGAGGAGAATAATGACAAAATTACAAGTGGCGACAGTTTTAGATGCATGTTTGTATAATGATGAATCTGTCATGTTTTCTTATTGGGACCATATGTTAAATAGCATCTTGTAATTCAGAATAGAGTGAAATAAGTTATGAAATAGAACAGTCACAAAATGACAACTTAGGAAACAAAAGCTGCTTAGTTGAGGCCCATCATGTATCCTGACTTCTGATGTTCATCATGTGCTGTTGGGCCTACCTGCAAATTTAAATAGTTACCAGTATAATTTTTTTTATTTTTCCTACTTTTTGGGAAAGCTCTAAACAACAACAACAACAACTATTATCACAGGCTTCCTTCCAGCTCCTTCATCAAAGAATTGTTTCAAGCCAGTCAAAATCAAGGTAAAACAAATGGAATTTTTTACCTGCAGGCTTTGATTTTACAGTTTTCCAGTACCAAAAATCCAGGTGAGGGTCTGTTCCTCTGCCAGTCACTGCAGGCTCAGGCTGTCAGGGAGGTGAATTGTGACACCAGAACAGGACTCAAGAGACAAAGGCTCCCCAGGATTCCCTACAGGATCTTGGCAAGTTGTTTAATTTTTCTGACTTTTCAATAAATTGTCTTTGCAAAGGGGAGTTGCAACTTAATCTCTTGCCCTTAGGAATATGATTACAAATTCAGCAATGACTGCAAGATGTGAAGGTGTGAAGGTGTTTTGGTAGCCCCCATAAATATGTTGTCAGCCATGTGCCCAAAGCACATATGCAGAGGGACACCTGGAATCTTTGATGCTGAATATCTATTATATGAATGCTATTTTGACTGTAAAATCCACTCTAGATCAAATGTTTGAATATAAATAGCAAACTAACAGCTATTGGACATGCAAAATTTACAAATACTAATAGGAAAGTAATGCTTTTCTTGTGTTGTTTCTAGATATGTACATCTGACTTTTATCTTTGTGACTTTCTTAGTTAACATATTACGGAATAAAAGACACCATGGTAAGCTGTAGGTGCCCCAAGAGCCTTAGAAAGGGACTGGAGAAATTCATGTGTAACAGGTCAACAAATACAAACTAAACTGGGACAAAAGGGAAAAAGAGAGAGGGGAAAAATTCTAATTCTGGGAAGTGCTTTAGACCAAGTAATTACAAGAAAAATTAAGTACACACGAAGTTATAAGGTCAGAGTTTACAGCAGCCTTCCACTACCTGAAGAGGGCCTAGAAGAGAGCTGGAGAGGGATTTTTACAAGGGCATACAGTGATAGAAAATGAAGAATGGTTTTAAACTGAAAGAAGGTTTAGATCAGATATTAGGAAGAAAATCTTTACTGTGAGAATGCTGAGACACTATGCCCCATCCCTGGAAGTGTTCAGGTTACTCAAAGCCCCATCCCTGGAAGTGTTCAAGGCTGGATGGGGCTTTGAGTAACCTGATCTAATAGAAGGTGTCCCTGCCTCTTTTTGCAGGGCTGCTCTCTGGTCTTTCCTCTCCCAGTTTATACTTGTGCTCAGTTTTACTCCATCCTAGGTGCAGAATCCAGCATTTCAGCTTGTTAAATTTCATTCCATTGATCACTGCCCAATGCTCCAATCTATCTAGATCTCTCTGCAAGTCATCCCATCCAGGAAGGTTGAAACTAGATGATCTTTAAGGTCTTAAGATTCTGTGATTCTACAGCCCCAATCACTAATAAACAGCACCTGACTACATCAGCAGTCCCTCTCGTGTCACCAGGAGATACTGAATAGGAAAGGCTGGTGCTTTAAAGGACTGGAGTTCACTGTCCCATCTAACTTGTTTACGTTTTATTCAGTCAGACTTGCCTAATGCAAATGGGAACAGTAGAGACTCAACAGATTTATTCTAGCACTATATTTCCTGACAAATGGCCACCTTAACCCTGAGAATTTCCAGTAAGGATTCAACAGGCTCCCAGTTGTCCTTTTACTCCTACTGGACAGTTCAACTGGTAGCTTACTTAAATCTTCCTTTTTTGCAATGTATCATTCTCTGTAAATGCAGAGAGCACCTAAGTTTTTTCTGATGTACCTTTTAAAAATCAGGGAATCACAGAATGGATTGGTTTGGAAGCCTCTTAAAAGATTTTCTAGTCCAGTCTCCTGGGCTTGTGATTACTGCCTTAGTGAAGCTTCTTGGAGCCTGTAAGCATAAAAGGGAACCAAGATTCCCTTTTATCTTCAGACTGGCCACTGTTATTAGTGTGAATCATGTGACTCCTCCTGAGCACACATCTCACTTTATATATCAAAGACTTTGAAAATTAGAGAATATGTACATTTATTGCATTTTGAGGGTCTTTTTAGTTAATTTGGAATTATTCTTATTAATATAATTATTATTATTAATTATTATAATTTATTATTATAGCCCAACCTAGTCAAAGATGCTCCTGTTCATTGCACTGGGCTAAATTACCTTCAAATGTCCCTTTCAACCCAAACCATTCTTTGACTCCATAAAAAAATGTGAAGTGACTTTCTTTTGTCACCACCAGTCCATTGATAACTGGCAACCACAATACAGAATCTCTTTTATGAGTTGATTAAAATACTCCCAAAAATCCATTGAGCTATATTCTCTGAATTTCCAACCAAGACACTCCAAACTCCACCAATCAGAGTTCAACATTCCTCCAATTTCCAGCCTAAACTCCAGGTCAGTTGTTATCTGGTTTCCTGCCTGCATTGTTCTTCAGTCGGAGCTCTCTTTTTTGCTAAACCCGCCCCTTCTAAGGTTACCTACTGACATAGCACAGAGGCACACACCATAGTTTTACATTTATTAGCTGATATACCTCAGTTATGACAGGAAAAAATAATAGAAAAATACTCTTTTTCTTCTGCGACTGGGAATGCCACATTCCTGAATCTACAGTCCCTGAAAACTTACACTGTACCATTGCAGCTAATACTGGATTTGACAGATTAGAGTAAGATCAGCAGAGATTTTTTGCAAGGTGCAACTTTTCAGAATTATCTTTCTGTTGAATACAGTTCAGTTGTTCAGCACTGATGAAAATTCACAGACCAAAAGGAGGCTAATATTTCTACTTTTGCCCACCACAAGTATAACATGAGAAAGGAGTGGTTGCAGAGCAGCCCTGCAGAGGGGTATTGGGGGTGCTGGCCAGCAGGAGGCTCAGTGGGAGCCAGCATCGTCCTGGCAGCCCAGAGGGCAACTCCCAACCTGAGGTACATCAAACACAGCACACCCAGTCAGTCTTAAAAGGAAATTATTCCATTGTGTTCAGTGTTGGTGCAGCCTCACTTGGAGCACTGTGTGCAGTGGCCCCACACAAGTTAAGAAGGATGTGAAGGTCTTTAATGTGTCCAGAGGAGAACAACAAAGCTGGTGAAAGGGCTGGAAGGAATGTTCTAGGAGAAGCATCTGAGGACTATGGGTTTGTCTAGCTTGTAGAGAAGAAGGCTAAGGGGCAACCTCGTTGCTTCCTGCAGCCTCTCAAAGAGAAGTGAAGAGGGAGGTGTTGATCTATTCTCCCTGGTACACAGTGACAGGTCATGTGGGAATAGCTCAAATTTCCAGCAGGTGAGTTTCAAACTAGACATCAGGAAGCATTTCTTTTATGAGAGGCTGTTCAAACACTGGAACAGGTTTCCTAGAGAGGTGGTTGATGCCCCAAGCTATCAATAGTTAAGAGGCTTTTCAACTGTGCTCTTAATGGCATGCTGTAGCTTTTGGTCAGCCCTGAAGTGGTCAGGTAGCTGGACTGACTGATTGTTGTAGGTCTCTTCCAGCTGAACTATTCTACTCCATTGATTTTATTCTATTCTACGAGCTGCACAGCAGAGCAGTTGTTTATTTGTGTCTACCTAAGTGCTCTCTGTCGTGAATTTTCCCAGAAAGAGAGCCACACCACCTTGAAAAAACTCTACAGGCAATTTCAGAGCAGTGCCAGTTGCTACGCAGAGGAAAGCAACCAAAGGGTTACTCTGCCACACCTTGTTTCACACACACATAAAAGACCATGTATCACGCTGTCAGTAACAAAACGCCTGTGTTCAGGGCAAGGACCTGGCCTGGCTATTTTACAGCTCTGCCAATCCCACAGCTCAGCAGGCTTACTCATTTCCACAGCTGCACCTTGCACCTGAAAAGTTAAACAACCTGGCCACACCAGAAAAGTAAAAAAAAAAAAAAAAAACAAAACCCAAACCCCAAAACCAATCAAAAAGAAACTCAGAC
>JAYDZK010000113.1:108417248-108449591 GCA_034509185.1 Euphonia xanthogaster
GAAAAGGAAAAAAAAAAAAAAAAAAAAAAAAAGAAAACCCAGGCAAGTAGTAAATAAGCAAATAGAAGAATGCATACAAGGTAAAGAGCTGAACAGAGAAAGATAAGGAGAAAAGGAGAAAGCAGTTAAGTGAGAGAGCAGAGGTAGTGCAAAAGAAAGAGGGGGGTTATTCCTGCTTGAATTTGTTTCATGTGCATGACAGAAGGCATGGAGAATCAAAAACATTGTTCACCCACAAAGGAACAACAATGACTCCATTTTTAGAATGCCAAGTGTTTGCTTAAAATATCAAATCCTGGTGCTAATCTACTCTCCTCAGCTAGAGCATTTTTGCTCTCAAAAAAAATGCAGGTGCTTGGTTGTGTGAGCACTTTGAACTTTGAAGCTGGTGACTGAACCTATTGCAATTGCTCCAGTTTCAAGAGCTGTCTGGGTGTTAGAAACCCTCTGTGATGTGTATAATTTTTTCCATATTATTCATTACCCATTACCTATTTTAAATAAATAAATGTTATCTTGATATATCTGTGCAGTGATCTGATACACTGCTTTCTACTGCGATCTGTTCCCAAAAAATGAGTGGCATCTGTAACCACAGAGCAGTAAAGAATCTTTAAGCAATGCAGAAAAGATTAATGACAATCTCAAACAACGCAAAATATTTGTATAATAGCTTCATGCAAATATAAATGAATTTCAACATTTCATTACTAAGAATATACACTGGGTTTTCCACCTTAACACCATTTGCTAGGTACCACATTTGTCTTATTTGGTTGAATCACTTGTCAAGAAGAAACTGTATTGTTCTAGAAAAAACAACAGCAAAAACACAATTGTTGTAAAGTTAATCTTGCTTTTGTAGAAGCAGAGGTGGACACTGGTGGTCTGATCAAGCATGTCCTTGTCCTTCACCCCAGGGAAGCCAGAAGTTTCCTGGCGCTGCTGTAGGGAAGATTAGTCAGCATGAACAGGGAGCGGCAGGCAGAGCTGGGGGCAAGGCAAGGTTTCAAAGGAGTCACCAAGATCCAGCCACTATGGCAAGGGTGTGATAGTAACTTTCTAGAACACCTGTGCTTACAACTATTATTCCTGAGAGCAAACACTCTCCCTCCTGATAAAAGTTTGGCTGATTTGGATGATAATTAATTGCTGTTAAAAGTTGATTAAGAGAATTTAGACATTTTTTTAGATGTTTGTACTTTGAGAAAACAGCAACATGGTGCATGCCTTACACCTCAAAAGCCCCTCTCCTCACCAGGCACCAAAAAGGGCTCAGCTGCTTTTATGGTTTGAAAAGCAAAGATTAACTTCCTCTTTGTTTTGCAGTGTCAGCAAACTCTGAATTGCTGCTGTCCCCACCGGGAAAACAAAGATCTAATGCTCAATGGATCCTCCCTTGCAAACTGATTGTAGGGCCAGAACTGCAGCCTGGTTGTGGGAGGAGGAGTGTTTAGCTGCTGCCAGGTTAAAGTGAGGGAAAGACAGAAAGAAATTCAGCCTCAATGGTTGCTGACACACTTGTTAGATGTATTAAAACAAAATTGATACTGTTTGACATTCTTCTTGTAACAGCAGGATAATTATTTTTGTAAAATAGGGATCACAGAAGCTTTTCATACAAGGCAGCCAAGTTAAAGAGAAAAAAAACAACAAACAACTTTTTTATAATAGCTGAAGTTCTTGTAGGATGTCCAAGCCATGTAGCTGGCCCACACTTAAGCCATAAGCAACTTAAGAACAAACATCTAAGCTCTGGCAAGATAATTTGCAGAAGAGCTCCTGTGCTATTGAGCTCTGGGAAAGATTATTCTATTCGTTTCTCCTCTAAGTACATATGACTTCAAAGGGAAATCAATGCTAAGAATTTTTCAAAAGAAATTAAGTTTTTACTCCACCATATCAGCATTTGAAGATGGCAAATAGTTGTGTATATATATATATATATACACACACTGTCATCTCATTAATAGTGTGCTGGATTGGCAATGAAAAACTGTTTCAGAATTCCACAAAGCAACCTGCAGATTGAAACGAAAGTTACAAATCATGGTTCTTCTCTTACAGCCTTTTGATGCAAAGAAATACTTGACCATCAGTCTAGGAAACATAATATACATCTGAAAGCAGAATCTATTTTTAAATCACCAAATAAGAAGGGTTGGAATATGAATGCTCTCTGAGACATGCTCTGCCTCATTTATCTCAAACAGGAATAGCTAAGAGAAAGCTTCACAGTACTTCTATTACCATTAGCTGCAGTAGCTACGACAGCTGTTAAACCTGGGCCAAAATATACCTCTGTCCTCCAGACCCTGAAGAAGAATCCTCACAGGATCTCAGTGTGTGCTGCTGTGTGAACGTGCATAGGTCTGTGTGGTTACAAAGTGATCAGTCCAGCACAGTGACTCAGTGACAGAACAAAGAAGGCATGTAAAAGCCCGTAATACTGTGTGTTTCACATATACTGGCTCATTTATGCCTTTTGGTTTTTTTTAAATTAAGACAACTATTTTTATGCAGAGGTATCAGCAAACTCCATAAAGTGGTATATTCTAAGTAAATAATACAAACAGATATATGTCACTTCAGAAAAACTTTTGAGCTAAAGCTCTTCCCCTCATGACACCATGGAAATTATAACTGCTGCAACTGACGCTGCATTATTTACTGTGCATTGTTACAACATGCAATAAAGGTACATAATGTGATTGGAAAGACTCCCCTAAGACTGGCTCCCCTCTCCGACCCCAAAAGTATCACAAATAGTGTCATAACCAGCAGGTTCTGAAGTTACTCACCACAGCTGAGTGTGGTCCTGGAAAGATTAACCAGGTAACTGCCTCAGCAGAGAGGATGTACAAGAAAGCACGTTTAATTGTTTCGCCATCATGAAGAATCAGTTATGCCTTCGTAAGCATCAATTAATCAGGTGTATCCAGGAAAGATCTCTGCCAGATAAGAGTAGGAAGGCTATGGCTCGGAGCGTGTAAAAAATACGGATTACAGGGAAGGTTGTCCTAAAAACGCCCACAATTTTATTTCCCTGTGAGACCGAGCTCCCCCCTACCAATTACTCCTTATGTATCTGTTGTCGCAGCCCTGCGCACCTCCTGCACCCTCCGGCTCGCCTTCCTCGGCGGAAGCGGGGCAACCAAAACAAGGCAAACTTTGGGAGCCCTGAGGAAGCCGGTGCCCGGCGCTCCGAGGGCTGCCCTGAGCAGCCTCCGCGGGCGGGGCGCGGACGGGACTCGTCGCCGCGGGCCGGGCGGGGCTCGGGGCCGGCTGCCTCCTGCCCCGTCCCGGCGCGGATCCCGCCCGGCACACTCCACCCACCCGCGGCTACTTGTGCTCCCCTCCACGGGCCGCCGGCATTCCCGCGTTGGGCGGCCGCAGGAGCTGAGCCCGTCCCGTCCCGGTACGGCGGTCATGTCGCGGGGCCCTGTGGCGGCGGTGCGGCTGCTGGTGCTGCTGGTGAGTGCGGGGCGCTGCTTTGCCGCGGGGGTCCCTCGGTACCGGGGCGCTGCTTTGCCGCGGGATGGAGCCGCGGTGGTACTGCCGCGGGGGTCCCGAGTGCGGCCGCCGGAAAGAGGTGTTCCCATCGGCACTTGGCAGCCCTCCTAACGCTGCACGCGGCTGGGAAAGGGTTTTCTCTCTTTCTTTGGGAATTTGGTAAAAGCCATCGCCATTTGCTGCCTGAAGGCAGGTGGAGGTAGGAAATCCCAGCAGGAGCGGTATCTGGGATGGGTGGGGTTGCTGAGGTGCCGGGAGGAACCGGGCGTAGTGAGAAGGTCACATTGTTGCCGTTTTCATGTTCAACATACTCTCTATACTAGTAAATTGCATTTCCCTTCTGGGGGAACAGTGCCAGAAGGAAAGATGAACCAAAAAGTTTGCAATTATCGCCTTAGAAAAATTACACCAAATTCTTAACAATCCAGGACTCTTTAGGCTCTCTCCTGCCCTTCCCTCACTGTTTTGTCAGCCATCAGACTTTAGATCTTCCATCCTATGAAATTCTTTCTCAGGGTAAAAGCAATGACTGTCTCATAACAAACTGAGAACAAAACACTTGGTTTCTTGGATTTGGACTGATGCTTTCTAGCTCTTTCTAGCTGGTTTACAGCAAACTCTTTGTTGTATCTGTGTCGTTTTCTTTTGCTTTTCACCTTTCCAGGCTGGCAGAACGCCTGCGGAAGTTGGCCTGCTGCCACTCAGACAAAGGTGAGGGTGGAGGCCATGCCCTGGGCTGTGCCGGGAGCTGCCGAGCAGCTGGGCAGGGATCAGGAATGGCTTGTTGCATGGACAATATGGAAAGAGCTGAGGGTCGGGACCTTGTTTCCTGAGCTCAGGAACCTGCAAAATCAGATTTGTTATCTGGAGACCTGTTGTCTGATGACTTTGATACAGACATATGTCTGTATAAGTGCATAAGTGCTTAAGTTGGCCAGCAACAGTTAAACCTGTTTTTACAGCAAGCTGGTAGTTGGGGTTTGATTGAAAAACATTTTATCCTCATTTTGTCCAGATTAATGATGGAAAACATGGAGTGCCACTTGTGCAAAAGTTTTTACATAGTCTTCCTGCAATTTTTACATATTCTTCCTGAAGCCACGCCATCGTCCATTTTGGTGGGTTTGCACTGGCTCAGGATGCTGTTAGTTTTGCTTGAAGAATATTATTTTTCTCAATCTTCATCATCATCAGCTTCAGCTAAGGCTGGGTCAGAATATGATGTACTGAGAATCAATTCAGTTTGGCCTAAAAGACTCATTGTTAGAATATTAGAGGGAATAAAGCTGCCTTAGTTGGCTGATGGCAGAAGAGAGGCACTGCTGGGTTTTGAAATTTTGGGGTTTTTTTCCTAATCTGGGCATTCGTGTAGCAAATAGTCAAGTTTCTTATTTGAGAGTATTGGATTAGTGTCATTTATTTTCTTATGAATCTTAAGAAACTACTGAAAAACAAAATTAGTCTAAAAGTAGTGTCTTCTCAAAGCATCTTCTACCTTACAAGCATCAGGAACAGTAGGTTCTTCCTCTCCCTATTTTTCCTGGAAGTATCTCTCAGTGCTCCCTCCCTGCCCGCAGGCTGCATCCCTGTATCATCATCCCTGGGGTACCTCGCAGAGGTCACGACAGATCTCCCCAGGCCCCTGCCTCTGACCCTTTTCCAGGAACGTTTGTGCTGAATCGTAGTGCACCCAAGGGTTGGGCTTGACTTGGAGCGTGTCCAGGGCACACACCCAGAGCCAGGGGCCTGCTGGGTGGGCACAGTTATCAAGGATTATTAGACTGGGAGGTTTCTCGGTCATTTCTAAAGGGGGTGGACATCATGGCTTCAAGAGAAGAAGTCTTAGAACACTTCCTGCATTTGAGTGAAAGAACAGTTGACAGAGATATATGAATCTTGCTGTGGGAGTAGCAATATTTACCTTTCCTCTGAACGTCTTCCTCAGATCGTACTTTGTTGATATTTGGGATGTTAGACTTAGGCTGGGTATGATGAAATTCAGTCCTGAATATATAAGGTGTAATGTCTGTAACTGTGACTCTGTAATGTCAGAGTCAGTAGAAGTTAATTTTCAGAAGTCACAGGAACAATTTAAATAAAAACCATCACAAAGCGATGCTTGGTTTTACAAAGAGCAGAGGTGAGCTAATTCAAAGCAACCTAGCTTCTGTTGCCAGTAATATGTTGAAACGTGGTAAAAGTATGTACAACCATCTGTGGATTGATTCAACATTTTAATATTGTTCCAAAAATGAGGGAAAGCCCAGCTGTGGGGAGGTCTGAAAGCAGGTGAGAAATACATAAGTTCAATTGAACTGAAATGGTATGCTACTTTTGAGACCAGACTTCAGAAAAAACTAATTCTGTCCAGAAGAGACTACAGAACAATTAAAAAAAATCTAAAGTCACAAAATCCTGTTTTATGATTTTTTAAAGGGAAATTAAATAACTGGTAGTTGAGGAAAGACAGTGAGTAAGATATTTGATAACATGAAGAGTGGAAGAAAAGCGAATTGCACCATACGATGAGAGCATTGCCAACATGACAAGGGAGGTTAGGTTTGAGGCTAAGACATCTCAATACAGATGTTAAGTTTCTGTGAAGGTATATGGAGATGCAGTGGATGCTGAGTGCACCTGCTTGATTGGCTCATACTGTACTTTTGAAGAAAATCTCAAGAGTGTGTGAATTGCATCCCTCCTGAGTGAAACCACACTGGGAGATGCATCCATCTGCTTGTAGATATTTGATCTGTAGGGACAAGCTAATTCTAGTCTGAAGGATCCATCAAACCATGGGTTGTATGGTGTTGGGTTCTCTGCATCAAATGCTTTGCCCTACAAATTCTCCTATGTTGGGTTTACAATACATAATTGGACATACCTACAGTCAATCAGTAGAGCTCAGAGAGAAATAAATATGGACTGGTTTGGGGGCAAGTTGAGCAGCACTCTGATCTCTGTCAGTATTGGCTATATTTCTGCTGGTCATAATGAAAGTTTAGGCACTTAGCTTTCATTTAGTTATGTAAATTTGTGTGCCTTACTCTGAATATCATGCAAGCAGCTATGTGGTCAACTTGCAAGGAGCTAAGAATTAGGATAATAAAATGAAAATTAAAATTAACAAACTTTTCATCTGTAGGACTATCTAGGAGCCCCCTTAGGTTAGTGAGGCTGAGGGACGTCGATCCCTTGTTTTTAAGAACAGGATAAACAGTTGTCAGGAAGCATTTGAGTGTAGTTTGTTTTCCCCAGGGCCAGGAGACGTACTAGTACATGACCTTGGAGGGTCCCCCTTGCTAGCTTCTCTGAGGTCTTCACATGTTGTCTTCAACACCAAACTGACTCCCTGGAGGTGCAAGCTTCAAATCTCCTAACACACAGCACACGAAAAAGATCACATTTCCAGTCATTACTGTCTCCTAGTGTAGCAAATACAGACACATACCTTCTTGGTTACTCAGTCTTTACAGTTTTACAGCTTAAATCTGAGCTTTATGTTGAAGATCTGTCCTTTAGTCACTTCCGGACTATAGGGGAGAAGGGATTTGGGCAAGAGCAGCCTTGCACTCACTATACATGGCAGTCACTCCCTTCTTTCCCATGCCTTCCTACCTATTCCTGCTTCTTTCCTGTAGTGTTTCATTCCAATTTCATTACTTCAAGCCTCAGACTTTCTTTTTGTAGCCATCCCGTTTTCTTCTGACAGTGTGTTCTCAGCTCTGGTCAATAGGTGTCATCAGTAAGTGTCTCGTTTTTGAGCCAAGGCTGTGATCCACAGCAAATGACAGAGCTTTCCTTCTCTGAGCCGTTTAACAGAAGGGAGTTGAAAGATACTAAAAAGAAAAAAAAAATGGGGGGGCAGGGGGAAAATTCACATGTTTGACAGGCAGTAAATTCTGACATTTCACTTGTCCCTGAAGAAAATGTCACTTTCCACCAGTGCTTTTCCCCCAGTTTAAAATTTTTGGAACTTCAAAAATTTTTCAATAAAAAGGCTGGACCCATTTATTTTTTTTTTCTCCTTGTATTTATGCATCTTGTGAATAAAATCATCATTCTTAAAAATTTTTTGTAGCTATCTTCTAAGTCCCTTGTGAGGCTACCTGTGGACTGCAGACTGAATAATACAAGAGCAAAAGTATTTTTTACTGTCTTAGCATTAACCTCGAAAGTTTTGAGGGACATTTTCTACTATGCAAACAAACTGAATTTTTAATTTTACTTATATTAATGAAAGATTTTATTTTTATAATAACTAGTGGTATTTTTTACATATTTTTGACACACAGCTCAGTGGAAGATCTGCTTATTCTTGGTTTTCAGACATTTTTGTTTATACTGGGTTCTCAAGTTTCCAATACAAGGAAACTTCTCAGTGCGTGCCTCTTGTCTCCATTCAGTTTTGAGACACAAACAGTTTTCCCTCCAGTTTACCAGTTAGAACAACCAAGGATGTTTCTGATGATATCTTGACAATTATTGGCCTTCCAAAAGAATTGGAGCTTCTATGGAAAACCTTGACTATAAAGCAAAATTCTCCTGACACTCTTGCTGCTATAATCTCATTAGTCATAAAAATAAATTTTGAAAATCCATACTATTAGTAAAATCAAATAAGATTAAGAATATCCATGAAAACAGCTTGGTGTGAGATCCTGTACCCTTCCTGATGCATATCCATTAGGAAATTTACTGCTTGATAATTTCTGTCTTCAGAATCTATACATTGGGAAAAATACCATTTGAAAGACAGTTTTGTTGAACAAGTTGGAACAGAAATCTGCTGTATTGCTCAACACAGTCTGCTGGATTGTGTGGGTACAAGATAACATCTTTAAAAAAAAAAAAAAGAAGCTGTCATCAATTCAGTAATCAAGGCTGAGTCAGAGGGAAAAATAGGGAGAGCCCAGTGAACAGACTAGAAACTAGTCAGAGACTGACTTATTTGAGTAGAAAACCACCTTTTCTGAGCCTGCCTTGCCTTAGGCATAGTATGCCTAAGAAAATCATCACCTAAGTTGCAAAATATAAGTAGCAATCGTTTTCAGAACAATAGCAGCATTCGCTACCTGTTCAAAGTTCAAAAGCTTTATTTGTAGGTTTCCCATGTTGTAATAGCCTACTTTTTATTGTTGCTGCTTCCCAATACCTACATATTTTGCAGTTTGAGGGATGTTGTTACTTGCAGAGTCTATGGTGCCTGGAAAGCGGACATAAACGTGGTGTCTCTGAAAAGTTGGCTTCTTCCCGCCAGGATTTGTCACCCAACTGAGTCATAAATGGCATCACTTGAGCCATGCATAGCTGTCCTGGCCTATCCTGCTGTGTGAAGAGGTGGGCACTCCCAGTGCTGAACATTAGCCTTCAAGGTTTTGTCAGAGCAAGCGCCTCTGCCTTGTTTAAATAAGTGATGCCATTTATCATCCCAGCAAGGTTCTGAGTAGGAGAGCTGCTTCTGTCATGTACACTTCAGCAGATGTTTGGGTTAGTCCTTACCTTTAAACACCATTTATCTGATTTTCTTCTCTGATTCAACTGGTAACGCACCACAGCCACAAATCCAAGGCTTGCCCAGAAAAGGAAGCTTCTCCGAAGTGCTGCATGTTTTTAATGACAATGGTTATGGGTGAATTTTTCAGAAGCTGTTATGGGTAAATAATAAATATTAATTTATACATGTCAGAAGCCTTCTTCCTTATGGCTTTGCTGCTCTTACGAAGCAGGTCACAAAAGTTATGTTTTAGTGCTGCTGAAGAGACATAGAATTAATAATGACTATCATCATTTCCATTGCAGATCTGTTTGAATTATGGACATGGGCTCTATGTGAAGGTAGGATATAATGGAAAGCTTTTTCTTTATCGGTGCCTGTAGAAGAGTTCTCTGAGCAACATGTCAAAGCCATACCTTATTTCAGTTGATAAATGTCTTGAATTCTGCCATTTTCTGAAATGTGAAAGCTGCATAATAAATAGAGAAATGAAAGCTGAAAAGTAAGTGAATAAATTCCTACATCCATCACCTAAAGTGGCATTGAACTTTAAGAAACTTCCCCTAATACAGTAAAAATGTAGATTGCTTTTTGAACTCAATCGATGAAAAACCACTGTTTTATTGAATATGTTAACCTGGGAGTCAACAGAGACAGTAGAAAATAAAGTGGGCAGAAGGATGAGGGGGTCTCATGCACAGTGAGAATTAGATGTGGTTAAACAGGGATAGCAGTGACATTGGTTGGATTGAAGAGAGGCCTGCTCTTCCATATATTCTTCAACTTCAGAGAAAAGGTTTAGTATGCAAGGCAGTATTGGTGGGAAGATAAACACGGTAGTAATGCAGAAATGGTGGTTCAAAACAGCCTTAGTGCCAAACTTCTTCCCACATCTGATGACAAGCATTTAAATCTTCCAGAGCAGGTGTATTTTCACCAACCCACTGGTCATGGAAACTTGCTCATATTTTTAAAGCCTGTCTTGCCTAATTCTGTCTTGATGAAAAGACCAGTGCAGTTTTCCTCTTCAACCAGCTTGAGGACCGTGTAGCTCTTAGATTATGACTCAGAAGGCGGATGCTGCTCCATGATTTTGAAGTTACTAGCTATTGAAAGAGCAAAAGTTGTTTAGAAATCTTGGCTACAGCAGCAATAAAACATTTATCTGAAATGAGTAAATGTAGTGCTGACATTCCATCTTGTCTTCACAGGTTTATAATCGAAATGACAGGAGTGGCCTGCTGTCTCATCCCAGCAGCCCAGTCAGACAGAAGCGAGAATGGACTGTCCCTCCAGCTTTCATACGGGAGGAGGAGGACAATTCCTATAAGAATCCAATTGCTAGAGTAAGTAATATGAAATATTTAACACATAAAAAATAGAGATGAAAATGTAAAAGAAGAGTGTGGCTTCCCTAAAAACATGCACAAATATTTCTTTAATTTTAAAGGACTTGAATGCCAGTTGAAGGTTGACACATTTCCTTCTGCTTCCTTTACTTTTAAAAGCTGCTTTGGCTCACTCTCTCATCTTTTCATAGCCCCATTTTTCATTAAGCTTTGGGAATGCAATATCTTTGAGTTTTTTCACCCCACTACCCCTGCTCAGGTGGGGTTGAACTTTGCAAGTGAGTCCCAAATGTGCTGGTGCTGATTGGGCAGAAGGATGCACATAGAACATGATTATGTATGCCTAGTCTTTTAGGAAACAGAGCTAAAAATAACCCAGGTGTTATCCTGTGTAAAAGAGTGATATGCATCTGGTTCAGCACCAGTGCTCAAACCTAAATTCACCACTTCTACCACTTCAGCATATGAAGTGACTGCAGGTGGTGGCAAGCTGTTGCCCTCTGCTTGGGATGCCCCTTGGTGGTGATACTGGTACAATGCACACTTTTCCACATGGTTTGAATATCTGCTGACAGCAGAGAAATGGTGTAATCTCCAGTCTCTGCAGCCTCTTCTATGTGTTCATCTCCAGGTCTGACTTTTTTCCTCCATCCTATCCCGTCTCCAGTCCTGGTATATTTGCTAGCTGAGCTCTTACCTCCCAAGTCAACTCCCTGCTCCAGATGTTTCTCATCTCCCTGCACCAGATTCTCAAATAGAACACGCAGCCTTTCTTGCATTCATCTCTATATCTCCACACTCAGAGAAGTGCAGGGAAATGTGTTAAATAGGTTTTTTGTTTGCTCATGAAAAGACAGAACTTGTGCTTTTAAATGTGGTTTTATTTACTGAGTGCTATTTAATTTGTTATATTCCTACTAGATACATTCAGATCTTGAAGATACAGGAATAGTAGTAACTTACACTATATCTGGTCAAGGAGTAACAGAACCCCCTTATGGATTATTTGTTATCAATGGAAAGACTGGTGACCTGAACATAACAGGAAGGGTGGACAGAGAAAAGACTCCCATTCTTCTTGTAAGTTGAAAATTAATTTTTTTCTTTACAGGTCCCCTCCTATACATTTTTTATTATTTTCTTTAAATGGGTCTGCTTGAAATAATACACATATATAATGTATTTCTGGGTATTTGTGTATACCTGCTTGTATTTGTAAGCATATGTAATAAGCTTTTATAGTTTTTAGAATAGTGGGTGTATTTCTGTTTTGCATATGTGCTTGTATATATGACAGTCACTCATTGGATTTATTTATTGTTTCTGTCTGTATTATCAGGTCCGAGGCCATGCACTAGATAAGAATGGGGCAAAACTGGAAGAGCCAATAGACCTCCCAATTAAAGTTGTAGACATTAATGACAATTTTCCAGTGTTTTCACATGAAGTTTTTGTTGGTTCAATTGAAGAATTAAGCGAAACAGGTAACTTTATTTTAAATTTTTTTCTTTTAGTTTTTCCCAGGATATGCAAGGGGACATGTGAATTTACACTTTGGAGTAGTATATCTGCAGTAGCAAGGGCACGTTCTCTCACTGACATAAGCCAGGTCATCCATGTGTGAATGAAGGATTTTATTCAAGGCTATGTTGCGTGATTAAGGGAGAGCATCCCCCTGAGGGCAAGGGAGAACAGTATTTCCTCTTGTGGCACCTTTGGTTTGTTGTCAGAGCTACCACAAATCCAGGAACCAGAGTTGTTCTGCAGGAATTGCACAGGAAATGCTATCTGCCTTGTGGCCTAGTGGTCACAGCCTATTTAGGAGGGACTTCACTCTGCCATCCTCATCCAAAGCCCTGCTTTATTTGTGGGCTGGAAAGGTAGTTTGCCGGTAAGCACATATGGCTGTGCCATAAGTATTGAAGAGCAGGTTAATGGCCATTTTCCTATGGCATCAGTAAACATAAGAGCAACAGATTATTTTCAAGAAGATTAGAAAAGCTGGAATGAAACTACCTAATAAATACCTGGCAGTGTGTCTGTTTCAATGCCACTATAATGTGAAGAAACTTATTCAATTATAAGGGATTGCACCATGGGTACCACCACATATATTGAGTGAAGCTGTTGGAGGGCATCAATACAGATCAGTGGTTTTAATAATGTTCAGGTAAAGGAATAATTAGTGCTCTCTTTATAATAAGGTGTGAGGGAAATGTAGCTCTTTGTTCAAAAGCTTGTACTTTCTGCTCTGTGTGATATCTACATTTTTCTGTCAGAATTACTGAGAGAATTTAACCTGTTGTTTAATTTGCGCATTGACTTTTATGAGTTACAGATGTGTAAATGCAATCTTTTTGTTGGCTAGAACATACTTTTAGCATGTACCTGTTGGGTTTAAGAACACTTCTTCAACTTCAGGCACTAAATAAACGAAGTCAAGAGCATCAGAAAAATGCTCTTATCTTTGACATTACAGTAAAGGTATATACCAGTGCATGGTGGTGTAAACAAGTGCCATATTTTGTTTGTGTTTTCCAGGTACAATTGTAATGAGGATAAATGCAACAGATGCCGATGAACCAAATAATCTAAACTCCAAAATTGCTTTCAGGATTGTTTCCCAAAGCCCTAGTGCTGCATTCAGCATGGATAAGAATACGGGCGAGGTTCGAGTAGCAAAAATAAACCTTGACAGAGAGGTAAACAAAACCCTCCCATTCTGATGTTTGTTAGTAATGGTTTTCTGGTGCCCACTGTGTCACCCTCAGCCCTGCCTGCAGGGTGGAGAGCTGGCCCTCTTACCTTTCTTACCTTCCCTTGGGATTAAAGCCTTGTCTGTCTTGTGCATGCTTTTCAGGGACAGAGGGAGGAGGCAATGGGAATAAGGCTGTATCCCCCCCATCACCTCCCTAGCACAGCACCAGCCCGATGGTTGCTGCTTTCTGTCCCTCCTGTGCAGTCAGGGTAGCAGTTACATAAAACAAGGTGTCATTTCTTTCTCCTGGGGAGTGTATGGCAAAGGTAACATCCATCACCGCCTGCAAAGTTGCTGGCTGCATCTGGATTTTTGTAGCCTGCCATGCAAATCGCAGTTCAAAGAGTTAGGACAGGTGCCACTGTGAAACTGCATTGGAAGTCACATACTACCAGGGACATGAGCTGTGCTTGCAGAGTTTTCTCTGGCCAGCAGATGGTGATGGGAATGCTGGCTCTGTGGCTGGGGGATGTGGCTCTGCCTATGTCCTGACATGTAGTCAGACACTGGTCCTGTCCCTGTTGATGGTCACTGGAATTTTTTACTTTGCTATGTAAGAAAAGTTTGACTCTTTGTGGGGAAGATGTGAAAGTCCTGTACCCTTTTCAAAGCCTCCATTCTACTCCAGTGGAATCTCTCAAAGCACTTGTGTGTGACATTTACTTCTAGCTAGAAAGGAGTTAAAATTGACCAAAAGAGACATGAACAAAATGTAATAGAGGCCATATAGCTAAGTAAGAATTTTTAGCCTGGATTAAACACCTTTTTCTTACCATGACAGACAGAAAGTAGCTATTCTTTGGTGGTGGAAGCAAAGGATCGTGGTGGTGAAATAGGTGGGAATGCTGCAACATGTTCTTTAGAAATCAAGATTCTGGATGTCAATGACAATCTGCCTGTGGTTGAAAGTCGTGCAGTAAGTACAATTATCACAATTTTTAGCATGTTCCTACGCCTGCTAGTACCCTATCATAGGATATTATGCAAAATTCCTTTCACTGATGAAATGAGGTAAACCTGACATCTTTTTAAAGAGTGGGTTTTTTTTTTAATTGCAGTTTGAAGGAAGCATTGAAGAAAACAGAGCAAATGTGGAAATTATGCGAATAAAAGTATTTGACAAAGATGAAGAATTTTCTGATAATTGGCTGGCAAACTTTACATTTGTTTCTGGCAATGAAGGTGGTTTTTTCAAAATTGTAACAGATACCCAAACAAATGAAGGAATTTTGACCATTGTGAAGGTAAGTATAGATTTTAGACAGTCTACTTTAAATATTAGAATAATTTATCCATCTGTGTTGACAAATTGTGTTTATTCAGTCAATATGTAAAATGTGTGGATACTCTTCCTTTGCCGTATTTTTAATGCATTCAGTAATTCCATGCAAAATAATAATTTTGTCAAGCTTTTCCATTTGCATTCTGTGTGATCACAAATATAACTAGTAGGGCAGCAATCATCAGACTTCCCTTGCCCTTTGGGCATCAGTACTGACATTCTGTAAACTTTCACATCTCGGCTGTTCTTGATTTCAGCACAAATTTTTTTATTTCCCCTGGCCACTGCTAATGTTACAGGTGACACCTGTTCCATGATCCATGAGCTACAGACAGTTTTATGAATTTCAGAAAGTTGAAATGATGGTGAAAATATTTTAAATTAATGTAAATGTCTATTTTATAATTTTCACTTTTCTTTAGTCCACAAGTACTGAAGATGCATAGTGCCCTAAGTAGCTTTTTTTTTTTCCTGGCTTGGGTTTCCTTATCAGAAAACTTCTAATTATTAAAAAAAAAAATTGAGCATTATTAAGTGAATGATTGGGTTTAAAAAAAAACAAATGCAAACACATTAATTTGGAGAAGCCAGGTAATTGAAGATTAATCCATTAAAAATGACCAGGAGTAACAGGTTAAGAAACATCATTACTGCTTAAATATTACCTAAATATTTACATCCCTATTACTCAAATAAGTATGCTATACTATTATTTAAATATTAAATGTATGCATGTTGTCTAGATTTTGGATTCTGAAAAATTCTGATTTTTTTTTATTATTTTCTTTATTGCTCTAGGAGCTGGATTATGAAAAAATGCAAAGCCTAAATTTAGGCATCGTTGTTACAAACAAAGCAGAGTTCCACAAGTCGATTAAACCCAGTTACAAAGCAGAAACAATTCCAATCAAAATTAAGGTGATCAATGTGCTGGAAGGCCCTGTGTTCCCTGGTGGCACAAAAATTATTGAAGCAAGTGAGAAACTGCAGATAAAACAGGTTATTGGACAGTATCAAGCCTATGATGAAGACACTGGAAAAATTGCAGAGCACATTACGTAAGAATTTTTATAACCATAACTGTGTATGTCAGAAGTCATATCTTATTGTCAAGATTTGCATGTTAAACTGAAAAAATTTAAAGGCAATCATTTTCTGCTAAGGATAATTCACATGAAAACATCATAATGATCTTCAATATTCTATTATGCAGAAAACTGGTGATACAAAAATCCTCCTTCTTTTGTTGTATATGGCAAGACCTGCGTGTTTGGGTTGAAGTTGTTTGTGTTTGCATGGTGTGTTTTTCATACCTGTCTGCTTTTGAGATTAGATTTACCAATCTGATTCCATTGTCTCCAGTAAAATTAGGAAGGAATATGCAGAAACATTTATCAGTCAGACAGAAAGGGTGTAACACAGATATGTCTGCACGTGTGCACTTGGGTTTTGAATCATAGCTTTTCAGCTAGAATGTTATTTAACCACCACCATAGCCTTTACAAATGGTGCACAGCAGAGTTGCACACCCAGGGGTGGACCTCTTTCCCTCATGCCTGTAATACAGTTTTCCATGGGTGTCTGATACTTTTGCTAGGAGAACAGATGGGGGGAAGAGGACAGTGCCCAGCAGTGCAGCTCTGTCTCCTGTTCCAGTCTCACTGCCTGATTGTACTTTCTGTACAGCACCCATACCTAAATCTTTCATTGTCCATCTTTGCGTTATTTTCATCAGATACATGAAAGGAAAAGATGCAGCAAACTGGGTCACTGTAGACTCAGTCACAGGCGAAATCCGACTTGCTAAAAATCTTGATTATGAATCACCTCATGTAGTAAATGGTACCTACACTATCACCATGTTGGGTGTAACTACTGGTAAGTTGAGAGGGTTTTGTTTTCACACAAATTACCTGTCTACAAGGGTTGTTGTTTTAACCTACCCATCTCTAAGGTTAGGCAGCAAGTGCAGTCTCAGTATTCAAAGGAGAGACACAGGCAACACATTTTTTGGAATGGGCTCCCAAGGTATCTGTTTCTCCCCTTTGACTAGATGGAGGTGAACTTTTATAAAAAGTTTTCAAAGATAGGTCTGATAGGAAACTCTATAGGCAAGATGGGAATTGCCAATATCCCAATATGGCCATCATCAGACTTGATAGTCCTAAGTTTTTTCGACTTCTAAGCAAGAAAGACTCTCTGAACTTTTTTTTTTTTCCAAGTTAAAGTAATAAAACAGCTTGTCTTCAGAAGAACTTTGTCAATATATTTATTAACATTGGGAATGAAGCACTGCTGTCATAAGTTCCAGGGAGATCTCTTTCAACTTACTTCAGCAACGTTGGGGTTTTGGGAGATACTAAGGTTTGGGGTTTTTTTTATTTGTGCACAAATCAATTTAATTTTTCATATTTTAAATTTTTAGATTCCCCAAGGAAAACAATCACTGGCACAGTCGTCATTCAGGTTAAAGATGAGAATGATAACTGCCCAGTTATTGTGAACCCTGTGCGGTCTGTGTGTTCAGACGCAAAGTTAGTTGATGTTACAGCTCTTGATCTGGATGGTTACCCATACAGTTATCCCTTCAGCTTTACTGTCATTGATGAGCCAGAAGGGACAGCAGAAAAATGGATAATTGCATCTGGAAATGGTAAGAAAATGGTTTTTTAATTGCTTTCAGATCTTTGAAGTCCTAAGGTCGTAATTTATTGATTCCAGTCAAGCTGACAGTTTGGCTGAGTGAGACCAATACAGCAACCCTATATATGGAGTCAGGCATTAAGACCATAATTTGCATTCTGCTCCCTGTTCTCTAAAGGTTATAAAAATCCAGACATGCCCTCTGGCCTCTGGGGAGTGTTGCCTTCCTTCAGTTTGACCATCTTTGTCTGGCTTGATACCCCATGTGTGATGACCAGGATTTCATGAATAATGCTAGGAACAAGCTATCCCCATCTTCTTCTGGGGACATATTACCTGAGCATAGATGACAAGCTGTACACAAGCCAGCAGTGTGTCCTTGTGGCCAAAAGGTCCATGGTGTCCTGCAGTACATCAGGAGGAGCATTGCCAGCAGGTCAAGGGAGGTGATCCTGCCTCTCTCCTGTGCTCTGGTGAGGCACATCTGGAGTGCTGTGTCCAGTTCTGCCTCCTTGGTACAAGAGAGACGCAGAATTCCTGGAGCATCCAACGGAGGGCAACAAAGATAATTGGGACTTGAGCCTCTCGCCTATGAGGTCAGGCCGAGGGAGCTGGGCCTGTTCAGCCACGAGAAGAGATGACTGAGAAGAGACTTCATTGACATCTATAAGTATCTGATGAAGGTAGAGTGTCAAGAGGATGGAGCCAGGCTCTTCTTGGTGGTGCCAAGCAACAGGACAAGAGGCAATGGGCAGAAACTGATGCTCAGGAAGTTTCCACCTGAACACAAGGAGGAACTTCTTGTGTCGTGACTGTGTAATTGGAACAGATTGCCCAGAGAGGGTGTGGAGTCTCCCTCATTGGAGATGCTCAACAACTGTCTGGATGCAATCCTGTGCCATGTGCTTTAGGATGATTCTGCTTGAGCATGGAGGTTGGGCCCAGTGGAGATGCTCCACTGTGGTCCCTCCCAACCTTAATCAGTCTGTGATCTTCTGCCTAGTTAGTCCTTGACATGACATAGCCACAGGAGCAGGTGTTTTGTTGGCTCCTGATCTCTGTGGCCTACAGCAGATTAATCTCCTCAAGACTGAAGCTGTTTTTCTGTCAGTTCAGCCTTTATCTATCCAGATGACATGGTTGATGCTATACAGATGATTGGGCTGTCTTCCATGCTGTCTCTGGTCATGTGAAATTTCACAATTACCTGAGGCTGCAAGTGAGCACGGCTGCTCACTTACCAGCATGAATTACTTGATAAAAATAAAAACACATATACTGTAGCAGCAGCTAATTAAACTTAAAGCCATTTCATTGTCTGGGCTTAACTGAAGGGGATTTGTTGGAAGACTGTAACAATGGTATTTTAGTTAGTTTACAGGAGTCAATTTTCTCTCTGCTCACTCCTTGTCTTTTTTTTTTTTTTTTCTTTAACCTTCCTCCACTTCTGTCTCAGATACCAGCGTACAGCTGGTACCACAAAACCTGAAGCCGGGCAGAACTGAAGTTCCCATGCTAATAAAGGATTTCCAAGGGGTCAGCTGTGCTGTGCCACAGTCTCTGCAGCTGACTGTTTGTGAGTGTACAGATGATGGTGTGTGCCAGGAGAGGTTTATTGGTGCGAAGTCGGTGGGTCTGGGACCAGCAGCAGTTGCACTAATCATCTTGGCATTTTTACTTTTGCTGCGTAAGTAGTTGTTTCATATTATCTCAGAAACACTGTAGATGTGGTCTGCAAAGCATCAGGAAAGAAACAATCCAGCTCCCAGGTTTTATCGTCTGGATACATTCTGTGTAAACTCCTAGTCTTGTGGAGGTCATGGCAGATCCCCAGCTAATTTTAGTAATATCAGCATTTTACCCGCAAAGGATTTCAAGCTGTGCATTTTAAAATTAATATTAACAACTTTTAATATTTGTTTGTGGTGCAGTAAATAACAAGTGGGGAAGCAGTGAGGAATGCTTTTGGAATTCTGAGATGTCCTCAGGTGAACCCTAGCTCTTCCTACTCAAACCACAGCACATTCTCTACTGTCTTTTCTGTCACTGCAGATTCACTGCCTTGCTCAGAGCAGCATGTGACATTGTTCTTTGGTGAGATAAAATAAAAGAAAAATAAGAGTATTTGTAATTCTGCTGTGGCCAGGTGTTGCAGTGCTGCATTTAAACTCACAATAGTTTATTGCTTGTGCTGGCAACAATTTAATTGTGATAAAACAAAGTTCATGCCACAGGAATAATATTCTCTGCTTCTGAAACTGGGTTATTTTGAGTCCCCCAGGCAACACTCTAGGCATGTCAAAGGAGTGGTGAGGTGGAATTTACATGACGCCATGTTGTTATCTGTTAGTAAAAGAGGAGGAGTTAGAAATGCTGAGGTTGTACAGTGATAGCCAGGGCTTGGAATTGGTATATGAGATCTTTGATAGAAGTACAGGTACAGACACGTGTGGCCATCTGCAGGATTCAGACCCTGATGTGTTAGTTGTCAGTTTGCTCTCTTGGAAACTGGCCTCGGCATATGCTTCTAGGAAATGCCTTGAATATTTGGGAACCTGTCTTCAGCCCTTGCCAGCCCTCATACTGATCACTAGCTCATTAAAAATACATTTGGGTATGGGAGCTGGCCATAACTGTGTGGTTATTAGGACCTTAGCATTCTTACAGTGGCTGTAAGAATGCTAAGGTCCTAATAACCACACAGTTAATGGCAACCTTCTGTTTCCCTGTAGTTGTTCCACTGTTGCTGCTGCTGTGTCCGGGCGGCTTGGGAGCAAAGGGATTTGGTGGAGCAAAGACGTTTGCCGACATACCAGACCACAGTGAAGCGATGCTGCGTCAGTGGAACAGTGAAGGAGCAGCTCCTGAGCAGAAGGCATGTATCCCTAATAGCCCTTCTCTTTGATTTCTCTCCCAGTGTTCAGTTTGGCACCTGGGGCCTCTACCACACTACAGGTAGATATTTCGAAGCACTGCAACAGATTTTAACAACACATGAACATTAAGTAAAATTACCCCTGTGAGGCTCAGTGAAGGATGTGTGGGAGATGGCTTCCAAGAGCAGCTGTAGAAAAAGCAACCATAGCACTTAAATCCCAAAATATAGGGAAAGCAATCAAGCAAATGCTGATCATATCTGAGCAGAAGATAGGACTGTGGGAAAAGCATTGAACCAATAGAGAGTGAAACATTTGCATTTGCAAGCCTGGAATGCTCTGCACCCCTTTGGGAGCATGATAAAGCAGCAAAAGAATGGGTTATAATGGTGAGCTTCCCTTCATTGATTTAAAGTTTCAGACTGCTTTAAATTACTTCTCTGTGTATTTTCTTTCTGAAACAGAGGAAATTCCTTAGTAAAAAAGAAAAAGGCAGAAAAATTGCAAATCTGCAGAGGGAACAGTAAATACCAACAGAAATTGGCTCTTTGTTGCTGCACTACAAAACAATGTTTTCAGAAAAAGGGCATGACACTGACATGCTTTTGCACAATAACAGAAACAGAAGGTAAAAGACTTTGATTTAGGGCCAATGGTCCCACCAAATTCTTGTTAAAAGATAATTAACAAGCCAAACTGTTAAGGAAAAAAAAGGGCCAGGCAGCAGCACAAAGGTGGCAGGCAGTGCATACTTCCCCACTTAGTGTCTGAGGAAAACTGGGCAGAGTTTTCTTGGAACAGCTGAGCTCCCTAGGTTTTGCAAGCCTATTTTTGGTGGGGTTTTTTGTTTTGTTTTGTTTTGTTTTTCATTTTCAATCCTCTGAGTTTCCTCAAGAAAACAATGATCTATAGAAACATTTCCATAAACCTTCTTGGCAATACATTTGTGGAAGCTGCACCCTGTTTTGGTAGGCTTTTTACTCTTTGCAGCAACATGTATAAGTGCAAATTGAAACAAGCCGTAACATAGCACCCTCCCTGTTCCCACCCAGCCCCACTGCTGGTTTGGTGAGTTCCATGTGCTAGACAGCAAAGCTTTCATGTCACATCTTAATTTGTCTTATTTATGTAGCCAGTGCTAAGCTTCATTCCACCCACTGCGCTTGGGAACGTGAAAGGAGGAACAACAGCAGCGGCAGCAGGAGCAGCAGCAGCAGCAGGAATGAGTGGAGAAGCTCTAATAGGAGCAGGCAGCTCTGTCTCTCATGTAGGAGAGCATCACAACACCATTACCAGGGAAAGATGGGAAGAGCAAAGGCGTCTTCTTTCTGCTGCTGACTATGGAGCTGTGGCAGCTGGAGCAGCTGAAGGCATGGCAGGTGTGGATGGCAAGACAGTCATGTCTGGAGGAGGAGTTGCTGTGGGAGAGGCTGGAGCCATGAATGAAGAATTCTTAAGAGACTACTTCAATGATGTAAGCATATGACCCAAAAATAACAGTATTTTAATGTTTGCACTTAGCATTGTGAAATATCGTGTTATGATAGACGTGAGTAGATATGTAGATATAAACAGTCCTGATACTGTGCACATGGAGTTGGGGGCATTAAGGATTTTTGGAGTGTGACAATGTTCAGTCTTCTAGCACTGAATGCTTGCAAGGCCACACAAATAGACTTTTCTCTCAAGGGAGGTGTTTGTGGATGGGATCCAGAATATTCAGCAATAGCATAGGAGCGCCCAGGAAAAAGCCCTGAGAAAGACTGTGTGATCTAAATCTCAGGGACCTAAGAACATGAAACTGATCTCTAGGGAGGCACCTGTGACTCATCATGAGTCACAGCTCCAAACTTTACCACGGAGCAGGTTTTTGAAAGATAAGCCAAAGGTGTCATACACCAGTGGGTGGGGCTGTATTTTCAAAGTAGCTGATGCAGTAAGTGGTGCTGACTTTTCTGTTTGCCCAGCAGCCTGGGTAAAGGGCCATTCATCAAAAGTGTACGAGACATATGTTGCAATCCCTTTTCTTTTTTTTTTTTACTGACCTAACCATTGGGCAGTAGTTTGTTCCTACTTCTTGAAGCTACTTCTCTTCATGTTACACACATCATTAGTCCTTTGGCTGGTGAGCTCCTTTCAGTGAAAGTTTGACTTCCATGCACCATCACCTGTACAAACAAAACGTCTTCACACCCTACAACAGGCAGCTGATGTGGTTTTGCAGTGGAGTAGCTTTGCAGATTTCAATCACCACCTCAGGCCAGGGAAGGATTTGAGCTTTAGGTACTTGTATGTCTCAGAGTGCTCTAGAGTGCTCTAGCTACTGGTCTCCTGGGTGAACAGATGCAACAATCTGCTTTTCTTCCACTCTCTGTGGCATAACTTTAAGCATAACTGCCTAATGAAGTCTGCAGGAGGAAAGTCATACTCAGTATCCATGCAACTTCTGGGAGGCTAAAATATTTAGGGATTAGGGGTGAAGAAACGGACAAGTAACCAAAACAAATAATTTCAGCTGCTGATTTTTGTGGCAGAATCTTGGGTTGTGTGCCTACTTCCAGGATCAAATGCAGATAAGCATGCAGAGTCGAATGGGTTCAGGATATATAGCACATTACACAGACTCCTGAGCCAATCTGCAGTCCAGAACTTCAATGTGGCAGAAAGGTGGTTCTGAGCACAAGCCAGGAACCATACTAGATAAAGCTGGTTCAGCAGGCCCACAGGGCTTGGCTGTCTTCACTTTTGGAACTGGAGCTGATGCAAACACACCCACAGATATCTGTGCCAGCATTGCAGCAGCTCTGTGGAGACACTGCTTTCAGATTGAGCTGACCCTATAAGCACTGTAGCCAGAACTTGTGAGCCCTCCTTGTTGCCAGATAGCTGGCATAGAGCCTAAGAATTTATATGATGAACTATGCATCCATGCTTTACCGATCCATTTAACTTTTTGTTTCCTATTGGGCATCTTGGATGCGATCCTGTACTCTGCACTAGTGAAAAGGGCCATGGTAGGTGATAACATGTCAGCACATACCCAGTAAATGTTTGTTTAAATGTTAGGATACTCTCAGAAATGGACTTGGTGTTCTCCCACACAAACTTAATTAGAGGTGAAGTTCATTCACTGAACTAAAACTAAAACAGTTTCTTCATGACTGTGGATCAGAATCACAAGTGGCACATTTGTGGAAGGAACAGCAGCAGGTGGTAATGATATCCAAGGCTTTAAATATTATCTCAGATTTTTCTTCTCATCAAGTGTAGTGTCAAGTTCAGACTAATTTCAAAAAAGCAAAAAACATGTTAGGTACAGCCCTCACTTGGTTGACAGTTTCTGTGGGATCCGTTCAGTTTCTTATTTTGAAGTTGTTGAATTGTCCAAGCATTTTCGATTTTTCAAAATTACCAAGTCTAGGGCCGGCATTAATGAACTTTTGCTTGCTTTTGTTTTCTGTCTGCAGAAAGCTGTCTCTTTTGCGGATGAAGATGAAGAGCAAGCTGCAAAAGACTGTCTCCTGGTTTATTCCCAGGGAGAATCAGGCTCCCCTCATGGCTCCGTTGGCTGCTGCAGCTTTATTGAGGGGGATCTTGATGACCATTTTCTTGATGATTTAGGAGACAAGTTTAAGACTCTAGCAGAAATATGTATAGGTAGACAGATCAACATGAAAGACGGTGGCTACCAGAATGAAACAG
Source organism: Euphonia xanthogaster (assembly GCA_034509185.1). Classification (NCBI taxonomy): domain Eukaryota; kingdom Metazoa; phylum Chordata; class Aves; order Passeriformes; family Fringillidae; genus Euphonia; species Euphonia xanthogaster. The sequence continues at coordinate 108,440,869 of JAYDZK010000113.1, forward strand.
GTTTTGGTCTTAGTGAAGCTAAGTCACAGTTCTTACATCAGCAAAATGCTTCCACCTCTGAACGAGCCTTTGCTTCAGGCAGTGGTTCGCAGTCCATCCCACCCGTGCACACAGGCAGTGGCACAGGAGAAAGCACCCTGTCCAAGGAGGTGGTCACAGAAACAACCTTTTCATCATCCCATTCTGGGCAGCACAGTGCCCAGCACCTCCCCACAGGCCACGCAGAGAGCAATGTCACTGTGACGGAAACATCCTATTCTGTGGGGGCTCCTGCCCACTCGGCACCTGTCTTTTTAGACCCCCAGTTTAAGGAGAACATAGTGGTGACAGAGAGAGTGCTGGCACCTGCATCAAGCATTCAGGGGATGGTGAAAATCCCTGATTTGCCTCATGGAAGTAACGTGGTGGTTACAGAAAGGATGAAGTCGGCGGGTGCAGGGCCAGGAGCCCTGGCAGTTCAGGGTCTTCCAGACTCGCAGTATGTCGTGGTGAGGGAGCGAGAGAGGGTGCTTGTGCCTGCTGCAGAGCAGGGCTCGCTCAGCTTCCCCGCTGCGACAGAGGAGCGCAGCACGGTGCTGAATGAAAGGGTGCTGACAGCCTCGGGGCTGCAGAGCAGAGCTGAACAGGCAGCAGGTGCCAGCTCAGGAAGGCAAGAGCGTGCTCTGATCACAGACTCCTCACTTAACCTGATGGACTCTGACTCACAAGAGCCACCTCCTGCCAGTGCCACACTGAGCAAGTCTTCCAGGGTCACCAAATACAGCACAGTGCAGTACACTCGCTCATAGCCTGGTTCCATGCAGGGGTGGCAGTGTCCAGCACCCTTCTGTCTGCATGCATCCTGCCTCGGGCTTTTCCATGAGATCCAAATTTGCTGGAGCTTCCAGAATGACATGTACTCATTTGCACTAGTTTGTATAAATATGGATTATATGACCAGGAAGCAAGTAAGGAAATCTGGTGTTATGTTACATTGGCAGGGATGCCTTTGAAATGGAAAGACGTGGGTAATACTTTTTTTTTCCCCGGTTTGCTATTTTTTTTATTGGTTTTTTATTATACAGATAGTGAACAATGCTACATAACCAGAGCTGCATAATTATGGGGAAACAGGAAAAAAGTCTCCAATCTAGTGATGGATAGTAGCCTGCAAAGCACAAGTAAAGTTTTTGAACTGCTGTTGAGTGTATCTGAAGTCCTCCTGTGAGGGCAATCAGTTTCTCATTGTGTGTTTGCCGTTGTGTTGTGGGCCATGGTAGCTCCTCCTGACCCTTGTAAGAAATCTTCCTGAGAAGCCCAGGCCGCCAAAGCTAGTGTGCCTTCAGAGAAATGGTGTGTTGATCTCCTGAAGGGATGTCACAATTTCAGGTTATCAGAATTTGTAAGTTAAGCAATCAATACTTGCATGTCACCACAGCAGTTAAAGAAAGCAAGTAGCAAAAAAAGCTAAGAACTGCAAATTTTCATTACCTCAGTCTAAAAGTTCTATTACTTGGTGTGGGTCTACACTGACATGGACAAGTAAGCATTTGCAGCATGCACATTTTCCATTTTATTTAACTTCTGAGAAACAGCCAAGGCTTACCTTAGCCTTAGAGCCGGAGATTCAGTCAGTGACTTCGTCAGCAAAGTTTATGGCCCTTGGACATTTGTAGGATCTGATTTACAGGTGCAATTCAGTATTTGGAATTGGTTCTGTGAATTCACAGACATAGAAGTCAGCCTTGTGTGTGTGAGGTTCCACTAGTTTCAGTACCAGAGATCAAGTGGCTGGTATAGTGCTGTGTAATGACAGCTTCCCTTGGCTGTGACAAGATAACAGGAAGCTCCCTTTAGCTCTGCAATATTTGAGCTTACTTTGCTTTCCTTGAAGTTTATGTGGTAAAAGCAAGAGACAGTACTGCACTGTTTGGCAGTATGTATATATATATATATATATATATTCACATGTGAATATTTGTATGCTGTTTGGAACATTCTGAAGTTAATTTTGTACAGGAAAAAATGTCTTACACTCCTTATGTTTTCTCAGAGTAGAAGTATTTTAGATGAGGCATAGGTAGTGTGTTTTTCCCATACCTGTGAAATCAGCAAGTTGGTCATAAGGTACTGCACAGCCCATGGACCTGCAGAACTTTCAGGTTGTCTCCATCTCCTGGAGTTTTCCTGCAGCTGCAGTGTTATGTTTTCCACTCATGTGTTCTGCCTTTGACTGGAAACGCTGTCATTGTGTTTAGTTTTACTAATAGTAAAAGTTGCTCCAAAAACATAAATACATAAACTAGGAAATCATGCCTGTGCTCAACTGTGACAGCTGGGCCATTATGTTAAGTGGAGTAGTATTTCCAAACATATCAGGCTCCCTGCTTGCTTGGACCTATTGGTTGTTTATCTCTTACACTACATTTTTAAAATACATGTATTTATTTCTGAGCAAGGCTGTAGTTCCAAGTGGTCACCACTCTTCTGACTTTCTGATTGAGTATCTTTGTGGGTTTATGCAATCTTAAAGAAATCTACTGTATTTTTTAATGCTTCATTCAAACAGCTACCCCAGTGAAAACACTGGTTTTCCTACTGCAAATAAAGAGTTTAAAGATAGAATGAGGACTGAGATTTCCTAAACAGCCTCAAGGAATATCTGAAAGATGCAGGGGTAAAAATGTTGGTGTTCTGCTATATCTTAGAGATTCTGACAAAAATGTGAATTCTGCTTTGTGGTTAAGTGCACTAAATTCTGCACTAACTTGATGCAAGAGAACATCATCCCTGCCATAAATTTACTGGCCTTTGAGTCAGACCCTTCCAATCAGTTTGTGCCTCCAGACAATATGTCTGGAACAGTCTCAGTTTTATAACATATTAAAACATGCAGTTGTTAACACCCAGGAGAAGAGGTAAGAGTGTAATGTTTGCATATAAACTGCTTTCACAGATCTGCTTGTAAAGAGTCTGTTTAAATAGATTCGGTAAGAGCGAGTCTCCATTATTTGACTTAGACTTGTACCAAGGCTGCAGCTGCTATCAGCATATCAGCATGTGTTAATGCTGGCAGAACATCCATCAGATTAAGTCACTCACTTCTAATAGAGCTGTGTTTTGTAAACGATAGTGACTGGTGGGAGGAATGTACAGACCCAAATTAATGGAAGTTCCTGGTTAGCATCTGACTGCTAGATAACCCTGAGAGGGGGACTAGCCCCAGACACTTATCTTTGTGAGAAATGCCTTGTTGTGACTTCAAAAGGAAAGCAAAGTCTGTAATTTTCTTATCTAAAAATAATAGAGCACAGTTATGCTGAAATGCCAGCATGACAGGGATTAGATCCATGCTGCTTTCTATGATTTATGTTACCTGTGAATCTTGGTAAGTATGTTGGACTCCATGAGTATGAGCCAGCCTGCCACAACAAGGATGCAGCTCGTGTCCTGCATACCCACAAGGAAGTATCTCTGTGTCATCCCTCAGTGTCTAGTTGGAGCTAGGTTAGACTTTGCAAGACAGTACAATCTTTTCCAGGCTCTATTCTTTCCTGGGAATTTGCCCATAGTCCACCATCAAAGGTTTAAAGCTTATCAGGGTTATCAGCAGTAAATCAGTTTTTAAAAAGTTAAGTAAATCAGCTGCTATCCCCAGGAGAGTGATAAGTGTTTATGGCCTTGAGGCATCTCAAAAATGCATCGCTCCTTCAGTGTGCACTGCAGTGGTGGAGCTGGTGGTGCTCGCTCTCTCCTCTGCTGGCCCCTTCTTCCTGGTGGATTTGAGCTTCCAGGGAGCTCAGAGTGCATTGACAGCCATCTGTCCTTCTTACCTTATGTGCAGGAAGGTTGGCCTCTGCCTGCTGCTAGTGCAGATCTTCAAAGCGCATAGAGTTTGCACTGTTTCAAGGTAGCTTTCAAAGGCCCACGTGCAGGGAGAAGCAAGGCACTGGGGGTCACTGAACACACAGAAATGGCTTCCAGACATGGGAGAAGTTGAGAGCCCTGTTAGGAAAACCTTCTTCCACAGGCATCTTTGGGTGGCTGCTGCTACAAAGTTGGGATGCTGGATGACTTTTGGGATACTGGATGACCCTGGGATACAAGGACTTTTGGCATAATCCAGGAGGGGCTTGGTGTCAAGTTGCAACAGGACAGCACTCACCTGAGGCAAAATGATGGATTAAGATGACTGTATGAGGAGAAGCGGTGTTCTGCTTTCCCTGCATAGACAGCAATCACTGAATAAAAAAAAATATGTGGGGCAGGGCCCTGATTGCCCGACAAGCCATGCCCAGTGTCACAACCCTCTGGTGTGACTAGGGAGAGTGACTGCCAGGAAACAACTGCACAAATGTAGCCAGTGTGGCTCCTGAACCGCACAAAGTTGTTGCAGTCACCAGCTCCCAGTTTCTCCTTGTGGCCTCACCCTAGGAGCCAGCACTGCAGGTGGTCAGGTTGCACCACCACGTCATATTGCTCAGCACCCTGGCAGCCAAAAATCAAATGCAGAGCTGGATATCTGTTCCCTGTTGTGGGGGGCTGATATGTGGGGAAATTATCCTCATTTTTACAGCAACCCATTTGTGGAGCCACAGAGGCTATAATGAAAGGGGGCATGACAGTGGGGCCCACAGCTGAAAATTGTATTTTTATGTAATTCTAAGCAAATTTTTTTTAGATGCCAAATGGTGAAACCTCTAACATTATCTTGTATTAGTTAGGGAAGCCAAGGGAGAGAGGGATTCACACTGAGCAGATGTTCCCCCGCTAAGTTCATTATTTTCTCTTAGACACTGATGTGTATGGAGGGAAAGCACTGGTTTTAAAATTGCCCTGAAACTCAGTTCCTTGAAATATGTGAGAGAAAGTGTCTTCAGCCATATGTAAGGAGTGCATCCAGAAGGTGCTGTGGACATGCTGGGAGCAAACCACATGGCAAAGTTTGTTCTTTGGGTGCTGGGGAAGCAGAAGGGTTTACAGCCTTCCCACCCCAGCTTCAAGCTGGTTTCTGACCTATGTTTCAAATGTTTCATAAGACTATTTCTCTTAGATCTGTTATCTGTTATTTGCTAGAGCAAATAGAGCTCAGAGATATCACCTCACAATGATTACGCAAAAACAGCATTGATCCCTTGGCTAATGATTATCCAAGATCTTCGGAGCATGGCTGAAGTTTAAACCCTGGGAGAGAGCAGGAGTTTGAGCAGAGAGTGCTGGTACCAGCTGATGGGTCTCTCTCAGGCCTTGAATCCAGCCTCCCAAAAAGCTGTGGGACATGGGATGGAGGCAGACACTGAGCTGCTGGGAGTAGCTGAGTGGCAGTGACATGGCACTGCACACAGGAGGTACCCTGGGCTGGGTACCAGGGGCGGAGCTGTGACAGCTCAGGACAGCCTCCATCCCAGCTGGGTGGTTTTCTTCCACCTTCTCTTGCCACTCACTTAAATCAACCTGGTGCCTTCCTTGCTTCCCTAGATTTCTTTCCCTTATAAAAACCTCTCTAAGCCAGATTTACTTAATTATTGTTACTATTGTTATTATTCCCTAAATATTACCAATTACTTCTTTCTTAAAAATAAGACTAAAAGCATAGCTTCCAACTAGAAGGGATTGTGTACTTACAGCATCAGCTTTCTGATGGAGCCAAATTGCATCTCCCAGGTGATGCATCTCACCTGATCTATCACACACCTGTCAGGGGCACAGCTAGTGCTGATGGACAGATTTGCCCTGTGTGCCCTGTTTAGTTATTTATCAAATAAATATCAAATGTGTTACACTTCTGTAACCAGCAAGCTTGATTTTTGCGACAGCAGAAAAGACAGGAAGCCTCTCACACCCTTTTTAATCAGAGCCCCAGGAGAGGTCCTGTCAAATAATAGATCTGTTAGTGAAAAGTTTCCTTGACATCAATTTCTTAGTTTTGTGGGAACAAGGTGGGAGACATTAAATACAAATGCATACAAATATTTGATTTTTCGTAGTCCTGGTAACTTGGAACTCCCTATACTCTGCCTGACTGGAATAAAATATTTTTCCCTAACACAAACAAACCAAATCATATCAGTCAGAGTTCTGTGTGAGGTTTTTCAGGCATCTCTTTAAGCAAGCAAGCAAATTACACTTAGAGTCAGATGGGTAAAAAAAAAATGCTTCTAATACCCTTTTCCAGGTTGTGCTAGTGGAATTGGTTAGTAGTTGAGCTTCCTGCATCTTGGATAAATGGCTGTCAGCTGGGGCAGATGAAGTCCCTACTACAGCAGGTAAACAAGCTGTAACAGATCTCAAGGACGTGTCCTGAACAAGGAACACAAGGGTCATTCTCACACACCCCTGTTCTTTGAATTAATGAGCATTTAAATATTTGATACCATGTGAAGCAAGTGCAAACAGAATGACCTTACAGCACCCTTGTTGTTAGTGAGGATGCTCTTATCAAGGAAAGGGAAGAGAGAATGGAACTGAACAAGGTCTTTCCTCACATGAAAATACCCCTCACTACTTGAATAGAGTCAACCATCATTATAAACTCTGATAAATTTCCTGGCTCATTCCGCTTGTGTTACTGCAAAAGATTAGTTCAAAATACTTGGGAGACATACAGGATAATTTTCCTTTTTTGAAGGGTAGGGTTAAAATAAGAAAATAAAAATTGAAATTTAGCTGCCTTTTCCGTTGTGTTCTTCTCTTATCAAATTCAAGAAAATTCCTGCAAACCAGTGTCAAATTAAGAAGGAAAGGAAGATACAAGTCCAATAACACAGTAACAGGAGCTGGGGAAGCAGCCATAGTAAAATTTGACTTGTAAATTAATCCAGGTCAGTATAGAAGTATAGTTGGCTGTTTAAGGATTAAGGAAGTCTTTTGAAAGAGATATTTAAATGAACATTCCGGTAAAAAAAGCATAAACTTTCAAGACACCCACTAACACGCTTATAAGATGTATTTCAGTGTATCATTTGCCAAAGATCTCACCCCTTTGGTGTGATCCCCTTTCTACAAATCACACTAATAATTTTTAGTGCAGTCTGGCCTCCCACCATACTGCTTTTGGCTGGGGTAGAATTAATTTTTCGTAGAGCACCTGTGGGTGCTTTTCATTTATGACCAGAACAGTGCTGCTAACACAGGGATGTGTTAATTATTGCTGAACAGCACCTGCAAAGTGTTGAGGCCTTTTCTGCTGCTCACATTGTTCTGTCAGCAAGCAGGATGGGGGTGGGCAAGGAAGGGACTGAGCTGGGACACTACGTCCACAGTGCAGAATCCAAAGGGAAGGGCAGAACATGATGCTGTCCCAGAGTGTCTTCACTTATTTCTCAGATATCTTATTCAGGTTTTTCACTGAGAAGGGGTATTCTGACCTTTGACAAAAGAAGAATACTTTGGAAGCACATGAAGAGCACAAAAACATTCTTGATGTGATGTGGTCTGAGGAGCAATAAAATAATTTGAGGTAGAAAGTGAGCAGAAGCTCACTGCCTCCAAGCAGTGAGCTTCTGCTGTAAACAAAATTTGAGGCTCTCTTACTGCGTCAGCTGAAGTTTGAGATTAGCAGAAAAGGACAGTGTGACACAAAATGTATCATGATATTGCGTGGAAGAAGAAGAGAAGCTGCTAGTTTTTAAATTGTTTCTGGAAGATAATGTGCTGAACATACTGCTCAGTCTGAGTTTACAAAATTATCTGCTGTGTGTTAGGGAGAAATACTCTGTGAGGAATGCTTGCTGCATTGGAAGGAATTTGTACCACAAATAAATCAGCAGTTAGTACCACCAGGGTTCATTTCAGAGACAGCCTCCTTTGGAAGGCCTTGCCCCTCAGATAACCCCTCTTTGTTTCTCTCCCACGTCTACCTTTTCCTGCTGTGTTCTACAGCCAGATTAAAGGACCAACAGGAATTGAAATAGTCCACAGTGCCGCCTACTCATCCAGCAGACTGGGTGGTTTTTTTTTCAAGGAGTTGGAGTTTGATAATATCTAAGTGCATTAAGTTTGTCTGCAGAGCATTAGAAAAGAAATCCAGGCTTTTGAAGGGAAGGGAAATGGAAATCTGCCTTCAGCATATATTTTTTTGTTTAGTTTGGTAACAAAATTATTTTTTGGGTGGATTTTTTTTATGTTTGGCTCTGTCTGCCACCACAGGTAAGGTTCTTTATCACAGCAACAGAGGAATGGCTGACATTTTTCCTGGTGTCAGTGAAAAGAAAATAAAATAATTGGTTTGTTATCTTTATTGCCAACAGATGAGCAGCTGCTTCCCAGGAGGGACCAAAGGCATAACACATTTCACAAAGCAGAACCATTAAATCTTTCCTTCATGAATTACAGAATTGTTAGGGTTGTAAAGGATCTCTGAAGATCATTTGCTCCAACACCCCTGCCAAGGCAGGGTCACCTAGCATAGGTTACACAAGAATGTGTCCAAGTGAACATCTCCAGAGAGGGAGACTCCATTACTTTCCTGGGTACCTGTTCCAGTGCTCTGCCACCCTCAATGGAAAGAGATTCCTCCTCATGTCGAGGTGAAACATCTTGAGTGTTTATGGCCATTACTCCTTGTTCTGTGTCTGGGCACTATAAAGGGTCTGGCACCATCCTCTTGACACCCGTCTTTAATCCATTTATATGGATTAATGAGATCCCCTCTCAGTCTTCTCTAGCCTAAACACGGGTCACGTCTCTCCTCATAAGAGAGATGCTCCAGACCTCAAATCATCTTTGTGACTCTCACTGGACCC
>JAYDZK010000113.1:108449597-108507225 GCA_034509185.1 Euphonia xanthogaster
GTAGCTCCTTGTCTCTCTTGTACTGAGGAGCTCAGAACTGAGCACAACACTCCAGATGTGGCCTCACTAGGGCCGACTAGAGGAGGAGGTCACCTCCCTCAACCTGCTGGCCACACTCTTCCTGGTGCACCCCAGGATTCCACCGGCCCTCTTTCTGTGCAGGAAAGCTCCTGCCCCAGTGCCTCGGAAGCAAAACCAAACCAACAAAACAGCAACAGCAAGTATTTTTCCTAGAATTGGAGGAAAACGCCCAGGGGTGTGAGGAGGAGGCGAGCAGCGCCCGGGGCCACCAGGTGGCAGCCCGTGACCGCGGGTCCCTGCCTGCCGGGCTGCGGGGGTGGCGCGGCGGCAGCGGAGCCAGGTGCCGCGGGCGCCTCCGGCAGGGACGGGCAGCGGAGCGGCCGCAGAGCTGCCCGCACACCACACGCCGCGGGCGGTGAGGCCGTCCGGCCTCGGTGCATCTGAAAGGTTTTTTGGTTCGGTTGCAAGCACATCGTTAGTGGCACTAAACTGTAACCAGCTGGGCTCAGTAAATCCCATGGGAACGCAGGAGCAAGTCCTGGCCTGTAGTACAGCCTCTCTCTTCTAGTGCTTCCTTTCATGTCGGTGACAAATCCCTTCCAAATAATAACGATTTTTTTTCCAGCTTTGTCATTGATCTCTTAAATAAGATGCACTCTGGCAACATACCAGCACATTCCCGCTCTCAAAAGATGAATCCCTTAGGACTCCCTTGCAGCATTTTTCTTTCTTTTGATGCATGCTGTAGTGAAAAGAGAAACAATACACAACCTGATTAATAGAACGGCAGCTAACAACCAGTGCCCTGAGGGATCAGCACTCAAATCATCAAGTAATGCCAGAGCAATGTCTGCATCCCCGTTTCCATCACTCTTTTTCTTCTCAGCTTTGCATAGTTTTAACCTGAGATAGCACTACCCATGTGCTGGGCTTATACAGGTGATGAGTCAAGCCACAGGAGGAGACAAAAAAACATCCCAGCACCGCAGTTCACTGTGAGGTGGCTTCTGTATGGCTATCACTCTAAGTCAAAAGGAGCAATCTATCAGTGACAGCTTTAGAAAGGGACCTATTATCGATGTTGATTTTTTTTTTTTTAATCAGCAAAAATTAGGAAGCGGTTGGTAAAAAATATTGCACAACACAGCACAGGATGTCCCTATGTCCCCTTGTCCCCTTGGAAAAAGAAAAATCTCATTATGTGCTTTGCAATAGGGTATGTTTTCCACCCCTTTTCTCTGTCCATGCTTTATAGTTTTTCCACAGATAGCAGTTTTACTTTCATCAATGCTTCTTTCTTTTTCCACCTCACTATTCTGGAAGATTTGTAAGAGGAAACGAAACTTGACCTAGGGTCAAGACTAGACCTTTTTTGCCATGAGGGCACTGTTGTGTTTGCTTCATCAGGGTTCTCTAGGTAGTTTCCTCAACATATAGGCAGGGAGACCATGAGAGGATCCAGAAATTTCTTCTCCTTGTGAGCAGAGCTCAGCCTGGAATGAGAGGCAAGTGTCATTCCAATGGGAGTTTCTGTAAATCACATCAGTCATATAGGAGAACATTTGTCATTACAAGGTGAGGGATAAATTAGTCATCCTGTCAAAACTGAATACTCTAGCAAACAGCAAGGCTGACATAGTCCTAGTAATTTATTTTTCATGGGTACAAGCAATTTAGTGTTTGATAACTCTGGTTAAAGTTGGAGTTTAGACTGCAGATGACTAACCACAAAAACAGCAGGATGTCTGTAGGAATGAAAAGAGAATGCTCTCTGGTTTTGAAGAGCATTTTTCTTCCTTCCAAAATGACTTCAGAAGAAAGGGCCCTACCAGATACTTCACAAATTTTTTTTGTTTTCCCCAAAAGTAGGCTGCTCATGGGGTCAGCAATCACAAGCTATATATCACTGCTCAGAAGTACAAGCTGTTTCATCTGCCTGCTCACTTCTCTGGTTTCCACTGTCTCCAGACAGCAAGCTCTTCCAGGCCCTTACTTCTGGAGTGGTCCATGGGCACTGCCATGATGATGTCAATGCTACCTCTTCAGACTGAAATTCAAAAACACTGTGTCTCAGATTATAATATATTTGGCTGAGGAAGCAAAGCAAGCAACATCCTGTCCTTGGGATGCTGTGCCCAAGCCTCAAGGGCAGCAAACACCTCCTGCAGTTTGCCAATTCTCTTCTTTGAGTCTGAAGGAGACCCATAATATACATGGGGAAAATGTGTTCTGGTGTAGGAGCCACAAAGTGAATGTTCACCCTGTGTTTGAACAGCTGATTCATCCCAGCAAGAGGAGGTCCATTTTTGGACGCACTGCTCCAAGCAGTAGCTAGCCTGAGGTAGCTGAGCTAAAAGTGATCTTAGTGAGCACGGTGTCCTGCTTGGAAACAGCACTGTTACCTCCAAAGAGAAATTACATGCAAGTTACAGCAGAGTGGGTTGACAGGAGAATTACACAAGCTCTTCCAAAAAAAAAGGAATGTGTATTGATTCAATCTAAAATATGAGACCAAAAAAACCCAGTGTCTCTTTTGCAGGGTTCTGTAAAACAGGATGTCCAGCAAACCCAGTCTTGAGTAGGCACAGGGGCAGCACATGTTTAGCACATGTCAGGTACAGTTTAAAACACAGAGACTGACTCAGAAAATATTATTTCAGTCTTGTTTGTTCTTGAGTTGCTGCTTCCCTTGGAGACTTGGACATAAGACTTTGAAAATAGCAGTCCCCTGTAAAGCAGGTATATTGAACTACCAAGAGATTTGCTTTACTATACATAGCTGCTTTCTCTTTCTGTGTTTTATTTGTATGACAGTCTGGGGCCATCACCACCTGAAAGCATATCCTCTCTCCCTGCACACAGCCTTCCCTTCTGTTATTTTTGCAGCTCTTGTTTCTCACCATCCCTTCATGCCATTTCTTCCTTTTACTTGAATTTATGCCAGGTGATTTCTCCAACCATCCCCCTTCCCTGCTCCTGTTAAATGATTAGTTCATATTCTTTCCCCCTGCTCAGTTACAGAGATGGGTCCCCACACAGCTCTGCCCTTCTTCTGTCTCCTGTTCCTTACATGGTTCTCCCTGGTGCAGTTTTTCTACTTCAAATAATCAAAAATTTTTCCTCTGTAAGGAGGCCTTTGCCCCTCACACTTGTACTATGAATGTACATGCTGTGTACGTTCCCCTTCTCACAGCCGACAAACTACATCTCCTTCCCAGACTTCTCCTTCCCTTTCTGTCTGCATTCCAACATTAGACAGATACGCTGTTTCCTGATTTTTCTGTGCTGTTTCCCCTCAAAACCCACTCTAAACAATTTCTGCCAGAGGTTCACCCTTAACATTTAATAACTACCTTGGCCACTCTGGCTTATGTCTTCCTCCACTTTTTTATGCTGCTTGGCCACTTTTGCCTTAGACAGTGGAACATGTTATCTTGGAAAAGAGAGAAAAAAATAGGGAATTTATCAGTGGAGGAAGCAAATGGGTAACCTCTGACAGGTCTGAACTCTTTAAACCATTTCATATACTCTTCCTGCTTTCTCCCAAAATAAATAATTCCAAAAGACTAGAGTAGGACTTTAGTTTCTGAGACCCCCCTGAGAGCAGAGACCCTCAGGATACTCTTGCAGGCAGAGCCACCCCAGGGTGCAGAGGCTAAGTGTGGAAAAGAAAGGCCAGTTTATCAGAATCCTGATCAGACCCTGAGGATAAAAATCTCTGGAGGGGTGAGGCTGAGGTAGGAGCACAGAAGCTAAAGCTCAGTTCTCAAATAAGTAACTGAAATGTATAATTACACACGAGCACTGAATAGAGGTTTCTGTTAATCTGGGATCCGATAATCTTCTTTCATTGCCACTTAGCAACAGAATTACAAACTGAGGATGGAAAGCCAGGTTGACTTAAAATTCCTCTCTTTGCTGGGAAGAGATGAAAAAAGGTCCCTCTCCGAGCAGGCACAACAGGTTTCCCAGCTACTGGGAATTGTGCCTTTCAGCACAATATAAGTACAGACACCTGAATTTCAAGTCGCCCGAAGAACAGCTCAGTTGGGCAAATAACCTTGTTTATAAGAGTTAGTAAATTTCACTCACTGAAGCACAAGATTAATCCAGACACAAATGTCCCCAAACTCCATTAAAATCATACATCTTCAGAAGGGGGAATGTGGAAGAAGGGACTGTTGGGCCAAAACTGCTGCAGTGGAAATTATTCTTAACTGCTGGGTCAAACAGCAATCATCATATTTTTGGGAGATCCACAGTGTCAGAGATGCTCAGGAGAGGTGCAGGAGGGTGGTAATCTTTAGCAGTGATCCCTACCCAGAGACACTGGACCTCATTGTCCTTTCTTTGAGAGACATTTTGCACCCAACAGAGTGCCAACACACCTGAGGCCTCTCAGGTTCGGCTATTTTCATAAACATCAGAAAAGAGGTAAATTTAAGTGCTTGCCACGCCACCATGCTCTTTTTATCTCAGCCTCTTCTTTCCATCTCCTTCTTACCTTTTTTTCCTTCTTTTTCTCACCTTTTTTCTTTTCCTGTCCATCTTGCTTACAGAGTTGAGCAGTCAGATAAGGCATCATCTTTTGCAGTGCTGCTGTGAGTCTGGGGCAGAGAGACAGCTCAAAGACATGCTAAAATCTGCCTAACAACCAGGCTCAGCCACATCTTGGAGTTCCTGGTGAGACTGCACGGCCTTCTTGGCATTCAGCAGATTCTTCCCATAGTCCAACTCGGATGCCTTTTCCTTTGCACGTGTCATGATCCAAGAGACAAGACTCCTACAAGGACAGCTTCCTCCCACCTTGAGCAATTTGTTCCCTGTATTGTGGAAAAGATGGGCTTTCATCCCAGTAGTGCTGCCCAGCAGCAGAGGAGAGAGGGGAGGTATTTCAACCAAAGGGCAACAGACCCAAGGGTGCTGTTAAAATGAAAGTTTAAATTAATATTTACATTTTAAAAGGATTGAGTTTGCTTTGCTGGGTTTATCTTCAGCCAAGGACATGGCTTTTTTTTTGTTTGTTTTGTTTTTACAGTAGTGTTTTGCTCTGAAACTGAGCAGCCAAGACCTGCCTATGCAGACCCATGCACTCTGTTCAAGAGAGGCTCTTTGTACCACAACATGGCTCTGCTCCAGATTGCTGGAGTTCTTCATTCCTGATCAAACAAAACACAGTGGCAGGGGTCTGTGCAAGGGGCCTGTAGAGCTCCTTGGCTGCTGGGTACCCTGCCATGGGCCATGGGACTGTGTCCCCTCAGGAAAGAGTTGGTCAGCAGGCAAAGAGGAGGAGCAGAATAAGGCACTCTGTTACCTTTTCTTGTGGGTGGCTGAGCACAAGGAACAGCCAGAAGAGTTCTGGCTTTCAAAAGAGCCCAGGGGTGGTTTCTCAAGGCAATTACACCTGTGCTGGTAGATGTTACAAGAGCACTTATGGACTTGTGCAGGAAATAGATCCACCATCAACAAGCCAGGTGGATGTATGCAGCATACAGTTTTGCTTGCACTTCAGGCAGAGGAGATAAAAAGTTCCATAAGCCATGTATAACTCAGTGCTTTCCTGCACTGAGATCTCCCCAACTTCTGCATGGCAACCCTGCATGTAAAAAAAAAGACAAATTGCTCAACAGAAAGGAGTGTGACTAGCAATTACACTCTTCTGCTATTTGCAGCCTTCCTCACATAATGACACAAAGAAAGAGCAAAATTTGTATGTGTTCCTCTTTTCATGTGACTTTCTGTGCTTTGTGGAGAAACTTCAATAGACTCATCAAGCTGATACTAATAAAAGATCTACAGTTCTGTCTGCAGTCAAATATTCCCCAGATAATAGTCGTGAGCTGGAGTTATTTGCTGGTTTTTCCCACTTCAAGCTATGCTTCTTTCATCATTTTTCAAAGATTAAAGCACCTACTTGCTGAGTATCATCTTTAAAGGAAAAGCTAAAATTTACTTTTTTACTTTTTCCTTGCCGCCAGGAGCCCAATAGCTAATGATGTCAAGTTCATTGGAAATCATCAGTACAAAGCAGTAGCCAACAGTGTTGTGAAGTCCAATACTGAGGACAGAAAGAATCTTTTAAATTGCAAGAAGGAGAGCAGAATAAAGAAAGTCATTCAGAGTGCATGAGTCTATTGAGGGAGAATGCTAGTTAGCAAGAGTGGGTAAGGATTTTGATCTGACCTTTCAAAGCCGTCTGAAGCATCCAAGCAATTCTAAGGACTTGTCTATTTGGCCATACTTGAGAGTTTGTTAAGGCAGAATGAGAAC
Source organism: Euphonia xanthogaster (assembly GCA_034509185.1). Lineage (NCBI taxonomy): Eukaryota > Metazoa > Chordata > Aves > Passeriformes > Fringillidae > Euphonia > Euphonia xanthogaster. The sequence continues at coordinate 108,455,889 of JAYDZK010000113.1, forward strand.
ATAAAGTGTGGCAACAGTTCTGCTAGGTGTGCATGAGCTGCTGGCCTTGATGCCTTCTCTGGCCTACATGAGAGGGATTAAAATTCTTTTGACTCATGCTTAGAGGAAAAAATCAGAGAGATGAAGGGGATTAAACGAATTTAGTTTACCAGTACATATTTCCCTAAGCTGGTTTCCAGTGGCTCCAATATTATGGGCTGTGATGCCCTTTCAGAAAGACATGGGATGCTGTGCACTGCATCGTGTAGTAGTGAAGGGACCATAGTGATGACCTACAAACAGGGAGGGCACTGCCTGGCCCCCAGGATCAGATGTGGCTCCCAGATCAGCTCTGCATGAAGGCTGGGGTACAAGGAACAGGAGTGGTCTGGTCTTAGAACTACTGTTAGAGGAGCAGTACAGCAATGACAATGACTCCACAGCTCACGCGAGTGAGGAGTGAGAATAATTCCCTGATAGCTCCATTCTCATCCAGCACCGTGGATCACTCCCCTTGCAAAATGCTTAAAATCACTATGTGGACTCCAGGTTTGTAAAGCAAGCTGTTGGGAGTCAGAAACTCAAACTTCCTCCCACTTGGACCTGAGTTCAGGCAATAATAATTTTTCCTAACTGTAGCAAGGGCATAACTGGGTGCTGTAAGCCAGCTAGTGGGCCCCCTGGACTACAAACTGCATGACACATGAATAAGATGGTGGTTGTTCTCTTGAGTTTGTCTTAAAGACACAACAGCCTCTGCTTTGCTACAATTATTGACAAAGGCAGAAATATTTGTGGACAGTCCAGATACTGAACAGTTTCTCAGCAGTGGTATGTGCAGTGGTATATACTCTTCAGGCCAAGAAAGAGAAGCTAGAGGCTCCCCAGAAAGAATATACACAAACACAAGGCAGGGATAAAATGCACTTTGACTGCAAAAAGCAGACACTGTAACAGCTGTGACTGTAGACCTAGAACAGTAACACAAGAGTCATAGATACAGCTAAGTTGTAGGCTCAGCTGATATTTTTTTCTGGTACAGGAGGTATTCCGAACCTAGTTCAGAGATAGTGAGAAAAGAAATTGCTATTTTTATCTGCAGCAAGTGTTGCATTGACTTAGTCACAAGCTTACACTCTATAAACCTGAGCATGTATCTGTTATGTGATTGGAATTCAGACCCCCAGCTTGGCAGGCAGTAGGAAAAGGGGGATGTAACCACGGAGGCTTAATCATGGAAAAGTATACACACATTGCCTTTGTCCATCCATTTAAGCAGCAACCTGTGTTTGCCACTATGTAAGGCACACAGCAGTTTGTGCAGACAGTTTGTGAATTTACATACACAAGCAGGATTTTTCCTTTACAATACCAAGGAATAACAGCCAGTTAATCTCCTGTTGACTCACGTACCTCACGGCATTTCAAAGTGTGTAAATCATTTTGTCTGTACAGCTTAGTGTATGGGTAACATGCTGAGAAGCACTACCTCAAAGCCACTCTTGTTTTGTTTAGTATGCCTTCACCCAGTATTTCCCACCCAGGTCACAGAGCTAGCTTTCACATCTGCTACAGGCAGAGCTAGCAAGAGCTTTTGGCTCAGAAAGCTAAAAAAACTATGACTAGTGGCTTGTCTAAAATAGCTATTAACACTTTTCTTTTGCTGGTTTCACATTACAAAAGTGTCTAGCTCTTGGGCTTTTCTCCCAGAAATGCTGTAGTATACTCTATTCTTGTCTTTAAAATCTGAAGAACAAAAAGAAAAAAAAATAAATAAGGAAAGACAGATGTTATTAATGCATTGTACATAGGGTCATGATCTGTTCTGTCCCTTACCTTTTGAAATACCTTTTTCTTTTTATCCCTTACAAGATACGAGGCTGTTTCCTCTCAGATCCATTTTCATGAGGCACTCATTGGGTTTTGTCACCGTAACACTGGTAAATGTGCTTGGAAGCTGATGCCAAAGTTGAGTGAAGCCTGGAGTGGATACAGGAACTCTGTTTATGAGATAAAATGATTAGTATAGCATTTCCTCAGAGCTTTTGGCAGGAAGCAGGCACCAGTTTAATTAATAAAAAGAAAGGCATAAATGTGTCACTGTCCCTGTCACTTGGTAACTTCCCACTCAACAACATGCCCGGGGGATTTTATTGCAGGGCAGATGAGGATCTTATTACAAGGTGGGACAGATGGACAGAAGGGAGATGAGGTCTGGGTGGGCCAGGGCACATGACAGAATGCAAAGGCACCCACAGGCACACCAGCCATAGCTCACATGGAAGCTGCATCCGTGTGAGTCCATGTGGTGATCTACCTGTGTCTACAGTGATCTCCACTAAACAGTGACCTGAGTAATTCAAAAGACATTAACCAATGGCTAATTTGGCCCTGTGCAAATTTGCAGAAGCTTTTCAAGAGCCTGCTCAGGTGGCCCTGCATGATGGAAAAACAGGCATTTCCTCACACCTATTTGTATTTAGGTACCAGAATGAAGTGCCCTAGACTCAGCATTTTACAATCTTAAACAGCAAGATGATGGACAAAGTACATAACTGCAATAGCTTAGCAAATATATACAACCTAAGAAAAGGTTATAATTTAAACCTACAGAACATCTTTTTGTCATAATTGCTAGAGGAAGATTTTGATTATCATGTCTGCTCTAATTAATAATTTAATATCTGCAGTCCAATGAGAACAAATGGATAATTGATAGAACTTTGCTTAAAAATAGAATACACTCCCAGAAGAGCCTAGCCAAGACCCCTGGAAAATAGTGACCTGTGTTAAGGTTTCTTATTGCTATTGGAACATTTGCACCATGCTGTAGATTTATTGCACGTCTTCCGGTAAGAATGGTACAAAAGCTAAATTTGAAATATAAACCACCTAATCATTTTACTAATAAATGGATTGCCCTTTAAAAACATTGATCTCATGGCAAGTTCCAGCATCTTTCAAACACAGGAAATATTCAGTCTGGCACAGGGATATTCAGTTAGCTTTGTGCATAAACTGAATTAGGGGTTTTTTTTAAATCACTTGTCTAGACCGATAGATTAGTATGTAGACATGGATAAATATTAAAGTTGAATAACGGAAGTTTGGTTTTGAGAGGTCACAAGACCTATAGGGGTAGCTAATGAAGAAGTAATGATCAGTGCCCAGTGACCTTGGGGTTTAAATGCTTCAGAGCCTGCTGAGATGAGAAGGTGCCAGGTGAATTCATACATTACAAATGCCCTAAAGCAAGAATCATCTATTTATAGGTCTCTTTGTTTGGACTTTGAGCTATGTCCCAGGCACAACCTTGGAAATTATAAAAAACCCTGTGATTTTATACCTCAAGACCAAACCAACCCATCTGTCTTCAAAATTGTTTGCTAACACTATCCACCTCCTAATTTTTGAAGTAACTGGCACAAGATTTAAGATACAAGATAAGGATGTTTTCCTTATTTTTCTGCATAAGATCAGTAGTGTTTCCTTACTTCCAAATAACTGGGCAGTGTTAGTCCTGTGAAAATCTGATAATGACCATTAAAATTCAAAATACAAACATACTCCTCAGCAAAAATTAAAATGAAAAAGGCTGATAAACATGCAAACACCACACATACCCGGAATGCCACAATTTTTAATACCATTCTTTACAGATTGAAATTCAAGCTCAAACATGAACCTCCCTGAGCACATTTATTAATTAGAAAAGCATTATCCCTGGCTTTGCAGAGAGGGGGAAAGTTATATAATTAGCAAATAGTGAAAGCAGCAGAAGATTTCTCACTGGCTTCAAACAGTTACTGCATTGAGCACTCTCCTTAAGTGCCAGAGCTCTGCCACAGCAACTGAGCTGGCAGACACCTGAAGTAAAACTCACAAAGGTCTTGACTCTTTTTTCACCTAGAAAATTTAGGTGAACTCCTTTGAGAGGTAAATCTCAGGTCTTTTCCTGTAAGTCCCTATGGAACGTTACTCTGGAGAAGTGAAAAAAGGTGTCACATTCAGGTCTCTATATTATAGAAAGGATTTTTTCAGAGCCCAGGAATTCATTAATTCTTCAAACACGGAGTTTGGGAATTCTATCCAGATTACTGAATGGCTTGCCATCTATCAGGCCCTTTCATTCCAATGTCACAGGAGAAGCTTACAGGTTCTTATGGTCAAAGTCAGGTATTCCAGCCTGTCTGAGCATTTTGCTATGTAGAAGAAGTTGGCTTTCTAAATAAAGTCCAATAGAAGGGAATGCTGCAGAGAATAAGGAGATTATCTGTGTAAAACAAGCCTAAGTGTGTGAGTCTACATAGAAGAGAGAGAAAAATACCGTAGCATAGTGGGAAAAATCCTTGACATAAACAAGAGTATTAGCCGTAGGACATGTTTGCTCTTGACCTGAACACTGTAATGCTTCCGTGCAGGGAACACACTTTCATTAGAAATAGGCATTAATCCTAATTCTTAAGAGATGAACTTCAATTGATTTGGAATTCAGATAAGCCTCAAAGCATTCACATTTTTGATTATCTAAATTTTTCCATAACTGGTGGTCTCACACTTGTTGGCTTTCATAAATCTGAGGTTACTGGGTACACCAGGGACTCTTGGCGGTTCTCTTCTCCAGCACCCTAATAACCCTGTATGCTGGGTGACCACCCCTTCTTCTGGCTTTCACAAGTCCCCTAGATCCCAGATGCTTGCACTATATAGCCTCATACTATCTCTGTTTTAATATGTTACCCTGCAGCTTCCACACGAGGATTCCTAAATATCTCTTTCTGTTGAGTTTTCAGTAACTCAGTTTACTCTTTTTTCACAAAAGGGCATTTATGCTACTGCTCTGTGCTAAGGCTCTGTGTTGCACCACTTTTCCTGGGGCATGTATCCTGCTAGCAGTCTCTGGGAGCTGCCCTCTCTCCAGCTCTTCATGTCAGCTTCCCTCCTCCTTCAGAAGGCCTAGAATTTGCCAGCATCACTTACATTTCAGAGCTCAGCCTCTTTTCATTTCACCTTCTCTTATTTTGTATCTGGGATAAGCTATTCAGTATATAAGTTTCAGAATCCCGTTGGACAGAAAATGTTTAAGAACATTTAACAACAGACAGACAACAGTCAGTCAGCACCTTCTGGATGCTCAGCAGTTATCCATCCTCTTTCTTCTTTTCCCTCCCACAATCATGTTTTGGCTCTCTACCAAGGGAGAGCCATCCTTCCCCACCAGCTGTTCCAAATCCCTGATCCTTCACATGCATTTTATGGAAAATATTACCACATTGTGGTACTAAATTGAGGCTGACAATGGAAGAGGCAAGATCAACCTAACATTGCTTTCACTAGGCTATAGTAATTTAAAATTAGGTTTGCATGGATTTTAATAGAATTCTGTATAAATTCTGGATGCTTCATGATCAGAGATGAGATGTAGTAGATGATACTCTTTTTTTGCCTTCTCATTGAGTCCACCTGTGTCTTAGAACTTATAGAAATGATCTCGTTGTGTGCAAAATGTGTGAATAGAGATTCACAAACACACAAAGTCTAATTTTCCACTCAAACTGGTGTCCCTGCTGGTAGTCAAAGAATCCCTTTCTGGGTTATGTATGGGATGTTGAGAGTTGAAAAAAAAACAGCACATGAAGGACAAGGAAGAAAAATCATATTGGGGTTAGAATTTTTCACGCTCGTTATTCACTCTAAGAAGCAGCTGCCAATAGGTCAGTCAATGTTATAAAAGAGGGAAGCAAGATAATATGGACAGCTGAAATGTACTATCCCTGTAGACCTCATTTTTCAGAAACTGCTACTTTGCAGGAAAACCTAGAAAAAAAATCATTATTTCTTAAGTAATTTTCCCATAGGAGAGCAATTTCTCGTGCAGAAAAGTGCCAATATAATTGACCCCTTAGCATTATCTCCTTTCAGACCAGCTGACAGCAAAACACAGGACAGCCTACTTGTCCTAGAATACAGATAATTTCTCTTCCAGACAGACAAAGCTTCATTGCTTCAGATAAATATTCACAAATAATGAGAACAAAACTATGAGGTAATATGTGGTTGCACAGATCTAGGAGCAGCATTTAACTTTCCAAGATCTGAATACAACCCCAAGCATTAGATTGCAGCATGGTTTGTTACTGCTGGGCACCTTGCACTGACTTTTATGTGCAGGCAAAACGTGTGTAGAATGTTACCTACGTATCAGCCTGCTTTGCTGTAAGGACAAAGGGCACTTTGATCCCAGTGCAGGAGATTACTGTATTATAGATTTTTTTATCAAAATCAACTTTGCCTAGAGAGAAAAACTGTCTAAAGCAGCCTGAAGGCATGAAAGTCTCTGGAGAATACCATCCATGATTTCTCTCTAAGACTTCCTTCGTAATCCTATTCAAGAAAACTGCTTTTTGTTAGAATACTGTGAAATCAGTAAAAAATGAGTGCCAGCTCCTGAAAAGTGTAGATTCAGGGTTGTTTAGAATGTGGGGAAAAGGAACTGCTAAACAGAGCAGTTTCTTTGTCTCTCAACTAGCACAAGGTACAGTATGGACAGTTTATGTGATGCACCTGAACAAAATCAGCTATACCATGCCAACTCCCCCAGATGACTTCTCCCAGCTTAGGCGGGGGCTGAGTCCACCCCTGAAAAACCTCTGAAATGTATATTTGTACACGTACAAATGTAGAAATGTACAGACATACATGTAACAATAACATTCCCAGCATAATAAAGGTTTGGCAACTGGAACCTTAGCCAGATGTTAACAAAAGCTACCAGTCTTTGCTGGCTGCCTTGGCTCTTTCTGGGGTACATGGTGCAAGAGAGGACTCATTTCATTTTTCTTCCCGGGGGGACAGCTCTCTACAAGTCTTTTCCCAGTGACTAAGAGGAGACCTCAGTGTCTACCTGAAGGTTGGCCAAGATGAATAATTAGAAGCTTGTGGTGGGTGACAGATTGTGTCAGATCCCATCTAAGTTGTGTCTCAAAACAGACACATTGCTCCTTTCCAACAAGCAGGGAGACTGATTGGGAATCCAGCACTGCTTGAGCCAGACTATGAACAAACTCCATCACCCATGTACTGAGTCTGCATCCATATGTGGGATCTCATCCTCAGAAAGCACTGCATATACTGAGAAGAAACATGGGGCAGGTGCAGAGAAAGCATTGGGGCATTATCATGCCCAACCTGAGGGCAAGATAAAGAAATTCTCCTAGAACTAGTTGGATTTCTGGGCAAACAAAGGTCATTTGTGTTATTTTGTGGAGGGCTTCCTATGAGTGTAATCTCCCCAGGCAAGGGTCATGTTTGTGTCCGTTACTTATTTTCTTTTCTCTAGTGATCCTGCAGTCCTTCCATTGACTTCAATGGCAGTGCCATGAAGCAATGGACTGACTCTAGGATTGGGCTATTTACTAAGCAAATAATCAGAATCAGCAGTTTTGGAGTCATATGGGCACCCAATAAGCTGCCTGTCTTGTTGTTGGATTGGCTATAAAATCCCAAATCCCCTCAGCTCCTGGCTGCTGGCACCAAGGCTCACTAACAGCAAGCAGAATGGCCTTTCAGTCTGTGCTCTTTGTTTTCTTAGCTGGAGTGGTATTTTTCTCTGAAGCTGCACCACTGGTGAGTTTCTTTGTTTTCAAACTCAGTCATTACAGGAATGATAATCTAGATTTTCTAGGTGACCAGCATCCTCCTCATCCATGAAATTCTGTAACCATTGGGTTTGTCAGAATGCTATTTCTGGGGTTTTTTTTTATAGTATTCTTCAGAATTCTTAAAAGCTTTTTCTTTTCTTGTAATTTACCCACCTATTTTAAGGTATTATGAAAGGGTCAGGGATCCAGGTGGTGTGACCTTTTATTTTGCTTTGTTTCTATCTGTTCATGACTCACATCCCGTATCCACAATAAAGAGGCAGCTTCACCAAACAAGTGCTTCTCTAAAGCACTAAAAAATATTTTTGAGTTATGACTAAGGGTTCCTTATAATGTAATGAAGTCTATGAGAGGGATATTCTTTCAGCCTTAGGATGTCATATGTATTTCTTTGTTGGTTTCCCTAGATAACAAACTTTGTCTGCACTTAAAAGAATTTGCTATCTTCATGTTTGTGATCATATTAGAAAGGTATAACATTATATCATTTTCCTAGAGCCATTTAGAGCAACTCTAAATATTGATCAAGCAATCTGTGTGTGTGTAATAAAGTATCAGTATAAAGCTCTAAGATATTCTGCTTTAGAAATAGATGTTTGGAAATTAGCTTTGAATAGCATTGGCAGAGAACTTGCTTTTAAGTGAATGGTAATTCTGCAATTAGAATCTATCTTCTCTTTGGGAGGAGGTTTTTGCAAGCTTGCTGAACAGTTCCTATACAACTTCTCCTCCTCTCCCCAAGGTCTCCCATGGCTCCGTTGACTCCAAATGCCCTCTTATGGTGAAAGTGCTGGATGCAGTCAGAGGAAGCCCTGCATCTGATGTAAATGTTAAAATTTTTAAACAGGCTGAAGATGGAAGCTGGCAGGACTTTGCTGTTGGGTAAGTTGTGTGGTCTTCTGGAGCCATTTTCAAGGTGCCTTGGGCAAGCAATTGAGGAGTTAAAGGAATGGAGCTCTGATTAAAGCAGAAGTATGTTTTCTGACACGTGCCACACTATCAGTGTTCACAGCACATGAATTCTGATCTCAAATCCGTTAGATACAAGTGGAACTTATCCATGACTGAAATGTTAATTGCAAAAATATGTTCAGATGCCCATCTTATCTTTGCAAGGGACTAGTTTTGATACTTATTTTTTCTCCTAGCTTCAGTATTATATTTCTATAGAAAGAAAAAAAAAGCTTATTTACCAGCATTTTGTAGGTAATCCAGACTAACCTATCTTCATATGCAATGGATATAGAGCTTTATTTGCAGCAGTCACATACAAAATCCTCTCTGTAAGCTTTGTCTGCACACATGTAAATGATGATTACATTATTCATCTTCTGCTGTGTATCAAATGTGCTGGTTGGAAGAAATTCCTTGACCAGAAAGTTTTTGACAGTACTATTGTAACACAACACAGAAGCAAAATCTCAGCAGTTTGAGGCCATTTCTCTACCTCTGAATGTCTTTTTCTAGAGTGATGGATCAATACCAATAGATACTTAGCATCCTTACAAATACCTTAGGTTATCACAGAGGGTCAGACAACAATACCTTCAGTCTGTGACAGGTGTATGAGTAACAGATGAACACAGATTGCTAAAATTCAAGTAGCTGAGGTATTTAGACATTTAACTTCCATTGCAAAAATTTGTTGAATCAGATTTTTAAATAACTCAAAAGAAGTTTCCAGTAGCAGAAGAATATTCAAGCACAGAATGATAAGCACAAGAATGGACAGGAGTCAACTGTACACTTAACTGTCTTTTACTAGGATTTTTATAGCCTGATTTACACATAAGCAGCAGAGAAAAAAATAAAGAAAACCCCAGAGGAGAAGACTGTAAGGAGAGATAACTTTCTTTTTATATAATGAAAACCAAAAAATGCTTTTCCCCATAGAAAAGTAGCAAGATAGTTTACAAGACTGAAAAAAACAAACAACTCTGCTCCCAAGTGCTGAGTGTTAACCTAGGAATAAATTACTCCTAAAATGGATTTATATACTTTAATGAACAGAGAAACTCCAAGAAAAGTGACACATTTTTTTGAAGGAGAGCAGAGACTAGGATAACATCTTATCCCTCGTGAGCATTCCTTTCATTATTAGAAAACCAAATTATTTCAAATGTTTCATCAAGTACTGTTTAACAGCTAATACAAAATACAATTAAAGAAGAATAGGAGAAATGTAATGTCATTATTAAATGCCCTCACTTCTGGGGCATAACAGTGTTTTCTTGTTCAGTTTGCAACTGTGCTCTCAACAAACCCATGGAGACAAATCCTGTAGCTCTTAGGCAACTTCTGCTGACACTTCAGGTTAGTACACTCAAGAAAATCTAATCACATCTTCCTAAACATATATTGAGAAGATTAACCCTAGGCAAGTGCGAACCATTTTGCTGGGGGATGGCAGTGAAGGAACATTAAACCACAACTTGTATTGCAGGTAAAGATTTTGACATTTTTCCTGACTTGCACCACAGCTAAGGCTGCTTTCAGTGATACCAGTGATTTTAGGTGATGACAGTTGTTTGAATCAAGTTTTCATATGCAATTACAATTTTATCCATTTGGGGAAGCCAGAATACCCCTGTGTTAAAACAGCTGAAAATATGAACAAATCCAAGAACACAATCTGCAAATACTCCTTTCATGTGAATAACATTCTGAAGTTACAATATAGGAAAGTTACATTTTGTACAAATGTCTGTTGTAGTTATGTTTTTACCATTTTGTTTTCCTATGTTTACTTTGCAAGCACACTTCATGGAATTAAGCAAATGTACTTAGCAACTGTTGAGTTTGAGTAATGGTATTTAAGGGGCAGCAGGGGAGTTAGAACAGTAGGAGCTGACTTTATTAAGACTCTTATTCCAAAATGACTCTAGTTAAAAATATGCAAGAAGAGATAACTTGAGCTAAGACGTACTGGGGAAGGGTTTAAGGCACAAAACATGTGATTTGGATTCCATATGAGCTCCTCCCATGACTAGCTTTGATCTTCTCACTCCTCACAAGTTTTTGGAAATCTAGGTCTTATCATGTGGTTCAAGAGTTGCAGTCAGCGAACACAGTTTTCATGTGACCTAGGTTACAAGTCATGAAAGAAAAGACTTCTGTGTATTTTGAAGTGGGTCCCCAACCCTCTTTTTTTTTAACTCCAAAATAAGAGCTAGTGTTCCTGAGATATTTCCTCATCAGTCTGCATCTGAGAACACAGTTTATCTCAGTGCAGTATGTCCTAAGAGTTCATAAACATCATTGTAGAGACAGTGTAGATTTACCTGGCCACAATATAGAACTAAGGTCCAGACAGTCAAAAAGAGGCTCAGGACCACAGTATGGGCTGGCACTGTAGTAACTTTACTGGAAAAGCACAGCTTTTTAATCTAGCTGTCCATCTTACAGCAGATGCTGGCAGTCCACATCCTGTTAAGAATAAGGAACCGTATTATATTTAGTGCCCCACTCAGACAGAAATACAAGTGCTGTTCAAAAGCAATCACAGCATTTTGCTGCCAGTGCTGAATGCTGAGCAGCCCTGCCTTGTGCTAATCCCCTCCAGGCTCTGAATCACACACTGTCCTGTTGGCTGTCAGTGCAGCAGTAATGCTGAAGGGTTTCCTTGTGAGACCCGTTGCATTGAATGGCTACCACTTTTAAATAATTAAAATAAAGAAAGTGCCATTAACTTCTGGTAGCAGGCGTGCCTTTTCAAGCAAGCTCTTGTTTCCAGTTTCCCAGCTGTTCTGGATGGTTAACATCTGACACTCTGGAGCAGCACCTCCTAGGGAAAGCACCATTCCAGCTCCATCCACACTTTTCTCAAACTAAAACTAATTTGTTTTTCTGAACAAAGATTTTGAGGAAGACACCATTTTCCTTTTAATTGCTTGTCTAGACTATCCAGATTATAGGCAGAAGTACGAGGATTGCTAACTTCTGCAGGATCTCAGTACTCAGTAATTCTGTTTCACAGCTTTAAGGACACTCACAAAAGAATTCTTTCTTCTTTTATTAAAGCAATATAGATCAAACCAGGAATTTCTAATTAAACTAAAAGAAAACAGATGCATACACTTTACAAACTAACTGTGATACTTGTTTTAAATAGGACTGACTCTCTGCAGTTTTGGTCTGCCCTGGATGCACTTGGTTACACTTGTATTGGGCCAGTGAGATTTTTGTCAGTCTTGACAAATAAGAAAAATGAAAATTAGCATGGGATTTTCAATCCTGCTACCTCTTAATTTGAGCAAAAGCTCTGTCGTTCAGTCTTTTTTTATTAACCACCATTAACCAAAGATTACAAGTAAGGTGAAGGAGGAGAGAGACTGGGAAAGAAAAGACCAATAGCACAACTGATCCTGTCCCAGATAAGCAGCATGTCACTGCTTTCTCCACTTCCTCTTCACCTCCTCAAGTTTGTTTTCTGCCTAGGCAGTTACTCCTTGCCATAAGACAGGAAAGTTCCACTAGTTTTCACAGTCAAGGCTTTCTTCATTTTTCCTTCAACTAAATCATGTGGTTATGAAGTGCTATAAATATCAAATAAGTATTTTCAGCAGAAAAAGACCCCAACAAAAACAAACAAACACAAAAGGTTAAAAAAATCAGAATCTAAGTAAAAGGAGGGAAAAGAGATAAATGGGGTTAGGAGCTAAGTATGTAAATATTTAAACAGCTGTCATACAAAGCTTGAAAAGCCTCCTTTTCAAACAAATAGGATGCAGTGCCAGCTATACTTCCTTCTTGCTCCTGGAGTTTCTCCATCCACAGTTTTTTGTTCTGAGCTGAGCACGTAAGCTCTGAGCTGGGAATTCCTATTGCTCATTTATATGGTGCCCAGTGGAAGAGGCCCCTGCTCTCTGACCAAGGCATTGTAATTCAAATTATTAAAATCTTATGCTGCTAAATTGCTTTTTCAATACATTATCACTAAGGGTCACATAAAATCACATCAGTGTATAGGAATAAACATCAGTGCCTCAGTGCTAATAACTGGAAAACAAAATAATTTTCCAATAAAATTTCCTCTTCTCTCCTTAGTTTTATTTTGAGATTTGGCATCTTGCCTGTCATCACGACATTCCTTCTCCTAAGACAGTAACCTTTGGTTCCAGAGGACATTGGGTACAAGTTAAACATGATACTAAAAGAGGGACCTCAAACCAGCCAGCTTTGATTTGTGATGTATATGGGTGAGTTGGTAGCAAGGACAGACTCTGCAATGTTTGGAAACATACGCTACATAGAGGGAAGGAATTATTTCAGATGATTAGGCTGCTCAATGTAGAATTTGGCACCTCTGTTATTTAATATTCCATGCTGACTGTCTCTGTTTAGCATCTAAATGATGGTATAAAATATTTATATGGATATTTAATCATTACAGGAAAACCACAGAGTATGGGGAGATTCATGATCTCACGACAGAAGAACAGTTTGTAGAGGGAAAGTACATGGTGAAGTTTGAAACCAGCTCCTACTGGAAGGCGCTCGGGCTTTCTGCATTCCATGAATATGCTGATGTGAGTAGTGGCAAATATCCTTGCTAACCAGTACACACTGATAATCAGTACACACTCCCTGTGTAGTGGCATCAGCTGGAAAGAGCAAACACAGCCCTTTAATACTGAAGGAGAAACAACACTCAGTGAAGTGGTTCACTGCCACAGAGACCTGGGCAAATAGAGGCAGTAAATATCCAGCTAAGCCACAGGAAGGAGCCAACTTCCCTGCCAATGCTGACACAGCTCTTCCAAAGTATAGCTGTGCCCATTCACCCACTCATGCCAGTAGGGAATCTTGCTTGAAAAGAGCTACATTATTCAGTAGTAGACAGTGTTCATAAAAACAAACAAAACAAAAAAAAAAAAAAAAAAAGAAAAAAAAGATACTACTTTTACTGATGTTGAAGGAATGGAGAGATTTGGACACCCTAATTTTATAAGAAATAAGCTATGCTTAAATCAGAGGTATTTCCCCCATATCAGTCATATGAAAATCCCTGAATTCTAATATGACATGTAATTACAGGGAAAAAACTATTCTTTCTGGTGTGCCTTTTTTTTAATGATGTTCAGTACCAAAATTTACAGCTAAAAAAAAAAAAAAACCAGAAGGTATAAAAAAAGTAAAGACATAACCATAGTGGGAAAAGAAAAGCTGATTATTTTGTTGATACTCAAATTTCACAAGGAGGCCAGAAATGTGATCATGTCGTGTCTCTCCCTTTGCAGTCCTACACTGATTTATTGTATAAGTATTCTATTTCTACTACTATTGTGTAAATATTCTACTACATTTACTTAGCACATCCAAAATCTGTTTAAATTCTTCAGGCTTAATCTGTCATTAAAGTTAAGTTTCCCCAATTTAAGTAGTCTGGAACAGCTACTGGTAGTGTTGTAGAACATTTCAAACCACAAATTCATGGAGCTCTAGTGGAAGACTAAAACAAATGACTGAGTCCCAGGTCCATGAAGTCTGAGGTGCAGTTTGGATGATTTAGGTAAAAAAAAAAAAAAAAAAAAAAAACACCAAAAGTATTCCCTAACCATTTGGATGTTTGAAAGTTGTAAGGGGTACACCTCAGAAGGTGCTTAAAAATGCCTGAGATTGTTCCAGCTAGGCTGAAGAAGCTTTTCCTTGACATAATAGCCTACAGGCCACCAAGCTAGCCTGGGAAGTGGGAAGAGTTCAGGGACTGACTGTGTACAGGGTAACTGAAGCCTACAGTCCTCATGCCCCAGCAGCTTAGAATTTGGTCATAGGAGAGAACTCTCTAGTCCACTTATAGAAAGTGCCTCATGATTTAGAAAACAGATCAAATAGTAGGCTAAAGAAAGCTGGAATTTAACCCAGGTGACAATACTTTCCTGGGAATTGTGTGTCCCAAGTCTCACTGGACTAATTAGAAGAGCAGCAGATTTGAATTGTCTTAGGGCAAGGGTCTCTCCTTGTTCTGGCAAGTCTAGCCACTCAGTTCTTAATGCAAAAACGGACCCATCACCAATGATCTTAAAAACAGGAGGGGGCACTGAAGTACAGAAAATAGCTTTGGGCTCCAGCTGCCTGCCTTGTTTGGCCACGTCACACAGGGGTTGTATTTAAATTCCCTGGGTGGAATTTCACCCTATCTTTCTTACTGGTCATTTGAGATACCTCCCCCTTACCCTCCTACTCCACATCACAAAGCAATTTGCCTGGCTCAGGTGTGGGTATTTCCATCCACCTTCACCACAGCTGAGGCTCTCTGTGGACCTCAGCCCAAATCTCACAAATATCTCAGTCCTTGGCAATCACAAAGTAGCGGGAAGCATTACCCTTCAGAAGGGTAAAAGCATTGAACAGAACGAGCAAAGTGCTCTGCAGATGAAGTGGGGTGTGCTCCTTAGTTGTTAATAAATTGCTTTGGCTGTATGTTGCTCATGATGACCACGAGTTTCCCTTTTCCAGGTGGTGTTCACTGCTAACGACTCTGGTCACCGCCACTACACCATCGCCGCTCTCCTCAGCCCTTTCTCCTACTCAACCACTGCTGTTGTCACCGATCCCCAGGAATAAACATGTACTGTCTTTTCACACCTTCCTCCACTAGAACTATCATAGGCTTTTAGGAGGAAGGTTTTTCCTATTGCTAATGCATAACTTTTTGCTACATTAGTTTTTTTTTTTTCCATTTTGTAACCTGGCAAACTTCAGACAAGTCAATAAAATATTACTTCTTTAAAACAATTTTGAATCAATTAGTGGAATTTTATTGTTTTCTAAAGTATTATGATTTGCATTAAAGTGCAAAGGACATCTGAGAAACACACATGGGATGACACTTGATTTAATTTTGTTATCTTCCTTCACTGCCTTAAAGAAGTCTCACCAAATACATTGGCTCAAAACAGGAAATCCATATAGTTGTGTTACCTTAAAAAAATTAGCAAATAAATGTACTCAAAATAAGTCATCTGTGCTAGTCCAAGTTTACACACAGAAAATATGGTCCCACTCTCAATCAGGTCACAGGGTGAATAGGTGAAATTCTGAATGCCTAGCAGCAGAACAAACAATGCAGAAACCATTAAAATTAGTATGACCAGAGAGCTGAAAGAGCTAAAATCTGTGTACCATTACTTAAAACTTCAGGTAAACCTCAACACATTGATGTCTCAAGAGGAAAGTTGGCTGCTCAATCAATCTAGGAAGTACTGAAGTAATTTCAATTAGCACTTTTCAAACATCTTTGATATTAAAGCAATTATTTGACATAACACATCTGGCTACCCTATATAGGTGCATTCCAGTTAAATTCCTAAAAAGTCAAACCTGTAGTCCTAGTTAAAAAGAAGTCCAAAAAGAGAAGCATCATCTTAATAGTCTCTTCATATTTTTAGAAACAGGAAAAGGTAAGATGTAGAGTGACTAAAGTTGCTGATAAACTGACTAAAGGCTTTGAGGGCTTTAGCAGTGATTTCTGCATTGTATTTAAAATATCCTGAAATAGAGGAATTGGTTCTAACTGGATTACATAAACTACAGATAAAGAAACTGAAATCATGCCAGCCAGAAACCTGCAACAGTCATTTGCCACTGACCTTGGAGTTTATACCCAGAGCCTGCTGGGATGACGGCATAGCAAGGGAATTCACAAGTTACAAAAGCTTGCCTTTAACATTTCCCTGGTTACTTTTTCACGGATTTCTAGATGCTAGCATAGTTACACAACTTTTGTAAGCAATGCAAACAGTTTCAAAACAGCACACATCATAAAGTATGGAGAATTCATGGGATCCTGCTATTTCTGGAGCTTGAAAACTGATAGGTTTCATTTGAATTGTGTTATGCTAAGCCCTCAAAGTAGGACTTAAATTTGCTAATATAGATATACTCAGAAAAAAAAAAAAGAGAGAAAACTACTCTGCTTGTAGTCATCCATCTGATGAGAGATCTGATGAGAGGATAAACCTAGTAAAAGAGTGTAGGTACATATGTCTGAGAAAAGATCAGAAAGACGAAGTTGAATTTCAAGAAGCCACATTTCCCTCAACAGAACCAGATGCTTCTGGTAGGAGTTGACTTGCAGTTATATGGGGAAAGTCCTGAGCTTGTACTGAATCTAAGGGACAAGAGACACACAACTTAAAATACTGTTAAAATGTGCTTCAGAAGTTGGTGTGTAGGTATCTTGATGCCATGCTGAAAACAAAAAGTAATACATTTTTATTTCTAGGGAAAGTGTAAGATAAAGAAGTAGCCCACAGATTATCCCCCTGCATTTTATTAGAGGTGGGGAGAAGAGTGACACAGAGAAATCTCTTAATATATGAGCATGTCAAGCCAAGCCATAACTACAGAGAATTTCTCACTGAAATTGCTGAACTGACATAAAATTTGTATTTCTCTCAGGTATATACAGCAGCTATTCCTCAATACAGCATTATTCCTCAAGAAAAAGGGAAAAATACAAAACAGACATTTCTTCGAACAAAATTGACATAGTAGTTGAACTAGGCAATGTTCACAATATTTCCACAGACAAGGATAGAAGAGACTTATTTTCACAGACAAGGTTCATGTTTGTATGGGTTACTTATTTTCTCATTGTTTACTAAGTAAATAGTATGAATCTATGTGCTGAAAGTCATAGGGGTTTTCTGATAAGTAGCTTCATTTCAGAGGCCTTGATATAAAAATCACAGCTCCCACCATCGTCTGCTTGCTGAGACAGACTTCCTAGTGGTAGGCAAAATGGCTTTTCATTCTGTATTTCTCGTTTTCTTAGCTGGCCTGGCACTTTGCTCTGAAGCTGCACCATTGGTAAGTGTCTAAGGACTGAAGTCCTTCTACTGATGTAGTACCAATTCTTTTCTTTTGTTGTTTTTTCATTATTATTTTGATTTTACAGTGTGTACTGACTGTAGTTCTCTGCTATTACTCTTTTCTGGTCCTTCTTTCTCCTTCTCTAGTGATTAGTGAGAGGACTTTACAGGTAGAGAAGTAGCACTTGTCATTAACACAGCAACTACATGAAAAACAACATGTTAAACAAGAAAGGAAAAGCTATCTTATCCACTAGACAAAAAACCTTGAGCACTCATAACATGATGAACAAGCTGTGTCATGAGGAATTTCATCTCCTGTTGCAAAATCCATGCTAGAGAAAGGCCTTCTCTAGACTTCTGCCTTACTGCTCTACTCACTACAGCTTAATCTCATGTAAGTAAAGAGCAGAGCTAGAGTCAGGATTCTTCTTTCAGAGGGCTCATTTATCCCAGGAAAGCAAGCTAACAATTCAGATGCTTCAGCCTGAAATTCTCCTACAACAGCCTCGTCTCTCTCTCTCTCCTCAACTACTCATTTTTCCTCTCAACTCTGATCCTTGGGAAAATAGTACCTGGCTAACGCTGTTGAGGAGTTAGGGCTGCATTGAACTCCCAGGGTGCAAAAGTCAGGAAAATCAGCAGTGGCAGTGCAGCCCTTCTTGCCAAGGCCTCGCGAGTAACACCATCGAGGAGCCACTGCATTCCAGAAAGGGAGCATGGGGAATCTGGGCATGCAGGCAGTATAGATACATGCTGGTACATTGGTATGATACTAGACAGGCTTTGGGCCTGTGGAACATCCCAGATTGTAAGAGGGCGTGAAAGAGAGGGCTCTTAATTTTTAACCATCTACATCACCATTCATTTTACAATGATTAAATGGATATCAGTGACTGCTATTTTGAGACCATCCTTGATTAGCACCTTCTACAAAGCTCTATTTTCTCACTCTTCATCTGCAGAATTGGGTACGGTCAAAGCACTGATTCAATTCTATTTTTGAAAAGATAAAATATCAGGCCATAATCACTACTTGTGATGGATGTATTGGGATGAAACTATAGCCATTCTGTATTTGAAGGAAAGTTTTCCTCTCCTGTCCTTGTGTAGCTGCTAGGGTTGACAAATCTGATTCAACGTGCTGTTAGGAGAGAGTCTGTATGTGGTGCTTATCATGTTTACAGCAGAACTGTAACTCTGTGGCAACAGAGACAGCTCTGTGGAACAAGGTCTCAGAGGCCCTCAAATCCAGAAAGCTGTGCTCAAATTGCCAGTCCAAAATACAGGAAGAGTTGGCAGATATTTAAACATTCCTACTACCGTTGAGGATGTAATTATTTCCTGTTGAGGCCACAATTTAGTTACAACTTCATGCTGGAGATGATGTGTATTAAGCCATGCCAAAGGAAAAACAGAAATGTGGTCTCACACTTGCAGTGCCTCCTTGGCGTACATGGCTACACACCCAACACCTCCTGAAATCTTCCTTCCTGGCTCTACCATATCCAGGCCCCAGAAAGTTTCAGATTATGTTTCCTCAGTACACAGCAATATCCTCATGGAAAATATGGTCTCTACTGTAGATCTGAAGAATAATATTCCTTACTGTTTTATGATGCAATGTCACTTACCCTTCTTGCAACATAAAAATTCTCTCTTCCTATTACAGGACCCTCCTGATGCCAAGCATCCTCTTTCTGTAAAGGTTGTGGATTCCGTCCGAGGAAGTCCAGCTCCAAATGTTGCAGTTAAATTATATAAAGAAACTGCAGATGGATCTTGGGAACTGTTAAATTCACAGTAAGTCACACTAAAATAATGAATGAAAGATGGGAAAGGCAATGGGAAGAGGCCAAATAGTTGAAAGAGAAGTTCCATAGTCTCTAAAGTGAGATGTCTGTTTGCTCAGAGGAAAGATAGCATACAATTGAATTAACTTGCTGCAGACTGTCTTCTAAATGTACTGCAGTTTCAACTACAAAAATGGGTTTATAGTGCTTTATAAATCTTATGAACACGAGAAAGTATTTTAAATTATCCTTTAATTCAGACATCGCTTCTCGTTAATTTTGTTGCAAAGGTCTATATTACCTTTAATTACCCAGCAATGAACTGCAGCATTGTTACCAGGAGTATCAGACTCCTACATTCTGAAACCAAGACTCTGATTGAGAATCCTACCTTTATTGGCCATTTCCATCTTTCTAAATGGATTTTCATTTCTTACAACACCACAGTTTTAAAAAGAAACTGGTTTGAACATACACCACATCATATTTGATAGCCTTCTTTACCTCAAAATAAAGGACTTAGCCAAAAGGAGAAAATTTGGGGATATATCTTTCTCACCTTCTCCCCCACAGAGAAGCAATCATGCCTCAAATAATAAAAAAGAATCTCCAGATATATAAACATTGCCAAGTCTTTTGAAACAATATAATTGTAGAATTTAAGATGCATGTGACTTTTTTAATTGCCCTCTATTTTAGTAAATATTAACACTTAAAAAAAAAATAAAAAGCAATTTTTACTTGAAGTATAGCCTGAAATTAAATTGGAAAAATTCTTAGGGGATACACAGAATGAGCATCCTTTATTCACCAAGCAATATTCCACTTCCACACTAAGCTGCTCATGATAGTTGCAAAGTTTCACCTGAGACCTTTCCACGTATGCTAACAGTCTATTACACCTTGAAAAAATAGTGAGAAAGGGCTCTCAAGGGCTAAAGCTAGCATAGCAGATGAACTTCAACAGTGGAATCCTGGACTCAGATGCATTTCTATAAATTTCTGCAGAAACTGCTCAAATGCTTCTTTGGTATCACGGAGCAGTGGGCTGGCACAAGCAACACTGTTCTCATGTGTCCTTGAAAGATATAGGTACAGTGAAGGCCACACATACTCGTATAATGTCTGGAAAACAATCTATTCATGTTGTCCTGCTGAAATTGCCTCACTCCCTCAAGTGAGAAGACAATTTCACACATATTCTATCACTGTAAATGTGTGAAATTTTCCAGTAAGAGTGTTCAGTTCACTTATCTTCATTTCTGAGCTTAGAAACTCTATATAAAGATATTCATAACAGCTGGATGTTGATTGAAGTCTCAAAAACACAATTAACATTTGAAACAAGGAGCAAAGTAACCTCAAGATAAGGTAAGCAAAAGTCATGCTAATACTAAATCGATCTCTCCCACCTTGATAATTTGTAAATAATTGAATGCTAGCAAGATGTCCTGTAACAAAATCAAAGATTTTGTTCTCAATCAAAGATGCATTTGATATTATCTGAAAAAGCCTATTAGAGAAGCGACCAGTTATCTAGCAATCATCAGTCTATGACAAAGGGAAAAAAGAGACAACTGAACAGATATAAAACTTCTGATAACTGACTACAGAGCATCTTGTAAGGTATAAATGGTATTCTATACTTTCTTTTATAAAGCTACATGAAAAAACAAATCTTAAGTAGTGCACTGCACAATGACATTATTTTTCTCTGCATGCAATTTAAATAAAATATGTTCAGAAAAAATTTGGCAGCTAGAACAAAAGACAGTGGTCTTCACATACCAAAATCAGTTACTGGCAGCTCTGTTATTTGTGAATAACCTACCTAATAAAAAACCTCCTAGTATTACAAAACTTATTTCACAGAAAGTTGTTTCAAAAAAGGAACATGTCTGAGAGACAGCATTCAATATTGCTTCTGGACCCTTAAATGGGCTGGTCTTCAAAGATGTGTGGTATAATACCATTACTAGGGCTTTAGATAACACTGACAGTATCTTCAAATCAAACAAAACTGCCTGTTTGTTGAGGCCAATACAAACCACAAGGAATTCCATGAGGCTTCACTGCTAGCTGACCTATGATCATTTCAAATAGCAGAACTCAAATTTCTAATAGTCAACCGTAAACAATATTTATACTGATAAAACAAATCAATGCATTTAAATAAGAAAGTAAACCATGGAAAAATCAGGACAGTTGACCCTACTTAGTTGCAGAGTGAGTGCATCATAGAGCTTCCACGTGGCTTACAGCAGTGGTAAAGTTTTCCCTCTGAGTGGGTTCATTTAATTGAACTCCAAGACTCTGCCAAGAGCCTATGAACAATAATGCCAGTTTTTGGCTTGCCCCCAAACCATGCAGAGTTAATGAGATGGCAGGCAGCCATCTGCTGTGGTCACTGTGGAAGCAGCAAATGCCAAGATAAGCTCTGAGGCATCCATAATACAGATGGACATAAGCCATTCCAGATCAATAGAAGTATTCATTCTATTACTTAAGCCACACACCACTCAAGTTCAATTGCTAAAAACTGCATCTTTCTCAGGCTTTTAACCAAACTACAAAAGTGTGTTCTTCTACCATTACACAGACAAACCAATGAAAAAGGAGGCCTCCGAGAGCTTACAACGAAAGAAAAATTTGTAGCAGGGTTATACAAGATTGAGCTTGATACAGCCTCTTACTGGAAGAGTCTGGGCTTAAATCCTTTCTACCAACATGCTGATGTGAGTATTCCTTTTTTCCTCTACTTCAGTCACAAAGGATAAAGATACTTAATATGTGTGGACTTCAGTTACTAACTGCATATGTTGAACTTTATTTTCAGTTTACAATATTTTCACATTAACACTTTAAATCCAGTCTCAAAGCGATGTAGGAACACAGTCATGACAGAACCTAGTTACTAGCTCCCCCACAAGTCTCAAAGCTCCTCGATGCATTATTTATGGAGAGGTTTTCATTGCTTCTACCTCTACTTAAGCCCATAACTGTTTTTCTGATTATTCTAAGTGTTTGAGGGACAACAAGTGGCGTACTCTGTGAAGTCCCCTGGGAAAAGCATTGATCTGTCTTTTGGAGACAACATTTTCATGGCTACAGGCAAAGTTAATTATTTAGATTTTTAAAGAAACAAATGTATATACTATGTTCTGTATGCTTGGAGCCCCAGTCTACAACAGAAAAAAGAAAAAGGTACAGCATGCCTCTTTAATTTGCCTGGGACAAATGAACTGGTTAGAGGACAGTGTTCCAAACCAGGTACTGCTGAGGGATTTGGGGACTGTCTCCTTCCCCTCAACAGCATTAGTGCTTTCCTATGACCTTCCAGTAGCAGCAGCTCTGTTTTAGTTTGTTGGACTGTGATAGACCTGCTTAGCTGTTCCGTATCTCCGTGAAGAAAAGGTGGCTAATGCTTGGATTAAATTCTCTCTCTTCCAACAAATAAAAGGTGACATTCTTATACTAGACAATAATGGAGGTTAGAAGGCTAGATAGCCTTGCCTTCTGTGGGAACTGAAATAGAAAAGGGAAGAAGTAAGATTTACAGCATGTAAGTAAATTGATTGTATATCAAGATAATGGTTGACTGGAAATTAATTTGATCTACAGTGCCTTCTTTCTTAAAAATAAGCCTCAGTAGGGAACATATTTTACTCAGTTCACTGTTTGTTTCATATGCATCTTTTACATTAATCTTGAAAGGAGCACAAGCTGTGCATTACAGAATGCTATTAAACTGTCTATTTTAAAAGCTGACACCTCTCATCTCACAACACAAAATAATGTATTATGTAAAGTGAGAAATCAAAGGACAGGATGTGCTGGTCAGGGAGATGTTAATAGGGCTGTGGTAAATCATTCATATGTAAGGTTATCATCATGCTGTGGCCAGATAACTAATGCAGTCTCTAACTACTAGATTTTGAATCAGAACTAAAGAACTCATTGTTTTATACTCTGGCCTAATGATATCTAGTGCAGCACTGTTTAATTCTGTTCCTTCAAGTATAGAACATGGTGAGAGTAACAAAGGCATTCCAACAGTTGAAAGAATGGGCAAATGATCTAGCTTTTTTTTTTTAAATAAAGAAAATCAATTGGCTTCATAGAAGACCTTCAGAAGGAAACAAGAAAAAAAGTCTTGTTGCTATTTATGACAACCAACAAGGAAATGCCAATTGGGATAATAAATAAATTGAATAAAGTCTTAAATAATGTAACATTTATACTTTCAATAAAGGGCATTTAACCAGCAGAAAAAATTGTGTGTTACAAGCAGTCACACTTCAGAGTGAGAATATTTCTGAAGTTTCATGTGAAGTTACATACAATGATCACAATGGTTCCATCTAGGCTTTTATCTCAAGATCACTTCTCATTTTGTCTCATATTTGTTTTTTCTTTTTCCAGGTGGTGTTCACAGCTAATGATGCTGGTAATCGGCATTACAAGATTGCTGTTGTCCTCAGTCCCTTCTCTTACTCAACCACAGCAGTAGTTAGCGAGCCAGTGGAATAAAAGCTGACATCAAGCATGAAAATTCAGTTGTGTAAATTAAAACTTCCATAAGTGATAAGAACTTAGTATCTGAATGCATCAACAGCTTTAGATTTCATAGTAAATCCCTAACAGTAAGTTTTTTATTCACTTTGTTAGCCTTAGGAAGAAAGTGTATTGACTTTGTTTTCAAATACTCTTCTGAATAAAAGTATTCTGCATTTCTGTATTGTCAGTATTGCTCTTCTGAATAAAAGTTTAGGATTTGAAAAAACTTCAGGAAAAAATTAATTGAAATCCCATTATGGGGACTCTGAGAATAAACCAGTCTTCCATGAAGTTGATAAACTAAACTTCCTCTTGCAAAGGAATTGAACAAAACACATCTGTGAAAGGTGTCTCATGAAAAGCAAGCAGACAGAAAATACAGTTCACCACTACCATCTCCTATGTTTTATTAATGAAGCCCATAACAGATGAAATCATATGAGATTACTCACTCAGGGCCTCGCATAATTATCAAGATAAACTCACCTCTCAATTCTGATTTTGGAGACATAGAAGTGAAAGCAGGTAAAGCTGACAGCATAGTAGAACAGCATTTAAAGATGCTAAGATGCTAAGGCTACAGATACTTAAAATGCCTTCTTTCCTGTTTTCCAATATATCATAACTTGTGACATTTTCAAGGACAGACCAGAAGCCTGTGTTTCAGAAAAGTATATCACTCAAATATGCTTGAAGAAGCTTATTCATGTATTTGCAGAAAATTCTGCAAATATTTTCCCAAGTTAAAGTACTCCCCAGAATTACTTACATACCTCAAACAATCAGATATTTTCATAATAGCTGTAAAATGCAAACAAAAATAAGGATAACAGATGAATCCTGAGAAAATCAGGTTCCTATTTAATGCCAGGAGAAGTATGAATGAATCCTTCTATTCCCATTATAGTAATTCCTATATAGGGTAGAACCATTAGGGGATTCAACAGAAGAGCAACCCTGTCTTGCAAAAGTATGCAAAAATGTTGAGTCACTTAGACTAATAAAACCCAAACCTGAAAGCCTATAAAGACAAAGAAAGGGAAAACGCCCTGCTAGCCTAAGGCTTGATCTCATCACAGCCTAACCTGATGAATTCGGACAGGTGTGTCCTTTTTTTTGCTGTTACTATTGAGCACTAGAAAAACAAGCATTTTGTCTAGAAACAAAACACAGAGATAATGTCTTTTCCACAGAATCTCAGAATAAACAAACCAACACAATCTTTAGAACATTATATTTCATAAAAGACAATGATAAAAAAGTACAAACATTTTCATGAACAACAAAAAAAAACCAAAACTATGATAGTACACAGGAAATTCCCAGCATTTGTTTCAGTGCATTTTTTTCATTGAGCCTATCTTACATACCTCTACAAATAAAATAATCTTAAGTACACTTCCGCTTGCTGATATGCAATGGATCCTTTTATTTTTAAACAGCTGGCTCATTAGTAACCCACTACAACAATTAGTAAACATAACAATAGAAAAATAGAGTGGCAAGATCCAAGAAAAAGGACATTTTGCACTTGCTTTTCAACACGCTGCCTAGTTGAAAAATTGACTTTATATTTTATATTCTCCTACTTAAATTTGAAATATAGAAAATGGGCTTGAGAGTATCTTAGCATATTAACCAGTTTCTACTTTTAATATTTCTGTAATGCTTTTCTTGCTAACTTGCAAGACCTTCAGAATCTTGTAAAATACTTCCTTCTTCTTCTACCTCCATGTTTGCTCCTTGAAGACATCCCTTATTTGCCTTGTCAGCAATACAAAAGCCAATGTGATTGGCTTCTCTCTACATTTTACAAGAACCATGAAATTATCAAAAGGAATGTGCACAACTCTTCGTTCTGCATCATATTTATTTTGTTTGAAGGCACTGTCTATGTTAAAATTCACTACAGAAGAGTGCTGAGTTCAGACAGGTAGTATACAAACACTATTTTGATGTAATTTAAGACGGCAACTTCTAAAACTTCCCAACAAAGTGATAAAAGGTATTTAGAGAAGAGTGTTGGTCAACAATTCATAGTTTAACATCCATCATTTTGGGGCACCAAAGTGCAAAATATTTAAGAACTCAGCCATGTGTCACAATCCATTAATGTACTGGTTTAATTCACGTTTTTCTAGGACCATACATGATCAATCACTTAAAGCTGTAAAGTTATATTAGTTCAGCCACAGCATATGTCTAATATAGTATGTATATATGTAAGTATATATACATATATATGCATTAGATTTTTTTAAATTGCACATAAATTTCGCAGAATGCCTAAGAAATGGGAACAAAAGCATGCTTCAGAAAACAGTACAGACCTACAATACCAAAGCATGTTCCATAACTGTAGGTATGAAATTGTAGGTACAACTGTACTGAAAACCAGAAATCACTTCAAAATTACATGAGGGATTTAAAAATTTATTCAACTGTTCCTGAAGAACTGTATTAGTCTGCTATGAAATAAGACTAATTTTATTTTGAAGATATAATTGTTCATACAGTGTATTATCTCAGCTTTCTCCATATGCTTCAGAATGTTCTATGCACCCAGTTATAGAAAAATCTATCAGGAGGTGAGCAAACCACTTAAGCATGCTTTTGAAGGATGTTTTCTTCACTTTATGCTTTTAGTTATTTTCATTGTATTACATCATTCCTAAAGCATATTAGATTAACTGGTAGACATTAAGGTAATTCCTGTATGGTATAAAATATCCCTCACAATTGTTCTCAACTACTAAATTAAATTATAAAATTTCTACTAAATATTTGGGATGCCTACAGCTAAGCTCATAACATTACTGAAGGATGGCTAAGGGCAAAATTTGCTGCTGGGATGCCAAAGAAATAAAAGGTGTTTATGGCAAACAAACTTAGAATATAAAAAGCACCACACTATCTGTGGCAGCAATTTAAGAAACCAACATATAGGAATGACTTAAAGTTAGGATTCTTTGTCAACACTCTTACAGAACACTTTATGGACAAACAATCCTTATTATATATACTGCTTTCCATTCTTTATGGGAGCAGAAGTCAGTCTTTGGTTCCTAAAGAGTTGAGTAACTGTGACAAACAAAACAGTTTAGTATATCTTGGTCACTATATTCGCATTAACATAGAAAATAAATGACCTGGTCCTTTTCCTTTGTATTAACAAGGGATGTAAAAAAATATTAGTAAAGATAATAATGCTTAGCAGTGGGATACTTTTAGGTAGCATAACATTACAAGCAAAGAGAAAATAAGAAGATAAGGAAAGAGGCTAGTTACTCATACATTTAACACCACAAAAATAGAGAAACAGACAGGACCAATCCTTAGCGGGACTGTGCAACCTCAATCTCATTGACAGTCATTGACTTGAGGATCCTCAGTGCATCATAGAAGCACTCAGCACTCTACCAGAATAGGCCCCTAAATAGCTATATTGAATAATATATTATGAGTGGAATTTTAAAAAGCACTTGAGATTGGCCTGCTTTCTGTTCCGCTTATGTCATCACCATCCTCATCAGCAGAACAGCGCGACCAACACCGTGCTTCTGAGAATCCCACACTGCAAGCATTTGAACTATTATAATTATGTTTTATTATTCTCTTAAAAATCTAACTTTAATATTCTTCCAATGAAGACACATTTTTGGCTCTTCTGGTTTTGGAGGAATAAAAGTGCTGTTTACTAAAATTAAAAAAAAAAAAATAAAGAAGAACAATACCAAAATACTGTATGCACCCAGACACATCGTTTTAGGCATTAAAATCCCTGACATTGACACTAGTGGCACACTTGGATACAGTTAAGAGTTCCTGTAGATCATAATATGCAACAACTGCAAGATTTTCTGTAATACACATGCAATATGCATATAAATACAATTCAGATGGCAGGCAGGGTATCATACAATTTTGCTGGCAATAAATAAAATCAAAAGCTTTCTTTCTAGCAGGTTCATAAAAGAATTTGATTTTTCTAAATAGATATGCAAAAGGCCTAGAGCTCAAAACTAGTATAACAGTTTACAGTCATAGCTGGCCAACAATTAATATTTCCTTCATTTCACATAAGGTATAACCTTTTTATAAGCATACTTACATTTTACACTTGTTCTTTCATGCTAATAAAAACATTCCTATAGAATTCAAACAAGAACACACTCACATACTGAAGCATAAAATATTGAACAATTGAAAAGCAATGTACACACATTAATTTACATCACATATTTACAAAACACATTTTAAAAAGAAACAAAAGCATTCATTTAAATATGAGGAGGGGCAGTTTAGTATAAAAAATTCCTAGAAGAGGCCTCTGTCCTTACTTCCAGAGAAGCTACAAGTCTGTTTCTGCAGTTTATATAGTTGAGTGGTTAAGATAGAGAGTGTGAAGAATGAAGGCTTGAACAGTAGTCTCATGCTGTAAACATCTGAGTGGTAGCTGCTGGTTTTTCCTTCAGATCAAAACACATGGTACATACAAACACTACTCATCCCAAATATGCATCATCAGTTGGTCAAAAAACTCTAATTCTAAGCTGTTGTTTGTTGGTGTTGTTTTGTTTTACAGTGTTTATCAGCAGCTTCCAGTGTTAAAAGTTTATTCTGGTAGGATTCTTGCCATTCCACTTCCATCAATAGTCTCTAACAGGAGCGAGTTCTGGTAGGAGATTAACAGTTATATTTTTATACAATCTACTGACAAGTATTTTAGGAGTATATACTAAATTGTTCAACCCATCAATATACTGACGTTCTCTGGAATACCTCAGAAGTTTGTATCTGCAGAAGGAGTTGGAAGAAGAAAAATGAGAAAGATTTGCAAGAAACAATTCAGATGATGTTAGACATGATGTTAGACTGTCAATGACTGTGACAGTCATTTAATTTTCAAGTATACCTTAAATTCTGAAACTACTTTTCAGACCCTAGAAATTACCAAATAACCTACCTTAGGTTTAAAAACAAGATTTTAAAGATTTTTTAATACAATTAGATTTTATGGTCACATACACAAGTTAACATTAGGACTAAATAACAAAGGAAGCATTCAATACGCAAGTTTCTTATGGTCCCAAACTAAACAGATTTTTTAAAATCATTCAACTTCTTCATGTTCTTTTGCTATAAAATTCAACTAAGGGGTTCAGGGAAGATTTAGGAATCTTCACTATTCTTTATTATACATTTAAATGTCTGAAATTATTTTCATTTCACTCTTGAGACTCCTGCATTTGCAAACATCTAAATTTGAGGTGATTAAAAAAAAGCTCTTCTCCGCCTGATTATCCATATATACATTTTCATTTCCTATAACTGATTTACTCATCTCTACTGTGCATGTCTATAATTTTATTCATAATTCAAAACTATGAATAAAAGAGAAAAAATGTGCTCCCAGAAAAAGATGACAGAAATGAGCAGTATTTCTAGTTACCTGAGAACACTTATCATAAACCCTTTATTTTGTGTTTCACTTTCTAAATTTTATGTGTAGTTCATCTGCTGCATTTTGGCTTCTATTCCATTCCAGGGCAGCCAGAACCTACTGGCCAGTTTAAGTGTTTTGTATCTTTGTAGCAAAACAAAGGAACCCCAAAAGAAAAGGTTTAAATCAACATACGCAGGAAATAAGAATCTCAAAAAATAATGAAATATGAGGGAAGAAACCAATCCTTGAGGACTTTTAAAGTCAGTTTTCATGCAGGAGTCCTTTGCCCTAGCTGCACTGCTCCTTTTTGCAAAATATCCAAAATACCCAACTAATGGAGCCCTGCCAGCACTAATGCCCAAACTATTATGGAACAGCAACATTATGGATCAAAGGTTATGATGAGAATATCTTCTGACACGCAAATTTAATCTCTCTCATAGTTAAATAAAAAATATCGAACAGCAAACATAACGTATTTAAGAAGATACAAATTTTAGCACCAAAGAGGAAATAACACCAATAAGAACTGACTGCTTATTCATATGTGTGGGTGCAAGAAAAAAATTTTACATCTCTAGCTGTAGTATTTGAGTATTTCTCTGTTTTTCTTACCGTCCTAAAAACTGGACTTCTCCTCTGTGATGATGAGGAATGGATTTGTACTTCCCTAAATCACCTTCTGGTCTTGTTACATTGTATCCAGCATAGTGAACCCTGCAGTATAACACATAAACATTTGTAAAAACATCTTCTTACAACTTGTCATACAAGTTAAAGTGAAAAATACACATCAAATATTTTAAAGCTAAGTCTTTATGTTCACTGACATTCCCTTCCCAAAAAACCCGCAACACTCCAAACCCAACAACTAAAAAAGCTGGCAAAACAAAGTGCAAAATAATAATAATTTCATATTTAATATTTCCTGCTTGTTCCAGCATAAAAGCATGGAAATAGCAAGAAAAAAGTATAAAAACAAACTTGTCCTTTAAAAGGCATCTCTTTATCTATAAACTGATGCAGACACTTTCAACAGCTCAGTTAGAGCAGTTCACTTATTCGCCATGAGCAGTTGGCAATGCCATGAGCAGGGCTGTCCCATTGTTCACTCTGGGACTAACAATATATTCACAAATTAAACTCTCTCTCAAACACTGCTCCTAAGACATGAAACTCATGCTTACACTACTTGTCTGTGGGGTGGTATTTCATAATGTTAGCTGTAAGAGTGATATAATGTGCTTAGTATGGCTACCTGCTGTTATATCTGTTGTTACAAGACCTAGATCTTAAAAAACTACTAGTTGTCCCCAGGCCAAGAAGAAACAACATCATACTTTTTCCTTCAAATGGTATATTCTGATATTTCTGAAGCAAACTATGTAGAACTTGTCCATTTAAAACAAATTACAGAAATGTAACAAGTGACAGAACAAACAGTACCTAATTGGTCTCAAAGGTTGGATGGTACAGAAAGACCTAAGCACTCACAAGCTCACCTGTTCCAAAGATCATCATCTTCTCCACCCCAACCCCAAAAGGCATTTGGAAAACCATTGATCTTCTTGAATTGTTCCACTGTCAGGCCACTTACACCACCAAAGAACTCATTGTATGGAAGGCTGGAAACAAAAGACAAATTCTATATTGTTAGCTGAACTTTGATAGGTAGGCAAGAGCCCCAAGCTAAGGACATGATCAGAGGCTGAATGTATTCACCAAGGGAAACTGGTTCATGGATTGCCAGCATTAAGTAACATACACCAAGCTGAACAAAAGGGTTGCAGTAGTGTCTGATTTGCATAAAAGGTTCTCCTAAACTGTAGCTGCAACTAGTATCACACGTATGAAAGAAAAGTATACCAGGAATTTCACATGGCTGATTTAGACCCATAGTTGAAGGGCTAAGCGAAGCCCTCAAACTATTTATGTTGACACTTTAACTGAAAAATGCCTCTTTAGTCTACCAAAAAATTATAAATCAGTAATGCATCAATTAAATCATTTTAATTTATGACTATATTCTACAGAACTGTTAAAACTTGAAACAGTTTAACAGTACGTATTAAAGAGTGAATGGCATGCTGATTTGAAAAAATCATTTTCCAGTTTTTAAAAGATAAACTTTTGAATCTAAAGGATCTACAGGCTTTCCTGTCAGTAAGCAAAAGTATCCGCTAACACCTATAATTAAGCAATAAGCAGTTGGCCAACATGAACAGCCTATCCATATAACATATTATGCCCCAGACAATGTGATTTCCAGTCCTCCAAACACTGTCAATAAAAAAAAAAAAAAAAAAAAAAAAATAGAACATTTAAGTATCTATATTTACTTCCATCACTTTTAACTTGCATCCTTAACCCAGAAGCTGCTACAATAAAGTAGCTTTCTTTCAGAAGCAGCACACAGTTTCATAAAACAAAAGTCTCTCAGAAGACACTTCCAAATCTGGAACCTTCAAGGAGTTATGACCATCTATAAAAAGATTTACCATTGCTCAGGACACAATTGCCACACTGAATAACTCCAGAATGCAAGGGGAAAGAAAATAGAAATAGACAATCATGTAATTTCTGATCTCTGTGGAAGCACAGGATTCAACCAAATCTTAATAGCATGTGGAGAAGGTTGCCATTATATTTGTCTTTCAACATGTAACTGAGAGGGCAGGTATTTTAACCCCCCTCCTGCCTCTCAAAAAACCCCACATACATACCTCCAAAATAGCCAACAAAAAAATATTGCCAAGCCAAAACCAGACCACCAACCAAAACCAACTGAAATATGACAGTTAATGGGACTTTTTGAGGTTTATTTATTTTTTGATTTTATAAATCTAGTTTTGTTTATACAAAATTTATCAATTTTGTAAATACTTACCTATATAGACATTATATAAATGCATTAAGTGTTTTATAAGTACATACAAAGATAGATGAAATCTCTTATTGATTTATTCATAGGTGTTAATTTATTTCTTTTTAAATACACATTTAAATACACAAATCTTTAAACATTTAACTGCTGATTGGTTGACAACCTGAAGTCCAGGCACAGAGCCATGGTTTCAAGGCATTGCTTTTCATCTGTTAGTTGACCAGATTGTCAAGTTGATTAATTTCACAAATAAAGTCCAGGATAGCAAATACATACATGCAGCAAGCAATAACCTACAGCTTTCTGTGAAGTGATTCCAATAATGTCGTGAGATAGCAGAGTGTTAAAAAGCAAGTGGCACATCTTTAACATAAACTGACAGAAGAGAAAGAGGTAAGAAAACTGCAAGTCCCACTATATTCACCAAATGTCAATAGAGACTGAGAGACAATATACAAAATGGTCTAGCAGTAATAAAATCTTCAGTTTAAAAAGCAGTATGAGACAGAAATAAAAGTGTACGTTTATCAGAAAATAAAGACACTTTTCCTGTGATATTTTACTGCAGATTATCTGCTTTTCTTTGGTAACAGCCAGTAGAAGTGTTTATGCAGCTAGAAATCGTTTCTAGTAAGTAAGGTAAGATTTTCCCCCTTGACATACAAAGTCTTTTTTTTTTGAGATCAACATCATTGCAACAAGCTCAACATTGAAAATCATAAATAATATCTTCTAATTAGTAACACATCAAATGTAGAAACTAAATTTAAATCTTGCTTTTATTAACTATTCATTTCTATAAAAAGCATAGTAGGAGGCTGCTTTGTTTTTTTCACCTACTGTATATTATATATAGTGTCACAAAATTCATACTTTTAAATATTTCTGAGTATTTAAGAAATAACGTGAATAAAACTATTTACTTACATGTACATGTACTTGTCCAGCTTTGCTGCAAAATGGCGTGGCATTTCTCCACATCCATAGTAATTTCTGTCATTTTCAGGTAAATGATCCACATCATGGAATATTATGCAGTCCCAGACAGCGTCCTTCATAGCCTCTTTGAAGCCAACATTAAAGAGCATTGCACGATTAAAAGGTTGTGTACCTGTCTTCACACAGAAAACAAAGGATACATTGTAAAAATCAAGAGGAGACAAAAAACTCTTTACTATGAGAAAAACATACTCTAACACACACACACACACAAAAAAAAAATAATTGACAAGGATGCCTCTTTTGACCAGCAGGTCACACTGGGTTGGCTGCACCTGAGGATGGGGCTTGCCCTCCTGGCTGCCAGGGCACAGATTGCTGACTCCTATGAGCCAGGATTGAGCCTGGCTCCTGCTGCCAAACAGCACCCCCAGATCCCTTTGGGCAGGGCTGCTCTCCAGGCACTCACTCCTCTCCCAGTTTACACTTGTGCCTGGCTTTACTCCATCCTAACTGTAGAGTCCAGCATTTTGACTTATTAAATTTCATCCCATTAATCACTGCCCAGTGGTCCAGTTTATCTAGAACCCTCTGCAAGGCATCCCATCCTTTAAAAGTCAACCACAACCTCCCAGCTGGATATCATCAGGAACTTGCTGATGGCACATTCAGCTCCTGCATCCACTGAACGTAAGGCCCTGGAACTGAGCCCTGAGGAACACTGCTGCTGACCTACTTTTTTGCCTTGAAAACTTACAACTACAATAGATTCTAAGAGGCCATCTCATTACCTCTCTATTACCTTATATAGGCTATATTTGAAGAAAAGCATTGTGTATCTCCCCACTGCTCAAGATGAGGAATGGAAATAGAGCTTTCCTTTTTTATTTAAAGGAGTAGAAGAGTAGAGTAACAATTTTTAAATCCTGCTTTCATCCAAACCTTGGTAAGAATATCAAACCCGTTTTAGTAAGGAATCTTGGAGGTCACTTCTCAAGTAGATGCTGTTACCTGTTCAACAACATAGAAGGCAAATTCCAGACGCTGCTTCTGCAACATAGGTATCAGATGACGGAAAAAAATTGGAAGATGCTCGTGACGATTCCGAAAAGGAATAAGGATAGCCACCTTCAGAAAAACAACAAAAAAAGCTATTATATCAGCATTTTAAAATTTTAATTTTTCAATACGGATCAAGTTTCCCATGGCTTTTCAACTTTTACATTTAAATTGGCTCAAGTATTACATGTTGGTTCCCCCTAGGAAAGTGTGTTGAAAATTTGCTCAAATAATTAAGAAAAAAAACTGAGTAAAACATAAATAAGATTTTCCTTTTATGTTCACTTGCTTCTAGTTATACTTCAAGCAACAGACACATAGGACAGATTTGCATCCATATGATGATATGTTTAGTAACTACAGCTAATGAACCTTTAAAAGTTCTTGATGATCCATTTCAAATTTTTCTCCTAGCTGAAGTTTCTTCTTGAGCACAGATGGCATACTACAAATACTATAAGATACTACATATATAGCACCAAAGACTGAGTGCTTGCAATGGTAAATTATTCTTATATACTAACAAGAAAAAAATAAACCAAAACAGAAAATCAGCCTCTAACCTTCCACCGTGGCTTACAGTCATTTGGTTTCCAGTGTCCTCCTGGTTTAATGTCTAAATCTTTTGAAAACAGTTGCTGAATTTCATCAAAACTAATTTCACTCATATTAACATCAATAAGGCCTCCTAAAGAAAGGGAAAAAAAACTTATATATTAATTTCAATTAAGAAAATTGACCTAACGCTACAAGGAATATCATGGGCAAATGGCATCAGAAATTTGTAGTTACACTACCTACAGAAAAAAAGAAACAATTTATACTATCCTCCTAATCTTTAATTCTTACAGAATGAAGTTTTAGTGTTTCCAAAAACAAACATTCCTTCCATGAAACCTATAAAAAAACACTCATTTCAAAGGACACAGAACAAGCAAAGTAATTTGAATTCTGCATCTCTTACAGAAAATTTGGGTTGCCTTTCATTTCAAGTACCACTGTTAACAACTCTACATCATCTGCACTACTGAACCTTTACTCAAATTCTGGGTGCCTTCCTGCTCCACTTCCACATTAAAGTATCATCACTACACTCAACAAACTTCCTCAATTTTAAATGGATATGCACATTTCATGTAGAGTCTTCATCCACTAATTCACCACTATTTGCTTCAAATTCATACCAATGGGCTGGATTTGAGAATTACCATTGGTAGAACTAATGACCCCAATGGGAAAAGCATTAGCAAAGGCATGAAAGTGAAATTCAGTAAGTTATTGAATTAAGACCACAATACGATTTGAAAAAAATCAGGTTAGTACCTACTATGAGAAAATATTGACATTAGTTGACAGCTGAAAGTTGTCAGTCATTAGCTTGTGCATATGTAAAAAGTTCAAAACTGGAAATAATGATTCATAGTAAATACTCTCAAAAGCAACAGAAAGAAGCAAGAAAATATGGGGAGAAGACTCATGTAATACTCATTAACCAGAAGCTCAAGTTTTTCTTCAGCAAACACTACACTCTAAATCGTCACATAAAAATCTTGCAAGAACTTTCTCGCAAACACTGTAAAATATTATTCTTATTTTTGTCTACAAAGTTAAGTGTTTTGGTGAGGAATGGTTTAAAGTCAGTCCAAAAACCACTCCCATTTTCTCCCATGTGTCCATACACAAAAGATCCTATTTGTGCCAAATAGATAATTTGTGTCACCAAATTGACTAGTTACGTAAATCTTTTGAAAATACTGAAATTTTTGGAACATACTAGGAATAAGTATTGTTTTCAGAAGAAGGTAGAAGATACTGCAAGAGCTATTTTAGTTTGGGATATGATTAAATATAGTGCTACTTGCAAATGAAGAAGGCAACCTTTTTTAATGTAAAATCATAGGTGAAAAATTATCAGCAACAGTACACTATGGAGCTATTTCAAGAGACGATTTAAAGAAACCCATATTAATTTAATTATTTTAGGAAAAAAGGAAACCTGGCAGTTGCTAAGAAACCTGTATAGATAGACACTAGAACAAGCTAGTCCTACAGATATTTAAATAACGATTTTAAAATAATTAAAAATGAAAATAATTATTTAAAAATAAGCTTAGATTATCATAATGGTTGTGTCTGAAACTCTTCAATAACACAAAAAAGAAATCTTATGAAACAAAGGACTAGTATATAAACATGTACAAAATAAATTTTTAAAACTTAAAAACTAAATCTAAAAAATCAATTTCAACTAGCAAAAGACAGAAAAGCAACAAGAGCCTTTCAGTTCAAATACAGAATCTAAAAGGAAAACAAAGATAAATAAAGGTCAATTACTACACCAGCAAGGGAAGGAAATAGCACATGATGTGATTCAGATATCACAGTATTCTGAGAAAAGTTCAGATGTGATCAGATGACTACAGAGTTTAAATTAGAAAGAAACATCAAATGGTAGAACTGTATTTAGATAAAGCCTTTAGATAAGGGTACTTCTAACTCCATGGGACACGATGAAATTCCATCCAGGGTGTTTAAAAAGAAGCTATAGTAAAACCTGAAGTATTGGTACTATCAAAAGCACACAGGAGATGAGTGACTAGAGATCAGCATTTTTCCCCTATCACTAGTGGGGGGCAGGAGAAAGCACCTCTGTAAATAACTGCAATTATTATTCACTAGTTTCATCAGCGTCTAGCAGGCTGCAATAAAACATATTTATACAACCCACAAAATAAGAAAGCTGAGAAAGCAAAAAAACATTTTGAAGAAAATCAGAAAAAAATTAATTCAACAAATGAGGTAGACACAGAAACCAATAAAGTAAAATTAATTTAAAATAATAAAGGATGGTTTCTTACTGAAGGAAAAATGAAGCATGCACAACAAAACAAGCAATACCTGGTTTATGCTGCCAGGTAGTATTACAGTTTATAATGGATTGCACATTAATATGAACCAACACAATGTAATTGCACAAAACCAGAAAATCTCATCCTGGAATGTATTGACTGCTGCTGTGTGAAAAAAAAAAAGTTTTCCAAAACTAATTTGTTTTGTAACCAGGATTTAAGCCA
This sequence comes from Euphonia xanthogaster, assembly GCA_034509185.1. Taxonomy (NCBI): domain Eukaryota; kingdom Metazoa; phylum Chordata; class Aves; order Passeriformes; family Fringillidae; genus Euphonia; species Euphonia xanthogaster. The sequence continues at coordinate 108,493,096 of JAYDZK010000113.1, forward strand.
GTTATGATGCTTTAGAAAGAAATGAAACTAAGAACAGTCTACGGTGCAAAAAATTCAAGAATGACAGGAGCTTTAGAAACTATGCAGTCTAGAAAGGTTGGGATTATCAGTTTATCTCCAAAGGAAAAGACAGACAGATTCTTGCACTGCTTCTATCTCAAAGAAGAGGTGCTTTGCTTACAAATTACAACTGCCCAACAAGTGGGTTATAACCTGTTCTACTGTCATACAGAAAAGCAATAGCTGTGCCTATTTTAAGAGCATACGTACTTGGGACCAGATATGATTTTACCATGCCCCTTTCATGATATAAATTTGGCAAGTTGATGCAAAGAAGAAAAGTTGACTTCTATAATAACCTTAGACTAATTAAGCATATCAAAGTTTACATGATTCCAGCCTCTTTCTTGCCTGGCTATCTCACACTTCCTACAACATTTCATTAAATTAAAAAATCTTCAGAGATGCTTTATTTAGATTACAATTAGAAAGAAAAATGATGATTAAAATGGCATACATGGAAATCAAAAAGGGAAACACATATCCCTTGGTTGAAAAGCAACTTATCCAGAGAATGATTTTCTATTAAAATTATTATTTCTCTATTAAATTAAACAGGATAGAAGCACAGAGCAATCACTAACAAAAAAAAAACAAAAAACACCACCAACAAAAAAAAGATGGTAAAAGCAGAGCAGCAACAAGGAGATCTATAGAGAAATTACTGGTACTGGTACTTCATTTTGAACTAATCTGACAGAATTCCAACTGCCAGATCCCCCGAAAGTGGCATTAAACATAATAACTATGTGCATTTTTCAATCAGCAAAAACATCACATCTTGTTTCTCTGTTTATCCAGATTTGCCATTTGCTGAACTTTTTATGTTTCCAAAAGTAGCTAAGAATTTGCTATTGAAATAATTTGGTTTTATTTGTTTAGATGTTCAATAATATACAAAAAGGTGATTTTGAAAAACCCTATGTCTGTAGGAAAAGAGATTGAAATAAGTATATTATCATACCACGGGGCTAATTACTAGCTGGCTTAAGACAGTTTTCTAAATGATTTAGTTTCATAAGCAACAGCAACTGATCTATACTTTTGGCTCCATGTCTGTGTATTGAAAATATAAAACAAAGCTTAGAATCTGACATTATTGAGAAGAAACACAGGTAACATGCACTGTTTCTGTTTTCTTCAACAGATAAACTCAGTTGAGATTAAAAAATATTATAATGGAATCTAGATTATCCTAATAAAATCTACTCTTTTTCTTTGAAGAAAAATTGATCAGATTTCAGTTCAGCTGCCAGCAACATTTTTTGGTATGATATGGATTTGAACTGGAATATTAGATATTTAATTATTTGCTTGTACTGAATGACAGCTCACAGATTAAGCCATGCCTAAAAGACAAGAGGTTAGAATTCTGGAATGCATTACAAATAACTTCAGAAACTATGTGACATTTTCTCTCTTACAAGTCAGTAGTTCAATTATTTGATTTCGAATTAGTAAAGGTGATTAGTAAAGAGACCAAAACTTCAGTGACACATTAGTTACAGGCAAACTTCTGCTAATCATCACTGTGCATTATCCGATGTATTTTATTCATTAATTTCTATTATATACTTAAAATTATATTTTGTATTAAAATAACTGTGTTTTGTTTAAAATACAATTTAATTTACTAGATAAACATTAGGGGTCTCTTTAAAACTTACTCATGTAAGGTAGCTTCTCTGGACAAGGCTGGTAAGGAGAGTAGGTGAAGTTCTCTGGAAGATACATTGTTGTTTGAGCAACACAGTCACTAGAATTGTTTCCTTCAGGATAATCTTAAAAAGAATAATTGATATTTGTAAAATCCTATGTTATCCACTGAAATTGTATCTTATCATCATGCAGGTGAGAGCATTCACTTTTAGTTAACAAATTCCTAGCAGCATGATTTAAAAAGCATTTTATTGCTCTAGAGGAATAATAATTAAACACAAGTATCTTTGTTACAGCTAATAGAAATATTTCCTACTGAAGTGAACTGATAAATAGTAACTATTTGACCGTGACTCCAATTTCAGAGATGTAGGATTTTGGTCTAAGTTTTCATAATTAAGCTGTGTCATTAATGATTGGCTTTTTAAAAAAAATTTAAAAAGAGGTCTTTTAAAAAATAAATAAGTATTCTTACCTGTGCCATTCAGTGTAGTATTTTTGTTAGTGTACAATCTTATCATGTGTCCTATTGTTTTTACATTTTCTCTCAACATTATACCACGAGCTTGCACCATAAAGAGATACGTGTTTGCTGATAAAACAAAAAAGCAATTTTGAATTTGTATTAAAATAATGTATTTCCAAATTATTCTAACATACATCTACAATGTGTTTAGCATTTTTTACTGTGTCTGAATCCATGGTCAGTGAACAATAATTTTTTGATATGAAGGTCCACACAATGAAACCTAACAGCAAAAATAGAAAAGAATAAAATGGATTCATAACCATGGCTCTATTCAAACCCAAAAACTACAGACTATCAATACACATTTTGTATGACACTTTCATTTCTCTTTAACTAACAAAAAGCAACTGAGAGTGACAAGAAAATTTAATTTACCAATAAAACACTTTTATATGTAGATACATGTCTCATATATAGATCTACAAAAATATCTTTGAAATATAGGACAAAAAAAAAAGTTTAGAAAATCTTTTAGTCCCATAAAATGGTCCCTTTTTTACTCACTGGTTAACACAACTTCCAGTCAAAATGCACTGTTTATTCATTCACTCCAAACAGCTGCTTTGTTATACAACTGTTACAAATCTCTGCCAATCTCAAAGTATTAATGTTTTATAATTATACATGAAATATTTATTATAGGCATCAAGGGTGAGTAAATCAACATTCTGAGTAATTAAGTGACTCACTAACAATAACAGCATGAAATATTTCTCTGTCTCAGTCTTGCACCCAAAGTCCCAGATATGATCTCAAGACATTTCTTTGTATGCAACAGAAGTTAGTAAGGAAGAATTGAAGCTGCATTTATATCTGAGTGAGCAAATGCCTACCCAGGACTCAAAGAGCTAAAAAAATATTGTTAAAAAGTGAAGGACAAATTTCCTTTAGAGAAGGTAGCAAAGAGAGTCAAAGGGAAAATCTGTCACTTCACCTACATTAAGCACCCAGTTGTCTGGGGAATATTTGGCTCCCTGTAACTAGTAACCACCTTAACAACACAAAAAATGCTCTGCATCTTTGGGGGAAAGAACTAAACATACCAGGGATGAAAAATAAGTAAAGAGATAAAGAAAAGTTAGAAAATTATCTCAGGAACTCCATCAGATGACCCAGCACCAGTGGCATGACACAAGTAACTCCAGATCAACCAGTAACTTCTTACAGCCCGACACAGAGAGTCCAGAGCTACAGGGAGCTGTGTATAAGGGACTGGGGCATTTCCAGAGGAAAACACAGTGATTAATTCCACCACATTAGCAAACAATACTACCAACACCCACAGAGATAAAAAAACCCAGCTTAATCTTTCAAGGACTAGCATTTCAAAGTCCCACAATAATGTCTTAATTTTTAAATGAATGAATGGGGGGGGGTTGTCCTGGCTGGCTTTCAAAGAACTTCTTATTAAAATAAGGAATATTGACAGCTAAAAGAGAGGCTCTGAACATGCCAGGTGCTGTGCATGGCATGTAATTCTCTAAACCCTTGGCCAGCATGACTAACTGCCTGTGTTAACAAGTGTTTACATCAGTGTAAAAGTTACTCAGCTGCTACAATCCTGAAGTTGTCTCAACACTTTCTGGCCACCAAAACAGAAGCAAAACAAAACAAAAAAGCTACAGCCTTGGCCTGACAACAAGTAGGAAATCCCAGAAGAAAGGATTCAAGACAACAGATAACATTCAGATTCAAGACAACAGATACCATTCAGATTTCCTTACACAAAAATCACACAGAAACTTCTCAAAAATTTAACCCAGTTCACATAAAGTAACACATTGGTTGCAAGTGGTTCCAAGTGTTTCATTCCATTTGTAGTTTTCCATTCAGATACTGGGATTTTTAGGGTGTCTCTACTAAGCATTTCAAGGAATCTGTACAATTCATGAATTCATATATGAAGTTACTCAAGAAACCTCCTCCTTTTGGAATCAAAATAAAGGCAATTTGATCTGTTCCTCCAAGAACAATTATTTACCTTCAAACAAACAATTTCAAAATTCAAGGTTTTCCTGAAAGTAAAACCATGTGTATATTTGCCTTTCAAATAGGACAAAAAATTCTTAACTAACAAAAAATTTCTTTCTTCAAACTTTAATATATTTAAAATTGGTATAATCTTTTCCCCCAAATAAGTCTTTTTCTCCCATAGGTATAGCTCTTCTCTTCAATATCTTCCTATTCCAACACTAAAATAAAGCGGGTTTTTTAATCTGTTAGTGAATACTGATTTCAGAGCTAATCTCTGGAAGACTGTGTGCTTTCTTCTTCTTTTTAATGTGATCCCAAAAGCTAAAGTCACTTGAATTTTTAACTCTGAAGAAGGTTTATAGAGCTTTCAGCAGGTTTATAGAAGGATAATTCACATAAAACAGGTGTGGTAGGTTGACGTGGCTAACAGCTAAGTCCTCACCAAGTTGCTTGCTCACTCCCCTGGAATGAAATGGAGGAAACAATAAAAAAGGCAAAAGTTTTAGGAACCTGATACAGTAAAGAACTGAGAGTAAGGATTTTCAAACAAGTCCACAACAAAACCAAGAGGCCATGTAAAATTCTCAATTTTTATGGGAAGTGTTATTGCAGTCCAGATAATGTAGACACAAACCTTAGAAAAACAAGATTTTCTGCAAAAGCACCTACATCTTCTCTTTAGTGAAGTACTTACCCCTTCTGACACAGAGGAGAAAATTTGAACAAACACACAAGACCTCTGTGAAAGCTAGAAAAGGCATTTGTCTCAAAACAGACATCATGAAAAGACATAATTGAAAAAAACCAACCAGGTAAAACCTGCTGCCACCTTGGCTTAAGTATGCAAGAGCTGCTCTTGCTGCCAGGAAGATCCAACCTTGCCATGTTTTTATCAAGTAATTCCTGTAGTCTACTTCCTCTTTCTTGCTTAGCTGCTTGTCAACACACTGTCCCACTTTACACAAATACAACAGGAATGAATCGGGAATGAAACACTGTCCTTTCTGGGCAGCCTTTTTCCCACTACCTGGCTTTCCAGCACAATCACAGTTACAAGGAGTTCAGATCTCCTCAGTTTATTCCACTATCATTCAGCAGCTGCTTGGGTAGCAGCAGCCAATTAATTACATCAGAAACTAAAACATCAGGCAAAAATCAAAGATATTAATTTAGTCCTAAAAGCAAATCTCATCTACTGGTAGAGGTTTGTTGGCAAAGAGCTGTGACAAAGAGAGCAGTTCATGCATCACACCAGCCAGCAGCAACAGCAATAAAGTATTAAACCTACACAGGCCAAAACAGCAACAGAGAAACACAGCTTTTCTTCCAGTGGGGCGGGGGAATGACTGACAGAAGGCAGCCAGATAAAATTCCAGAAGGCTCCTGGTGTGCCCTGATGGCAGCTTCCTGCCACAAGTGCCAGAGTCAGTGAGGGGAAGTGATCTGCAGAACCTCATACTCACCAAGGAGGAGGGGTTCACTGGGGATATGAAGATCAAAGGCAGCCTTGGCTGCATAGATCATGAGATGGTGGAGTTCAGGATCCCTGAGGCAGGAAGACACAAAAGAAAGCTTACAACCTTGGACTTCAAGAGAGCAGACTTTGGCATCTTCAAATATCTGTGTGGTGGAGTCCCATGGGATAAAGCCCTCAAGTGAAGATAGGGGCAAGAAAGCTGGGTAATATTCAGGGATAATATCCTTCAAGCTTAGGAGAGATCCATGTCAACAGCTATGAAAACAGGTAAAATGCCAGGAGGCCTGCATGGAAGAACAAGGACTTCCTGTGGGGAAAAAAAAAAAACAAGCACAAAAATAATACAGTGGGAGGAAGTAATCTCAGGGAATGCAGGAGGAATATAGAAAAAACACCTGAGCATCCAGGGATGCAGTTAGGAAAGCTAAAGCCCAAATGAAACTGAGTCTGGCCAGGGATGTCAAAGACAGCAAGAAGCATTTCCATAAGTACATAGGTGATAAGAAGAAAATTCAGGATAACGTGAACCCATTGCTCAGTGAGATAGACACGTGGATAAGTCTGCAATACTCAATGACACCTTTTCTCAATTTTTATTAACAATACCAGTCTTCAGAAAGTCCAACTCCCTGAGACCAGTCTGGAGCAAGGAAGTTGTACTCTTGCTCTTGGTGGAAGAATTAAGCAAACAGGGCAGAGGTTAAGTCCAGGGGCCCTTACGGGATGTACCAAGTGCTCAGGGAGATGGCAGATGTCACTGCACAGCCATTCCTGACCATCTTTGATCGATCATGATGAGTGGAAGAAGTGCCTGAGGACTAGAGGAAAGCAAATGTGACTCCTATCTTCAAGAAGGACGACCCAGAGAAGCACAGGCTGATCAGCCTCAGCTTGATCCCAGGGAAGGTGATTGAGCAGCTAATCCTGGAAACCATTCTTCAGGTACATAAATGACAAGAAAATCATCAGAAACAGTCAACCACCTGGGAACCTTCTCTGATGAAAGACAGATAAGGAAAGAGCAGAGGGCATTGTCTACCAGGACTTCAGTAAGGCCTTTCACACTGTATCCCATAAGACTCTCATAGACAAACTGCTGATGTACAGGCTGGCTAAGCAAACGGTGAGCTGGATCGAAAGCTGACTGACCAAGCCCAAAGGGTGAGGTCAGTGACCAGTGATGTAGCCCAGGGGTCAATACCAGGTTCATTCCTGTTTAACACCTTCATTAATTATCTGGATGACAGGTAGAACAAAACCTCACAAAGTTTATTTATGGCACAAAAATGGTGCAAGTAGCTGATATGCCAAAGGGCCATGCTGCCATCCAGAGGTACCTCAGCAGGCTGGAGAAATGTGCTGACACAAACTTCACACAGTTCACAAGGAACAGTGCAAATTTCTGCATCTGGGGAGGAACAGCCCCAGACACCAAAATATGCTTAGGGGCATCCAACTGGGAAGCAGCTTGACAGAAGAGGCTTTGGAGGTCCTGGTGGACATCAAGTGGAACATGAGCCAGCAACGTGCTGGAAAGAAGGCCTACAGCATCCTGGGATGCATTAGGCAAAATGCTGCCAGCAGGTCAAGGTGATCCTTCACAGACTTCATTCAGCACTGTTCAAGCCACACCTGGTGTAGTGTCCAGTTCTGAGCTCCACAGTGGAATAGAGAACACGGACACCCTGGAGATCACCCAACAATAGGTTACGAAGAAGACAAAGGGGCTGAAGCATCACTTCTATCAGGAAAGGCTGAGAACAGGGATTGTTGAGCCCCAAAGAGAAAGCTCAGGGGGTCACACTAAGGTGTACAAAGGGCAGGTGTATATGTACACAATGTCTGTGAAGGGAAGGTGCAAAAAGGGACAGAGCCAGCCAATTTTCAGTGGTGCTCAGGGACAGAACCAGAGGCAGTGGGCACAAACTGAAACACAGGATGTTCCACTTGAACACCAGGAAACACTTCTATACTGTGAGAGGGATGGAGCCCTGCCACAAGTTGCTCACAGTGGTTGTGGAGAATATCCTCAGAAATATTCTAAAGCCCTCTGGATAAGGGCCTCAGAAATTGGCTCCAGGTGGTACTTCTTGAGTAGGGAGTTTAGACTAGATAATCTTCAGAGATCCCTTCCAACCTCAACTAATCTGTGATTTTTCATCTACTTTTGTCTTTGTGCATTTGTACCAACCATCACTGTCACAGTGCCAGGCAAAGCACAAACCAGGAAGGCAAAATTTCACATGTAACCAAAGAAAACATCTAACAATGTAAAACCTAGAAGCAATTTTATTCATATTCTTCTTATTTCACTATACATGCTTCATAATAAGTAAGAAAGAGAACTTTTGGCTCCAGAAACATAGAATCCAGACTGTCACACAGTTTACAGGTTAATCAGATGGAAAGTGCAGTGAGGAATATAAGACAACACACACATACAGTACACCTTGGAATCAATACTATACTCAGTGTTCCATCCCACGCAACTGCAAGTGTGAGCTCAGAGCTCATAACTAATTCAGATGAAGTTTTCCTATCAATTGGTCCAGATCTGCATCAGCAATCATGAACACACAGGCACATGTCAGTAATCAAAAGTCCTAGTTTTAAGGCATTATTTAAAACTCATTCTGATAACACACATTAGGGCATTAAAGGGATCATCCTGTATTTCAGAGGACATATTAAAAGTATCAGATGAATCATTTTTTCTCTCAAATTTTTATAGCTCACTAGTTATTAATAGTTTTATGTGCTGGACTGTTGGGGGGGCAATGCATTCATTCTGAAAGTATTAAAAATCTGTAAAAATCGCTCAACATTTTATATCAGGTGGCTTTTTGTTATTTAAGTATTCACTTGAAGACTATTTACCCCTTTTTTTAAAGAAAATTGTATCATTCACAGATCACTGCCCATTAGGGAATCAAGCTCCTTCCAAGCAGTACACCAAAAATCAAAGCACTTCTCACAATACTGCATTTAGTTTATCATCCCACAACTTCACAGGAAAAGCACAAGATTCATTTTTATATAGAAACTTAGTATGTTATCATGCTGTACTCGTACACCAGAGCAAAGCCAAAAAAATATGCCATGCATTTAGAAGCAATCAAGGTAGTAAAATATACAACAGGACAAGTGAGTTTGAAACTGGGTCAATGACTGACATTCTGAACAGGACTAGGAAGTTAAAAATGCAATGACTTTAAAAGCATAGAAAAGTATTAATTATTACCAAAAATTATTTTTAAATGCCAAACAAAAATGAACCAACTTGGAGGCCACAAATTTGATTTTCAAATGCAGCTTTTATTTTGCCAAAGCAAAACCAGAAAACCAAGGCCGAACAAACCCAACAACATGGAAAAAAGCACTATGTCAAGAATATTTTCAAAGCAATTGGCAAAAAAGTTAACATGCCCCTTTAAACAAAAAAAAAAAAAAGAGATCTATCATCAGAGAAGTTATAGCAACATTATTCATTGATCTTTCCAGGAAAAAAAAATGCCAAAAAACTCAGATAGGAAACATTTCATAGAGAACCTATGGATTCTGCGAGATCCAAATGCAGTAAACATGGCTTTACAGGCAATAGGTCTTGACAAATGACCATTGCCCCTGAAGTTACTCATTTGCTAGTCAACACCTGTTTTCATGGGACTTCTGAAAAGCACATTCAACATATTGCATAAAAATTGGTATGGATTCAAACAGGTTAACAGAAAGGTCTCCACTAGTAATAATGGGGAATCATCTCATGGGGGCATTTCTAGAACAAGTCCCACATGGATCTCTTCTTATCTCAAGGCTATGAGATATTGTTCTCAGCAATACTAGAGTTAGAAATACATTATTGGCAGAGTTCACACATGGCAAATTAACATAGAAGCATTAAAGATTAAATTCTACGAGTAATCTAAATAAACAGTAAATAGATAGCTGAGATTGCTTCTGAAATATCAGTTACAATTCCAGGAGCTAGAATACTTTCTGCAGGATAATTACTTTAGTCTGTAAAACTGATTCATTAAACAATTTAGCTGTGAAGGACAATACCCCAAGTAATGTAAGACTGCTGTAAACTGGTTCCTATGCAAAAATGGAAATCTACAAGAAACATCAATAAATACCATTGCAAGTGTCCAACTTTCTTAGCACTGTATTTATTTTTTCACATTTGTTGTTAATCAGAAGTTGTTTTTAAAACAGATACCACAGCATAAGAAAAGGAAAAAACTTTGTGCCTTGAAATAGATTTTTTACTTGATTTGTTTTTCAACATTCAATAGCAGTTTTGCACTATTTGTAAAATAATAATAAATCCAATCTTATTTCACAGGGATAGTGAGACTGCATTTGAGTCTGAATATGTTTACCTCCTTATAAGAAAAATATCTTAGAAAGACATAAATCACCTCAATCTGTTGAAAAAAACAAAAGCTACCAGTGTTTCTGGTGGCTAACAGTGATCATTCAAATGGTGCAGATGGACAAATCTGTATCAGCTGCAACAGAGAAGCTCCAAATTGTTTTTTAATACTTCAGACAACCTCTGTATATTCTCTGCAACATGGGTATGTCAAATGGATGAGTCCTCTGACTGCAAGTCTGAGGAATTAGATAAATATCAGTTCATTGTTTATTGGGAGACAGCAAATGAGGGGATCTCCATTTACGATGAAAAAATTGAATCAAAATTTCTTTCCTTAGCATTAGTTTTAAGCCTGATAAAGGATACAATGTTCACTAAAATTTCTAACATATTTGATAATATTCTATCCTCTCAGGCTATTAGTTGATTATACAGTAAGCTGTAGAATAATACAATAAATGCACAATGAACTGAAGGTAAAGCTGGACAAGCACAAATCTAAGAAAGTGAACTGACCATTGGTAATACCTTGCAAAAAAGTATCTTTTGTATTTTAAAGCCCTGAAACCAATCTCTGCACTGTGCTCACAAGAATCTAGCACTGGATCCCACACAAAGCATAATTATTTCATGCTGCTCCCCATAATACGATTGCATAATTTGAATACAAAAGATTACCTAAGAGTAAGAGCTAAAGAAAAGCAAGTAAAAATAGTCACTTGTAGAAACAGTCTTATTAATCAAAAGGCAGTAGATAAGCTATTTTTCACCACAGACAGATGCAGAAATGGTTAAAGCTTTGGCCCTGTCAGTAAGACATCACAGTTCAGATAAATGTCCCCAGGGTATACAATCTCTCCTTCTCAACCCATGAGAAGAATGCATTCAAATAAGTGGCTGGCTTAAGTGAAAACTCATTTCACATGAGGTCTCATAATTACTTTGTCCTTGTGAAGTTAGCTGCACACCATAAATACCTGGGTTTTTTTCTGTTTTCTGACTAAGAACAACATCACAAAATGAATACTGACTGAAATCTTATGCAGGCACGTTCCCTGACTAATAACAATACCTAAGGGCTTTAGGAAAACTATCAGATAAAAATGCAGAACAACTGATTCAGAAATAAATATGCATGTTTAGTCAAAGTTAATCTGATGGTAAAAGTGAATGACAGTCATGAATGACTGGACTACAATAATTTATTCGGCATCAAGTGCTAGGAATGACTGTGCTGGGCCAGCCTAATGGAAAAGTCTTTGCACCTCCCAGACCAAGGCAGAAAAGGTACCCATGATACTATCCAAGTTCAGTGAGTTCAAGGAGCTCAAGCGCTTAGTCAGAATGCTGAGGAACATTTGATCACTGGAAATCAGAGATCAAGCAGAGTGTTTAAAGCTCCATTTCCTCTCTGCACAAGAAAAAAAAAAAGGCCCTATTAATCAGAAACTAAACTACAATTTCATAGGTAAAGGATTTGATGATAATTTGTGGAACTGACACGAAAAACTGCAATGCAAGTAAGAACTCTGCAGCTAATGAAAGTACTCCTGCTCCAAATGAAGCCTTTAATAGCAGGTGAACTTTAATAATGGAATATAGCTGAAAATAGCTCCCAAACAACAACCAGTTCTGTAGTACAGGCATTTCCCTGCAGAAATTACAAAACAATGGGACAGACAAGTTTTATTTACTCAAGCAACTTGTAAGAGACCCATGAGAATAATTCCCTAGAAAGAAACAAAAGAAGGCAATAATAGGGAAAGAAAAATACAAACATGAACATCTACCATACCCTGCAAAATTCATCAGCCTTTTATCAGATACTTCCACACAGCATGAGAAACGAGCAAGTTGTATTAGTCCTATTTCACTGCAGCCCTAGAGCTGCAGTAAACCTGTACAGAGGCTCTATTGCAAAACCCTCAGACAAGGTATTACCGGCCACCTATCATTGTGGCAAGCACAGTCAACAGTATCCTGCTCTGTACTGGCAACAGTATAACCAGCACATCCACACAAGCAACTGTTGTCTCCTCAGCAGGTTGCAAAATCGTATTTGGGGTACCATATCCAGTTCGGGCATCCCAGTAAGAACCAAACACTAATACCAGAACAAGCCCAGAGGAAACGTTCCAAAATCGAGCATATTACGTACAAGCAGAAACTAAACTGAATGAGTTTGCTCAGTCTGAAATAGAAATGGCTAAGAGGAGGGTGCATTTTGGTTTGGTTTTTTTGCTGTCTTCACAGATAGAGTATTCTTGTAAAGAGAAGACTAAATTGAACACTTGAAAGTAGTCAGTGAAAATACAGCAAGGCAACAAACATAAGGTGGGATATTACAATTACATATTACAATTTTCTCACAGTTGTCTGACACTGGAACAGGTTTCCCAGAGAGACAGCAAAATCTTCATCCCCGGATTTATTCCAAAACTCAAGTGGACATGACCCTGAGCAATTTGATCCAGTAGGATCTGCTTTCAGCAGGAGGTTGGATCAGGTGACTTCCAGGTGCCCCTGCCAATCTAAATTATTCTGTAATCAAACAAGTCTTTAGAAATGCCACAGCTGCCACAGAGGCCAGGAACAAAGAATACCAGCACAAAGGCTGTGCTCATATTTATGGGCTCAGCACCTCAAAGCCATGATAAGCATTTATCTTGATGATAGCATTTTCAGCACTCTTCTCCATTTTTGCACAAGTACAGAAAGGAGTGATATCATTCTTCCTATTAGGAAAACTAGTAACAGAACCGGAAATAGGTTTATATAAAATTGTGAGCTAAAACCAATAACAATGTTTTCAAGTCCCATGTAGGCTGAACAGCTGCCTTTTGGTTAGGACTGACAAAAAAGTAGCAAGATTTTAATAAAAGAAGCAGAAGACCATAAGAGAGAAAACATTAACTGCTTTTTGCTCTTCAAACTCATTTCACCCTTCAGGATTCTTAGTTAGTGATGTCAAAGCAGACTGCATCTTCTTTGATCACTGCACTGTTTCATAACCAGTTCTTATTTGAACTGCATAGGTCATTACGTCTACGACAGACAAGTTAGAATTACAGAATAAGCTGAGTTGGAAAGGACCCATCAGGACCATGGAGTGCAACTACTGACCCTGCGCAGGACACTCCAAGAACGTCACCATGTGCCTGAGAACGTTGTCCAAGCACTTCTTGAACTCTGTCAGGCCTGGTGCTGTGACCTCTTCCCTGGAGAGCCTGTTCCAGTAGTCAAGCACTCTCTGGCTGAAAAACTAGACTGCAATCAACTACAATATGGAGAGCTCTAAGATACTCTTCCTCCCAATCTGGCAAAGGTTCCCTGCTGCAACAAGACAGAAAGGAATAACCCAGGGATGAATAAGAGATCATTTTCTGAGATCTGTCCAATGTAATTTCAGTCACAATGCTGAGAGCAAATGGGAAAACCAGGAAAAAAAGAAAAAAAAATGTCTCTTGCAATACTCACATTGGTTTGGCAGTGAAATTGGACCAGCAAATGCTCTCCCTTGGTCACCACTGCCTTGTTAATTTGTCTTATTCTCCTAATCTTTGGATCCTTTCCATGATGTAAACTCAAACCTACATATGGATTCTGTATGGCTGTCAGGACCAGACATAAATTATTTGAGTCCCTTTTATTACTACTTTTATCTATAACACTGAAAAAATCCCCATGTTGGTGTCAAAGATTCCTGCTCTTATCTAGCCTCTTCAGCCTTTAACTAATACATGAATATTTGCAACTTTCAATGAAGTTGCAGAATCACAGGCTATTAATTCAAGATCAGAAATTCCAGTTTCTGCTTTTACCAGAGGAGCATAAAAAGAACTACTGTCACAAAGTGGTCATTCTGGAGAAGCAGCACCTCTTATCTGCTTTTATTGAATACTTGAGACTATCTTACAGAAGTGTCATTAAACATTTAAATGAAATTTTAAGCATTAAATGTTAATTAAATTTTAAATGTTTTTGACCATTTTAACTTGCAATCCTATCTATTAAGGTTTTCCTCTGAAATATACACTGAATTAAACAGAAAAA
>JAYDZK010000113.1:108510873-108564059 GCA_034509185.1 Euphonia xanthogaster
GAGGTGAGGGAGAAGGGAGCCCGCGGCCGCCGATTGGCTGGTGCGCGCGCACCGTTGGTATCAGCGGGTTGCGGGGAGGGGGCGGGGAGCCGTGAGGCGGCTCGGCCCGGCCCCGCGTCCCGCCCCGCTGTGCCCGGCCGGCGGGCGTGCATGCTTTCCCCGTGTCCAGTCACCTCGGCCTTGTGCAGAACACGGCGGGGCCGGGTTCCTGCACCGCCCGTGCCCACTTTCGAGCGCTGGTGCCCGCCCTTCCCCTCCCTTCTTCAGGTGGCGCTGCCCCTGTGCCACGGGTGGATGTCGTTGTGCTTCCAGCTGTTTTAATGCAGAGAAGTTGGAAACGGGAATCAGGGCTGGCAGCTTATGAACATCTCAAGGGTGGCTGTCAAGAAAATGGTGCCAGATTCTTTCCCAGGGGTGCCCAGTGATACGACAAGGAGTAAGTGCCATAAACTAAAACACAAGTGTCACCTCAACATGTAAAAGAGGAATAACCTCTTTACATTCAGGATGGCCAAGCACTGGAACAGGTGCCCAGGGATGTCATGGAGGCTCTCTTCAGAGTCATTTAAAATCCACCTGGATGCAATCCTGTGTAACCTGCTCTAGGTGACCCTGGCCTGGAAGATGGTCTCTCCCAACACTAACAAATATGTGGTTCAGTCTTTCTGCCATCCAAGAGTTCTCCATAGAGCAGAATAGGAAGCATTGCCTGAAGGTTTGGGTACACTTATGCTTTAGGATTTGCTGAATTTAAATGTGATGATCTACACACTCCATTAGCAGTTCACTCCCAGGGCCATTGCTTTAAAAAGGTATTTTTTAAAAGCTGGCAACAGAAGCTCTATATCGATTCTCTGCGCTTTCTTGCTTTGGCAATGAACTTGGCCGCCACAAGTTGCTGGGTGATAGGGTTGAGCCAGTAATTGCTCCATTCCTCTGGAGAATGCTATCATGGATAGATGTGTGCCATGGGGTTGGCAACAGGCCAGGTTGTGCCTGGGCACACTCGATGTGGCAGCAGGATCCACTTGCACAAGAATCCAGGTCTGTGTTGTTAGTGTGTGTGGAGTTTAGTCAGACACAGGGCAAAAGAATGGCCATGCAGAATTGCCCCACTCCCCCCCACAATACAGTTTTGTCTCAGTCACTATACTTGCACTATGGTTTTTATGCAATAAATATTACTAATGGCTTCTTCTTGTTTCAATAATCATCAGAGAATCATAGAATGGTTTGGGTTGGAAGGGACCTTGAAGACCATCCAGTTTCAACAGTCCTACCAGGGGCAGGGACATGTTTCACCAGACCAGGTTGATCAAAGCCCAGTCCAGCCTGGTCTTGAACTCTTCTAGTGCCTCACCACTCTCATATTAATTGTTAGCTATTTCTAATATCTAATCTAAACCTGTTCTCTTTCAGTTTGAGGCTATTTCCCCTTATCCTTTTAATACATGCTCTTCATCTTGTTTCAGTAATAATAGAGAGAAATTGTTTTGTTCACCCAGCACAGCTCATGGTCAAGTAGAGTTTATCCTTTAGACTGACGGAGCAACTTATAACTTCCTTCAGTCACAGGCAAACTGCTTCAAAACACTCTGCAGGCTGACATATCAGTATTTTTAACCACAAATGTAAAACCTTGATTCAGTTGACATGTAAACGTCAGGGATAGAAATACAAAATGATTGGTTAATCAGTGAGGTAGTGATGCAAATAACTAATAGTAAAAATAAGAGCAAATGCTTACTTAGTCAAAATCTTGCTGGATGTTGAACATTTATTTATACAATGGAACACAGTACACCCAATAACAATCTATAGCCACATCATGGGCTTCCCTGATTATCACTGATGCAGAGCATAGACAAGGATTTCCCAGTAAGGGTTATTATAGGATAGAGAGAAATTCTGTTCCTTCAGCTCTGAAACACAGACTTGTCAGTTATATTTTGATGGATGTTATTGCAATGGGTATCTGTGCAGGTTTTAGCTGGGGTGGAGTTAATTTTCTTCACAGTGGCTCATAGGGAATATGTTTTGGATTTGGGCCGAACACAGGGTTGATAATACAGATACATATTTTTTACTGCTGAGCAGGGCTTGCACGGAGCCAAGGCCTTTTCTACTTTTCATACTGCCACCATGGTGAGGGGACTGGGAGTACATGGGAAGTAGGAAGGAGACAGCTGGGACAAGTGGCCCCAAATGACCTAAGGGATATTCCAGACCATATGAAGTCATGCTCAGTATACAAAGTGGAGGGAAGAAGAAGGAAGTGAGGGATATTTGAAATGACGGTGTTTGTCTTCCCGAGTAACCTTTACATGATGGAGCCCTGCTGTCCTGGAGATGACTGAACACCTGACTACCCATGGGAAGCAGTGAATCAATTCTTTTTTTTGCTTTGCTTGTGTGCACAGCAATTGCTTTCCCTACTAAGCTGTCTATCTCAGCCCAGGAATTTTCTAACTTCCACCCTTCCAATTTTCCCCCCTCCCCCTGATCCTGCTGGGGCCAGGATGAGTGAGCAGCTACAGTACCAGATAGAGGGATAGATTGTGTGATCTATTTTGTCACAAAATTGTTTCTGAATTGCCAGTAACAGCTATGTAACTTGATATTTGTAATTTATTTTATTGAGCAGAATGCAAAACTAGCCATAAAACAACAATGAACAGTTATTTACATATATTATTTAAAGTTGAAGCTTAAGCTGACAGTAATATAGGACATTATCTTGGGTTTATGGAGCAAAAATGTACTGTATTTTTATGTCTTGTTGCTGTCTCGCATTAAAGTAAAATTTATTTTATATGTGAAGTGGCATTATTGCTACTTTATTTTTATGTATTAAAGCTATTGATTTACTCTGCTAACTGGAATAACTGAGTATTAATTGGCTTATGATTCTCCCACATTCCACTTTTATTAGATTTTTTGATACAGTTTTAGTTCTGTTTCTATGCTGTAAGCATAGGGAATGACATTAGAAGATCAATATGATGACAACTCACAGAATCTTGTCAGATACAGGAATGAGATCCACGGTACAGGAAATCTTAAGACTGGCCCTAACTTTTGTGTGGAGTAACATTAAGTGGTGCCCTGCCCAGCACTGTCTCTGCATAAGTAAAGGCAAATGCCATGTCTCCAGCTCAACATGAATTTTAGCTTGATCACTTGGACTGTTAGGTGCACTTTTGTAAGAGTTTAAGAGACTACTGGGATGAGTGTGGGACAACCTGTGGAATAGTATATTAACTCATATACATATAGAAATGTTAGTGGAAGCATAAAAAGATAGAATTTTGGAAGACAGATATCGTGTTTAACTGAGTCTCCAGCAGCAGGACAGTGCAGGAGCAGCAGCATAACTCACAGTTGTGTGGATGACTTTGCGCAGGTGTCTGCTCTGATCATAATACTTGAAGCCTCTTTAAATATTACTTTCTTCAGTAAAAAGATGACTGCACAATATGTAGATCCTTTCTTTGAATAATCAGCAATATTGCACCTCACTTATTATTGTAAGAAGAGGAAATTCCATTGGATGTGTATTGCTCTGCTGTGCTTCCTCTTGCAATGGAATTTCCTCAGTAGGTCCTTAAACAATTATAAGTTATTCTGGAAGAAGATGAGGACTGCTTCCTCATTCCTGCTTTCAATCTAAGCATCCCAAAGTGAATTTTCTATGGATCAGCAAGCACAAAATCAAACAAGATCTCATCAGAGCAACAGCTGCAAAACCATCAATGTCTGCAAAGCTGCTATAAAAAACACATCTGTCAGTCATTTCAAAAGTTCATGTATTTCATGAAGTCCAACAAATGCTGCCATAGAAACTGGATATGCAAAATTAACAGGTTTCCCATACTGCATGGGCACAGTTGTGCATGACAATGTTCTGTTAACAAAACCAAGGCACTGATCTTTTGGAGAAAAGTAACAGCACTTTTTTTTGGATAGGGGAGGAGGGAGAGGTTTAATGATTTTTTTAATCTGGGTTGCTTCTGGAACCCTTTTGAAAGAGTGACACCTCACACTATTGTGTCTATATAGTTGTGGACATAGGGTGCTGTAAGACATCAGGCAGGAAGGAATGCCAGAAGACCTTGAGGGAAGCAAAAGTATCTTACACTACTGCTGTCATCAAGTGAAAGAACTGAGCCTGATGCCAGCATCACTGAAGCTGTGTCAGAGACCATCCAGGGAGGTAGAGACTGGTGCATTGCTTAGATCATTTGTTAGAGCTGGCTGTTAAAAGAATACACCTATGGATGTGCCGCCTATGTAATATCCAGTTTTGCAGTCTGCAATACTAAATTAAAAATGCACATTTTTAATTTATCAGGTGATCTACTGCCACATGCTCATGTTTTTTTTATTGCTTGTACCCAGTCTTTGAATGAACTGTGTAAACTCTTGTTTAACTAGCTGTTTTATCTCTTCCATAATGATGTGTCTTGAGATTGTCTCCTCCAATCAACATTCCTACACACATTACCAAATTTCTCCTGGCTGCCTCCACAGTTTGTATATTTCAGGCAGAAAGGCTGCTTGTTTTTGTCACAATTTTTGTCATTTATCTAGCTAAACACTTTTTATCAACAATAAAGTACTAAAGTACCTTATCAGTCCTGAAAATCTTGCATTTTTTTTTCTTTTTTACTGCAAGTATAATCATTAAAACCGATATCATTCTGTCTTCCTTACACCCTACCTTTACATTCTGGAACTGTCAAGTCATGTCTCTTTGCTGTCTGGTTGCTGACTATCACTTTGTCTTCACTTTTAGCTAAGCCAGCCCAACTGCCTTATTTAGGCTAGGCTGTAATTGGCAGCCCAAGAAGCAGAATGATTCTTTCACATTCTTTTACAAGAGCTCTTTCCTATTCACACCACCTGTCCCCCAAACAACCCCTGTGAGCTGCAGTCAAGGAACAAACCGTCCTTAGCTCCAAGCAACCCCTTGCAAAATTCTGTGATCAGCTTTCTCTTTACTACAGAGAATTACATGAAATATTCCCTGTGGTTTTCCTTCTTAAATCTTTTGCCATTACTGCTTCAGCTCTCTTCCTTGTCTTTTCTGTTTTCCTTTATTGTAGTAATAAAAATTGATAAATGAGCATAACACGGTTTCATTATTAATCCTATGTGTAGTAATTACTTTGTTGGTATTTTTTGTAAATACCTTTTGTTTCTCATTTATTTGAATTTAGCAGCATGATTTTTATTAGTCACACTTTGTTATACAGGGCAGGAGCATTCCAAAATCCTGCACAGTAACTTATAAGTAACCCTTCTTGTAAGGTCAATGAGGAGTTAAAATGCCTGGAGTTAAAAAGCTCAGGATAAGAAGCATGAGAAGAGGCCTGACAATTCCAAGAAAATGCACAGTCTGTGTAAGATTTTTAAAGATTATGATAAAGATTAATTATGATTAAAGATTAAATCAAGTTTTGTCAGAGAAATCTAGACCCTGGGAAAGTTAGCGTTCTTCAGTGTGTAGCACAAACACTAAAACTCACACCAATAAATAATGAAAAGTATAACACCTCACTTGAGTTTTGGGCCATGTGACCTAACCTCATTACATCCATTATAATCCCACTATTAAATCATATGTCAGATTGGAAGTATTTTGAGAAGGTTTGGTATTTTCATGTGTACTACATCCTCAAGCCTGAAACTGCACTCTCATCCACATGGTCTGATTCTTGGGGCTGTCATGTGCACAGCCAGAAGTTGTACTCCAGTGATCCCCGTGAGTCCCTTTGACCTCAGGACTACCTATGATTCTATGGTTCTATAATTATCATCTTGAGATTAGGCAATTTGGGTTTTTTTCTGCATCATGAATATAACTATTTGCTATACCATACTGTTGTAAGCATCTTATGTGGAAAAGACAATATCTGGCATTAGATGGTGTTCATAGTCCTTTATGTAGCAAGGATAAGGTGCAAGTAAAAATTATTTTTATCGCTGTCTAAGTGCAGTAAGAAAAAGGATTGACAAAAAAGTAGTTTTGGAAACCATGGGATTTATTTGCCTGTAACTCGTACAGGTGAAAAATAATTGCAGCAGGAGAGATAGTCATCATTAACTAACATCAAATACTTTTATTATGGAAATCAGAATTTTTACAGCCTGAACTACTCACATCCAAACTAGTCTGAAACCTCTGTTTGCTGCATTTGGATTAATAGCTGTTCCTTAGAACATTTTTGGAAATAGAGAGTGACTAAGAAATACTAAGAGAGGACTGCAGTATAAGTTTACACTCTTGGACTCCTTCCTTAACGTCACTTTTTAAAATGTCATTCAAGTCTTAAGAAACAGAGCACAAAACTAAATCATGCAGTTTGGGTGGTAATCACTTCAGTGGGGGAATAAATTGATAGAAGATTTTCTGGAAGGCTTGAGGACTTTTGCTTTGCTTTGTTTTTGTGGCTAAAATCTTATCCTGAGAGATGCAATTCCTTTGCATATATAAATAGAAACAATCTGGTCTCACTCATTCTACTGCAATTAGGAAAAAGCAATCAGAGTTTGTTAAACAGACTTGAGAGAAACAAGAATCTTATGTCTTAGAAGACAGATGTTTTCTGATTAAGCTTTCTGCCACAGCCTTATTTAAATTGCATAAGTCACAGATAACTTTAGCAAAGGTTACAGTTGTTGGAATTCCACTATTTTGTTCAGTTCTTAATAACAGCTTTGTTTAGTTTGTGAGATAGTGTTTAAATAGTTTGAACTTTCTTAAGAGCTGAAGCAATGCTTCTGTCCTCAGAAAAACTCTTCAGTGTCTTGCAAACCTAAATAATAATCAAAAGTTTTCCTAAGAGTCATCTTCCTACTTTTCTGCTTCTGCTATTAAAAAAATAAAGGAGGGCTAAAAATTAATAAGTGTATTTTAATGAATACAACTTCATTTATGTAGAAGGTCATGTAGTGACAGTTGTGTAGAGATAGTGATGCTGCTGTAACTGTTGTTGCTTATATTTCTTCAATATATATTAATATATATATTTCATTAATTTGATCAGTTTTTTAAAAATTCTATGTAAAGTGTTTTTTCCTAAGATGAGCTTTTCCTAAACCTAGGAAAAAATTCTCTTTGTAGGGGAAAAAAAAAAAAGAGAGAGAAAGAAAAAATCCTCCAAATTCTTCACATCTCTTGCTCCTTGAGAGAAAAAGAGCAAGACCGTTTCATCATAAATGAACTTCCCAATATTTTGAGAAAGAAGTAATGGCCTTTAATATTATCTATTTGCTCAGTCAAGGGCATGAGCACTTTCCCAAATATTGCTAGTGCAGCTAATATCTCAGAAGAAGTGAAGTTCTAAAGATTCTGTTGTAACGAAGAATTCACCAGCCTCTCAGAATTCCAAGAACAGACAGTAAATATATGTTTGGCCAAAAAAATAAAAAAAAAAAAAATCAAATATTATAACAGTGTTGCAGTTACTCCTTGGGGAAGTAAGGTGTTCTGGCATGAAAGAGTATTATATATCTATTGTGCAGGATATATATAGACCCAGACTGAAATTCTAGAAATAGTTAAAAATTCCAGGCTACAATTTTCCAGGCTACATAAAAAGAATACTAATCTTGAAGGGCTGTTGGATTTTATTTGCTTACTTTTTTGTTTTATTTTGGTTTGGTTTGGATTTTTTGCATTTTTAAAAATCATATTAAGATTTAAAGTAGATTAAAAAAATCATATTAGATTTAAAGTAGATTTTGAATCACAGTTTTAGGCTACATCTGTCAGAGTTAGCAAAAACTTCTTCCTTCAGTGGGTTGCTTTCCTTGCAGTTGCTTTCCTGTGTTTATGGATTAGTGGTGATGTGGTGCATTATGCCACAAGACCTTCTTTCCAGTCTCCAGGCCATAGCATCTGTCACAAAAATTAAGGCTGAAAAAGGCAAAAATAGCCTTTGGCATAACTTACAGCAAACTGAGACTGTTTCTAGCACTATCTGAGGGCCCCCAAAGCCCAACAGGTTGTTTTTTCCTGCCAGTTCAGTTCCTATCCCAAAGACAGCAAAGAACAAGTATCCTACAAAACTCTAAGGCGGCCTCAGGACAGCTATTAATTCACATTGTTTATTGCTGGTATTGGTACCTAAAGGTCCCAGTCACAGAAGAGAATGCAAGTCCTATGGTCTGTATAAATGAAAAAAATGAAGATAATGCCTACATCAGGAATTTACATCTGTTTTACATTTAGCACCTGCTGATTCCATTGTAGGGATGTAGACACATGCTTGTGTGTCTACATCTTGCAAAAATGTGACTATTTTAATTTACTTCTCAATGCTGGTAATTTATCTTGTTCTGAAACACAGTGACAAAAATGAAGTTCATGGAGCTCCATATACTTAATAAGAGCAACAGAAAACTGCTGTGAAAATCAGTCTGCCAAAATCTAATTAGAGGCTTTAATTGTGTATTGTTGCTCAGAGAGTTTTTCACAAGTGAAAACTTGTTAAGATTAATTTTTCCAGGTGCCTGTGGCAAAACCAGTAATAAATATTGAAGTCTTATGAGCTGTGATTTTGAAATTATTTTTTGTGTAAAACCACAAAGTAAATATTAAATATTTAAATATTTAAATTTACTTAGGAATAAATATTAGAACAAACAAAAACCAATACCACAAACAAACAAACAAACAAAAATTAAATAAATCTACTAAAACATCAACATCATCTTGGATCTGAACATTTTCTGACCGAGTATCTACTTTTTTACCCCAAGATCTTCTGACAGAATACACGGTAAATATTTAATGCAAACTGAAATGAAGAGACAATGAAAAAAATGCAAGGGAAATAGGTTCTGCATTTCAGAATGCTTTTGGGGAGAATTAAACAGGTTGATGAATGAGTATGAAGTTATATTTAAATTTAGGATTAGTGACATGGAATCAAAGGCACTTATGTCACATACAGGCAATCTGGAAAAATAAGTTTTGTGATAGGGATAGGTTTTTTCATTCATAATACCTTCTATATATGTAAGTAAGTGTTCCTTCTAGCTTATCATCTATTTTCTAACATGTATTAGAAGAGAAATCTGAGTTTTAGTGATGATAGACAATAGGACTTGACAGCCTAGGAGGGCAAGATTACTTATTAAGTTACCATGTACTACACTGAAAGATTAACATCCTTCTGTTCTTTTTTTATTATACTGGGGATAAATTGGTTATTTTATTTACTTTGGAGTCAACATTTTCTTTCTCTGTCATGAGGATTTCTGCAGCTACCCTTTTATATCATTGGGTACCCTCCCCAGAGTTCCCAGCTGACCGCCTAAACAAAAGTTTCCAAAGTTTGTCACTGAAATAAAGAAAAAATAAAGGTAACTAAGAAAAAAAAATGCAACTCAACTTCTGTGAAAAGCAAACAAAAAGTCACAGGAAAAAGTTTATATTGAAGAAACTATGCAAAAGTGACCAACCAATACTGACACAATTACCCAACATTTACGTAGCCTGTTAATGACTTAAATGTCTAGTGCTTCCTGTTTTCTTTGTTTCTTCTTTATTTTTCCTATGTTATCTTTTTAGTAAATATGGACAGTTGTAAAAAATAAGTGAAAGAAGAAAAAACATTTGAAAGTATATAGTCCTGTAACAAAAAATAAAGTTATTAATTTATATTGTTTGTGGTTCAACAGAAATTACTTTCTTGCTTTAATTTCCTCAGAATCACATGATCATTTTAGTTATTCCTGCATTTAGTTTATTTTAGTTATTCCAAGTTCAAAATCATTTTAGTTATTCCAAGTTCAAAATTCTTAGCTGATGATTTTAGAGCTCCTTATGTTCAGCTAAGTCTAGAAAGAGTTTAAATGACCCAAATGCTTTAAGAGTCAGCACTAAACTATCAAATTTACAGTGCTGTTCTCTTTTTCCTAGAGTCATAGGGGATTTGCAGAAAGGAGAGATGAAAATATGCAGAAAATATATTTGCATTCCTGTTGCAGTCCTGCAGAGAATTTATGTTGTTTGTGTGCATACAGGTTTCCTTGATAGATCAGGAATTAAGTCCGAAATATACTTTTAAAGTGTTTTATAAAAAGACTTCCCTTTTTTAATAGATAAGTTCATGGTTGCAGTTCTGATAATTGTACCTTCAAAAAGTATAGTTTGAAAAAGTAAAACAAGAAGTGAAATAAAGATAGGCAGCTCTGTAGGTGGCTTTTGTGTGAAGAAAACTAAATGGGTCAGGATGCTTCATTTTGGAAACTAACAGCTAGGAGAAGGCAGTTAGTGTGTGATTATTCCTTTTTTTTTTTCTCCAAATGCAGAAACTGGGAATCCTCCAAACAAATGATCAGACTGCAAGTTTAAAGCACACAAAAAGAAGCCTATTTTCATGCACTGAAAAATTAAATTTTGAGAAAAATTAATCAGAGCCAGAGGAGATACATTTAATAATTACTGATGGATTCAATGGTTTGGTCTGAATTTCTGGTTCTAGTAACTCCCAGCCTGCTGATCACAGAAATTGAGTCACGGAGAAGCAAATGTATCCACCCACCTCTTGAAATAACTTCTATGTCTGGAACAGTGCAATGAGCTAGGCCATTTAGAGCATTTCAGCATTTTGTAGCCTAAACAATTACAGCAAGATAATCAAGCAAATAAACATTTGGTTAATGGAATAGAGTTTCATGATGTTTTAGCTCTGAACCAAAATGTGTGAAATATTTACTGGCTTGGGCATAATAGAGGTCTTTCCACAAAGACGAGCTATGTAATGAGTCTGCCACACAGATCTGGAATATGGAGAGCCCAAATTTCAGTGGAAGTTATCAGACAACCTGCTCCCAGGAGCAGAAAAGTAGGGAAGAAGGTCTACATTTTGAAGCAGAACTAAATAACTCACAGAATTTTTACCCAGTATTATTTATGCTCTTGGAATCAATCAGGCATGCTGTGACTTCTATGATTAGATTAATCCTATGCTCATTTTTAAATATTTTTCTTTGAAAGGATCAGCAACTAATAATCTGTATTACCCAAGGTTATAATTATTATAGTTTTACTGAATTTAAGTAGAGGTTAAAGACTACAGTTCAGATTGAACAATTACGTTCAGCAGACACAACAAAACAATGTCTGAACAATCTCTTTAAAAGATGAGGTTGTTTGTGAAAGAGCACCTTAGAAAGGGAAGCTGTGGCTAAAGTTCAGGCTTGCAATCCTCATGGTTTTACAGCTGAAAAAAATCCCGGCAATGTCAGCGCATTTTGCTGTTTAGACATTGGTTTAGGTGCCAAAGCTCAAATTCATGATTAACCAGGTAGTCTTGGGTCATCTTTGTGTCAAACGACTGCTCCTTCTTCCAAGTCTGTGGGTATACCCAAGTCTGCATGGCAGAGTGATGAAGAGAAAGGTGATGTCCGTTTTTTTCTAAGGAATGGGGAGCAGCAGAAGAAAACCTCCAAATCCCTGTCGCAAAAGAGTTTGTCCCTCTCCACTTTCAATTCTCTTCTTTTGTCTATTATGAAAAAATCCTGATGTTTAGACCTGCCTCTTCAATTAATACAGTTTCTTGACACTGGCAATTCTTTCCTGTAGATTTGCAGGTCTGCAGGTCACCTTAGTGACAGCCATGCACACAGTAATAGGGTGCAGGCATTTACAGCATCTAGGTATCAATTCTGCTAAGCTGCTGCAGATGCAATCATCTTTTGCCTGAGTCTGAGGAAGTACAATGACTTTTCAGACAAAACTGTGGTCAGTTTTCCAAACTTCCATAAAATAACAGAGGAACTTCCTGTACCTGATACAGAAATGCCAATGATGCAGTGACATTAAATAGTTACATTATTAAAATTAAAAGAGAAATTTAAAATTAATAGTTTTAAATGCTTACTTTTTAATTCAGGAGAATTTTCTGACTCTTTTGATAGTATGTTTTTGTTTGTGCTTAGGATTTCTGGTTAGAGCAGTGTGCTGTGAGGTGGTTGCTCTACTAGCATCACAACCATAGACAAGACCTTCTTCCCTTTTACTCTTTCTGAACCCATCCTTGTTCATTAGTATTGACCATGTTTCCAAACCTTTATTAAGATATCTATTGCTATGAAAATTTCTACATACTGCAATCTCTCTTTAAAAACAAGAGTGTGTTATGCTAATGGGGAAATAAGAAGGTTGTCACTGAAATAAACTGACAATAAGGAAGGGGTTCTTTATAAGTTTTGGAATTCTCAGCCCTCAATTTTCACTTGTAATGCATTTGATTTCCTTACAAGGGTACAAAGTGAGCATGTCAGCCTTGCTGGTGATTTAAGTCTCATCTATTCTGCTCCAGATGGCCTGTCCAGGCAAGAGAAGGACAGATGGCTTCAGACATTTCAGTGGTGGGAAGTAGAAAGAGAGCAGATTTTTTTTCTGCATGTGCTTTTGCTTTCTGAATTTTCTTTTTCCTGGAAACAATTTTTGTTGCTGCAGGAGCATTTAGATGATAGTGAGTGTTCATTCAGCCCATTGCCTTTACAGTGGACAGACTTTAGGTCTCAGATAATGGCTGAAATGTCTAGAGACATCTCAGTCTCTCAGATTCAGTTTTTTGTTCTCTGACAAGTTTATATTCTGGTCATTAAAAGGCATGTGTGAGAGTGGAAGAAACAAAAATATTGATCTCAGATTATTACCTTTTTCCTTTTAAATCCTACTCCCCAATTAACTTTTTCCTACCAGGAATACAGTCTTATCTGTGGCAGTGAACTCAGAGAGGCTACTACTTCTAAAAGTTATCCTTTGATTCTTAATCATAATAATTTTCAGAACTAAGAAGGGCTTAAGGGTTTCCCTTTAATAATTTCACCACCATCCCACCAAAAAGTCAAAAATTAACCAGGATTTTTCTTTTTATTTTATTAAAATAAATCCCAGGCAAAATTCAACTATGATTTTTTTGTTTTTGTTAAAAAGCAATTAAATCTGGACTTGTGTAAACAAGTAAGCAAACCTGAAGTGCTGTGGAACTGTGGAAATCGAAGTTTGAATTACAACTGTCACATCTTCATTATTCAACAAAGCTTTCAATCTGTTCCTCAGACATTAATTATAGGGTAATTAGTTAATCCTTGAATGGGTAATTTAGCCTTCACTGGGTCCTTTTGCAGGACACCAGATTCTGGCCTGCAAAATTAATGTAATTTCATTGCTGTAACACACACAGAGATGGGCACAGCATTAAGTTACATTTCTGAATGCTTTATTAGATGCTGTTTAGCTGCCATTTCCTAAATTATATGCTGTGTTGAAATTTTTTCTGAAAACATTGCATTTTGGGACATTCCCTAGACATATGGCTTTAGCTTTCCTGACAGGAAACCAGAAACCACTGTTGAGAATTTCTTGGCTGCTGTGCAGTGTCAGAATTCCAGTAACAGAAAGATCAATCAGCCTATTCAGCAGATTATAGAAGACAAACAGAAATTCACTCTTTAGCAAGGGTCAATATTTGCTGTTGCCTCAGTTTGTAAAACAATAAAATGTCATAGGGTCTGAACAGAAGGGAATAACCTTTTAAAATAAAAAGAGAGTAGGAGCAAATTTAATAATCTTTATTACAGAATGCTTCCCAGTGAGAAAGAACAAAACCTGTGATAGAGACTACACATTTTAGGAAGAGAAAAGGAAAGAAAAGGTATTGTGGAGCAAAATGAGGGTGGATTCTGAAATAGCATCTTGTTAACATAGTGCTGTATTTTCCAGCAGAGATAAAAAGAGCATTAACCCACAAAGATAAATATGATATCCAGCTTTCAATCTCTGGAAAGAGACTGTGTTCTTAGATTGAAATATTGCATGATAAGTACAAAAGCAGCAAAAATATAGAAAATAAAGCCTTATTTTTACTGGAGAGATGAAAATA
The DNA here is from genome assembly GCA_034509185.1 of Euphonia xanthogaster. Classification (NCBI taxonomy): domain Eukaryota; kingdom Metazoa; phylum Chordata; class Aves; order Passeriformes; family Fringillidae; genus Euphonia; species Euphonia xanthogaster. Next base: position 108,524,784 of record JAYDZK010000113.1, read on the forward strand.
GAATAGAAGGAGAGAGAAGTACCTCATTTCTCCAGGATGCTAAATCTAAAGCTAGAAATTATTTAGTAGTGAATAATCAGTGTGAAACCAGCAGTCTGTCTCCATTACCTTACACCATGTAGGTCAACAGGAGAGACAGACAGAGAGAGAAGTATTGAATTTAAAGATTATTTTCATTCAGCTTGCATAAATGCAAATCATGTGTATGTTATTTGCCTCTTCCATGAACAGAGAAATGAAGTTTCCTATTTCTCCATTTAGAAACTTGAAATATTTTAAATATCTAACTTAGAATGAATAAATAGTCTTCAAGAAATGTTTTGGAGTTTTTTTCTCTCTCTGTCTTTCTGCATACTGCAAAGCCCAGACAACTTACCGAAACATTAGGAATTTAATTGTATCTTCAGAGTTTAAGATTTTTTACATCTGAAATTTTTACTTTTCTCATAAATGGCCAGAGAATATCAGACCCTTCTGAAAGACCAAGGTAAGGATGAAAGGAAACTAGAATTGGCCAAAATAACTTTTATGTGTAATAGATGGCAATGGCTGCACAATGACTGAAGTTCATTGTAGAGCCAGCCCTATCAATAGAATGAGGATTTTCTTTCACAGCATCTTCTTCTGATCCCAACATCTCCACTGTTTGCTTACAGATGGCATTTGCCACCTATTCCCATACTGCAGAATCATTTCTAAAAGCAGGTTTTATTCGCCACATGTATTTGGTTCCATTTGAATTTAATGTTGCAGAGATCCTCAAGAACATTGAGTTTGTTGTCACAGGTCACTCTTCACAGCCTCAACACGCTCTTTAATAAAATACAAGGCGACTAAAGCATTAAAGTCACACTGAGAGTACTCTATGGCAGTTACTTGCAGCAAGTCTCAGTTGTTAATGACTCAACACAAAATGTCATTTTGATTCCACGTATTAATGAAACATTGTAACCTAGATAACTAATTTTGATTACACTTGCAAGAACAGAAATTTCAGTCTTTAACTAGAAAGGTGGTGTTATGAGTAATAAACCAACCTAAAAAATTAACTATTAATTCCAATAACAGATAACTGACCTAAAACTTTGGACTTTCTACATTAGTTGTATGTCAAATATCCTTTTGTAGTCTGTCCTTATTATAATCCATAGGAAAAAAAAAATCATCCCAAGGAAAATTTTTAAGAGCTAATGGATAAATCATCGATTAAAATTGCAGGACTGTAATTTTTCTTATTTTATTAAGTAAGATATAGGCCATATTTTTTCTTCAAAAATCTCAAATACATGGTTTGAATGGTTGGAGTCGTTTGAAACATTGTAATTTATTCAGACAGTAGGAAAGGATGTCATTTGAATTCAATTACAAAAGAATAATGCAGGTTGCCATGTAGGCTGACTGAAAAATTATACCTCATAAATATTTATTAGAATCACGTTTCTAATCCTAACTCCATGTATCCTTATGCGACTTTTAGAATACTTACCTTATTTGCCACTGGGTTGTCATTGCATTAAAATGTGCTTCTACATCCACCCACATGAATATTTGTTTTTAGCAAAAATCAAGAGAGTAACTGAGAAGTAAGCAAATGATAAAATTCCCTAGGTTAGCCCCAAATCTACAAGACTGCTTTTTTGTACTTCACAATGTTAAGGAAGTAAAAGACCAATTTCTTGGCTTATCACATTTATTACATTATTATTAAAAGGAAATTGAATTCTTATTGCAATAGTAATTTTCATATGCAATGCAGGAAATAGAATTTTTCTTGATTTTTTTTGTGTAATGCAAAGGACCTTATTGATGCCTTTTCATGTCAAAAGGAAGTTAAATAAGTCCCAAGTATTGTAACCTTCTTTTTCCTTTCAGAAAAGAGCTATACAATACTGTACTGCGGTTTCTCTTGTGTATGTCTTTGATTTCTTTTTTAAAAAACCCTTTTCTGCACCATTCAGAGGGAGGAAAATCTCCCAAAAATTGTTTAGCAAAATCCTGTCATGAAGAAAACACCATTGTAAACAGCTGAAAACCAAGGGAATATTATTTCTATTTTACAAGTAGAAAACGCAGAGCAGATCAGAAGTACATAAAGTATTCAAAAAATAGCCCACAGATAAGTTCATTCTTCCTTTTTGTTGCTTTAAAAAAATCCTACCAACTGACAAAATATATTGCTCTCAGTGCTGCACAATCCCCTTTTCAAATAAATGTGGCTTGCTCCTTTTCCCTAAAACATAGATTGAAGGAAATCCCCTAAATACAAATAATATGGTTATCCAATAATTAATTTCTGGGTTTGATTGTTCCAAAACAGAGATGTTCAATGTTGTGTGTGAGCTCTTTATATGTAAAAGCGATAGTACTACAAATGAATTCCCTACCTTTCAGGTAATTTTTATACTTTTCTGAAAGGTGAGACCTTTCTTTGTATTTTTTTGAAAAGTTTCTGCATGCTTGAGTTTGACAAGGATTGAGTTTACCTCAGCTTCAAAGAGGGCACAGGTAAACATTTAATTTAAAAGTAGGTAAGGTGTATGCCCAAATGTGGAAAGTGTGGCAAAAAAACTCTTTGATTGGCAGGTGAAATCCTGTGAAAAAAAATCACCTGTGGCATTGGGACTACCATGGAAAAAGCACGGGCTCAAGTAGGTGCAATGTTTTTTTCAGACCTTTGTTGTTAAATGAAGCTGTTGAAAGGTAGTGAGGGTGCAATGTTTAACCTGAGCCCCAGCACTACTGAAGTGTGTAACACAATGGGTACAAGAGAGGAGATTTCAAAATGGCACATAAACTTTGATGGCCAAGGTAATGAACAGCAAAAACACTGGTTATTATATGAAAGTGGAATGTGCAATTAATGTTCCAGTGGCAATTCCAGTAATTGAGAAAATCCCTCTGTGGTTTTAAGGCACAGTGCCAAATGTACTAATACCTTTCTTGTCTAGGAAGTTAATCTGGGATGTTGCTTGCATGCTGTCCAAAACTTGGCTATTGAGCACTGAAAAGCTTCTGTTTTAGACTACCTGGGTTCCCCAGATTCAAAGTTTAGAGTGTTGCCAGTTTTGAAAGTGTAGAATTTGTGAGGAGCCAACAGTCGTCAAAAACAATCCATAAACTCCTTCAGGTTCAGGGTCCCCAGTATTGCCCCAGGAAACAGGGTGGGTGAGTCTGTGGATAGTTCAGAAGATCACTGAGGTCATAAACCTGTTTTTCACTCAGTTTAACCAGTTATTCAGATTAACCCTGTAATGAAGATGGAACACTGGCATTTCTAGCATTTTCCAGCCGTGAAAGGGATCAGATAACTCTCCTCTAATCATCCATGGAAACTCTGAGAGGAACAGCAATACCATTTCTCAATCATGTGTGTTTAATTTGGTTACCCTTTCTGCAAATTCAGGAAGAACAAAAAAATTATTCTGCCTGCTTAGAAGATTGAGTATTACTTATAAAGGGACTTGTCAGCCACTCGTTCGAAACATTTTTATAAAGGTATTGCACATAGCAAAAGATGACACACTGGTTACACAACAGGGGCATTAGGAAAATTAGGGTTTTTTAACATTCTTGCTGGAGGGTATTTTTAAATTCCTGAAATAGATACAGAATTAGGTTCCATAAAAAGATATATTCCTACTCTTTTGTAATTTCCAAGTGTAAATAAGGAAAAGGAACTGTGGAGAAGTAATAATAACTCCCTCCATGTGAAGTGGATATATTTGACCTCTGAAGGAAAGTCCCTTTCAGCTGACTTTGGGAAGGGAACCAGGTTTTGTTACGCTGCTTGCACAATCTTCCTCCTCTCTTCAGTCAGTGGCCAGTGAGCAATTAGGCCACATGGTATATGGACAAACACACCCTCACACATTAGGAAGAGGAAAATCACATCAAAGACTGATCAACTGTAGCCTTGAAATAAAAGAGGAAATTAATTTTTTAACTGACAAAATTTTATAAGATGCATTTTAAGAAAGTCACACAGTGCAAGCTCTTAAACATAATTGTATATGCTCATCTGTTCAGAGGGAACTAAAACTTCAGTGTGTCCTGAACTTGAACGGTCACTCAGGAGGAGTATATCCCATAGTAATCAACCCTCAATGTCTATGAGACAAAAAATGAACTTCAGCTACAGATGCCCATCTGGAGCAAGAGTTGTTCCTCAGCATTATCTCTTAGAGGAGAGCACCAGTTCACTGCAGAGAAAATTTTCTATATAAATCAATTCCAGCTAAATAATTTTTTTTATTTTCTGTGGTTTTCTGCATCTTTCTAGGTTTATATGACTTCTTTTACCATCTCAACACTACTCCAGCAATTAAATCAGCACAGGCTACTTATTTTACTGCAAGCAAGGCAGGCAGAAAGGAACCACTTTCTAGAAAAGTGGTGTGTTTTTGCAAAAGCTGCTTTTCTCCATTCAGCTACTTCACTTTGTTCTCAGCCTCATCTTTTTCAAGGTTTTCTATTTCTTTTGAGGAGGAAAGGGGTAGCCTGGGCTATTTTTAGAAGCACTGATTCACAGTCTTTTGTGTTTCCCTATTCCCATCAGGCTGAGGGCTGGTTTTTAGTGGAGTACAATGTCTGGCATACAGCACAACAACGTTCAGACTTTCAGCATCACCCGAAATTACCCTAGAAATTTACTAGAACAAAAAGACACACATTTTTAATTAGAATGTTGTCATTTCTTTTTAAAGAATTATTCTTATAATGTGGAGTTTATTTTAAATAAGTATTTAGTATGTTCTTTCCTTCCAGATTACAGAAATTATAATTTGTGTATGAAAGTACTCTCCTGATCACTTGCATAGAAAAGGAGATCATATGAGTTAGCTTTCTCAATAACCTCAATCAGTGTGAAAACAGCAGAAGAGGCAAGAAAGAGGCACTGAAGCAGATCTTATTTCTTGGTCTGCAGTATTCATTAATAATTTGATTCATTTTTGTTCTCAGCCAGTCAAGTAGAATACATTTTATTTGGCTTCTTATGGCACAAAACTCTCTCTGAATTTCACTTACAGTTAATTTATAACCACTAGGCCAGGTTCTTTCACATTCATCTTGTGCTGGGAAGCTCCATTAATTTCTGTGGAATTACTTCCAATTCCAAAGAAAAGAATACATCCTCCCTTCATTCCCTCTCCATTAGAGCAGGGAGTGAACTGGAGATGTGCTCCTGCTCATGCTCTGCAGGGAAATATCTTCCAATTCCATCTGACATAGCAGGGTAGAGATGAGATACCAGCAGTAGTGCAAGGTGTTGTTTGCTTTACTAAAAGTACATTTCTCTTCGCCGTGGAAAGTGGGAATATTACATTTAGAACAGTTCGCTCCACTTACCAAAACAAGGGAATTTGGCCTTGCTTCCATTATATCCATAGTACACAAGAGAATCAATATTTCCCAGATGAAGTTTGCTCATTTAGTACCTGTCAAAGGCAGTACAAGAGCTAAATCCATTATCAGATTTAAGGAAAGCTGCCAGCTCCAGTGATTCTCTTTAAGTAGATGGCTCACAGATCTTGATTATATCTAAATGATACAACCTTGCACAAGGATTGCTCTTAGTCATTATCTGGAAATAAAAGATGTTGAATTCCCAGTCACTTTGGATCCCACTAGTTTTCAATAAAACCAATCTGACTTAAAAATCACATATGGAGAGGTGAACACACTTCATAGAGAGTGACAGGTTCTACATCTGTATTTCAGTTAAGAAATGCCACAACATACCTAGACAGATTAAAGGAGGAAAAAAGAGGAGATAAATTATACTTCTTCTTATTTATTTGCTGTACCTACAGGTATAAACACCATGAGAAACCCTGAATTACAGTCACAGAAAATCTGTCCAAATCTATCTTTGTGCATGGATCAAGAATGGAAAACAAGAAGGATCTCTGGAAGCAGCTCAATGTGGTTCTGATTAGAGTATACCTGTAGGTAACTGCCAAATCTGCATATGCTGGCTGAAATTAATGAAAACAGGTGTTTTCTAAGAAGATTCAGTTACAGTATTTTTACTTGACATGGGAACGAGAAAAATCACATATTACTTGCTTCAAACTGTTTGAGATGCCGAACATAAAGTACAGCTTAGCATGTGATGCATATTACCTTATTTCACTTTTGTGCAAGGTTTCAAACAGCTCCCACCTGAGTTAAGAAACTGTAAAGTCATGATTTAAGACAGCTGCAGCTAGGCAACTTGCCTGCTTGTATAGCAGAATAGTTTTGCAGTACTGTGGTGAGATGGAGCTGATCTTGTTCTCCTGTAAAATACAAACAATATGCAAATCTTTTTCATATGTATAAGCCCAGGATATTAGCAATCTTTTACTTTAGTGCAATGTTCTTGCAATAATTTTCCATGGTCAGATAATAAAAATTATTCAGGTCATTAATTTCCTTCCAGCTTATAAAAAAAATATCTAGCAATATAAGAAGACCAGAATATACAATAAAAGAGTGCTTGACAGGAACTGTCAGAAAAATTTCCAATAAAATCCTACACTTACTCCAGACATTGGTTAAAGGAAGTAAATACTCATAATGAATTATCTGCAGGCAACTGGGACAAACCCACTCACTCGCTTTGCTTTTTGCGGCAGTCAAAACCCCCTAATTTTAGCTTTATACACCCACACACAGTCTAGCTGATTTCAGCAAGGCACTGCAGAGAGCAGAGACCCACACAGTATGCCGGCACTAGACTGTCAACTCAGGATTTATTAACTTGAACCTCCTGGATTATATTCTACTCTCTTCAGACCTTAGTAATTTGCATCTGTCCGAGGAAAACAAACATACATAAAATCAAAACAGATAAATATAGAATCTCTTCTATTATAAGTCACATTTGCATGTTTTTTAGTAACTACTCTCAGAATCCTTTTTTATAAAGTGTATTATCACTCTCTGTAAGTACCTGAAGGGAGTCTAGCGAGGTGGGGGTCAGCCTCTTGTCTCAAGTAGCAAGCAATAGAGTGAGAGGGAATGGCCTCAAGTTGCACCAAGAAAAGTTTAGAACTAGGTATTTCTTCACTGAAAGGGTGGTCAAGCATTGGAACAGGCTGTCCAGGGAAGTGCTGGAGTCACCATTCCTGTAGTTATTTAAAAGATGTGTGGATGTGGCACTTGGAGACATGGTTTAGTGGTGCACTTGGCAGTGCTGGGTTAGTGGTTGGACTCAATCATCTTAAAGGTCTTTTTCAACCTAAATAATCCTATAATTCTGTGATTAACTCCAGCATTCTTTCTAAAGAAGGGATCATGGCTGAAATAAAGAATCAGTTCTCTCTGGCTGCTGAAGACTTGTCAGGCTTCACAAGCTTAAAGAAAGCCTCTGCGCTGTCTGTGTTCTTAGATTCCCCCCTGCCCACACCTGCACCTCAGCCCGTGTTGCTGCAACACCGTGCAGGGGTGGGGCCCTCTGCTGCTCTCACCTAGGAAGGTGCAGCAGATGGGTGATGTCCCTGAGCAGTCCCGTCTGTCAGGGAAACAGGTCAGTGCTCTGAGTTAAGGGGGGCAATACACGCAGCTGATGAGCTGCAGGAAAGGTTTGCACTCAAAGCGCCCTTGGAACATCCCCAAGTGTGATCTGTGGTGCAGGTGTTTCCTCATCTCCTTTAGATGCCATCAACACGTGATTGAAATTGGGCTAAAGTCAAGCTTCTTCACATGCCCATGCTTGTACTGCAGAAAAGGATTAGCTGAGGAACCAGAAAACTTCATGGAATACTTCTGGACACAGTAACAACACAGCACACTTTCTGTCAGTGCAGTTTCCAGACATGGTGATTAGCCAGAGATTAATTCCTCAAAAGACATTATTCCAATTGCACATATATCCAAGTGTAATACTTATTTAAAACATTTCTTACTGTAAAATGGAGTGTGATACACTGTTGGGTTGTTATCAGCACAATGCTGAGTGCTGCAGGGAGCTGAAGGATCATGCAACCAGGTGGGTAGATGAACAAAATGCTGAGGTGCTCTTTTGCCTCTGTGTTTTCATAGTATTACTCTACTAATTTCTTTGTGTTTGTTATCCAAATGAAACTCCTACAGAAGCCAACCTGTGCATGCAAATACTCAGCTGAAAATGCATTTTAGAATTTGTCTAGACATATTGGGCTGTTGTAGGACAAACTGTTTGGTAAGCAGTGTGCAGTAAATATTTTTAAAAGCTTTACAAAAACTCTTGATTTCATCAGAATCCATATCATGAAGTTTTAATATCCCATGGGAAACATTTTTCATTAAGTTCAGCTTTAGGTTTGCAGAACAGAAACTTATCTAGGATGTTTTCACTGAAATTTTAAGGGGTTTTCTGCCTATGCCTTTAACACAGAACACTATTTTTCCTCTGAAAGCCTGTCAGATCAGACCCTTACTATCTGACACTGACATTTTCTGACCTTTTCTGCGACTGGTTCCTTTGCAAGAAATGCTCACACAAAGTGAATCAAACCAAACATTAAAACACACACAATAACAATATATTCTTTCCAGGCTTCCAGTTCAAATCTCATTTTCTCTGTTCCTGCCTATTCATTTGTAAATTCTTTGTCTCTCATACATTGCGGTGTTCAATGCTGTCAATTAGGAAATTAATAAGGATGAAAAAAATTTTTTGTGTGCACTGACTGTACAGAATGCCCTCTATCTGAAGCACATATTGTCTCCCCAGCCTTGCTGTATATAAGTGTATCCTGTTATTCAATATATTTATCCTTGGTAGCCCTACATTTTAAAATCCTCCCTCCTCCATATATGGGAATTTGAGGTATAGAAATAGTAGAGGTTGGATCTGCCAAAGGAACTTAATATCATACTGTTCCAGCAGCCCTGCCAGGGTGTAAACATGATGAGAATTTAGAATCTCAATCACTGCCTAACCCTAAAGCACATAAAGTCTCCAAATAACTAATTTTGCACTATGAAGGTCAATCAATATGTAACCAAGTTTTCCTGAGGATGCCCTAAATAATCCAACCCTTTCCAGAGCCAAGTAGCTAGGATCTTGACACAAAATGGGGTTCAGAAGCAGAATGTTTCTCCAAGGTTTTTATATGGTTGTGTTCCACAAATTTCTCCCAGATAAATCTAACAAGAAAGTGCTGGGAACAGCGAGGATACTCTTGATTGGTGAGCCACATCAGATACAAAGCTGCAGGAATTCCAGTACCAAAACCACTGTAGCAACTGGTAATATTTCCACATCTTAAACAAATAATGAGAGGTTGAAATTTATCACATGACAAGAGCAATGATACATTATCAAAAGACTTGCAAGATCCAGAGCAAAAGACATATTTCACTCACTAAGAAAGATCCCAGGTAAAATCTAGATGCTACACAGTTTACCAATTTCAGGGCAAAGTACTAAACTTTCGTTTAGTTATTTTAGCAACATCAGATGTAGCTGTATAGTTGAGTCCTTCCAAGTTTGAAGTTAGAACAACATTACCTGAAATTATGATAAACTATCTGGGGAGCACAAAACCAGTCCTTGTGGTCTTCTACAACTTTTGCATATTTCCCTATGCCTTATAAATTTATCCCCAAGACATTTTCATTATGAATCAGAGTACAAGTACTCTGTGAATCTGAAAACAACACCTCTCTTGCATATTCTTTCCCTTGTACTGTCATGAGCACTGAAATGCATAACAGTGACCTTTAGACTATCATGACTGACATTTGTACCTCACTTGTTTCAGTTCTTTACAGATTGAGACAGATGTATGTGTAATGATTCTATGTCCATTGTATTCTCACAGTTTGCTTTGAAACACTGCAATGAGAGAGTTAACTTTACTTGTGAAATGAAGCTTACTGTCAGAGGAAAGCTCTGGCTCTGGCAGGTGTCCTATCCCATAAAGGAAGGATTCTCCTCATTTAGAAACACTGGTCTGATGTGTATTTGTCACCAGAGGAAGAAAATAATCTTAATCTAATGAATGTACTCACAGTTTTCAGTGAAAAGAGCACAGTTCAATGTTTTTCAGGCAATTATAAACTTAATGAAATCATATACCTAATGAAAATAAAAATCAACAGTAAGGTTAAAAATTACTTTTAGTCTCCAGTTTTAGCCACAGAAATTACTTTTTATCTCACTACCGTTCCATTTGTCTCTAAAATTTTCATTTCTTAAGAGGTTGTAGTCATAGTATTAGACATGGAATAAAAATGTTTGCCTCTTGTTAGGATTGATCAAATACATGAATATTGAATGAGCATAAGGTACCTTTTGAACTCTTTCCTTGTTGTGCTGTTCTCTGTGAGTCAGTAGCTGTACTATGCTGAATGGAAAAAGGCTGCTGATTATAATTCCAAAGGGATATTTTGGGCTTCTGTCAAACCTTTTTCACAGTGCAGGTGAATTTACATTTCTGATCAGAAACCTATTTTAAAGGGCTTTTAACAAATTTTTTCATGGGATTTGTTAAATACAAAATAAAAATTATTACTTTCTGAAGAATAAGTTCAGATTAAAGAGTGGAATGCAATCATAATTTTGAATTCCCAGGATCTCAGAAATAGAAAGTCTGTTTATTGCTGTTCCCCCTTACATTAATGCAGTTTTTGCCTTTAACCCTATTTAATTTGATTTTCTTTCAAGTTTTACTCTCTCTGGATAGATTTACTGTTCATTACATTTACGTCTTTCATTAGGGGGCAGCAAATAAAGAATCAGAATATGAAATTAATTCTTTGTTTCTATTTTTAGAATTCAGCATTCAATCCTGAACTAGTCACTAGATGTCATTCTAACACACCAAATATTTTCTTTGAAATTAGACAGTGTTCTACTACAAATATTACCTGTCTCTTGAATTTCCATTTAAAGGTGAATGCTTACTTTATTGCAATCCCCATTCATAGCAGCTTCAACTCATCAATTGTTTCAACGTTCCAACCACAAAAAAAATCCGCTGGATTGTTGGAGGTAAATGATTAATATCAGCAATTCTTGCATTACATTGATTTGTCTTCTGAGACTTATTAAATTATCAGCCACTGCTGAGCTCAAAAGATTTCAAAGATTTCATTAATTCTAGTATTTTTGAATGTTGTCTAAAATTCATATTGAAAACATATTATTCATTTTCATCTCATTATATCAGCTGACCCAGGAAAGAGCAATATTATGCAGCTTTGGTGACCATTCTGCTGTTTGAGTGAGTAGGAAACAGTGCTCTTACACAATATTTCTCAGTGAAAATTATAATCAGTCTCTTTTCAAAATATGCCTATCAGAGGAATTAAACACCTTTATGTCTTGCTGTCATTCTGCAGTAGAGGAAGAGTGGCCACTGCCAGGGGGATAATAGCAAGGCATTCTGGAGCTTTAACTCACTGTCTTCCACTGCCTCCCTTTGTCCTTTGATCCCTCTGATTGTTGGTATTTCTATGTGAGTGTTGTGGCTAAAACGACGCATGAACCTTACTGAAGGAGCTCGGTGTGTACCCAGATCCAAGACTGAAGAGAATGAAGACAGGGACAAGGTCAGCCTGATCTTGTCTTCTAATCTTTTGCCTTTATTTTCTTACGTTCTTGCTCCTCCTTCACTTGAAGCCCCAGTGGTATAAGATGGTTTTTTCCCAGCTAGATCAATTCTGAATGTTGATTGAGTGTTGAAACATTACTGTAAGCTCCTGCATGTGTCTGGATACTCTGATTTACAGACCAGGAGCTTATATACTTGCTAAAGAAATTTCCGCCTTCGGTTGTTCAGTGCCCTTTATGGTAGATTACCCCCTGCTCCCCCACCCAGTAAAAAAAGTGTGTGAATTCTCAACTCAGGATGACCAAAGTCAATTACTTTAAATCAAGTAATCAGTGAAAGAAGTTTCTATAAATCCAGCTGGTTTTGATCAAGGTAACCTAGGCTGGGTTCCTAGAAGCTGTTCAATAGAAAGGTGGGGAGTAGCACAGGAAAGCAAAAAACAGCTGAGGGTAATAAAGGCTTCATCTAATATGGATCAAGAAGGGAACATCCACCAACATAAAATGTGGAGTTAAAAAAATGCTTTTAGGGAAAACTTTAACATAAAAATATTTGTAGAATTCAATTTAATGTAGAGAAATCCAGCTTGCTACATGCACAAAAAATGAACCAAATTAAACATGGTAAGAAATTCACACATTGAGAGCTTGTTTCTTGCTTCATATTTTGTTCCTGGTCAATCCTATGTCAGATTAAATCTTCCTTCTGATGAGTCATGGACCATTGTAGGAGAAAAGTGTAGGAAAAATGTTAAGCTATGAGTAGAGTCTCATAAAAAAATTGTTCCTATGCAATTAATTTCTAAGATATTATATTGCATATTGGTCTACAAGTGAACATAATTTTTACTTATTGATGACCAAAGCAATTCATTTTAAAATAGATAACGAATAATATATAATAAAGGCAAAGAATCTTATGGTTCATTAAGCTTTATTTAGTTTATTATTAAGTTTTATTAAGTTTATATGGAGCCTTTGAATCAGTGCAATGTTTCAATTGACAATTTAAGTAGATTGTATATATATGCGGATATGTTTCATAGCACATTTCACACCTACAGTGTGACATCTGATGATTCACAGCTACCTAAAAGGTCCATTAAATTAGTTTTCTGCAGAACAATATTTACACTGAAAGTTACTTGTCATTTTCTTTAGTGGAAAACCTGTCCTCTAGCTGAAAGCTTTGAATTTCTATCCAGTTCTTAATTTGTGCAAACAGTCCTTCCCCAGGAGAATTATATTGATGGGACAGTATTGTTGACACAAGATAAAGGAGAGGGAAGGGGCAAATACTATTCAATAAGGAAAAGTGAACTCCTAATCTAATCATATTTTATGTGGAAACTAAAACTTGTAGTTTAATCGTTATTTTTATAATAGAAATAAGCACAAATTTACCTTTGGGAGCACCTAACTGGTAGATATTACCAGTAAATTTGCCTCAAACCAGAGAGGTGCAATGGAATTCATGCATGCAGCTAATTCTTCATTTCAATAATTTCTATTTAAGATATTGTTGGACACAGAGTTCTCCCAGACTACCTGCACAGTGTTGAACATTAATTCAAGTGATTGAAAAATGGAGCATGATGTTTGCTTTTATCTTTATTTCTGTGGATTTCTTCCAATGGATGTGGGGTAAGTGCTGCAGTTTCTAAAACAGCATGACAGTAATTTTAATCCTGCTGAGCCTCTGGAAGACACATTCTTAATTTTTCCTTCTTGAAGTGGGACTCAGAAGGTATAGAGACACCCTCTTCTTTGAGCACATCAAAGGGGGAGCTGAGGTTGACCTTAAAGCCCACATTATGATTTTTGTTGCATATGCAGAAAATAGACTGGCCAGGAATAGACCATGCCCAGTTCTGCATGAAATTGTCTTAGCTGATCCACTGAAATATGTAAGGGTTGTAACTGGAAGAGTTATAAAAATGAGATTCTGTTACCTAAAACTATTTCTCATGCTGTTTGCGAAGAGGACAGAAGAACAGAAAGTCTGAATGCAAGAACTGCAAAAAAGTAAAATGAGTCCTTCAGATACAGTGAAATCCTTTTGTTTCCCAGCCTTTCAGTGAGGAAACACAGAGCCTTTGTCCTAACGTGAATGGTTCTTCCTAATGCAGTTTGAAGTCATCCAACCTGTCTTAAATTACTCTTTAAAGTTATAGCTTCGCTTTGATGCACCTTCCATAATCTCACTGAAAAAAATCCTGGGATTAAATTATCATTTTAGCAGCAGTTATCAGAAGTTAAACAGGAATAAAAGAGATGGATTGCCTATTTTTGCAAAGAAAGAATGCAGAATTGTTGTGTAGTTTTACATTTTTATTTGTTGCCCTTTGTCAATTTAATGTTGGCAGCAAAATCGTTATGCCCTGGACACTTCAATCTCAGCCATTTATAGAACGTATGTCAGAAATACTGCATGGTGAATTTACAAAACCCATCACTATAGAGGTAATAATTATTTCAAGAAATAATCATGACAGATTGTCAGAGAAAAAGCTTCATTATTTTGTGGAAGAGGAACTCTGTTAGTGTAATTCAGGGCTTGATCTAATAAATAATAATAAATGTAGAAGCCTAAAAAATGTATTTTTCTTTCCACCTACATGTAGTCAAAACTAAGGCCACAAATAAAATTCTGACATATACAAGAAATCCTTCAACATGTTCAGATTTCTCTGATTTGAGCCATTTTACATCCCTGTTACTGAGATGCTTTTGATTTAGCTGTACTCACACAGTTGTGCTGGGAAGATGCAATATTTGTAGAAAAATAAAGATTTTTCACCTATTTAGCTCTTCTATCTCTTGAAGATCTGCAAGCAGCTACACCTTGTACCATGCAATGTGCAAAGACAGTGACATGATTTTAAGGGCCAGGTGACAGAAGCCTGGGGTTTAGTCCAACACTTCCCAATCTGAGCACTGTAGAGAGAAGAAGCATTTCTCTCCTCTCCTGGCAGATACAGCCATGCCACCAGAGTCCTCATACTGAGAACAGAAATTCAGGCCTTTATCATAGGCAAAAGTTTCCCATTTTGTCAAATGCTAGTCAGATAAAGTGAGGCTTTTTTTATTGTGACGTGGTTTAAAGGTTTGGGTCAGGGCCTGAGGGAGACTACAGAGCATAAATCAGTTTTCACTGGTTTATCTTACACAAAGTGTGTGTGAAGGCATTTGTGTGAAAGCTTTAGGACTTGTCCTCCTGTGCAAGTGAGATCCAGTCAAGTCTCTTGAGCTACATGTATACTGCCAAAATTATTTTTACTTCTACTTAATGAGCACCTGAAAAGATGCCTGGTTCTAATAACTCACCTGGGAGTACCCTGTGCTGTTTTTGAATTACCTTGAGCCCTGTTGTCAATGATCACTATACAATTGTTGCAGCCCTGAGAACTGGGGTTTACTTAAGTATCAGGAATCTGAACTAGACTAAGAGTATGTCTTCATTTTATTAACTCACAGTGTTAAATATAGCCTGGCTGAGCATGAGGAGATTGAAAAAAATGCTAAGAGGAAATTGCAAGATGGCACAAAATAGCAACTGGGAGGAAGTTTAGCTCGTACTTTGGCTTTAGCACGAAGATTTCTTCATGAAGTTGCTAGCTTCCATTAAATTATCGCCTGGACAGCCATTCACCTTTTTTTTCTTTTAGAAGAAACTAAACACTGCAGTTCAGTCCACTCCTTTGAGTCCTCCTGGAAGTCCCTCTTATCTTCCTTCCTCCACTCCACTCTGTTTCCTTCCTGAATTCCTGCCCCAGAAAGCATGAAGAGCTTTGAGTATCCATTGTTCCTCCATATAATTAAGGTCCATCCCCAAGCTCCATCAGGTGGAAATGCCCCACTACACATACATTAGACAGTCTCTCCCTGTAGCCTTCTTCAGTCCTCTATTTTATTTGAGCTAGTTCAGGAGGGCAATCTATACGTTCACTTGCTTTCTTTCAAGTGATTTTTTGCTGCAACTCAGTTAAAGAAGGCATAGAATAGCTACTCAGTGTTTTTTTCTTTCCACAGAATAGCAGGGAAAAGCTATGGGGACTATTCCTAATGGAGATTACTGCTCAAGGCTATGCAGACATAAAGGTGGTCAGGCTGGATTGGTCAAAAGTGAGAGCGACTTTTCCAAAAATTGTAGCTTTTGGTTTAAGACAAAGACCCAGTGTACTAAAAGGACCTTCACATCGCAACAGAAAAGTGGTTAGATGGAGAGGTTCACTCCAGGAGTGTGCTGGTGCCTGCCTTCTGCCCTAGTACAAGCTATATGATAAATGGAAGAAGAAACATAGGAAAAAATACAGCATTTCTTAGCTGGGCAAAGGAGGAAAACTTATTTAATAATTGGGGAAGTGCATCTAAAGGCAAGTACCATCTATTTTGCTTTTTGTTTGTGTAAAAATGCTCCCTGTCATAACAAATAGATAGAAAGAGCCTTCACAGTCCAGCTACATTCCTTTGCAAAGCATTTGCCTTCTATTTTCCTAAAAACTTGCATGAGGAACTAGCTTGGGCACTGGTAGAAGGCAAAGGAGTGAAACAGTTTACCCAGTGGTAATCTTTAGCCATTTAAAGCCTTGAGTTGCTTTAATTCTGCACTAAATTGGCTCTGGCAACAGTCAGTGCTGTTTGTGTTCAAAGCTTAGCTTTCCACTGCTTCAGCTGGAGGAAAGCATTTGCACTCTGTCACTGGGTTGTGTTCCTTCAGCTTGGTAGCATCCACAAAGCACCAAATTGTTCAACTCTGCAAGTCCAAAGTACTTTAGGCTCATCTCTTGGGTTTTGCACTGAAATTGGCTCTGGGTGCCTTCACAGCCTGTTACAGCTGAAAGGCTCCTCACTGCTTTTGGCAGGGAGGTTTTTTCCCAACTAGGAGCAATACCTGACAAAACCGAGGACAGGCTCGGTGTGTCCAAAAAAATGTATCTGGTGCATAAAGAAAGCATCCATAAAGGAAGTCTCAACTCTCTCCCCACACCTTGTGGTGTCTTCGCACATTCAGGCAGCAACGCTGGCCAAAGAACCGAGCCCGCAGCACCTGAGTGCAAAGGCAGGGCTTTAGGCACTGAGCCATCTGCCTCCTGTTCTACTGAGAGTGGCAAAAAAATATACATTTATTCTGCAAAAACTGATTTAAATTTTTAAAAATCCAGAAAGCTGAAAACTGAAGTCTTCGGTTCATGGGTGTGTGACTCAAAATTAATTGCTAAATCTGCTATACAATAAGATCAGTTAATTACGGCTCTCTGGTTCCTTGCATACTAGAGGACACGATCATCTGACTTTGCTGTTTGTATATTGCAATGTACTGAAAATAGAAAATAAAAGTTACACATGACAAAGTATTGATTAATTGTCTCCAAAAAACAAAAAGACAAAACAGCATTAACCAATTATACAAATCTTTAAAAGACAAACCCGTGGAAACAGCATTTCCTTCTGTTACAGCTTCGTTTGGAACAGCAGGCTGTGCTCCTGAATTAATTTTACAGCTGAGACACAGCTAATCCACAAATAAGCCTGTTACAGTCGGTGGGCATAACAAAAGAAATGCTTGCCAATAGGCACAAATGACAACTGGAGCTTGAAGGCAAATTTAAGGGGAAAAGTATTTTTGGTAATACATTAAAAGTTCAGGAGTAGGACCTCAGAGAAAAAATGTATCCATAACTACTATAGATTGCCATGAAGAGCACATGCTCACAGGACATCTGCAAATGTGAGAAAAGATATTTTTAATATTCCCACTGATATAAAATTATGTATAAAAAAGTGGAAACTCACACTTTTCTTATTCTTTAAATTAACTTCTTCTACAGAGAGGACAAAAATGTTGCAGTAAATTTAATTTTAATATGCAATTACTGAAACCTATTTTCAAGATATTAAATATTGAAGTGCAGAAGAATTTCTATTTGAACACAAGTAATACAGGTGAGATCCTAGCCCTTTTGAAGCCATTAGCCTATCTCCTATGATTTCTAAGGAGACCAGAATATTATTCTGAAAATTCAGGTACATGTAAAACTTAAAGCTGACAACTGTAAAAGAAATTTACTCTGGAATCCCTACCAGTATTTTGTTTTCAGGGAATTAGTAAATTTCAGGAGTTTCACACATGAAAAAGAAAAAGTAGGCTCATTCACATCGTCTCCCTATCCCATAGAATTGATGCCAGCCAGGAGAGTAACCTCACTTCCCATGTGTTGGCACCTAGTACACACAGGCAATGTCAGACTTTTTAAACATCCATACACCAACACAAAGCCCAAGCCTTAGGTGCAGAGATGAGGAAGAAATGAGAGGCTGGTGCAAGGCAAACTATGTCTGTCACCTATCTCCTGTATGCAATGCTCTCCTAATTAAAATTACATTCAGGCAAACATTTGAGCTAGTGCTAATTTAGGTAATTACTTCAATAGAATGGTTCTTATGATTAAACGTCATATGAATAATGAAGTGCTTTAAGATACAAATCTGTCACTTGCAGAAAGACATATAAGGGGCCTTTAAAAAGCCAGTTGTTTGCATTTTCTCAAGAAAAAAGATATCTCTGTTTGTCAAACTATAGAGGGTTACAGATTGGTACAAAATAAACATTCTTAGTATATACAGCTAAATTCAATGGCTAACTATTAGTTAGTCCCATTAAGACCATGTGTTCCACATCATTTGAGAAAAAATATAAAAGGATCCTCTAGTATATAGTAACGTGAAATTTAATGGCAAGAAGGAAATTCCTAGTTTATATGGGAATGCATTGTTAATAAGGGCTTTAATGTGAATAAATCGATGCTGTAATGGTAATTAATTCCAGTGCGCATTGTTAAAACTTAACTTCATGTAAAGGAGCAACTATATCTTAAAATGTACTGGCCTTTGCCCAGCAGTCTGGAAAATGCACTGCAATAGTCAAAATCATGAGACAACTGTGCAAAATATTTTGTAATCATATCAAGGGTTGAACTGCATGATCGCTATTAAAACCAGCGTAAGAAGCAGGGCTTGATATCCTATTTATATTGCTTTGCCATTGCTATCCCTACAACCCACAAAAATTTTTAGCAAGCTCAAGTTTTAAAAATCCAGCCCTGAATATTTACAGAGAAGTTTGCATTAGATTTGCAGATGCTCTGCCAATAGCATTTGTGCAAGAAAATATTTTAATGATGCTAACATATCTGGTCTTGGCTTAAGATACTGGCAAGTTCAATTTCAAGGTATTTGACTGCTTGCTACCTCCATGGGTTTCCAACAGAGATGATCCATCTTCTGTTTTTAGCTTCTTGGGCAGCACTGGAGTACTGTAACAGCCAATCAATCTCTGACATCTCCAAGAAAAGGGTTTCTTTATCAATATCGTGTTAAAAGAGGAGCTATAAAAAGCAGGTGTGCCAGCTCTGGAACTTCCTGATGCAAAACCTGCTGTAAGAGCTTTGCAAAAAAAACTCCCATTTTTTTGTTCTGATTTCAGGTTTGGGTGTGATATGGTGGTTTAGGGTGCCAGTATTTTCTCAGGAGAACATTAATTTTTCTCTGGACCGCATTAATTAGCTTGCAATAACCACACAGCAAGAGGGTGATAATTTTGGACAAATAGATGCAATTGGGACTCTTCAATGTGTTCTATCTTTTGACATTTACTAATCTCTTTCTAATGCAGAAAGTGCACACAGGTAAAATGCCCTGGATTAATGGTGAGACTGGAGTCTGGCCAAGGGAGCAGCAACTGCATCGTGTGTGGTCAAGCTGAGGTGAATCCATGCTGGTAACACGGTGAAGCAAGCACTGGGCTGTTTCAGAAGAGCTAATTTCTCAGAGCTGATGGAAATTTTTCTCCCACACTTATGATGGTCACATATTCAAGCAATAATGTGCACCACTGTTATCAGTACCGAAGCAGGCTGGCACCCTGTATGGTGTTAACTCCCAAAGTAGGAGAAGCTTTGCGAAAAAAGAAATCCTTTGACCAAAGAAACTCTCTCATCCTTTGTGTGCAGCTCATCTTTTCATCCTCACGCAGTTTCTGGGTTTAAAGTAGTTCTTTCTTCTGTTCTATCATGGATGAGAAGAACAAGACCATGATTCCCTTTGTGAACTCTCTGAGCTGTCTGCTCAGTATCAAGATGAAGAGTTCATCTGCACAAAAGAAGCAGGGTTTTCAAGCTCTAGTTAAAGACAAGTTCCCAGCATGGAAGCAGCCAAAATCATGCTCTTGGGGAGAATTTTAAGATAGCTTTTGTCAGTTGATTCACACATCCAGCCTTCAGCTATGAGAACACACAGAGCAGTGCAGTGCAGTCCAGAGTGGACCTGTGCCGTCCTTACTGCGAGGTACTTTTGCTGTGGGTAGATCCCCCAGCAATCACATAACATGACCCAGCAGACCACGAAGGGTTAATATAGATACTCCACTTTAAAAGCTAGGATAGAAGGCATTCAAGTATCTCTAATAGCCCACACATACCAGCAACTGGGGTGAGGTCAGTCTGTATGGCAGCCATCATCCAGTGCAAAGAAGCCAAACAGTTTAGGATCTATATCTGGAGGCTCACATATTTGATTTTAAAAGCACATTAACAGCATCCCAGCTATGTGTTCATTATGGGGGGTCTAACAAAAGCTGGCTAATTTATAAAGACCAAATGAAAAACCAAAAATTTGTAACATAGTCAAAATTGTGTACATTTCTTTAAAGTTAATAATCACATTTTCTCAATGTATCAATTTTACTAGTTTTCTATTGAAAGACTTCACACCTATCTTTCCTGAGTTGAAAAAGTCAGCACTGTTATAAAAAAAAGAGATAAAATATATTTGATGCGTCATACCACCTGTTTTGTTTGAGACTTCTTTTATTTCTGCAGAAATACTTCAAGTAGGAGGTGCCATTGATAAGCATCTCACTGAGTCCCAGCTATTACATTTTTTTGGAAAAAACCTTTATTATGTTATCTGAAATCCACTTCAAGACATTTGAATCCAGGCATGCATAGTAGTTTATTTACAAATTTTAAAATTTTACAGAGACATCTAGTCAATTCAATTATTTTGACAATGGGAAAACCTGGATGTGAGAAAAAAATTACTGATCTCTAGGTGGTTTGGTTTTTCTTATTTTCATGCACTAAACTAGAACAATCTTCTCTGCTCAGTGCAACAGGAGCCTCTATGTTACTGGTAAGTAAAAATTAAATTTCTGGTTAACTTACTTACTGTTTGGCAACAGTTGGTGGAAACTCGGTGTAACAAATATATACATATATATATATATATATATGTATATATATAAATTATCATCTCTCTGTTAATAATCCACAAAGAGCAACTCCTATACAGCACATGCAATATCTAAATGCCTCATCATAAAAGAAATGCACTCATCCAGCTTCATTGAAACACTTATTTCTGTTCCTCCAGTTTCTTTTGCTGCACAAAGTAGAAGGATTTTGCTATTCTCATTTGTCAATGATCTCTTTTTCAGAGATCAGGAGTCCTGCCTCATTTTGCTATCTCAGCAGGCTTAAATTGTGATGCTTTCACAACTATTTCTGTTAATTTTTCAAACACACTGAAAAAAACCCCACAAATTTCACTATGAGCACTTAGCTAATAAAAATTTCATTTATAGAGCATTAGCCAGGTAACTGACAAAAGACATTGACAGGTACCTTACAATGTCTCGGCGTTAAACAGCAGAATGAAGTACTCTATTAGAACAGCTGGTTTGTGTCACCAAAAGAAGCATTTAAACCTCATCATCTGAGGCACAGAAGTGTAGCAGAATGCCTCAAATTGCTCCCTCAGGGGAGTGAAAGACAATGGGGAGAATAGGTAAATTGGGAGAAATGCACTGCATGTAGTATTACACACTGTACTACCTTATTAGATTGATAGACCCTCTTGTAGTTGTCAGCTAATTCCATGAAAAGATGTTTAAAGTTATAGGAAACCATTAATATGATAATATGATGTAATTAAAATTAATATGAAATAATAAATAATAATAATAAAATCATAGGTGCCTCTTCCTTTTTGTGGCTGGCATCTTCTCCAAGCAACTCTCGGTTCGCACAAGCAGCTTCAGTCTCAAGGACATCTCTGTCTTTTCCTACTTTCTAAGTGAACTGTTTGAGCTGCTGCTTGTCAAGAGTGGAAAACATTGCCAGAGATCATAATGTTTCTCCCCTGAGGAAGTCAAGTGCTTCTGTTTCTCTTCCAGTTTTCTAAAAAGAAGAGTCTTCTACCCAGGCAAGCTGTTTCCTCAACGTATGAAGTGCCAACACACCCCAGACTCCGCTTCAGAGGGCAGAAGTCTGTAGGAATTCAGAAGACTTTCTCCTTCATGGAAAAGTATTTAGGCTTCCAACATTGCTCACTACAGGAACTTCTTTCAGATTTTCAGAGCACAGAGCAGACATGAACTTTTCTGCTTACCCCTATTACAAGTAAAACACATCACAATAACCAGACCCTCTATTTATAGTAATAAAGTTCAACAGCATGCAAAGACTGGGGGGAAACAGAATGAAGGCTTTGTTCATATGTTGCAGCAAGAGTGGATTTTGACATTTTTCTTTGAAGAAATTCACAGACCAAATTTCAGATAAAGACAGTAAGTACATAAATAGTGCTTTTCTGAGTCAAAACTAAGTAGCACATTCTTTTCAGTAAAGTAATTGTGGGATTATGAATGTCCCCAAACCTATAGATTTAAAGACAGAATTCTGTTTGCTATTCATTATGTTAATCCTTCAGTTTTCTTTATTGAAGTTCATATTCTGAATCTTATGCCTTTTCATATTATTTGGGAGTTCACTGTAGGAGGAAAAAGTCAATCCATTAAAGTCATTTGCATATCAGAATAGTTGACTGAGCACAAGACTCAAACACTGAATTTTAAACTAGAAGAAAATAAAATATACCAGCAGGTACTGAGCTAAATCCAAGTTTAGCTTTGGCCACCACTGAGAAATATTTATCATAAACAAATGTATGATTATTTGCCTGCAAGAATTTTTATTTCCTACTACTTGGAGCATGGCAAATATCCTTGAGCGAGAGATTATTTTCATTTCAGAGCCTTGTATTTTGTTTTGTTTAGGATTATTACAGAGTTTATAATTCCATTCCATGTCTCATCACCAGTTAAAAGTAAACTGTGTAGAAGCTCTAGGTGAAAGAAAATATGTAGGATCCACATTTCACTTTTTGTTCAACCACAGTATCAATGCCTGCATAGACACCCTCAAGGGGGATCATTCTAAGGTTTCCTTGTATTAAATTAACTTGTGGTTGTGCATCACATTAGTTTAATTAATTTAAGTGCCAGTAAGTCAAACAGCTGTAACGGGTAATTATGCAATTACACATAATTGCTTCATGAGATGAGTTATAATGTGAGTATTCTTATTAAGCTTGAAAGTCAGTAGGAAAACAGTGTGTACAAGCATTGTTCTCATAACAGCCAGCCATAAATTGTCTCCACATTCACTGTCAATAACATGGCACTTAGGTCAGGAGTTGCATCTGAGTTGCATTGAAGAACTTACCCTTTGGCAAGGAAGTAGATCCCTATTGACTCTTGATTCATGGATGAATTGCAGCCCTACAAGGAGGCTGAGACAAGAAAACGAGTATTTGTTTCATGATCCCATGTCCTGAAAAGCTCAGTGGAATTTTTAAAGAGTTATGGTAGTAATTTCAGCCTGTTAGAGTAGGCATTCAGCTCTGGAGAACCAAGAACTGCACTTCTTGGAGAAGAGGATATGTACAAGGATCTTTTCCCCATTCACTTTTTCCTACTGTGACATGAAAGTTGGAAAAAAAATGGAACTATTTCTCTGGCACTTTTCCTAGAAGACAGTCATTCTTGAGCTAGACAGAATCAAAATTAAAAGAACAAACTCCATTTTGGTACCTCTTTTGTTGAAAGAACGGAAAGTATAAAGAATTTATACCACCTTCTGTCAATGGAAATTCAGTTAAGACTATCAGTCAAATACTGCTGGATTCAAGTATTTCTCATGTGTATAAGTGCTTTGGGACTGGCATAATTGTTCTACTCATCCCAGAAACCACTGTGGACTAACGAGAAACAGTGAAAATCTCAGCGTGTTAAGAAAATGCGTTGCATAAACTCTGCCACTGAACAGCTGATTGAGAGCCCTAAAAATATTTTGTGTTTTTGTCATTTTAATAAGTAGCTTAGGGCTGTTCTTCCTAAATAAGTCCATTTCTATTCAGGAAAATCAAAACCTCTTCCTGCATGGGAGACACAGAGTGTGGTTTGCAATTAAGTCAATTCTTTGAAACATGAGTTTATCACAGGAGCTTATTTTATTGGGTAACAGACAAAAGTTTGTTTAAAACAAACTAAAGGAAATTATTTTTTCCTACAGGATTCCCTACTACAACATGGTGCTTCTGCTGATGCAGTGTCCCAGAGGGACTGGACAAATTCATGGAAGAAGAGTCCATCAAGAGCTGTGAAAGTTTGATATAAATCTATGATATAATCCTCTGTCTTACAAAGTGCCTTAGAGACAGAGAAATGGAAACAGGCTGGAAAAGCAGAAGTGTGTGTGGATAGATAGATAGATAGATAGATAGATAGATAGATAGATAGATAGATAGATAGATTAGATAGATAAATAGATAGATATAGTGATAGAGATATATAGATATACCTTGCCATGTTTTTTTTCAAAGTATCTTCTCCTAAGCACTATCAATACCATAGTACTTGGGTCAGGAGTTGCATCTGAGTTGCACCAAAGAACTCTTACCCTTTGGCAAGGGAATAAAGTGACTCCCTGCAGTCCTGGGGCTTTTTGCCTAAATTAGGTTCTCTAGTTTTTCTCTAGTTAATTCTAGATCCCAGTGCAGTCTGAAAAGGGGAGGGGGAGAGTGGGGGTGCACTATCAGACAAGACTTGAGGTGATGGCTGAAGTGAAGTTAGAAGTGTCTTCCTGCTCTGACTTGATGTCCATGTGCATCTTGAGTGTGAAGAGGGCATTTGAGATCTCCGCAAGTTTACGAAATACAAGTGGAAGAATGATAGTCTTCTTCCTGTGTGTGCATCCTTCCTCTGCTCCCAAGCCAGAACAGGAGGCCAGGATTTGTACATTGATACACTGGAAGAGCGGGCTGAGCTCTACAATAACTGTCTGTGCTACAACTCTAGCTTGAGGTTGAGGAACCAGAGGACTGGACATGCCCCTGTCAGCTCAGGTTACACGTGGCAACCAAAGACAGACTATTTTGCAGTTCAGTGGAAATTCTGTGGCATGACAGGAGGGTCAAGAACATTCTTCCTCACAAATTTGTTTTCCTGAGGATTACAGTAGTATTTTTCATTCATACTGCAACAAGTGACAAGAAGTTACCATTACAAAACAATCTCTACATTAAATCCTGCTGTACTGGAAGATGTATTTTTACACAGAAATCTGTTTGCCAGAAGGAGAAAGAAGAGTCATGTAGGATATGCCCCGTTTCCACTGAACTCTTGAGACTGGAAGGCACCTCTGAGGTCCTAGGGCCCAATCTTCTTTCAAACAGGACCAATTTCTAAGTTGGGAGCAGGCTGTGAGCTCACACCTCATCCCATCCAGCGTTTAACGTTTCCAAAGGCAGAGGTCCCAGGGACCTTCTGCTCAACCACTTTCAGTGCTGAGCCTCTTTCAGCGTGAGTAACTTTCTTCCTTAAGTCCACCAGGAGTTACTCTTGTTCCTTGCTGCAATGTGTGCTCATTGATCTTTGTCCTTTCAGCCTACACTTTCAAGAGGAGCTTGTCTTCCCTATAATCCCTCCCTAGAGCAGTGATGGCTGCCCTCCTTAACCTTCTTTTTTCTAGGATGAACAACCCTGGTGATAGCATAGCTCAGCACATCTTGAGATCACAAACCTTGCCTGGAGTTAGCAGCTCAGGCTCTGCACCAGGGTGTCATAAGCAGTGGCATTACAGCTTAGAGCTGCTTGTGGTGCAGTCTGCAGGCAGAGCAGGTTTACAGCAGCCTGCAGCCTCTCAGGTCTCAGGCAAAGCTGTAAGGATGCTACTGAGTTTCTCCCGAGTATTTAATCTGGTGGCAGTCACTAGAACAGAGCACAGTAATAACCAGCTTTATCTGCTGAGCAGCATTAGCAGGGAGTTAGAGTCTAAGCTGCTGGAACTGAGCCCAGACACTCAACTCCAGTAACACAGCTTCAGTTTAAAAGGATCTGCCACAAATCTTCGTGACACCGGAGAGAACAAAGAATCCATTATTATTACAGATCTGTATTCCTGTAGCAGTTGGATCCCCTCATCTTAAGTGAAGACCAAGAGAGCACAGAACAAAAGGTTCATCCCTTGTCAAACACCTTACAAATACTGTATATTCTAAAAGACATTGCTGTAACTGAGAACAAAAAATAAGAATTCAAATTCCTTGAAGAGAGAGGTCAACACATTATAAAATATTGAAAGAGATGTGCCAAGAGCACCTTGACTCCATTGCAAAACAAGTTATGGTAACCAAAGAGATTAGTTAGGTACTGTTATTGCTAACAAAAAAGGTTATCACTGCTGCAGGACAAAGCTGAAAGCATCCCTCCCGACTTAAAATTGTTTCTAACACAGCTACTAGGCAGAATATGTCATTCATCACCTTTTATTTAATGACAGACTAATTAGATTCCATCTAATCTTAAAACTTCAGTAACGACAAATTGTGTCTCTTGATTTCTCTGTCACATCTTTAATCATATCTCTACTGGAGGATTTTCTTGGTATTAGAGGTGCTAGGTATGATTCTGATCACAATTTTATGTCCAATTACTTTGCTCAGTGGAAATACTTCCCTGCTGTGCTCTGCTGTTTTTGATAGAGTTTTGGGAACTTGAGACTTGCTAGTTTTCTAAAACTTTTGTAGTATTCAAGGTGGAATCAAATTCTGAGGAATGAAGATAGGAAGATGCACTAGACTGTTGTCTTTTGTAGCTAACATTTTCCGTGAAACTGTCGGAGAGAGCATGCACTGGTGTGGAAAAAAACTCACTATTTTTTTTCTGATCTGAGTTTCATGTAGTAAAACAAAGTAAGGCAGCACAGCTTCTTCACCTGCCCTCTTTCTGAATCAGTCACTATGAATATATTTGACGAATGTGCCAGGCAGTTTACTGCCTAAGGTAGCACAGCACCTCTCCGAGGAAAATCTTACAACACTTTCTATTGGTCAAGTATAGGCCAGGAAGAGCTCTGTGTAACTACAGCAGCAACACTGGGGCATTCTGACAGGACCAACTTGACCTGCCTGAAGTGTGCTTGTGCACATATTAACACTTTTGGTTGGCAGCAAAGCACTATTAGGTCATGCTGTCAGCTTTAGCTGAAACAAAGACTGCAGTTTTGTCTCTGCAAGTTTAAAGAGAGCATCTCAGCCCATCATCTCTGCCAGTTTCCACTTGGTTGATGGTGGGATAGACTCTGTATTTCAGGATGAGTGACAGCACAGGAAGTCATTACATGCATGGGTGCTTGCTCTAGGAGTTTGGTTGGAGGCTTAGTCACAGTGTGTTAATTCTGGAAGGCATGATTATTAACACCAACACATCTTAAGAATTGGCTTCCTAGTATAATACAGTGACAAAACCATGAAGCAGCTGTGTCACACATAGTGTGATCATATAATAGTCACAAATACTCAAATACTTCATCCACTCTTTAACTGCAGATCATCAAAATCAGCATCACATGAAAGGTACTGCACATGAAGGTGCGGACCAAGCAACACCTCCATCCTGTGAACCTTCTCTCACTCATCCTTTCCCTTCTCCTCCTTGGTGATTTGAATCAGTAAATTAATTTCACTTCAAAAATGCTGGAGTTAAAATCTGACTTGATCATTTCAAATGTAAATGCATAGAGCCAATAGTGAATACAAGTCCAAGAGCATTTCCATCATGCTTTCAGGTATCTGAACACCCATAAGAATTTTATTTCTCAGAAATATATCTATGCATACATGCAAAAAATCTTATCTTTCCCAGCTCAAGGGTTTCTATATTATTTTCCTATTTATTGTATTATCACTACACTATTGCACCTGGGCTGGGCTCAGGTTTCACTGCCCAGATTTCTTTGATAAAACATCACTTTGTAAAGTTGGCATGCAGGTTTCCATCCTCCTCCAGCAGAATAGGGCATGCAGTAGTCAGCTGGAGTTCCCTTCTGACTGCTCACACCTCAAGCTTCAGGCAGATGAACCACAACTGCAGATATGCAATTTTCTCAGGTTCACTGCCCCAAAATACTAAATAGCCATTCTTAATTGGTTGTCCTCTTCCTGACAATGCTGTCTTCAAAAGTAGCATCATTTGCATGTAAAACTAGAAGGAAAGAAACACTTGGGACAGTAATACAACTACAATTTCCTAAATATTCCCCAGGCAAAGTAGCCAGATTAGTTCAAATTTTTAGTAATTACTAAGAGATGCAGCCAAATATTTAAGACAAAAGGATTTTATATATTTTTTCTGCAGAGACAGAAAGAGTGTTCACCATAACCACTGACTTCTTTCCTCCTGGAACAAATTTCAGTGCACCTTCCCCACACTTTTACCAGAATTTCCTCCAGATATGAAGAGCAGCATCTCAGAGCAGCACAGTGAAACCTGACAGCACTCATTGCATCAGAACCTACAGGCTCTGCTACTAGTACTACAAGGAAAGTACCTTATTGCCCCACTTTTCTGATGCATTGACTATCCAAAAGACTGCTGAGACATTGGATTCCTGTTTGGTGAAAGGACACCCCCACCCTGTTCCAGATACCAACACCTCATTTACATGCCAGCAACCCTTCCTCTCCTTTATCATTTCCTGCAGCCTAGAGAAGCCCCCAAGACCCTCAGAGAGACTGGTGTTATATCAGTTGTTGTCCCTGCCTCCAGAGGCAAACCCCAGACTTAAATCTTTATTCATTTGTTAATCTGCTCAAAATGTGTTACTGTGTTTATAGGCTACAGAACACTGAGGATTCAGTCCTAAGAACTGCATTTTGCAAATATTGACAGTTTATTTCATATTTCTATGGAATCACATTCCAGAGCTTCTGTGAAGCCTTATACTTGATTAGAGACTGATGTCTCCCAAGCACTTCCCCAGCGGGCTCTGTCCTAAAAATTATGTTGAATATTTTTGAGTAATTTCAAGTTTTAAAGTGAATTTTAAGAAGACCTCCTTTGCCTTCAGTATAAATAGCAGACGACACTGACAAGTGATGGAGGGAGAGCAGTGTTTTGCTATAACTCTGAGAACTCAGTGCCCCTCTGTATGATACACAGCATGATGAATGCTATGGCAGTAAAATCAGAGCACATCCCTTGCTCCCAGGCACATGTACTCCATCACAGCACTTGCCTGTGAATGGATAACTTCCTGCAAGTTTGTCCTTGTGTCAAGGTAGATTTTCAGGTTATTAATGAATTAGTTTTGATATCTTCTCAGGCTTGAGATTGTAGTCCAACTATTATGTTACCAATATCCACTAAAGAATGTTTAAATTGAGGCATTTTTTGTAGACTTTATATTGCAATATTGAGAAGTGAAAGAGCTGTACAAATATAGCTGATGGAAGTAATTTGACCTGATTTACAAATAGACACTTGTTGACATTAAGGAAAGGGGTCTGTTATTTCAGATCAGGAATATATTTATTCTGGGGCAACAAATAACAGCTCACTCATCAAAGAATCATAGGAAAGAAATTCTGGGAAGTTGCTACCTTAAATCTAATAAGAAAAGGGAAGAAAGTTTGTGAGGAAATTGTGAAGACTGAAATCATTGTGTGCCTCTAGCCATGCAAAGTTTAGTCCCATAACAGAATAATCACACATTAAAACTGAAAAGTGCCATTCATTAAAGCAAAAGTGAGTTTGTGCAAGCTTGACAAATATTCCACATGTATAATCAAAGTTTTATTTTATGCCTGAGCTAACATGCAGAGTCTGTTATGCAGAATAGATAGAATAGATCTTGAGGGGTGGTTTAGTAGGGTTTTTTTTTTTTTTTTTGGATCTCTTAGGGAATCTGATGGAAAAAAAAAGACAAAGGACAAAACAGGAGGAAAATAAGCTTTTACACAAAACACCACTATCCTTTTTAATCTATTAGCTAAACCAGAAAAAAATGAAGTTTGGAGAATTTTACTGTGCCAAACTGGCCTTGTTCTGACCCTTTAGCCTCACAAAAAATCTGAGGTGAAAGGCAGGGGGAAGAGAGTTGGTTGCACTTTTCTTGTCTTTTTCAGCTTGCTATAAATAAAACAAAGTCCTTTCTAGCCAAGCTTCCAGCTCACTTGCAAGGACTCTGATTAGTTGGGAAAGATTCAGGCAATGAGCTGCCTTTTTTCCTCAAATGTGTTCCTGCGAAGTCACTCAACCTCACTGTAGGAGAGTTTCAAGACAGCTTAGTAAACTATCTTTTCTCATAAAATAACAAGCCTCAAATCAACCTGGACAACTCCTTTCCTCTTCAGCAGTCATGATGCATTGACTTTGTTAATCCATGGGCACCACATATAAAAAAAAAGTCTGCTTTGCCCCATAGAATTTACTCTCTCCTATTTCCTTACACCAAGCACTGTAGACCATGCTGTTCTTCTCACATTAAAAGTTCTGGTATGGAAGCAGGACCCAGCCACCCATTTTTAAAAATTCTCTAAAATTTATATTGGACATGGTAAAGGAAAAGAATGCACCCATATTTAGTTTGGTAACTCTCTTGCCCGTGAAAGGCTTTCTTTTACACCTGATTTTTAGAATTTTAAAAGTATCTGTGTACTGTGTCTGCTTACTATGCTTTCAGTAGAGTCTGCCTCCTAGAATTTCTCACTCCTGGAAAAGTGCAATGGATCTTTAAGATGAACTGAATATTCACTTCAGCTTCTGTGCATCTGAAGTCTCAGACAAAGGCATAGTGCAACAAATCAAATGGAGATGAAAAGATTTTCTATGTTCTTTAGCATTTGCCACTGTTTTGAGGAATTCCAATTAGATATTCTACAGTTGTATATTTCTTAAGTCAATATACCTTATGGAATACTATCAACTTTTATTAACTTCAAGGTTAAAAGTCAGGCAGGTTACCAGCAAAAAAGCGTTTTCCAGACATCATACTTCACCTTCTTTCCTGCCAGTGTACTTGGCAGGGTAATGAACTGCTGAAGCTGGAAGATTTCTGATCATTTATTTCCAGGTAAACCAACCAATGAACTGCCTTGGACCCAAAGCCATCATAATTTTCTAGTTCCCAGCTCCAGGAAATATGAGCAATTCTATTTTGCTTACAATTACAGTAATTGGGAATGCATTCTGGAAAACCGACATGAAGGGTGATGAACATCCCACTTGCACCACATCTCATTTTCATCTCCAGTATGAATTTCTGTTCTTGAATAAGCCATCTGCAGGCCTATGCATTGGGTTTGTATGGCCAGGTTTTGGAAGTGAGGGAGTGGATGCTGTGTTGCTGTGAGACACAGCTAGAAGCTTTTCCCTTTTCCAACATTGCCAGCACCAATTGGCTCCAAAACCCACCCGCTGCTGGAAAAGACTGAGCCAGCCAGCAGTGGCAGTAGCAGGTAGATGGTGTCTCCTAGGAGACAGGACAGTTAGGAAGAGGAGGAAAAAAACTGTGCAATTTCAGCTGGAGAAAAGAGTGAGAAAATGTGAGAACAACAACTCTGCAGACACCAAGGTCAGTGCAGAAGAAGGGGCAGGAGGTGCTCCAGACACCAGAGAGACATTCTCCTGCAGCCCATGGAGGATCACAGCGCTGAAGAGATCCACCTGCAGCCCATGGAAGAGACCCATGCCAGAGCAGATGGATGCCCTGAGGAGACTGTGGTCCCATGGGAAACCCATGCTGGAGCAGGCTCTTGGCAGGACCTGTGGATCCATGGAGAGAAGAGCCCAGGCTGGAGCAGGGTTGCTGTCAGGACTTGTAACCCCACGAGGGATCCACTCATGGAGCAGTCTGTTCCTGAAATAGTGCACCCTGTGAAAGGGATCTGCACTGCAACAGTTTATGAAGGGCTGCAGTGGGAAGGACTCACACCGTAGAAGTTCACAGAGAGCTGAGCCCCGTGGGAGGAATCCCAAGCTGGAGCAGAAGAGGGTGAGGACTCCTCTCCCTGAGGGGGAGGAGTGGCAGAGACAGCATGTGATGAACTGGCTCTAGCCCCCATTCCCTGTTCTCCCTGTGCTGCTGGAAGAGAGGTAAAATATCAAGAGTGACATTAAGCCTGAGAAGGGGGGAGGGATGGTGGGAAGGTGTTTTAAGATTTGGTTTTGTTTCTCATTATCATACTCTGATTTGATTGATAATAAATTAAGTCAGTTTCCCCAAGATAAGTCTGTGTCCTGTGTCAGTAACTTCTGAGTTATCTCTCCCTGTCCTTATGTCCTCCCATGAGCCTTTCATTATATTTTTTCTCCCCTGTCCAGATGAGGAGGGGAGTGATAGAATGGCTTTGGTGGGCACCTGGCATCCAACCAGGGCTAACTCGCCACATCCTTTCACATTTTAATGTTAAGGATCAAGCTATGAGCCGTTTCCAACTGCCCAACAGAATGCTAATGAGGTAGAAAGGCTGTTTCCATGATGTCAAAAATATATTTAAAAGCTATTGGATTTTTAAAAAAAAACACAACAGAAAACCCATAAGAAAAAGATCTTTGATGAGCAGTCCATTAAAACCATGCGATAAGGGATCATTAACCATAAGGAAAAGGCATAATTAGCCAAAAACAATTAGATCAAAATTCAGTTCAGACTAATTGTTATGCAAATGTCCTGGACTGGAAATTATATTCATGGCCACTGAACCTTGGATGCATTAAGTTTTAGAGGACATAAAAGAATCTGTGTTTCTTTCCTGGGCAGGACTGGGGGGAAGTACAAGTTTTACCATAGAAATTAATCAGTGGCCTCTGGATTCAACTGTGGTATTTTAAAACTGTAATGCACATATTTCATAAAGATAATAAGGCAATTTAACTGGGAAAGAACATCTCCCGCTGATGGCATGATATAAATTTATTTTTTTTTTTCAGAGTTCAGTGTAATCACAAACTCAGTGCAGGGCCAATAGCTTTCCCAATATCTTGTTGCCTGTAATGCTTAAACAACCTGGATATACTCAAAAGATCAAAATATTCTGACAGGTCTTTCCATATTTGAAATACCTTCCCAGATTGCCTAAAAATTCACCATTTCTCTTTGAAAGCTGTATTCTTTAATAAGTAAGTTTTGGTGGTCACATTTTTTATGTGTTGCCTGCTTTTAAGAATGCCTCTTTTGTGAATATGCTGGGAGACACTGCCAAAAATTCTACTAACTCAGGTCATGGTTCATCAGTCACATTTTTCTAATTCACCAGGCCAGACAGCTTGTCAGGAATTTAGACTATTATGCTCTGTTCTTAATAAACCCATTTTATAATCTTGCAAATCAAAATTAATAACTTGAGCAGAATCCTTGCAGTTAGCAAAGTTCAGAAAAAAAAAATAAAAGAAAATAGAATGTTATGGACCATCTGCCTTTTAAAAATGCATAATGCTGATTCTTTTCCAGTCTTCCAAGACCTTCCCTGTCCTCCATTAAATTTCCGTAAGTGGGGATAAGTGCTGGTGTTTTTCAAACTACATTGGCTGTTTCTTTAAATTCCCTTATAAAATGTTTTTTTAATATTGCTTTGCCAAGGAATTGTGGCACATCTCCATTAGCTAAACACGCTTGAGTCTGCTCTTTAGCCTCTTGTGAACTTCTCTCCCTTCTGTAACTACTTAATTAAAATTATCCTATTATCTTAAATTCTTGTGAAGATTGAACCAAATAATTGAATCCTTTAACAATCTTTGCTTCACCTTTTACCTGTTCTTTTCTTTTTAATAATTCCCAGGGCACCCTGCAGTAGCAAAGGGTGCCCATCAGCTTTCCCAAAGACTGATGTATCCAAAAAAATAGCTTCTCAGAGCAGCTGGGTTTCAGCTGCCCGACTCAGAATAGGAGCCCACCTGGTGCAAATACATTCCTACACTGCAGAAATAACTGGAGAATTTTCAGCCCTGCATCACGCAGGCCATAATGTGTATGGAGTCACCATAGCTCTCTCTGGCATCAGGCTCATGGGTTGTGCTTACAGAACGCAGAAGAAAATAGCTCCAGAGTTCATTTATGCAAGATTTCTTTGTAAAACTGCAAAAAAATATCACAGAAAAAATCTTCTAACTTCTGAAAAACCTTAACATTTAAAAAATTGAGTTTTCTTCTTTTGGCAACGATATGTACACAGCTTTTTATGAAATTGTCTTTTCAAAAATTCTTAAGGATTGGATTACCGATTTCTTTTTGCCCTTTCCACACTGTTAGTCTTTCTTCTCTCCTCCTTTAGGAGGACAAGGAAAGGGAAATGGTCAAGCAACAAAGACAAGGGATGAATCTAGCTTTTGCAGCAGACCATGAGGGCAGATGGGTTTCATCCTCATCTAGGGCAAAGTGTGCTGTCCTTGCCAAGACAAAATTCCTGTTGATCTCCTTGCAGATCTCATGTATTCCTTCTTTTTACGTATCAGCCCACCAAACAGAATGGAGGTTTTAAATCCCCTATCCATGCTGAAAAAAATACATTGTCTTCACATGTCTAACAAACCCTGAATAGTGAGTTGTATTTTCAAAAGGGCTCATTGGAGGAAAACACGTTTTTCTTCCTTTTAAGACTAGGCAGATTGTGAGTACACAACTAACATGGTTTTCCTTTTTTCAGTCTTGTTGAAGTTTTTAGTGTTGGCAGAGTTCAGCTGCACTCAGCTGCTCTACATTTTGCATCACCTTTCTAAGCAGCTGTCACCACCGGCATACATAGTAGCCTACACAGCTTTTTAAAATGAGGTGGTAATTTTGTTCACTATGGGAATATTTAAAAGATACACAATGTTACAACAAAAGGAAACTGGAGTTTCATAACATATCTATAATGAGTCTATCCTGTGTCAGGCAGTACAGTCTGTACAGTAAGAACGTCTTTCCTTTATTTCAGTTCTGGTTTTAACATTTTCAGCTGAATCTAACAAATACTGACACCAGAAAGCTGGCACCAATTGATGCATTTGGACCAATCTGCCAGTGCAAATGTGTGCTGCAACAGCATGATAGAGAATCATGGAATCAGTTTGGTTAGAAAAGAGCTTTAAGATCACTGAGCCCAACCATTAACTCAGCACTGCCAAGTCCACCACTATACCATGTCCCCAAATACCACATCTGCGCATCTTTTAAATGCCTCTAGGGATGGTGACTTCACTACTTCTTTGGGTAGCCTGTTCCAGTACTTGATCACCCTTTCAGTGAAAAAAATTTTCCTAATACCCCATCCAATCCTCTCCTGTGCAACTTGAGGCCATTTTGTCTCATCCTGTAACTTGTTCTCTGAGAGATCAACCCCCACTTCACCATTGCATCCTTTCAGATATTTGTAGAGAGCAATAAGGTTTCCCCTAAGCCTCCTTTTCTCCAGGCTAGACAATCCCAGCTCCTTCAGCTCCTCCTCATAGACTTGTGCTCCAGACCCTTCACCAGCTTTGCTGACCTTCTCTGGTCATGGTCTAAGTAGGCAGCTGATAGTTGAGACAAGAAAAAAAGAATCTTCTCCCTTTCAGCTGAACTGGGCAAGGTCAAGAGTGAAAAATAGGAAGGGCCTAATAGTGTACCTCCTGAGAAATCACTCTGCCTTAAGGTTTGTTTAATAAGTTGGTTTCATTGGGCTGGTCAAATTTGGTTTAGCTGGGAGTGCTGTTTATTTCATCTGCTGAGCAGGCAGCACTTGGGTCCTTCAGCTCTCTGGCCCTGCCTCTCTGCTGGAATTGCAGCCAGGACACACTGGAGGAACCTCATCCCCAGGTATTGAGACTGTTTAGGGCTGGCCAGACACAAAAAGGTGTGTAAAAGACAATTGTAATTATTTGAAATGGGAGAACTGTGGGTTGGACAGTGAATGAAAAGTATTTTCAAGCTGTGGACTTAGTACTTTAAAACAGTATAACCATTTCTGTTGTACACCTCTGCACATCAGAGAATACACTGACTGTGACCACAGTCCATGGAGAAGCTGTCTGTGTTCATGCATGTAGAACTGGAAAAATTGCCTGTACAAAATAATATCATTTTCCTGGAGCAGCAGGTAATCAGCATTCAGCAACAGCCTTGTCTCAGCATGAAGCCTGATAGGAAGCAGAGAAATAAGATAATTGAAAAGGAAAATGTTTGAGCACTCAGGATGACTTCTGCCACTCTCTCTGAGCTAAATCTCAACAACTGACTGGCAGACAGTGTCTGCCAGTGTCTCTCTGTCAGTGGAATAGGTTGGCCCTGACCCTCTTCAGAAATTGAGACACATTAAACAAAAGACAACAAGACTCATCCTCATTTCATCTCACAGCTATTAATTTTACAGTGTGACTCCTCCAAATAACAGATGCATAGCCAGAGCTGTGCCCAGATTGCAAGTGAAGGGAGACCAATTTCCACCACCTTGACTCCTCTAATTACACTGACAAGCCTCCTGAAATCTCTGCTGTGGTTCTTCATCTGAAACAAAAATGCAGATGATTCTCAATAGCGTCTGTTGAGCTGAGAGGAATGAGAGGATTAATTAGTTGCAGTTCATAAAACAATGAGATGAAAATCCATGAGAAACTGCAAAGTGTAATTGGCAATAATGATGCAATCACCTCAGTGCAAGAAGGACGGGATTGGGCCCAAATATTTTACACCTGTAACAAAATCCATCACTTGCACTGGGACTGTGGACAGGGAGAAGTCCAGATCACCAGCTGGCTCTTCCACTTTGCTGGCTGGGGCAGCTGCCTGCTTCTTCTTGAGGCTGCCATGGGGGCAGAGCAACTGCTCTGCAGAGCAGAGGGGCATCTCCTCTACATCTCCAGGTTTCTTCCTCAAATGTCTGTGGCCAGTATTCAAGAGTGACATTTAAACCAGTCTGTGGCCCTTTAGAATCACATTAATAAGAAATGCACATCAGAATCACTTGTTGCTTTTCACAGAAGGCTTATTTCATCAGCTTTGCTGACCTCCTCTGGGCATGATCTGAGTAGGGAGCTGACTTGCATTTCATCTTTGGGATTGACATAACCTTTAATTCTTCCCATGAAATGACACTTGGCCCACATATTTTCAAGGAGCTCTCAGTCAACTTCTTGAACTGCATCAATGCAGTTTCTAGAGCAAGGAGGGGATTCATCTTGCATGATTTGAACTATTCAAAAATTCTGTAATTCAAGCCCCAATAACCAACTAGAATTCTATGAATATGCCAGGAAAAAACCTACTTCTGTCTCAGGTAGGTTGTTTCCAATTATGAGTTCATTTTACCCCAAAAACTACTGTTGAGAACAGCTGATCTGTGCATTTGTCTTTTTATTTCATTACATTAACTCACAAAAGCCATATCAACTATGTACACAAGGAGAGCTGTTCACAAGTAAATGTGATTTTCACACTGTGAGATAGGCCTACTACCCCATTTCCTTACATCTGTTTGTGATTGGTTCAATTATCACAGAATCATTGGATCAGAGAATGATTTGGGTTGGAATGGACCCTAAAGATCATCTACATTAAGCCTCCCACCATGGCATCCTCTGGAACAGGTTACCGGGAGCCCCATCCAACCTGGACTTGAGCACTTTCAGGGACAGGGCATCCACAGCTTCTCTGGGCTAAACCTCTAGTAGTAAGACACTAAACCTCTTTAGTGTCTTACTACCTTCTGAGTAAATTATTTCTTCCTAACATCTAATCTAAATCTCTCCTCTTTTTGTTTATAAGCATTTTCCTATCACTATCTGTCCACATAAAACATGGTGCAAAATCTGTTCTACACTTGACAGGTGTCTGTTTTAGCCTTTGATTTTCTTCTTTGGAGGTGATACCACCTGAGGCAGCAATTCCCTGTGTGTCACTACACAATGAGACACAGGGAGGACAACAGGCATGCTGGATCACATCCAAGTGTTCTCATCATTTAGCCTATCATTGAAGCAAAGAAGAGACTTATTGCCTAATTTTAGGCTCAACCTATAATACACAGGTGTTAAGACTTCAAGAACAGTGACCAGAGACTTAACAGAACACAATGAAATCTGGCACAAAAATGGGTTGCTGGTTAAGGGACAATGTGATGATATGACTTAGAAAAATATGTGTAGGACTCACATAAAGGCATTAAAAATTTAGTTGTTATGGAAACTATTAGAAAAAGCTAATTAACTAATTACAGTTTGTAGCAGGCAAAAAAAAAGGTTTAAAATCCAAAATCCCTTAGTGTTAGTAAGAAGATGATTTAAATAAACTATAATGGACTCTCTGTTATGTCTTTATCATAGAAATAGAGAGAAAAACAACTTAACTCTGTAAGTTACCTATTCATAATTAGACATAATCATGGAAATTTCTAAGATCCTTTCTTAACAAAGGGGCCATCAAGCATCCTGCTGTTGCTCTGCAATACGAATAGAAAAGCAATGCCTTCTTCCCATATCTCTCAATCCAGCTAGATTTTAATTATTTGTATTTCCACACACATATCTCACTGATCAGAAGAATCCCTGTGGTCCTGTTTGTCATATAGAGATAAAAGAAAAATGTTATCGCAGTACACATTGCATCCCCTATGCACCCAGTAACTGTTTGGATTGGGAAGTTTGACATAACTCATAGAGTTTGCTAAGTATAAATAATTACATAAAATCTTAGAATTCATATAAATGTAGCCATATAGCCATATAACATTTTCCTAAAGTAAGGCAAGGAGTCACCCTCACCCTGCCTCTTAGCCTGGGCAGTACTGGATCATAGCTTGTGAACAGTATGGTTTGGCTGGGAGGAATTTCCAAAAAACTTTTAAACTTATCCTTCTCATGAAGGCAAATCTACACAAAAACCTTCTTCAAAATATCTCATGGGGAAGCAACACAATTACAAGTGAAAAAAAATTTCTTTGTGTCTGTAAAACAAGGGATCCACACAAGCACAAGGGATCCACATACCAAATATAATGGTAGATGACACCACTTAGAAATTTACAGGCAAAAATCTCTCTTGGGGAACTATAACTGAGCTGGAATTTGGGGAAAACTTTGTGGTTTATAAGAAAAGCTTCACAACAAAAATCCCAAGTTACAGAGGATATTTTTACATTATGGGTAAATAGAAAAAGAAAATACACGTTCTACACTTGCAGCATTAACTCATCTTTGTAGTTAGATCTTCAGCTGGTGAGTGTCAGTTCTCTCATGCAGACTGGAACAAACCCTGGCTGTTGGCACAGGCTGATTCAGCTGCTTCAAAACTGACATTGATTAGAGTATGTATTGAATAAGACAGGGTGAATTTAGCTTTCTGTCACATTTGAGTAAATGATGCTTTACAGGACAGAAACACTGGTAAGAACATCCCTGGTGCAGTGACACTCAGCCAGTCACCCAGGCACAAAGAGGCTGTCTCAGGGTCTCTAGCTGGTCAGAGTGACCCCGAGAAAAGTTCGAAAGTCTCTTTTCCCAGCCCAGCACTTGAAGAAGGAGTCAGAGCTCTTCATTTCTTGGTCTCAAGGTTGTTTATTGTATCTTATCTATAAAATTCTTTCTCCTGTCCTGCCGAGGTCTGCTCAGCAAGACAGTC
>JAYDZK010000113.1:108570077-108594488 GCA_034509185.1 Euphonia xanthogaster
CCACCAGAAGTGTCCTGTCTCAAGCTAATAAAAGGGACACTCGTTCCCACGTGGCAAAGAGTGCTTCTCGTCTTTTACTTCGTCCATGCGAATCCGTTTGGCCTGGAGTCCAGAGCAAGCCGGGTTGGACCAACATAAGGCTCAGAAACCAAATGGATTACTGCAGGAGAGGAATTCCAGTGGTAGTTTTAGGGCCAAATTTCTTCAT
Source organism: Euphonia xanthogaster (assembly GCA_034509185.1). Taxonomy (NCBI): domain Eukaryota; kingdom Metazoa; phylum Chordata; class Aves; order Passeriformes; family Fringillidae; genus Euphonia; species Euphonia xanthogaster. The sequence goes on from JAYDZK010000113.1 coordinate 108,570,286, forward strand.
GGAGTCATACACCTATGGAGTGTGTCCAAAACTGTATTTTCTGGTCTTTCCAATTTCAGAAATCAAGGAGCACCCAGTGCAATTATGAAAGCCAAGAACAAAGCCTTCCCACTGATCCAGATCACAGATGAAAGTAGGAGAACATAAGCATAGCACTATCCCATAGCTTGATCCCACAGCCTCTACCAGAGAAGTGCAGGCTCTCTCCGTGCAAACTTTGCTGAGAATCACCTCAGCATGAGCACCATACCAAAGCCTGGGGGCAGAAATATGCAAGAGGGAGAAGCCAACAGGCTAAGCACCAGGCAAAGCAAGAATGATTTCCAGATTTGATTATGACTACACTGGTGGTCTGGGCTTGGTAGTTTGACGTTGCTCAAGTTTTCATGAGTAAGAGAGATATTTGCCACGATTTCCCATATTGAACAGTTTCATTGTGCAAAGAAATCATGGAAATAGCCAGCTAAACATTCCACAGAACTGTAGTTTGCTGGCATGTAAAGCTAAGGCATATTGCAATTTTGTCTTGTAAAATATTCCAAAGCAATTATGGCAAAGTCTGAAAAGCAACAGATAAGAACAACTGATAGTATAATTCCTGCCCTGGGATGAAAGGGATGAAAATGGCATTCATCAGGCTGTAACAGAAGTCTGATGAACTTGGGATGACTAGAGGCTGTGTCACACTCTTGATCTGTCCTCCTTCACCTCTGTAATCCTTTTCCAGGTTTTAAAAAAAACCTTAAAGCTTACTTCTTTCCCAAGATGCCTGGCAGCTTTGTAGGACCTGAACGCCTGGAAAACCTTGAGTTTTTATACATGCAGCAGTGATCACTATAAATGAGCCTTACAAATGAGAACATGTAAAAATGAATGCAGCTTTCCTGAAAGGTGCGAAGCATAATGGAAGAGGTTTTTTCATCTGGACAATGCTCAAATAGGGATCTGAAAGCACTTCTTTCACGATCCACAGTTATAAATATTTCTGCTACTCAAAAATAAAAGTCAATAATAAATGTGATCGCCTTAAATTAAGGGATCACAATTTCATATTCGGCCCAGATGAAACATATGTGCTCTTCCTTAACAAGCCTTGACAGTAACAACATTCAACATGTTCTTTATCAGCCCTCTCCTACTGACTCCACCTCGAATCAATAAATATAATTAAGTCTATAGTGCAAGTTTGGCATTAAGGCTATTTGTGTCTTCATGCAGATTCTTGCCCTTCACGTGCAGTTAGAAACAGCACACTGACCACTAATCCCCGAAGAAATGCCTGCAGCAAATCACTGCTGAGCACTGCTTAGCTTTACAAACAAAGTGTCTGTTTGAAGTGGACAAAACAAAAAAGAGGTATTAAACAGGTGTAATTCTTCTTTCACATCAAGTGTAGATTTACACATTGCAATGAATTACTGAAATTTAGCATCTTGTATCCTAAGTTGAGGGTCTTCTGTGAAGAGTAGCCTTTATCCAATTTGATTTACATTATATTTCCTTCTATGCTCATAGATTTTCCCACCTGTAATTAGCCACAGATTTCAAGACTGCCTGTACCAGTGCATGTATAATACTTCCAGTTTCAGAGCAATGTGACACCTTCCATTAATGTTCTTGGTAAAATTTCTAGTAATTTAAAAAATATGTATAACAAGGATTGAAAAGTCACAATAACTATGTCCATGCATTGTAAAACAATAATTTAAGACAAATTAACCTCCATGGTTTGCAGGTCAGGGATTTTTCTCTGGAAATCATTGCATTCCAAAATTTAACAAAATCAGTTTCTCCAATAAATAATATTATGAGAGAGTTGTGAATTATTCAACCTTTTCAGCCAAATGATTCATCAGCATTTTAAATCGGGTACTTCAGAGGTATCTCAGATTATATACACAAAGAAATACAAGTTGGATACCAGGAGTTTTGTCCAAGGTCATACTCAAAGTCTGAATTAGAACAAAAACTGAATACAATCCCCAGACCAAGGACCTCATGATTTAAATTGAATATACTGCAGACAATTCAGAGATGGTACTTGGACAAATGTTTGATAAGATATCTTGAAATGTCTAGGGAGAACTAAGCTCTGTATCTGAAACAGCTTAATCCCAAGGAACTCCTGGGGAAGAGCCAATTTTCTACGTCTATGCTCACATTCATAATATTTATCTGTATTATCTATTATGCTCAGAACATAATAGATAATATTATCAGGTTTTCTCCAGAACCTGTCAAACCCATGCATCAGTGAAGAGGTCACATGAGAACAATCATGTCCTCTGTATGTATTATAATTGATTTTTGTGGAACTATATAATAATAAAAGCAATATCAGTTATCCAACCTTGCAAATTCACAAGCACCAACAGCACTACACAACTCCCATTAAAATTTTTAAAGGTCTTGCAAATGTCATTCTAAAACAGCACAGAAAAATACCACTGCAGACAGACATTTTAACATGGGAAGTAGATTAATCATAATGCTACCTGTACTTTATTGTTCTTTTTTAGTAAAAATATTCAGTTGCTAATAAACAAATAGATTAAAGTGGGCTTAAATTGAATGCTATGGTGCAGTTATGTTAATATGTTTTAGGAAAGTGATAGCCACTTAATGTACAGGGCCAGACAGATTAAAGAAAACTGCAGGACCTTGGTAAACCTGTATGCTTACAGATGCATTTTCACGGAGCCTCAAAGCATAGGCAGCCTCCAAGCAAGAGCTTCCACAGTCATATTTCTGGGCTTAGTCAGAATTGTAAAAGTCCCATTTTAAGTGCCCAGGCCATTTTCTGACTTTAGCTAAGAATATAAAGCTTGGACATTACTTAATGTCCCCTTAAACTACAACACATTGAATTCTCTCAAATTTCAGGAAGGGGGTTATCAAATTTAGGAGTGTCTGTATCTCAGGTACCCTATGTGTCAGCTTTGAACATAACTACAGTGCTACTATAGAGTCAAGGCAAAATGGATATTGCTCAGCTTTTCCTAGAAAAATCAGTTGTGAATGGAGTTAAAGTAATGAAAAAGAGCTTCTGTCAGCTGTGTTCATGTTGGTCTGAAATATATGGTGGCACAACTCCAAAAAATGTCAGTGTTAACACTTGCTTTCCTGCTATGGGGCCCGATCACAACAACCCCCTGAGACCTCACTGCCATGCATGTGAGAACAGGAGCAAAATGAGGGCACTGACATATGGAAAAAATGTCAATATAGCTGCTGGAGCAGATGTGTAAAATCTTCCACAGACAAGGTTTGACACACCACACAATTTAAGGGCAACGACCTCAGGTCCAACTTTCTTCTACCACAGTCAGAGAAAAAAGAAAAAAGTCTAGAAAAGGCCAATCCTTTTATTTATTTTGCTTTTTCTCCTCTCACAGGTGTATTGTCTTAACCAGTATTAGAGAGATCATCTGAAGCTGTTCTTGGCAAATGGAAGTTACCACAAAAATATGATGATGAAAGCTCAGGAAAATCCTCCAGATATATTCTCAGGCCCTTGTTTGAGATAATACATTTCCATTGTTGGTCATTTCTCACTTTCTCTTTACTTCCATTGGTTTGGGGTTTTTTTTGCAAAGGGAAATCTCTTGTTTCCTGCTTGATCACTGTGAACTGCAGCTGGCTCTTGCTCCACTGAAAGGAGCTCACAATGAAATGGCAGCATAGCTTTACACGTCTGACTTGAGGGAAACGTGGGATATATGAAAAAAAAAGTCACCTGGAGAATTTAAGACATCGCAGCAAACAGCTAAAGCTCACACTTAAGTGCTAAAGCACTTAAATTCACTGCATTTGAACTCACTGCTGGGTACCAACACCAAATAGTGAACTTGTAGCTGCATTTCTTTCTTTCAGTGTAGTAAGAGAAAGTATATAAATTCAGCTTCCCATCTTCCCTACATCTTCCTATTGAGACAGAGTAGAAATTTTCCAGGGTAGAAATCCATTTGATTTAGGTGAAATGTACATCTTTAAGTTAAGTCTTTAGTTTGAGGCCATAGCTATTTAGTCTGACTGCCTGTTCTTGCAAAAGCCTAGGCTCATTCAGTGAAGGACAGAGATAAGGGGCAGGAGACAGAGGGAGATAAAGAGAGAGACAGAGACTGCTGGGGGGGGCAGGTCAACCTGACCTAAGAATTCTTTCTGATAACAAAAGAACTAGCCCGAAGTTTGTAAAATGAATATGTATGGACCTACTGTGAAAGTATATGCATATGTATTTGAGAAAGATATAAAAAGAGACCTGAAGATCCCAGGGGCACGCATGTCATTTTAGGGGAACGATTCCCACATGCCATGCGTCCAGCGCTGTAATAAACATACCAGCTTCCCAACTTTCACAAAGTTTCGGAGTTTTTTTGATCTTCTCCGCAAAACACTATGAGCTGCTTATTCATCACTTGGTTCTACATAAAGTCTTCTCAGTTTCTGTAATCCAGGACACCCCCAATGAAACCAAAGAGGCTGTGTGTCCATTCACCAGGAGCTCATTCAGGGAGAATTTTAAGCCTCATGCATAAGACTAAAAATATTCATGACATTTTAATTTTACCATTATTTGTTCCATTCATTAAGCAAATGCAGCAGAAATTACATCAAAAGCCTCAGCCCTAGCACTTTCCTAGTGTGATATCAAAATAAGAAAATAAAAACAGATATAGGAATCTTAAAGATCAAGTAAATAAAACCACATCCTTGTTGATAAAAATAAACTCAGAAAATATCCATTAAACATTATTTTGAGAATCACCTGAGCGTCATTTCCAGTTGTTCTTATTTGAAGTGTTTGGAAATCCACATTATTTTGAGCACTGTAAATATCTCTTCTTATTCTTTTACAGTAAATTTTTCTCTAAAATTTCACTTTCTTAGGACAAGTGAAGCCATTTTAATCTTGAATGCCCAAGCTGCTAAATCTCCAGAAACGAGCCACCTAAGCAGTTTCCAAGAACCTCCCCTTCTGCAGATATTTGTAATAGTTTAAGAGCTAAGTACAATGATAATTTTGTACATTAGAAGTCAACATCTCTGAGTGGATTACATAAAAAAGGTTTTAAAACAAACAAAGAAAAATGAATGTAAAAGTTGTCATCACATAAGAACTCTATAATTCTATATCTGCTTTTAAGAAGGTATAAAAGGTTCTAAAAAATGTGCTGAATTAAATTTCAAACTTTGCTCTCAGACATTCCAAAGGGATACTACGCTTGCTCTGACAGCAGTGCTGACAGCAAGGGAAGTGAAGTACTGGAAGGGGAATTGGGTACCTTGAGAACACCTCCTCACAGCATTGCCCTGAACTTCTATCTCCTCAAAAAGGCATTCTTCAGCTTTATTTCCCATATTTCTGCAGCTCATGTCACATTACCTTCATGTTCAATAGCAATTCTCTCAGGAATTCTGAAAATAAAAGCAGAATGCAAGACCAGAGACTAATGTGGGCCCAAAGGTGCAGAGCTGAGCATGGCAAGGCAACATGGCAGATAGTCCTCAGAACAGCCAAAGCTCCTGTTTTGGCTGGTTATCACTGCTGCTCTTATTCACTGGATTTATACTATAGTATTGGCCAGGAGGAGATGGGAAAGGAAACTTCCACCAAGTGAGAAAACATTTCCATCACACCATTCTGGTTTCTTTAGTTAGCTGAATACTCTTACCAAGGCTTCCAATTTATCCAGAGCAATTGCTAGAGTATTTGTACTTTTGTCCTACTTGTTTCAATAACTGAAAGAGTAATGAGACTTCATATTTTATATAAATCTCTAAATGTTCTCTAAATGTTCTCTCTACTTCCAGTCTCATTTGTAAGGTGGAAAAGGACACTCAAATTTTCTACTTTCCATGTAGTTGTTTGCTACAATGCCTTTGGGAAGCAGCTATTGTCCCCTTTTTGATTTTTTTAAAAAAAGTCCTATTTAAGAGTCCTTATTTGGTTTTGAGAATCCTTGCCAAAACAAAACTGGATAATGAATGACTTGAAACACAATTTACTTCCACACTGTAGATTTAATCGAACCCTACATCAAAGTAAGAGTAGAGTTTGTGGCGTGTAGGAAAAGCTGAGAGAAGGCAGTTTTCCCCCTCAACAAGAATTTAGTAATAAAGTTCAGTGTCAGGATCAGGTGCTGCCATGGGAACCTCCTTGAAGCCAGGAAGTTCAGTGAGATGAAGTCAATTCTGAGAAAAGGACTAAACTCTAGAGGTCACAATAAGAAAGAGCTGGAAGTATGATGCCTTGTTATCCCTGCAGGAACCTATTACTTCAATTTCCTTTTTTATTGTAAGAAGGATAAATACGCCAGGAATTTCTCACTCTCTGTGCTGCAGGCTCTTCTGAAGTTATTCTGCTACTGTCACAGCTCCCTCTAAGGATCACAGATGGCACTTTGAGAGACCTGTTGGTCTATTACTAATGGAACATTCTCAACTAAGATATCCATACAAATGCAGCTGGTATAGGAGGTTAATTGCCAAATGAAAAAAGTACCTAGCCTGCAAATGTCCTCCAAGCCAGCAGTTAATAACACAAGCACTGCTTTCTTTGTGAAAGTGTCATATCTCTTGTATTTCACAGCTTACAATGCCCAGCTACGCCTCACTCATATGCACATGGCCAGGTACATCCTCACAGGAGGTGAAAAAACATTTCTTAGAGATTAAGGTCTGAAACAGGTGAGGGAATCTCTTCTCTGATGTCATGCTGCCAGTCCCTGTCTTGTGAGGAAGAAGTTGCATCACTTCAAATTTACATCCTAGTTTGCCAAAGCGATGCGATCAAGCACACCGGACCAGCTAGAAAAGGAGTAAGGAGAAGGGGAGGATGACTGAATGGGAAAAACACACAAAGAGCACATGTGATCCTGGAATGGTGGGCTCCAGAACAAGCCATGCTTGCCAGCTCCGAACCAAAAAGACCCTTTCTGTAAGCGAGTGCTTTGACACTGACACCACAAAGAACAAGCACTCACGTGCTGGCTGCTGCTTTACAGACAGACATTGCTCCTCATTCCCTGATGCAGATGAACTTTTGACAGACACATGGAAGGATTTTAGTCCCTTCAGATTAGAATTAGCTCAGAATGGATCCAAACTATTTCTTCAGAAGTGCTGTTTATTTCCATAACCATCCCGGTTGCCAGTGATAAACTGACAATGGATAATGAATGGGAAATATGTCCTCACTATTATTTCAATTTCTTCCTTGAAAAATTGGAGTCTTGTTTCTAAGTTGGCAGGAGTAAGATTTACATATCTATAAATACTTTGGAAGTATCTTACATTAGAAATTGCGACAGAACTTTTCTAGCATCTAAGAAAAGCTGGATGTTTCTCAGCCTGGGATCCTGAGTCTGGGTCAGAGGAAGAGTTTAAAGTCAATGTTTATGTACAGCCTTCAGGAAAAATTACTGTTCCAAACTAACCTACTGGTCAAGCGTCAAGGAAAGAGGAAAGTTTTTCTAGGAATATGAATCATGAAAAATACATTTCTTCAGTGCACAAACAGAAAGTAGATAGCAAGATTTGCAGAGCTTCATGGTGAGACTAGACATGATTTTTTGACTCGTGCCAAAGGGATTCTAAGATTATTTTAATACCACAGTTCTGTTCAAAAAGTTTTCATTGTTGTTGGATTTTGCCACACAACAGAGGAGAAAAGCCAGAGTGTTTTCCAGGATATTTTTATGGCTCCAAATTCTTGCTTGTGTTTAGAATGACTTCTTGTGGAAAGAAACCAAACAGAAAAGGGTAATAAGCAATCATTTACCAGAAAAAGAGAATATCCATCAATGTGCAGAGGGAGGTCTTCAAGTGGAATGGATTCCTCATTCCTGAAGGATGAGATCATAACTCTGATAGTTTTTCTTATGAAAGAGAACTAAAATTGCCCTCTCCTTAGGGACTGGGCATGATCTTCCAGTTCAAATATAATGCCAGCCAAGGAGTTGTATCACTCCTCTTTGGAAGCAAGAGAAAATACATTGTAACTTAAAATTGCTTGGTCTGTGGCTTCCCCCAGGCTTGGCAGATGAAAATGAGCAGATTTCTTCAATCCTGAGCAGTTCAAATGGGAAAGAACAAGAAGGGAAAAAAACTTCCTCCCTCCCTCCCTCCCACTTGATTCAGAAGACTGGGCAGCATAATGCTTATTCCCCTCCACAACACTATCCTTTCCTGGGACCAAGAAATGAGAAAGTAAAAGACCCACAGGATCAGCATCAAGCATCTGTTTTACCAGGGAATCCTCTTGCTCAGAAGCATCCTCCAGGCTGAATATGTAGGCAAAAAGTCTTGGTCCCACTGCCATGGGACACTGACATCATCAAGTGCAGAGCCTCTACCTCCCATCTGGCCAAGGGAAAACAGCACAAAGTGGTTTTTCTTCCTATAGCAGTCAGGATCACAACCTGTAGCTGCTTAGAAAATCCCAGTTTTATAAAGGTTCTATGTCTGACAGAAGGCTGGATTTTTGAAGAAAAATAGAGTACTTCAGTCATGAAATATCTTGGCTATCAGCAAGAATCTGCTATTGGGGTTTGAAAGATGCCAAAAAACATACCTGCCATGCATGAATCCTGATTGCTACCAAGAAGAACTCTTCCTGACAGGCCTAATACAGCATTCCTGTATTTAAATCTGATTGGCAAAAGCCAAAAATCTCACTCTTCAACATTAGATAACACAGAAAATGTTGCAGTAAAGCAGATGGGACTCAGTTTCTTCATGCAGGAAAGCTAATTCTTTATTCTCAAAGCTCAAATTTATAGGAAAAATCAGAAGGCACTGTGTTAGACTTAATTGTCTAATAATACACTCACATTCATTTATTGGTCAGTAAATGGCCAGGGAATACGTTTTTCACATTTCTTTATTTTTGGTTAGTTTACATATTTTGTTCACTGATTCTTACGGGATAGATTTCTTGTTTATTACAGGTGCAAACGGGTCTCTTACCAGAATAGTTTGTTGTGCTAATTGCTTTTACTCTTATGATTTTTCACATGAGAAGTCATAAGCAGACTGCTAGCTTAGCTAGAGTAGCAGGGCCTAAACTATACTTTATAAGGTCTTTTTTTTTATAATATCTCTGCTTGTATGAAACAAGAAAATGCCAGCATCGTTCACCTATGAGCAGTCATTCCAAACACAAATTGCTTCAGTTCTTACTCGTTTCCAAGAGATGGCAGACCTAAAATATCATGAGGTGTGTTGATGATCCCTCCATTCATTCCAACATTCCTCTGTAAACAGCAACACTTTTCAGTTTGGAAAGATAAAGGCTGGCCAGACTTTCCCCAATGTCATAATAGTCCCTGCATGCAGCCCAGAAGACTTACAAGTCCAGTCACATAATACTCTCTTTTAAGCTTCAATTCATTCTGACACAGAAACTCCTGTCTGCATAATAGTTAGTCAGAACATTATCTCTTAATGGAAAAAAGATTTTTTTCTGTTTAAAAGAAGTGTTTCTTGTTTAATTAAAAAGAATCTCCTTTGGTCAGCTCTGACAGAAATTATTATGCAATTCTTATGCAAGCCAGAAGAACCTCTCAGCTGGAGAAGCAGCATCTCAAGCAAAAAGACAAAAGCTCTTGGCATGTAATTCATTCTGCCCAGTGCCTGCTCCCCCAGTCCCCTACACCCCTTCTTAGGATCTCACACATTCACAGCCCCTTGGTATCTCTGCAAGGGAAGGTGTGCTCCAGTGCTGTGCTGCACCTGAGACTTCGTGTCTCTGAACACCAATAACTTGGCGTTCAGATCTCAACTTGATGTTGAGATCAATAACCCCAGATCAATATCTTGGTAGTTGAGACACAAGTGAGAGGAAAATCCCAAAGTTTGCTTTCCACAGCTCAGTCTTTTCAAAAAGTGTTGATATTTCAGATTCTTAGGTCTCAGTTGCAGATCATGTGCCACTCTGCCCAGTTGCCAGGGCAGATGTGCTCTCCCTATTTATCATTGTCCAGAGGAGAGATGATCCAACACATCCCATGTTTCTTTCAAGTAACTGATGTAAGCAGACAAAGCTCATCAGCCCAAATTAGCTTTCAGCTTGGATGCTTGGATGCAGCAAGCATCTGAGGCTCTGTCCTGCAGGAAGAATTGGAATACAGGGAAACTTGCCCTCCATGGAGCAGGACCAGGTTAAGGAACATTTACACAAAATGAACAACCACAAGTCTATGGCCTATGATCCAACAGAGCTGTTAGTGCCAAGTGAGTTGGCAGATGTTGCCGAGAGGTCACACTCCATTTATGAAACGATCAGGGTAGGTTCCCAAGGACTGAAAGGAACTCACTCTGATTTCCCACTTCCTTTCTTCATTTATTTTTAGCTAAAAAGCTAAAGCTAAATTAAAGCCATGATTTCACAATGGAGAATACAGCTTTACCATGTGTTTTTATCTATATAGACATACTCCCATACAAATATCATACACATATATCTCCCAGGGAGGATATCTTCACCTGACAGTAATTTTAAAGCATCCATTCTGCTCTTCCCTCACTTCTGTGAAAGAGAGCCTTTCAAAAGACCCAGAAGGGCTAAGAGCCCTCCTTGAGGGCTAAGAGCACTCCTTGAAGTGTTGGCACTGATCAGAAACAAAGGTTAAGTAATTTCACTTTACAGAAAACAGATAAATAGAAAAGTATGATACGAGACCAACATGTGCTCAGGCAACTAAGATCTTTCTGCACACTCAGCTAAAACCCACGAGCAATGCAGTGAACACTTATTTTAGTTGGAAGGTCACCACCCGCCCCATTCCACACACAAAACCTTAAAGTTTGTCGTTGCCTGGTTTTTGTAGAAACAGTCCTAATTTCTGGTTGTTCAATGTGGATCTCACCCACCGGATGCCAGAACATGGCCAGTTCTAGTTTGCTCTACCTGATAGATAGTTCTGTGGAGCATTTTTAAGAGCATCTAATGAAGGACATTGTATGGTCCCCTTATGGCAGTGTTGGTGTTCTACAAGGCTCAGAAATATGTTACTGTTAGAAAGTTTGTCCTGATTCTTCCTGATCTATTCAGGATGGCTACCCAAAATAAAATAATCCCCTTCCTCTTTGCAACAGCCTTGAATAATAGATAAAATGCTGTTATATTCCCCTTCCATTTCTTCCTCCTCTGAGCTAAACTCCTTTTCCAGTATTTTTAATGCTTTCCTTTTAGGCAGTACTTTCTTTAGGCTTCCAGCCCACTGTTTTTCTGCACTCCAGACTTCACCCTTCAGTTTACAGCCTCAAATTTGTTGCCATGACCTCCACAGCCCATAGGCACATATCTGTGGTTCCTTAACCAAGCATAAATTTGAACTAAGTTCTGCTTGGTTTTTTATTCTGTTTTTAAAATCTGGAATCCTCTGCAGTCACTGGTGGCTTTGGAAATGAAAAGTTTTATAGATTTTCCATTCTTCCATCAGAAGTTTTTCTTTCCTCTGTGTTTAACAGAGATCATTAGAAACACTGTGAGTTATAAATGTTAGTACCTCATGCCGTGATCACATTGCCATCCCTCCCAGCAGTTCCTCTGCTGACAGACAAACACTCCACAGAGCTCAGGGAACAGACAGAACAGATGCCTATGGCTCCACCAAACAAGCCCTTTTTCCCTGAACAGCAAGGCATTGGGTTTTGGACTTGGTTTGTTTTAAAAGGGCAATTAACTCACTGGCTCAGCTCAGTGGTCCACAACCTCAAACCAGCAGATCATAAAGGATGATTCTCTTTAAATCTTCATTTTTAGGCATTTTGCCCACAAAAAATAATGGTAGACATAAAATAGTGGAGTGCAGCTACAAGCAAATTCCTTCTTCTTGCAGGAATTCTTTTCTAGACCTTTGATATTCACTGTGCCTTTTTGTATCCTGCTGCATAGTTTTGGGGATGCAGAGGCTGCAGCCACAGATAATACCAGTATATTGTGGAACTCCCCACCTGTAGCTGAGTAACAACTGCTCTCACACAAAGTCCATCAGCCCTTCAAATGACTTTGCTTTATACCAAATGCTTAAGACATTCTGGTCTCTACCTCAAGCCCTTTATTTGAGAATTCCAGGATTACTTTGTCCAGCTTCTCAAAAGGACAGGTACAATACTTTCACTTAACTGCATAATTTCTGCATTTGTCATTGTCCTTGCCTGTTTCTTTTAGCTGTCCCTTACTCCACCTTCTTTCACACCAAATTTATTTTGCATTCTTTTTTTTTCCAATTGGCCCCCTTTTGTACTTCAAAGCCAAGTTTGAAGATTACACATCTTTTTAGCCTTTCCTCTCGTATTCCTTTGTACACGTTTTTATTGGCTGTAGTATCTTGATATTATGGAACTTCCATTATGTTACAGGAAAAAATTATAAAGAACTCTCCTTCCATGACCCCCACCAGGACAGCTGTGACAGAGCCCCCAGATCATCTTCATGGCATCAGGCTTAGCCATTCACTGCCTGAAGAATCTTTTCTGTATGGAGTCTAATTCCCTGTGACTTAAAGGAACATTTCTTACGTCTCATATGATATTTCTGAAAGCCCCAAGGTCTTGCAGGATGCTTGGAAAGCTGCTTCAAGATTTTTCTCATAAGTGAGAATCTCTGGAATTCTGGGGCTTGTGAAACTTCAGTGATTCTAGATATGGTGCCATAAACATGCAGGTGCAGAAACATTACAGGGTGCTAAAGAAACCTGGCACAGACCTAGATGAAACCATGTAATACATTTGCAGCAAAATTCATGCCACCTGAATTGTATCTCCTCCCAGGAATTCCCACATGATGCTCTCAGGCACATGGTGTGATTCTTAGGGCTGTCCTGTGCAGGGCCAGGAGTTGCACTTTGATGATCCTTGTGGGTCCCTTCCATCTCAGAATATTCTGTGCTTCTGTGGTATCCATTCCCTGAAGAATTACTTCCTCAGGTTTGGGGGAGGAGGAGGATGGTGAGGCAAAGAAGGAAATAGCTTAACTTTGAGTTTTGTCTCCTCAACTCACATCTTTAGCCACTTCTGCTAACTTTGTTAAGTGGTTTCCATTCATTCTGGTTTCTCTCCCAGAATAAATAATTTGCAACTCCCTAATCTAAAGGAAAAATACTGTTTATAGAACATCCTTGCAGCATCCTGAACCTGTCTGAGGCCATGCACACCCTACATGCTACTGGAAGTCTTTGAAACCCTCTGATGGTGGTTAGACACTTTCAGTTGACTCCCTCTCACCTGGTTTGGAGCTCTGAGAAAACCTGCCCAAGTGTGCAAGTGTTTGGACACAGCTGCTCACATTTCCTGCTCTCACACAACAGATCTTGCCTCCCTGTGTAGGAATAGTGCCACTAAAAAGTGGCATTATCCTTTCACCATCTGACTATTAGTGAAAAACTGAAGAGGAACTGCAGGAAAATGTCAAATCCAGTTTTCTATTACCACATGGGAATAAAACCACGCTTCCTGGTGTTTAAATTTCTCTTCATATGAACTTGTCTGAACTGAATTTCTATTTACCATTTCTATTTACCAGTAGGAAGCTGGCTGAGATGTGTTTAATACCTAAGGAGTATTTTTTGTTTCAGGTCAAAGTACAACCAGTTTATGAGGTGCTAAAAAAAATGAGGAACAAATCCATCTCCTGTACCTTCACTAATCACATTTCAACTTCTCAAACAAATATTCAAAGACCCAGAGAAATAATTACCTAAGTTGTCCCAGGCAATGATACATTAAAAATACCTCTATGCAAAAGCACTGCAAGAATAATAAATTATATTGGCCCTTCTACTAACCTCAGGAGCATTAAACTCATGCAGTGGGACTCCAGAGAATCATTTTTTATGGATCATGGGATTTCACAAGAGTAAATTCCAAATTTCCATTCTAATGTCTTGAGAGACCAAGAAGTAATGCCTTCAAGCTTTCAGCTCAGTGGATAGCAGCCTACTGTGACTCTACAGTTTTCCTGTAATTCCCTGGATCCCAGAACTGGCATTCCAACCATGACAATGAGGCAACATGGAACACACAATTCACGAATGGAGAAGATCAGCGGGATGAATATCTGCTCAACATAGATTCCAAAACTGCATCACAGATACAACACCCCTCATGGTGCATCACCGAACGTCCCGGGACAGCTCCACAGCAGGAGCACCACCGGAGCTGCCAGCAGGCAGGTGACAGAGGCCAAGGGCCGGTGAGTAGGAGCACTCCGGGCCGGGGACACGGCGCAGCTCGGGGCTCACTCCTCCGCAATCCTGACTTGCGCTCCGAGAAGCGCTCTGCCAGCCAGAGCCCGGCCTGGAGCCGTCCCAATGCGAACATCCCATCCCTCCAAAGCGCCGGTGAAAGGACGCGCTGCTCCGCCTGTGCAGCTGCCATCCCTCCGCAGGTTTGCGAGGCGTTCAGGGACGGGGTGAGGAAGGGCTGGAGCCTTACGGGGAGCCGGTCCCCGAGCCCTGCAGCCGCTCGCAAGCGCCCGAGCCCGACGCGCGGTTCGCCGCGGCCGCGCTGCCCCGGCCGGCGCCGGAGCGTCCCGGAGCCTTCGCCCGGGAGCCGCCAGCCGCTCCGACCGCGAACCCGGCCCCGGGTCCCCTAGATGTGACACACGATGGGGCACACGCTGCACAGAGCTGTGGCTGTTCCTGTGTCGCCGGGGAAAATCTCCAGCCCGGACTCCACAGCACCGGGGTAAAAAAAAACCCAAACCAAAACCCAAACCAAACGTTTTATCTCCGCCATAAAATGTGGTGTGTTCTCACCACTCCTCAAAATCTACTGCTGCATGCAGAGAAGTGAAGGGGCAGCCTATCGGATTAACCAAAGCAGCTCTAGAGCAAACCTGATCCCTGCTGCCACACTGGGCTCTGGAGCCCACGTCATATCCAGGCCAGTGCAGAGGAACCAGGGCTGCTCCACGGTCCCTGAAGGAGCCGCTGGAGCCAACCTCTTCTACCCTTCCCAGGTACCACAGGAAGCCGCTGGGTCAAATACGAGAGCCATAAAACAGCACACCCACACCCACACCCACACCTGGCGAGAAACACAGATCTATTTGTCACACTTTCAGCAGAAGCTGAACCCAAAATGTCTCTGAAAATAGAAACTGCCCCCAAAAGAGCAGCACGTGGTGCTGAGGCAGAGGGTGAAGAGTGGCAAGTCAGCAACAGCACCAGCCATACAGCACCATTTCTGAGTGTCCTCTAAGCCATGACACACAGGCCCTAAGTTGAAATTATGGCTCCTAAATAATCATTCATATTTTATCATTTTCCCAAAATGATAAAGAAAAAAAACTCCAATAAAAAAGCACCTTTACTTAAAACTACTGATTTTTGTACCAGAAAAAAACTCATTATTTTCCTTAAAGTTCACATTTTATTCCTATCCAAATATGATAATGAAACAAAGGAGAATGCAAATCAAAGCCTTCTTGCCATTTTTTATTTTCCCTCCCTTGAAATATGCCTTTATTTTGATTTATTCCAGTTCTGCAAATCAAGTCACATAGACATCAACATTTGTTGAAGTTACAAGCAAAATTATGGCATAGTATGCAATTCCCAATATAAGCACATCTCCCAGAAAACTTAAATCTTGTTTTCAAAGCTACTGCCCACCTGGAAACTGTTCTGACTTCAACAAAAAGCCTCCAAAATATCACCAGTCTCTGAATTCATACAATAGGAGGCAAAGTAACAATATGTACTGAAATATTCTCTTCCATCCCAAAAAGTAACACTTTTAAAGAAAGTGGGTTTCTTAGGAAGTAGTATAACCTTATGGTCATTTTTGACCTGAAAAAATAGTAGCCAAGGTATTGATTTAAATAGTAGCCAATTTGAATTGTAGCCAGTTTCAACAGTAGCCAATTTGAATTGATTTGCACTGATTACTAAAGTGAAGCAATACTTTGATGGAATGCAAAGAGAGAATATCAGGAATCCTGAAAGTCCCTACCTTCCCTGATTCTTAGATTGCTCCTTTGCACTTTGAAGCTCTGCCCAAAAACTTCCTGCCTTAGGTTTCTGTCTGGGCCACAATACAAATACTTCTCCTTCTGTAATTTTTAGGTTCATTTTGCCAGTTTCATTTTGCTTTTGCAGAAGACAGTTGTCATGAACAGCAATTTTAGAGAGGTCCATGATTATCCATTGAAGCCTTCTGACCTCCAGCCTAATATTCTTTAAAGCAGTCTAAAGGATAATACAGATTTAATCTTAAAAAAGAACCCTTTAGAAAAGCTCTCTATTATAGGACACAAGTCTTATGTGAAAAATGAAAAGTTCCATCAGCATATTCCCTGGGTTTGCCAGAAATATCCACCAGAGCGTATCTGCCCCTACTGGTGTTTCCTGTTATTTCTACAGGAATCTGAGGGAGAAGGAGGCCTTTTATGCCTATCTCCTTTTCCCATCCAAGGTGAGGAATGATGGTTATATCTTTCCCTCTTCCATTCTGCTAATGAACTTAGGAAAGGAAATCTCAAATAGCAAACTTATACAACTTTTCAGATACCATTTTCCACCCTCTTCCTTCTCTTGACCACAGGTGCAGCAACTGCTCAGAGTTCTCATTTACCCTATCACTTTGTCTCAGGTCCAGTATCAGGACAGAATAAATTTAATTGGGATTAAATATTTATTTGGATTTTTTCCCCCCTCTGTCCCTTTTCAGTTGCCTATTGACTGTCCTACTTGCAGATGGGGTAGAGTTCATTTTTTCTTAGTAGAATGAAAATATGGACTTAGGCATTTTTGTCCCTGCTCCTAAAGAAATACAGCAATCTTAAATTAGTTTCATAGACACAGACACTCTATTAATCAATTATTTCCTATGTCAAACAACAGTAGTGTGTCAAACAGATGGTTTTGCACTATTAATGTGTAAAAGCAGAATTTTGAGATGAGACATTGCCTTTTTTTCTCCACACTCAGGTGCCAGTGCTGTCAGTGCTGTCATTTCTCATCTCTGTGTCTTTGGAATCTCTGCATTGATCAATGCATCCCTCATACAGGTGCTGTGTAAGGAACACCAGACCTGACTGTACAATGATAAGCAGCCACACATGACTGAACACCCCATCCAGGAATAATTACCTGTTTAACAAACTTAACTGTCTGCAGCAGCATTAAGGATTTTTACTAAGATAGTTAATGAAGAGCATCCTTAATGAGCAGGACCAACTATACTCACAGGAGACAATTCTGTTTGGCAAACTGCCCTGATTAAGGATGTGGATAACACAGTCCTCATTTCATTGACCACCAAAGTGTTGGAATTTAGCAACTTGCTTTTAGTTGCTGAGTTCCTTCTAAACTAATTTTGCAAGCAAGAGTTTTTGGGCTGCTGTCTCATCTGCCCTGAGGGTGCCAATGCAGGTGTGTTGGTCTCACAGCTCACTCTGGGATTGCTCATGTGATCAGCCAAAGAGCAGGTGCTTGAGCTCTTGTTTCTATATTCTTTCTCCCGAGCTGCTTGGTGCTGCAGGGATTCCACAAGGCTGGAACCTTCCTGTCATGCTCTCCTCACTCTCACTGAGATACAGAGCACTGACAGCACAGGCAGAGCATCAGCTCACAGAAAGCATGTTAGTTTTGAACCAACACACCTAAATGCACAAGTTTTCATTGTAAAGATTCTGTTTGGGGATGGGAAGCCACAAAGCTTCTCCCTCACTACTGCTTCTCATTTCCACCAATACTTAATGAAGCCAAAGTGAGGAAGAGGATGGTAGCACAGTGAAGAAGGTTTCCACTACATATCTACCCTTCCAGGGTCATCCCAACACACACATTCTTGTTAGTCTTGTGTAACAGAGACATACCACTGTGCAAAGACCTCCACTGAAAGGGATTTAAACATCCTGGTTTTAATTGGCCTTTCTCCATGCTAAGGAAATGAATGAGTTTTCATGGCAACCTTCATCAATGTCACATTTCACACTCAGAAATTTTATTGTAAAATGCTGAAAATCCCTACCAAGACTTCTAAGAAATTCTAGCCCATAGCCAGTTACATAAAAGACTAAACAAAAGTAAACTTTTCTCAGGGGTATGTTCAACACCCACACATATTTGCTGAACTCTGGCTTTAAGAGTAAAAAAAAAAAGTCTTATCTGGTAGGAAAAAATGTGGTGACAAGCAAGAATAAATTATTCCCTATCTCCTTGCAATCTTTTACAGATCCGTTATTAAAAAAGTTCTAGATACTACTCTAAAAATATATGTATTTCTAAGTGGCATTTCAGTAAGTTAACAAGATACTCTAATTTGCATTGATAACAGAACAAATAAATTTAATAGTGTTTTTAGTATCTGAGGATACAATCCATCTACAATGCTTAGCACCCATGTGACCTAGAGATGAAGAGAGTGGATTTGAAAAGCAGCCAGAAAGAGAACATGAACCTCTAAGGCAGTGACATCTCCCCTCTGTGATCTGGAAAATAAAAGCTGGGATCCTTGAGGACAGATGTTAAAATGAAAAACAGCATCACTGTGATTCCTGAGTCTTGTTCTCTTAACCTGACTGACGCATTCAATCAGTTCTGTCAGAGCAGGAAAACTTTCTGGGATAGTCTTCTCTTGCGGGCTTCTCACTGCTCCTCCCAAGCAGAGCTAGAAGTGCTTTGAACTGCCCCTGCCCTTTCCTCTCTCTGGCAGCTCCCTCCAGTTGCCCATGGCAGTACAATTGGGATGGATTTTTATAGAGGGTTTTTTGGTTGTTTTTGGGGGCGGTTTGTTTGTTGGTCCATTTTTTTAAACTTGTCTCATGGCTGCAGAACAGCCATGCTTCTTGGTACAAGCAAATCATATTTTCAAGTATTTCCCCGACATTGTGAGAGCTACCAGTGCAGTTTACAAAAACCAGCTATTTTCAAAGCATCTCCTGGGTTCAAGAGCTTCAGGTTAACTGCTACTAAAACTAAATGCACCTAATACAACCCTAGAGTCAGCAACTATAAGAAGTGGAGCCCATGTCCTGAGTACATTTGTCCCTCCCTCTGGCATGCCCCAAACAACAGCAGCTACACTGACAAATGAGGAAAGCTGGGTCTATCACTGATGCTTTCTTCACGAGGATAGCAAGAAATATGTTGCCTGTGAATTTCAGGAAGTATTTCTGGTTTTGGTCAGAAGGGGTTCTTACTTCCTCTACAGACTCCTCAATATACAGAAATACCTCTCTCATCCTAGGGCTTCAAAGTACCTGGGGATCACGGGGCAGCTGTTTAATGGTCATCACTAAGTTATTTCTCTCAGTAAGTAAAAATCTATAGGAACAGTCTTTCTTGTTTCTTTTTTTTTTTTTTTAAGCAGAATTTTCATCACCCTGGAGGAAACAGGGTAAGGAACTATGCCACAATAATCAGGAGGAGAACAAAACATCCATTCTAACTTACAAAGAGGAAAACCCACAGGAATAACATTTGCAAGCATCAGCTGAATTGATTTATACACTGCTAGTCTATAAGTAACAATTTTTAAACTGTGTTCATTTTTCCACTTCTTCAGCTACCACTAAGCAATTAGCAAAACTCATTAACCAAGTGACATTTTGCAAATTAATTATTTATTCCTGTAAACTAGAAATGTGTAGTAAATAAATCTTGAGTAAAATAGAATCAGGAAACACTCAGTGTTTAATCTGTATTCATGGTTTTAAAAACAGAAATGTTGAAAAAATTATCTTCTGTTCCAGCCTAGCTTTTACTCTGCAAGAGTCATTTTTTCCATGAAATTGTTCAAGGGACGGAAGAAAAGGCAATGTGCATATGAAAGAAGACTGAAATTCCCTCAGTGGACTTCCATTACTGCAGACATCTTTATATTTTAGTATACTCAGAAATAATCCCTCATGTCGCTGGAGCAAGAGTGTAATAAATGAAAAACATCCAGGAGTCTCTACTGCATTCATTGCAGTTCAGCAACCTGACTTCTGATACACCTGGGCTGGGTGACACCTTTGGTATGGACAGCTCTGTGTCACAGTAGATTTTGAATTAAAGGCAATCTTTAATATAAGAAGTTCTGCCCCATTAATGTGACTGTGGCTGTCATTGCACCACATGGCTGCATTCTCCAGGCAGTCTCACAGGCAAGGTGATGGCTTTTCAGTAAGGCAGCTGTACTTATATTTACAGCTAAAGAATAACAAGAATGTTGATTCTGTAGTTTAGTTGGAGGAGGGAAATTTATAAACTATCCTCTTTCCCAGGCCATAGGCATGTTCCAGTCACTCTAGTAGTTTGACAGAATTTTTCTCACAACTTAATTATATTACCTTTTTATCTTAACAAACATGTTATACATGTATGTCTCTGTGTTACCTGGGGAAAGAAATTTGGTAACAGCTCAAAATACAGCCCATGCAGTGGGACCCACACTGGCCCTGGGTATCAAGTATTGTTTCTGCTGAAATTCACTATGTCAGTGAATCCAAACTTGAAATTCTTCTATTTTTATCTTGGAATCTTATGCATTTCTTCTGGAGCAGCAGACAATTTGAGTGACTGTCAAAGAACAGTTACTTTGAACCTCTCTATTCTGCTACTGGACTTGGCAAAATCCTATCACAAAAATGAAATTAAAGTGCAGCTAAGTTTATGCTTCCAGAAGGAGTAGAATTTCCTAATACTTAGAACTTTTTTGAAAATATAATGAAATTATTTAGTAAACAAAACTAACGGTTTTCTGGGGGGAAAGGTGATGTTTCAAGGCACAGGCCACTAGAGCATTTGTACCTGAGCAAAAACTAGTTACTATCAAAGCTGGAAATGAATTGGTGCTCATTTCCTTTGATAGCTTCAAGTCTTGGATCCTGAGAGACAACAGTAATTACCAATGACCTATGACAGGAGGGATAATAAGGAGTACTATTTGGTTTTCTGTGTGAGAGAGAAACAGATCTTCAAACCTTCTATTGAGAAGTTTCTAAACACAGAATTGAGCTCTCCTTACATTATTTTTCCCTCCTGCTATTTTTACCTGAATCTTTGAATGATAGCAAAAGGTTGCTATGAGTTGCTGAATCTGTCCTCACTCAAGTATAAAGTTCTTGATAAAGAGAATAAGAAGTTTATTTTCCCTGCCTATAATGGTCATACCTTTAAAGCCATTGTAGTGGGTACATCTCAGTTATTGCAATTTATCCATAACCTTCCCAGTGCATGTCTGTGGTGCTTTTCCCAAAACCTACCAACATTTTTGGGCATCACAGTCAGTGTTTCTGATTTTGCTTTTGATTTTTTACATACTTTCTATCTCATTTATCACTGTAAAAAAACAGGATGAAAAAGTTATTTTAAGTGGAATTTTTAGAAGTCTCTGGGAAATCTATTAAGAGAAATTTCCTTTTATTTAGGAAAAAGATGTTATAAAAATGCAATGGATAAACTGGTTCAGTGCCCTTTTTCTACTTAGAAAGTTAATATTTTATTATTTTGAAATCAAAAGAAAGATAATTGTACTTATTTTTCCCCCTCATCTTTCATTCTAAATTTTTCACTGACCCTATGTGTCTAGTCCTACTTGTTTCACTGTACAGACAGTCTTTCCAGGACAAGTGAAGGATTTCAGAAATCTGGCAGATTTTAAATTTCACAAAAATGCATTTAAATTAAGGGGACTTCAGCGGATTTTGTATTAATTGGTATCAAGTCAGTCTGTGTGGCAAAGACCAATTATCCTCAAACGTCCAAACCTGGAATTGTAACCAGCTCCTAGGGAACATAGGTTTTTACACATGCTGAGTATCAAGAGAATATTACCTGTCTTAAACTATGGTACAAAATAACTTATGAAATTTGCCAGACACTTTTCTGGTAACACAGCAATAAATGAAAACTACACCAACTACAAGAGAAAGTAAATGGCCATTTTGTTTACAAGGTGAGCAATTAATACTGCTTTTGCTACAAACTTTTAGATATTTATTGCTAGTTAAGTCATTATTCCATTACTCAATATTTAGACAGGATTTTAAAAATGTCATTTCAGAGACAAAGTGAGTTTCTGTCCATAAGTAATTTAAGTATTGAAGTTATTATAGTTTTTCCTGTTTTGAAGTATAGAAAAGTTTAGGTTACAAGACAAGGCAACAAATTCAGAAAACTCCACAGCTTTATCAGCATAACTATCCCTTCAAAAAAAATTTTAGAATAGAATACTGTCCTAGTTTCAGCCAAGACAAGTACACAATATTAAAAATATAAGAGGAATACTCCATTTAGAATGATTTCTACTATTTTTGAGGAAGCAGATGGGGATTGCTGTTTGAGACAAGTAAAAGCACAAGACCTTGCTATGTTATCAGTCATCTCCTACAGGATTCACAGACTGACTGACTCTGTAAAACCCTGTCGCTCCAGATTTGCGTTCCACAAAATAGTAACTTGTCAGCACAGCATTTCAGCAATTTTTGGCAAAGCAGCTTACAACCACCTGAATTCCCCTAGCAAAGGATGGAGCAACACATTCCATGAAGCATGGAAGGGATGGCAGAATTCACCTCATCTCAGGAAGAGGTTTGTTGGTTACTCAGCTCAAAAGAAAAGCCTAATTTAATGTGTATTAGTATATGGAATTATTTCTGTATTTTAAGTAATACAAGATAGAAATGCTCCCATATTCCCCAGATTAAAAAAGGACATTTAATTTTTCACCAAAACCTCCAGCCTGGCAAGTTTCATGGTTTTATGTTACAAACGTAGCAAGAAAGAAAAATTCAGTAGATTCCTAGTACAAAAAAGAACCCTTGGATCTCACAGTCTTTGAGATCTTTTTCTAGCTATCTCAAAAGTAAGATGTGATATTATGATCTATTGTGAGCCACGACATTGCTGTGACAGAAGCACAAGCATGCCTTTGCAGATTACTTATTTACTCAATAGCAAGACAAGATTAATTTTCATTTCAATAGAAGTATTTTCCACCATCACTGGGAGTCCACAATGTGGACAGTTTCCCATGTGAGAATCCACTAAGGAGGCATGCTTAGGTCTACTTCCATGCTAGTTCCTCTCCTAAGCAATCATACTGATTTTTACAGCTCCCAAAGACACACTTAGAATTTCTAATGACACACCGGGAGAGACAAAGAGCATGTCTCCCAGCTAACCATTGCTACTGCAATTCCAAGAAAGGAAAAGCTGCACCGTTTTATTTGAAATCCAGAAAAGCAGGCTACCAAGGACCCTCCCTCCCCCAGACACCCACAGCTCCTGCTGTCTCTCAGACTGATGAATCACAGACAGCTCAGACATGCAGGTGAACGTCAGAGCTTACGCATTTGGGTCTGCAGTGCTGAGAAGCTCCAGGAGCTGCTTTGCCCTGCATCATCTCATCTCATCTCATCTCATCTCATCTCATCTCATCTCACTGCTCTGTCAGAGATTCTCAAATTCTCACTGGCTTTTTACCTGCCAGCCACTGCTCAACAGCTGGATCTCTCTGTGAGCTGCCATTTGTACCACCTCCAGCCTCCATCAGAGAAGCCCAATTCCCTCTACAGGGTCTCTCTTCTTTTCATCCAGTTTCTAAACACGATGCTCTTGATAACCCACTTTGGACAGGCTGTCTTAAAATATACACCAACTGTGACTTAGAACACTGTGGCCTACAGAGCACAGCTGAATGTCATCAATAATGATTTTTCTTTCCCTAAATGGTGTAAGACAGAAAAAGCAATGATGACACAGCTTAAGGCTACAATGCTGAGAACCTTTCAGATTATTCTTTCAAGCTGAACATCAGCAGAAAAGGACCTGAGGCCTGAAGCAACATATTCATTGACAAAGAATACTTCAGTATTCTATTGATTTAGCAACATGATCCACAGTCCTATTAAGTTTGACTATGAATGGTTATGCGCTGTGAATGGGTTCCAAGACTTTCAGGAAGTCTGAAGTCCTGGAGACAGTCATGCAGTAGTACCAAACATGAGTAAAATTGGAAACCTTACCTAATAAGAATAAAATGCATCAGAAGGTAGATGCACTGTCTCAAACACCAGCACTGTCCTGTGATAGCAGCAGCACCTGAGGATTGCTACAGCAGTATGCAAAGGGAAGCAAAAAGGCCACCAGTCCATACAGTGAATATGGTGTATGCTTTATTCTATTTACAGTACATTTGTTATAAATATAATACATTTCTTGAAAATCTTGAGTAGATTTTTTTTTAAACAGATAGAAAAA
>JAYDZK010000113.1:108594588-108635450 GCA_034509185.1 Euphonia xanthogaster
TTTTTTAACAGATCAGTTGTTATAGTTACATAATAAAGTAAGTGACAATTTAAATGACAATCTCATGGTTGTGAAATAGTGCATTCTGTTTTGAGATGAATGAGAAAATACTCCAACTGGTTCAAAAAATTTTTTTAATACCCTAGGTGGACTTTTATGTAAACCTTGAGAAGTCACCAGTTTCCACAAATATGAAACCAAAATCTTAAACTAAAGAACCGAGAATCAGAAATGGATTTGAGAGATCTTATTGAACTTCACAGTAAGGTTGGGATTTATCATGACTAATGGCTTCAGACAGGAAAAAGCCAATGAGGTTTTCTTCCTGAATCATATCCTAATACAGCCACAAATATTAAACACACCATGCTGGAAGTTGAACAGCAGTCAAGCTGCATTTTTGACAGGGCATTGGACATACAAGTATGTTCAGACCTGCAGTTAGAGTATTTTATGTTATGAGTATCCTAATTACCAGAGAAGAAATACATTATAAAAGGATAAACGCATGTTCAGTCCAACGTGCATTGCACCGAGAAACAAACTGACAAGTCACCTGAATATTTTGCTATTTTCTTTTCTACACGATCTTTAGTAACGAGTTAGATGTTTGAGGTGCTATTTCAAAAAAACTTCAGCAAAATGTCAACCAGCAACGTAAGAAAAGAATCCCATTTATTTTTTCTTTTAGTGCTTTTGTTTTGTTTTTTTTTAGGAAGTGGTCAGATATTATTGATAATAATCAGTGCAGGCATGGAGTTCTGCTGACTTGTTTCAAACAAAGTAACTTGGTCCACGAGCTTGGCAAATACTCTGGGGGTTCCAAGGTTATAGACACCTGTATGAACGAAGCAAGCTTTGAGCTGCAAGCTATAGACCTCCTGGCCTTTAAGCTGAAGCTTGTACTGTGTTTGCCCAAGCCATGTAAAAGATCCATGTATTTCTAGTGCTTCAGAGCTGAAAAATAAAAAGGATAAAAAATGTTAGCTCTCTGCACTTGAAGCATGTATTACCAATTTACAGGACTCCCTCCAAATTTTCCCAAGACTTCAGAAGGCCCTGTGTCCTCCTCACCAGGCCCTTACAAAGATTGACACTTTCTAAAAACTTTTCAGAAGTCAGTAGGGAACTTATGTTACTATGCTGGCTCTCCTTGAATGAGTGCCAGCTGCCATTTGTCTTTGATGCTGCTGAGTCTTTCTGACTGCTTGTCTACAATCGCTACCCTTAAATCACTGCCTTCCCCGAATGCATACTGCTATCTTGGTTCTGCAAACCCTCCTTATCTTTTACAGTAGGTTTTACAGCAAGACAAAGACAGAACTCCACTTAACATTTTATTGAGATACTGTAATACAAGGTCAAAAAAAAGATCACCTGCATCTGTCTTCTTTCCTACTACATCCCTATCCACTCACACCCATTCCCACAAATACATAAATACACACAGACTCAGTATCTAGGGTACCCCTGGGTAAATTTAGGGATGCTTCTGTCCATCCATCAGCTCAATTTAACTCTGGGTCTTACCAAATATTTTTTAATGTTCTCTGTCTCATTTAAAAACCCTTAGAGTGGCTCTCCCCTTAGGTCAGATGAATCATTACAAACCTTTAATGTGTTTCTTTGGTTCCTAATGCACCGTACGCTACACACAGGACATTAATTACACTAAGATGTATAATGAAGAACTCAGTGTATTCTCAGCTCTCTACATAACTGGCACATAACACTAACACTAAATGTAGTAACAATTTTCAAATTGTCACAGTTTAAGGAATTCCTATTTCAGTCATTCTTAGGTCTGTCTCATGAGCTAGAGTTAAATCAGACTGCATGTCACACTGGAATAGTCAATATGGGCATACACTACTTTAGAGACACTGCACTGATACATTAGGAGAGAGTGCGTGGGGGGCTTTCTTTTTAAGCAGCTTCAAGGTACATGAGGAGTACACTATCTTTCCAAAGACATGTCTTCCAATGTAACACAACATGACCATTTTGTCAAAAAACAGATCAGTGAATGGCTCCCTAACTGTACCTGAAAAGTGAACCACACAAATTTTCTGTCTTCCATTTCTGAACCTGTGTATTGGGCTCTGAGTATTAAAATCTTACTTGGCTGCATGGACTGTTGGCAAGAAGCCACTGCTCCCCCACGACTAAGCTCCTGCAATGTCTTCACAATCTTCCCTGATGGCAAACAGACTAGGTAGTATTATATCTAAGAGGGCAGAAGGGGAGCTGTCACCTGCATTACTCATGAGTTGAAGTTGCCTTGTTTAAACAGAAGTGGCAGAATTACAATGGTATAGATATCATGGTACGGAATCCTCTATCCCACAAAAAGTCTTGAGTAAAACTTTTAGAAGCAGCTCATGAACATTTCCTCAATGATATTTTCCCACATACTACTACAGTACTAAGCAAAAAGGCAGTCATAAGAATCAGCTGCTAAACTTAGAGGAAGTCTTAAAAATATCCAAGGCTCTCCAAAATTTTACACAAAGCCAAATTGTGAGAGGAAGTTGCTGTCTACAAATTACTCAATTTTAAAAACGAAAACCTAACAAGTTATGTTTAATAAAGGCTACTGAAGCTCCTATTTCACTAGTGGAAAAGCATTTCCCTTTCCTAGGAAAGATCTGCTGAGTTTTAACTACTCAAGAGTCATAATTAAAGGCCCTGTATTAGCAGAGACTGAAGACTCACAGTTAATTGCATGAGCCCTTTATCAACTTCAATTTTTTCCAAGAAGCCACTGTAGAAAAAGTCCTATTCTAGATATTCAATATAGTTAAAATATTACAAGACTCCCCAAGCTAGGAAGGGTTCTTAAAAAATATTGGTTTATTAACATCTGCACACTACCTTGTTGGTTTATGCCGCAAATCAATCATCACATCTACAACAGCCTGGGAACAATTGGAAAGTAGGAGAGTGACAGGTACCAGACAAAGGCTGCAAAGAGAAACAGTTCCACATTAAAGAAAAAAAATGCTATTTCGGATAATCTTAACTATACTCTTAAACAATTAAAATTAATTCCAGTAGCAGGGAATTTATATATAGTTGTTAATTATGCCAATGTAGGTAGAAATGTAACCACTTACACTGACTAGAACTACTTATAATAAAAGTTGTCAATGAAGGCAAACTGCATTGGCTCATTTGGGCCAAATGAAGTTACCACCTCCCTTCATCCAGCTGAGAAAGGAGACAAAAAGCATAAATACCATCTCAGTTTACAGGAAATCTCCTTGTGTGACATGAGACATTCTAGAATGGGATAACATGGTCCAGTACACTATTTTCTGCATTTCAGGTTGGCACACTTTGACTGGATACTTTTCTTCTGCACTGCCTCCCATAGATGAATTGCTGACACTAGGCCTTAAGTTATAACCTGAACAGTGCCCAACCAAAACAGATAGCACATGTATACCTGGATTTAATGCAGGCCTTTATACTAAATAAAACTAATACAGTTAATTGATATTCTGCTTGTTCACAATTACTATTATCATTTCTATAAATAATGCTGCAGCAAGAAAGACCCCAAGATATCAATAGGCAGGAACACAAACTACTGCAGCTAAAACAGCTCTATGTATTCAGCAAGTGATTTGTGTCACTGGAATTTCTTGCCATTGCCTAAACAGTTTGAATATCCAAAACCTGAATTGTAAGAAAAGAACAATTTGAGACTGTAACCAATAAGAGGTGAATGTCTTACAGGGATAATGCATTCTTTATCACTGTCATTAAAATATAGCACCTTATAGAACATTTAAATGTTAGATTTTAGAAACAAATCCCTTTCTTTTGACAACTTACATTAATTGTTATAAAAAACTGTAACACAGTAGAGCTTTCAAATAAACAACTCAAGCCTAAATAGGTACCTTCATGTTTCAAGTACAACCCATTTAACGTTCAGAACTTAAGCCAGGGGGTTTGTTCATATCATTACACTTTTGAAAGACTCGTGGATTTTACAGGCTCCAATTCACTGTAGCAGCAGGCTTTTTGACAAAGGTTAATACTGATATTCTTCCAGGAGACAAGCCCCAGTGATCTGAACTGTTAACAGCTTTCCTTCTGACCTAAGTTAGAACCATGTGCAGCTAAACTTGGCAAATGAGATGTTGCAGACATAACAGCTCCTTTGAGCTAAAAAGTACATCTTTCTTTCTGTCTGGCTTCTCAAAGAAATCACACTGTTTACTCTGACAACAAAAATAAACACAAAGGGAGCAGACTATTTTTTTTCAGTACGTTTGATAACATTACTTGTTAACATTAAAACTGTGAGCTATAATCCATTCTTTTTTACATCAAACTTTCATTTTACCTATAAACTTCTGAAGCAGCGAGTTTAAAAACTGAACAAGATTGCACACTTGCATACCAGACTTTAATATCATAATGCACACAGCATCTCTCAAAAGGATTTATATCCAATTAACAATATTTTTACAGTTTCTAAGGGTAACGTTCACTAACCTTTTTTGATGAAAAGAATGATTAAAAGACTCTGGATAATGAAGACTTGTCTTAATAAGATTAGAAAGCTGCTCTGGTGTTGGTCTTGCAGGTACCGGTGTGTTTTCTGGTCGAAAAAACTTTAAGAGAACTGTTTCTGGTAGTTCCTGAAACAAATTTAGAGCAACATTGAAAATAGTAACATAAGGTACAAGAAATCCAGTCACAGAAGTTACAATTCTCCATTATGAACTATAACTCATAAGGGAAACAAGTTTGCAGCATCATGAGCTCACATTCTTTTCCAAGGTTTGTATTTAAGCATGCTGGATGAGGAACTGGTATGATTTATCTATTACCCTCTTTTGAGACAGATTTCACAGTTGCTTATGAAAACGCTATCTGTGCAAGTTCCACAAAAGCATGGTATTGTTGCAGGGGTTTGGTAGTGCTTGGGTTTGGTTTCTAAGGAAAAGGGACAGCATTTACACTGTTCCCTCTTCAGCAGCTGTACCTAACAACAAAAAAATTCATCACCTG
This sequence comes from Euphonia xanthogaster, assembly GCA_034509185.1. Classification (NCBI taxonomy): domain Eukaryota; kingdom Metazoa; phylum Chordata; class Aves; order Passeriformes; family Fringillidae; genus Euphonia; species Euphonia xanthogaster. Next base: position 108,599,617 of record JAYDZK010000113.1, read on the forward strand.
CCCTAGGAAGTTCAAAACAGGAAAGCCAATGTACAAGTTTCCCAAAAGAGATCCAAAGTAAAGCAAACAAATTTACAGGAAAGTTTGAACACTGACAGAAGGACTGAATAACAGAGTTTCTTTGAAACTGCATAACAAGCAGTGGCAGATATGAAAGTTACCTTTTGTCCCCAGCTGAAAGCCCAAGACAAGCTCTAACACACTACTTGGGATTCCCCCTAATCCTTTGGATGGAATGAGTCTCTGAAGCAGAAGAAATTAAGTGATACAGAAAGCTGAAACCAGCCTGCACTTGGTGCAGTGTTTCTGTCCAACATCATCTAATCTGGTTTGTGAGCAGGATTTATTTAGGAAGGGGCTGCCCTTTAGTACTTCCTTATGAACCTATTCTGCAGAAAATCTATCTTGAAAGGAAAAAAAGAATTTGCAGCAGTAAATGTCACTGCCTACTAAAAACACATGAAACAAGATTTTTAAAAAGCCACCCGTAAGTTGGTACACTATAATAAAGTTAATACTTTTCATTAAAAGGTGATAGATTGTACCTTTTAAGTTGAAAAGAAACAGTACAGGCAATGAAACCTGATTTAAAAACCAAACACACTGGGCATTTGGAAATGTGTGTGAACACCTTAGTCACCATGCTGATAATACCAGGAAGACACCAAATGTTTTCATAGGTTTGTTAAGTCTTCCCTTTGAAAGGAAGAGGAATTTTTTAAAAAATAATTTGAGAAGACAAAAACATATTCCATAGTAACAATAAAATATATATTTTAAGTGTTGAATTAATTTGGTGTTTCCATCCTACCCTATCTAACAATACAAACTGACAGCATGAAACACAGCAGAGATTACAGGCTCTCATTTAAATTATTCTCTCCCCTCAAATAATAGTCCAACCAATTTTCAAGGCTGTCTTCAACCACACAGCAATATCCTACACACTGTAGTTTGCCCTAGAGTCAATTACCTGTTCCAAGTCCTCCCAATCAGAATTCCCGAGTATTTTTTTTAAACCCTACAAAAGACAAATACGAATATTTACCTCTACAAGTAGACAAGAACATCATGAAATGCAGCAGAAACATTTACTGGTGAAAGTGCAGAGTGCTGTTTATACTTCAAACCTTTAGTTCTAGTGTTACACCTCTGACAAAGGACTGGAAAGCAGCAAAATTAATCATTTTCCAGCAGAGCTAAACCTTAATTCCAGCCACCTTCTGGGTGTCAGAGTCAGAAAAGATATCTGTCCCTCCAAGTTTAGCTGCTCAGACTCTAGGCTTTTTGTGATGGTGTACGTAGAACAAAGGCTAAGATACGATATTTAGCCCATTTTTCTCTTACCTAGTGAATGGTGCAGGAAAGAATTAAGGTTCCAAACAATAACCAAGAAGATGTGCATACAGATCAGAAAGCTACCTAGAGACTGCTAATAAATGCTAAGTTTAAGGATGCATTAAACTCCTGCCCTACTCTGGAGCTTGTGAAATTGGATCAAGGCTTAAAAAAACCAAACCAAAAGCCCAAACCTACTTGGCACCCATCCCTTCCCTTCAAGAAGATACACCAAGCAGTAACAGCCTGATACAAACAAAGCAAAAGAAAAATCAAGAACTGAACAGGTGATATTTTGTTGCTGAACTCCTTGATTATCAGCCCAAGTGAAGTATTGCCTTTTAAAATGGAAAAAAAAATTCTGACCCCTAAAATCTGCTTGCTGACCCAGTGTGGTTCTTTGCAAAGCCTCCAGAAGTGTCACAAACTCCAGTAACCAGCATAAGCTGCATACAAGAAAGCCACATCAATGGTTAGAATTGTCCCTTTCAAAAAACAGTTACAGTCTAATTTGAGTGTCTCATCTATAGAAACTGATAAGAGGTAGAGAGGCTTGACAGGAAGAGGTTGGAGGAGGGGTGTGTGTTTTTGTTATTGTTTTACATTTTATAGCTGCATTTTAAAGCTTTTTCAGTTTTGCCTAAAAATACACAACAAGCATTAGCACCAGAACAACAGTGTTCCCTCAGTTATGTCCCAAGAGCTACAAACTGCACAACTGGTGCTTGGAAAGTTGTTTTCTATTTTTAGAATGCTTCTTGTTGCCCAAAGCCATTTACAAAGGCCAGCTTCAAACAAATACACTCAAATCTAAACAGAAGATTTCTAATTCAAGTAGAATAATCTCAACATCTTCACTTAATTTGTATTACAAGAAAGTCTCAACCATTAGAGTCTGGTATTTTGCTAGTTTGAAATAGCTATAAATCCTCTCTATATACACTTCTGAAATGGTGCTTTAGTCATTCACACCAGTTTCAGATCTCTTCTGCAATTATACTTAGCTAAAAGTTGAAAAAACATCACTTTAACAATTCAAAGCATCTTTTAACAGATGTAACAGACAGATCTACCCATAATAAATTCCTTAACATCTCAGAATGCATTTCCAAATTGAGAAGTTCCTTCTTTCCATCAGATAGACAGAAGTGATGGTATCTTCACATACAGTCACTTTAAAATATTTTTATACCCAATATTACACAAATTAAAGTTTTCAGTTTCATAAACAATATTCTTAGAGACTGGGTCAATGTGCCCTTAAGCACACCAGAAAAAGGTGAGCACTGTAATTTGATTCCCAAGTTGTACAGAAAATCAGCATATTTGGCCCATAAACCACAAGTCACACAGAGCCAAAAGGACTGATGTGCTCTGTTAAAGGGCACGTCAATTATGAGGGACCGGTATGCACAGAAGAAAACCTAAACAGGAAAATCTTGAATGGAACTAAGCCTAAGTAAAAGCAGAATATATGAAAGCAGTAGAATAAGAGTGAGACTAAATGATGTGTTTTTTTCCCTTTCCCATTTTAGATCTGAGAATTTCCATTTTAAAACCTCAGTTTTAAGTTGATTTCTTCAACATGTGACTCATCTACATTCACTCTAGCTCTCAACTTACAGAAATGACAACTCCAGGAACAGTATTTCACTGATATCAAGAATAATGCATTTGAAAACAGGTACCTTCAGCTCTGCAGTCCAAAATGGGTAAAACAGCAAATCAAATGTTGCAACTATTTGTAATATTTCATTCATGACAATAATATAAGCCAGATCTCCCAAACTGGTACTGTATCTGCTCCATTAATTGATACAACAGAGTGAAAAATGTCTATTTTGGCTCTTGATGTTGATTTACCCTTAAGAACTTTGCTTTTCCTCTACTGAGGTGGTTTAAGGAAAGTCTTAAATCCTTCCAACAATCTTGTTTTATTCAAGCATCTCCTCCCACATATTCTGTAAAAAAAGTCCTGAACTAGCAAAATATGTCACTTCCAGTAATAGGAAAAATAGTTACTTAAACCGTACACTCTCCTACATTTCAAGAATTCCTGCTTCCAACCAAACTGTTGCTGACTCACTAAGCTACATACATTTTAAGAAGCTGTCTGACCTAAAATTATCCTCTCTGCCTGCATCCATTCTATACGCATTTTACAGATTTTACTTTGGGCTAGCACTGGTCTAATTCACAGGACTAAATGTGCAGCCCAGAAGAACATCATGTGCAGTCCTGAGGCACACCTGGAAAGGATGGATGCTATTCCCAACATGCCAACATTTGAATGACAAATCTCTAGGCTGCTTCTCACCTTCCATTGGTGTGAAGTCTTTGCAAACCAGAAGTGTGTCAGATGTCCTATTACTTCCACTATTACTTCTATCCCACCATATTACACTGCCCTTTTCTTTCAAAATCTTTTGGATTGAATTCACCAGATTAGAAAAACAGGGAAGAGAGCACTAAGTAATACCATTAATTAACAGCCCTAACTGTGACTGGATGTTTAATGTATTTGAAGTCTTTGTGCTTTCACTAATTTAAGGCAGAGAGGTCAAGAAGAAGAGACAGAGTAGATGTATTTCAGGTGCAATCTTAAGTTGACCTTCAGTTAAAACTACTTGATTCCAAAAAGCATGTTTCAGAAGAGAAATAGAACCGACAGCATTACCACAGTCAAAAAAACCAGCCATGATTTACAAATACTCAGCTGAATTTTTAAGTGAGGCTTTTATTTCTTGGCCTGAAATGGATCTATTCAAAGCAATTCACTTTACTTACACCTTACGTGATTTTTTTCTTCATATATTGTTGCCTGTAACTATTAACATATCACTTTGTGGCACCTTCTGATTCAAGGCAACAAACTATATTTAGCATTTTTTCCCCTACCTTTAGCCAAAGGACATTCTTTCAAAAATACAAATGAGAGGAAGGATAAGAAGATAAATGTTTCCCATATAATCCAGAGAGATTTCTATATGAAACACATGAACACTTTACAAAGTCAATATTCTGTAAGTGTTCCTTCGGCACACTACATGTTATGGCTCCAAACTTCCAGAACATAAAAGTGTAAGTAGCTCATCACATCTCCAGGTAGGCCGACTGTGTCCAGTAGCCCATGCTCAAAAGTAGTGCTATTTTGTTATATTAAACAATCTCTAGTGTAAACAGCAACAAAAAACATCTGTATTCAGTGACAGAAAACCAGCTTTAAAATCCTAGTTATTGTAGTGGTTGGAATGAAAAAGGATTAGTATCTCTAATTCTATTTTGAACAAACATGGGAAGAAAAGGGAGCACATGAATTTGAGCATCAAAAAACTTGTATAGAATTTTACTGCTGCTTACCTTTTTAATATGTTGGTACATATAGAAATTTTACCCAAAAACATTTTAGCCTTTCTCCAAGCCCACTGTAACCAGAAGTTATATCTTGATTTTATCAAATCCTATAGCACATTATGCTACTGTGGTACAGGAATAATTGCACCCTGTTGTCTGTTCCACATCCCTGTTGTGCATTAAATGTCCCACAAGGACCCAAGCAGAAGTAACCACCCATCACCATGGCTCAGTCAGCAGTCTAACATCTTACAGACATAGGAGGATGAATTTATGCCAGTTCACCCAAATACCAATCTGGAACAACTTAAACATAACAGTGCTGAAAAATATCAATCTCCTGTTGTTCACTACAGTGCTTTACTGAAGCTTTGTTTCCCTGAACAGTAGTAGAAGCTTCTGTGAATCCAAACTACATACTTAGAAGCTGGCAGAGTTAATCTGAGATACGCCACAATTGACAACGTAGCAGAAGCCAACCAGTAATTTTGACCAAAATATCAAGGAAGTGATCTCATTTTGTTCAACAGAGTTGTTTGATTAATTTGGCTAAGATCTGACCCATTTCTCAAAGGACCAAAATAAATTTAAAAAAAAAGGGGGGGGGGGGTGGTCAGAGAGGAATTTTGTTCATGTTTCCTCAATGTCCATTGTAAGACTGTTCTTGGGCTGGGGATAATTGTCTGTATCTGCCAGACAGACAAAAATTCCTTTGCTGGATAGAACAGCATGAAGCTAAAGAAGTCAAGAAGAAAGTCACTGTAGAGAAGAAACAAACAAAACTCAGCAATAAATGCAGACAAGTGGACTCTTGCATCCTAGGTGACACCCTGTTCAGTCTGGAATTTCCCCCCCAGATCAGATCAGCCCTCTATCATTTATGAACCAGTAACCCACACGTGTTGGTAAAAAGCATGCACCTCCATCTCCCTCTGCTGTCCAGTCCTCAGAAAACAACCAACTTCAATACTGTCAGCACGAGGCAAATCAGAAACAGCCTACAGTAGTTTCCAACCCTGTTCATGACTTAAGAGAATAAATACAGACTTATAAGACAAAATTATACACTGAAAATTCTAAATTTGAGGTAAAGTTTGAGTTCAGAATTTTCTACCACTGCTCCCCCCAGCTTTTCAATGCTTGTGTTACTTTAAAAGATCAAAATAATTCAAAGACAATATACAACTCTTAAGAGATTAAGTACATTATTTTCTATATCTAGCCTAATTTAATTCTATTTTGGGGAGTCTTTTAATTCTGAAATGTGGACTGAATGAAGTAAACTGCTGCAAAGCCTCAAATCAATTAATCAGTTACACCTCACCTCCTACCTCAGAGCAGTCTATCTGCTCTCCCCACACTATTTTGAGCCAATTAAAAAAACTAATACATGAGGATATGCAATTTCTCAATTCTTAGCAGTCCTGAGATCACAGGTTCTTGAAATGTATGCTAACTCTGGGCTTTAGTTATCATGAGGACACAGAATTTACATGTTTATTAAAAAAACCTCAACAACCAATTACTCTTATAGCAGATTTCAACTGCATCACAATGCAGATGCTTTCTTGCTCCCAACCAAATTACAGAATGCTTCAAAGGAAGTGTGCTCCTCACGCTCAAGGAAGTGAATACAATAATCAATGTACAATCTATATGAAGATAGTTGTAATAAAACCTGATGAGAAATAGATTTTAGACAGAGAATGCTAATACAGTAGCATATATTCCTCAAAAAACATTGAGAGGACATACGGATCCTCCTTGTTGCTAGTGGCAGGATCAATTTCTTTAATTTGAAATTGATTGTGATACAGAGTTCCAGTCAACAAGAAAAGTAAATTTTTACCCATACCCTATTCAGTCACTTGTTTATTTTAGGATGCAGATGTGATTAATTTCTATTTTCTCTTCCTATTCATTTGAGAATCAGAACTTGATGAGATCAGAAGCTCACAGTATTGTGTCTCCTAACCTTAGATGTCTACAGTGTGATCTACTGTTCTACATATACATTAAGACAGGGAAAGTAATACCTGAGGGGGCAGTTGTCATGAGATTAATACAGCCTCTTATACTGCTCAGCATAGCTAGAGCACCTGTGTGCCAATTCCCATTTATTTCATTGCACAAATAACTAAGTGGAAAAAATTATCTTCGCAATGTACAAATACTTAAAGGCTGAAGAACCAAAGCCAAATGCACAGCTTCAGAGTAATTCACTACTTGAATAATAGCATGGTATTTATGGAAGACATTTGTCCTGCATTGTTTTCTTGACAAAATTAGTAGACAGTACTCTTTGCTGCAACTTTAAGAGCTCACTAAAAGCTATATATTATGTTTGTAATATTGGTAAAAACATTAAGCATGGCACCAAAACAAGATGAATATGCTGCTCAGGAGAAGTCTAAACAAGCACAAGATTTATTTCCTCTTACTCTGAACATTAGTCTTCTTCATCCACAAACTGAATTTAGTACAGACATTTTTACAGAACCTTATCTGTAACTTCCATAGTTGTTATCAATTCATATACCAGAAGACAGCCACCAGTTTCTTACAGATGCTGTTTTCTTTCAACAAGCAAAATAACTATAAACTTTACCATTTTACTATTAATTTTATTATGAAATAATCACCACCTTTCAAGCCATTAACAAGTTTCTAGTTCTACCTAAAACACCAAAGAAGAGTTTACCTCAACAAGAGCTCATCAACATGCTTACCTGCATATTGCTTTTCTCATGTTTCAACTGGGCCTGGCTAGTTCAATACAGAAGACTAAGCAAACCTGGAGTCAGCCTGAATTATTCAGTAATAACACGTATCTTGATGTTAAGATTCTACAAAAACTTCCACTTACATACTAGGGAATTCATTAAGTCTATTTACAGAAATCAGCAATTGTAAAGGAAAACTTCACAGTAGATTACCTGCTTCTGAGGAAATGAAAAGGCCTCCTTCCCAACTGTGTTAAGGGCAACATGATGCTGGCCCTCCAAAATAAGCTGCTTGCTGTCTTCCACAACATATGCCTACAGAACATAATACAAAGACATTTGCAGACCAGAAACTATCATAAGATTCATAACACAGAATTACTGATTGCTCCCTAAGTTAGGTGGAAAATGCTGTACTGATCAAAACTTAGAGACTAGCATGACATATTTCTGCCAATTTCCACTGCTTCAAATGAGACTCTTTTCTTCAAAACAGACAGGGTCACTCTTACAGTTCTTGAAGATCAAGCATTAACAAGTCTCTTAGTTTAAGATTTCATAAATTTCTCTTTTAAAAGAGAGATTAGAAGAACTGAGTGCATCCAGAGTAATGTAGGGACACTTATTACAGTAATAGATACTAAGACTATCTTTGCTGCTGGCATCATTATAGTTAGTTTGATTGTTTTCACGAAAAAAAAAATCACCCATAAATTCCATATGTATATGCCTGAAAGTTCAGGATACCACATAAAATTATTTTCTAGCTGTAATGTTTCATGTCCAAATTACCACAAAGGCCACAACCATACATACCTTCCACAGTACCACAATGTTCAAGTCAACTTCACTGCATCTTTGTATCAATCTGACTGTTTCATCAAAGGATTGTTTCACTGCCCTTTGAGATGCATGAGCATGAGATTGCACATGTGTTCTTTTAAATTCAGAGGATAAGCTTTGGAAAAAAAAGTCTGCACAAGGACTGGCTGAACTTATTATCTACAAGAGAAAAAAAGGAAGAAAGTGTTCAGAACAGGATGTGAGCTGACTCAAGTGACATTAACAGAGCTAGCTCATCATTGTAGCATTTCAGTTCCATTATCCCAGTGGGCTTCCCTCTGCAAAACTACAGGATGCCAGACAGCTTGGTTTCTGTGCCTGACCTGCTAGAGATCAGAATAGCTAAAGGGCTGCTAAATGTAATACAGGGTACACAGCACTATAACTTGCTAGTTTAGAACTACAAATACCAAACTTGGAAATAGGAGCTTTGATTAGTATCACAAAGCAGCCTACTGCGATATATCAAATCTATTAGAGAGAGCTGAAGCATCCAACTAAGTCACACAAAAGTCATTTTTGCTTACTAATATTTTCCTCAGCTTAGCTAGAATTATTTACCTAAGTTAGAAACATACACTTCGCTAGCAATAGCAGAGATAATGGAGTGCACAGCACATCCCCACAGATACATGGCACAAACAGAAACACTGGGCTGTCATGTGTACCAAGCTCTTCCAATACCAAAAGCCTGGCAAAGAAACTGGTTGCTAAGAGCAATGATACTGTGTCCTGTTGGAGGCAACAAGATAAGCAAGGAGCTTCAGGTTTGCAACCCCTCCCTTTCAAAAATGCTAGTTTTTCCAGAATATGCTGTTGCAAAACTGCTAATTATTGCACTAGCTGTGCAATAGAATGCTGATACCCAGGGAGAAAATCCACCTTCGATCCACCTTTGGAGCCACTGCTCGGAGGGGAGGACTCCCTCCCCGTCTTTCGACTGTAATAAAATGTTCTCAAGGAAAGCTAAAGTTCCTGTAGCTCAGATTCCAGCTCTAAAAATGCACAGAAGTATCATCTATCTCAGATTTTTACTCCTGACTTCAATTTATATGCCTATGGAATGAAATGGCAGTGAATAGGTTTTCTTTGGCTTTAAAAGCTGAATAAATACAGGAAAAATGTATGCTCAGCATAAAATAAGCAATCTGTCATTCAACTGACTAAATCCGCTATGCAGATTTCTGACCTAATGCAAGAGGCCTACTTTCCTCTGGTTTTGGGAAAGCATTTGTAGTACCAAGATCATTTACTGAGAGGATTATTCAGTATCTGTGTGTTTAAAAAAGATTAGAAGAACATGGTAGTCTAAAATCCTAAACTTCTAGAAAAATCAAACAGACTCCTTAAATTCACTGCAACCTCCTGTAGTAGTTTTGAAATTTGGGGACCAACATCCATTAATTTTCCAGTTTTTCAAATAAGCTGTAATTAGAATTTCTAGCCTGTGTTAGTAAAAGGATAATTAAGAACAAGAATCTAATATCTGCAGGTCTCTACTAGAAAACAAGAGGTCTGGGACATATTTAAAATAACTACTCCGAAGAGCTGAAAAGGAAGGAAAAGCATTAGCAAAAAAGCCAGCATTGTAATGTGATTCCAAAGTATTTCAGCTGTGGAGCTGGGATCCTAATATTCCTGACTACAAGCTAGCCTAAGTTACCTTACCACCTGTCTCTTTGTCCTTGCACATGACAGGGACACCTTACAAAGACAAAATATGCAGTTGTACACATCCACCTACCTGTTCATTTCCAAAGACAATATCTGCAAATGTGTAATTTTCTAAGGGATAAAAAGAGAAAGCACTGTTTTAGCATCATGGGAAGTCACAACTTCAGCATACAGTATCCAAAAGAGTATTTTTTTAAAAAAGTTACCACATTCAAGAAAAAACCTACCTTCTGAGTTTTTGCATCTCACTGCTTTAAAACACAACTTCGCTCGCTCTCTGCTAGCCAGTTTAGTATCTGAAAAAAAAGGTGGCAAGATTTTTTTATTCGCTCTCAGCATAATCAGAGTCCCTTAGACAAAAGCCAAAAGTCTTGAACATTCACAAACAGAAACACACTGATGACACCCAACAAGCACAGCTAATCAGGCATAGCAGTGGCACACAACACAACCATATTTCTTGTGAGGAAAGTTATGAGACATCCCACACATAGATTTCTCTACATCATAGAAATAATTTACCTATAAATTAAGCTTGTTTTTAAAATTCATTAAGTCTGAATAAGTTATCTGTAAATACACATTTTGTGAAATATAACAAAAGAGGGGCTTTAGTATTTTTGGAATGGACAAATTTATTAGAAACTAATTATTCTAAAAAGCCAAATTCAGTTCCTTGTAAGATTCTTTTAACTGTTTTTATCAGCCAGAAGCTAGACTTGCCATCATTTTGGTGATAAAGATACACACCTTTGTCTCCAGAGATGTTAACAGATTTTTGAAGCTTCCAGTGCTTGCTATTGCTTGAAACTTGCACTATATGAAATTCCTTAACACCCGTCTCACTCTACGGAACAGACAAAAGTTATGTCAAAGAAAACCAATCACAACTGTGATGTGCTACATTGCACAGTAAGTGTTCACTGCAAAGTGGCACTGTCAGAATCTTAATTTAACTCATTATTCACACCACTCATAACACACAGTACTTAGAGACAAGGAGAGATTTAAGACCCGCTGTAAAGTAAACAACAGTCCCAGATCACAGCAACTTCCAATTCCAGTAAACAAAGCCACACAAAGAGGAAATAAGGATCCCCCAGAAAAAGACCCACAAGCTAGTATTTTAGATTAAGAACAACTTTAACAAAAACTAGGCTTTTTAACTCCAGTGCAGAACACTGTCCACAAGGCTGCTTAGTTTCTAGGATTACTTTAGGAGCATTGCTATATCATAAATCCTAGAAACTCAAGGTCTATTTTGGGTTTACATATATATACAATAAAATGTAGCTTTTGGAGTTGGCTTCCTTTCTTGTAAAGAGTGAGATGGTAGCAGAAAAATTAGCCTCCCATTGTTAATTTGGTAAGTCCTTTATAAAATCATTCCGCCCTCCTTAAAGGAGTGGACAATATTCATTAAATGAAGAAAAAAAACCAGAGTGTACACACCTTTAAAAGAAAACGACAAATCAGCTCAGTAGTTCCATTACCAACTAAGTATCTATGAATTCTATGAACAGACAATTCAGTTACCTTGCTTTGTGATTGAAAAAATGGCAGCAGCTTTGCCAAAAAAATGAGTAAATTTAAATTAGCATGGTTTCAAAAACTGCATTACTAAATGCTTACTAAAGCATTTTCATCTGCTTTAGTAAGTCATCAGACATATCTGTATTTGGATTATAATAGTAAAAATGTCTTTATAGTTTGGTGATAAATGTAAGCAGAAAAACTTCCTTCAAATTGGAGCTTAAATTCTGACTTTGACATTACCACTAATTCAACCAGTGTTTCCACTGAAAGGGATACAGTTCTGAATAAGACAACCTTGGAAGCTGAGATCAAGAACACTCATCAATTTGGAATAAATCTTTCTAAAAACACTATGAACTGTAGTCTTGCAATATGATTAGTATAGAAGACTTCCAGAGAGTTAGGATATAACTTCACATTAATACTCTTTCCAGCAGTAACTGAATGATCAAATATGTAAGGGGTTTTTTTGTTGCTGTTGTTTGCAAAGTTACTGTAGAAAAATTTAAGTCTTGGTTCACATCTGCTGAGCTTCAGAACAGTACCATTATTATTAACACAAATAAGAACTTACAGTATTGATATTTTCTACATCCACAAAGAGCAACATGTTGTCCCCTCTGCCTTCTTCATCACCAAGTGCATTACTTCTGCAGACAGTAGCCCGAATGTGCAGAGACCGACTGGTACAAATAACTGCAGTGTGCCTTAATACTCTGTGACTAGGAAATGGACGAGAGAAAAGAAAAGGAAAAAAAAAAAAAAGACAACATTTTGAACAAACAGGACTGCCCAGAACATGACATCAAGAAATTTAGCTTTTATGTTTGTCAATATTAAGGCCATTAGACAATTTGTTCATTCCAAGCATCAAAGATACTTCTTTTCACTGAAGATACCCTATCAAACCTACTTTATTTTTAACCATCTTGCTGCATGGGTAGGTGCTCTTTAAACACACAGTCTAAGCCCGTGTGAAACATTGGAGAAAAAGGTTCAGGTGTTACCATGAGGAAAAACACTTCAGAAATGTTTCAGATGTAAGACAACTGGCAGAGTGAAAGCAAACAGACATGTATTGGCACACAGATATCATTAAGTTATTTAATGCCACTAAATGCTCTGGAAAACAGTTTCTGAGTAAATAAGTGAAAGACCACTACTTAGTCACATCTCTTGCCATAAATATTTACTAAAAAGCACTTAGAATACCACTGCATTCAATAAATTCTCCTGAAAAGAGAATTTAAAAAAAGAGAATCAAACCACAGCTACCCTGCCTATTTCCAGGTATGCTCAACCTCCAGGACAGCAGTCCCTATGTGAAATTTATCTTCCTGCTATTCTAAGGATTAATTAATCTTTAGAATTCCATTCACAGACACCATCAAAACACTTGAGCTTTTCCAATGTAGAAGCTTTTAGTTACCATAACTTCCACTTACAAACATTTTAGAGGCATGTAAAAGTTTGATATGCATTACCTACTGAATATGTTGAAACGTAGTGTGACACTTGGTTTTGGGAGGGAAAAATCAGTGGCTTCCTAAACTCTACTACACAATGTCACAATTACAGAAGAAACTTCTAAGCTTTGCAGTTAATGTTCAGATATACAGATACCTGTACAGCTTTCAAGTGGTACAAATTACATAATTTTTTCAACACTTAAAAGCTATGTTCCATCTACAAGGAGCACTCTTAAACCAGAGCAGTTGCCTTAAGTTCCTCTCAAAACATCAGTACAGTAAGGAACAAGTACATTACTCAAACAACCCTCTTCCATCTCTCAAGCACCTCCATTTCTGAATACTATGAGTTGATAGGGGACAAATTCCCTATTCCAACAGACTAGCTTAGAGCCAAATAAAATACTAACTCTGATATTTCAGAAGCTACAGAAGAATCTAAACCAAGGGTGCATTTGCATGACTTCAGTTTTGAGAATATGCTGCTGATCCACTCTCTCAACCATCTTCAACTTACTCTGCTTTGGTTTACACCCCAAACCAGCCTAAGAGTACATGAACTTTGTTTCTCTCTCAGAACTAGCCTAGAAAACAAGCTTCAGCCACAAGAAGCCATTCAGTCCATCTAACTAGAGTTTATCTGAAGTAACCCTGGTACAGACACCAAGTACACGGGTTTAGGCTGGAATAGTTAATTTTCTTCAGAGTAGTTAGTAAGTGGCCATGTTCTGGATTTGTGCTCGAAAGTGTTGACACGGGAATGTTTTTGTTATTGCTGAGAAGGGCTTACACAGGATCAAGGCCTTTTCTGCTTGTCACCCCACCCCACCAGCAAGCAGGCTGGGGCTGCACAACAGGGTGGGAGGGGACACACAGGGATGGCTGACCCCCAACTGACCAACAGGATATTCCATACCATATGGTGTTATGCTCAGCAACAAAAACAGGGAAAAGGAGAAAGCAGGGCCTGATGACATGTCTTCTCAAGTAATCGTTAAACATGATGGAACTCCCCTTTTCTGAAAACCTGTCTGCCCACAGGAAGTAGTGAATGAATTTCTTGGGGCTGTTTTAGTTTGTTGTGTCAAACTTGACTGTGGACTCTCTCAAGATGATCCAAAAAGGAACTATACAACAGTGTGCAAGTCAAACCTGGTATTTAAACCCTTCATATGGGGGGAATTTATTCCCCTTCATGATGAAGGAGAATATCCTTTATCACAATACAATTACTAACCAAATTACTAATCAAATTTTAACTAACAACAAAATCTTTCATTCAAGGCAGACAAGATTTTGTTTTATAAAATGTAGAAACAAATTAGGTTATGATTTTTAACCCTATACCTCAGAACAATGTGGTTCCAGAGGAACTAAATACAAACAAAGGTTGTTTTAACAGAATTCCATTAACCCTCCTTCTATTAATTTAATAATTTAGTATTTACTACTTCAATAAAAGCAGTGTAGACTACAAAATTTCCTATGGAAATTAGATCATATAGTAGAAAAAATATTGCTTAGAATAGCAGATAACAGGCCATTTTCACATCATCACAGCAACTGAGAGAAATTCTCTAACATTTACTTTTACCATTACAATCACAGAATCACAGAATCTAATGTGTCTAATAACTATGACAGAGAAGGTAGATTAGAAGAACTTACCACATTTTTGAGTGCTTTTTAATACTTTCATAGTAAAACAAGAAGTTAATTTCATGAACACCTTCTTCATCTGGTCCCCGTAACCACATTGGCAGCTGCACTGAAGCCCCAGGAAGAAGAACGGCATCAGGAAGCGGAACCTGTATTACTTCAGGTGAACCTCCCGTGCCAACCCCAAAGTCTGCAGAAGAAGCTGAAGACAGCAGTGCTGTTCGCACAGAGGTAGGATCTGTCACAACAGTCTTGTAAGCACTACAGTTCTCAGAGGCTGAAGGACTTAGTGGTGTTAAAACAGCAGTGTTTCCACCAAAAGTGAAAAATTCTGGATGCTTGGACACAACCTTCAGTGCAGTAAGAGGACACTTGCTTACATTCACAAATTCTACATATGCTTTTCTGATTTCTCCACAGAGAAGCCCTGTAGGAAAATTTATAAAGAACACCTGGATGGGAAGAAAAGGAGAAAATAAAAACCTGAACACTGAGCCAAGTTAGGAATGCCCCACTGAAAACAACCATTAACACAAACTCTACTGCTGCCTGAGCTTCCTGAGGGGAAGTGAAGAGGGAGGTGCAGATCTCCTCCTAAAATCCAGTGATCAGACATGTGGGAATGGCTCAAAGCTGCACCAGGGGTTGGATGTTTAGACTGGACTTTAAGATGCATTTCTCTATGCAGAGGGTGGTCAAACAGTGGAATAGCTTTCCAGGGGGGTGGTCGATGACCCAAGCATCGACCACACTATTCAAGAGGCATTTAGACAAAGCCATTAACATACTTTAACTTGGTCAGGCAGCAGGACTGGATGATCACTGTAGTCCCTTCTGGCTGATCTATCCTACTCTATAGGCCCCTGCCATTAACTAGTTACCCAGACCATTTTAATAACCCTAAAAAGGAAAAGCACTCTATTTTAATTAAGCAGCTGGAATAATTTTTCAAGACAAATGGCAAGCAAACAGAAAAAAGCTTCTTTGCCTGTTCCTCATTTATCTTAAAATCTGGGTACCAAAGCTGTTGCCAACTAAAATTCTAAAGGAAATATAGCAATTTCAGAGGATATTAATTTTGAGGCTTCAAGTTTCAATTAAAAAAAACCCACACAAGTTTGTCACTAACAGATCAGAAATTACCTGGGAAGATTTAGACATTAACAAAAGCCAAGCTGGCATTGTTAGAATTATAAATTGCATTTAGCTATTTTCTCAAAACTGCCAAAAGGAAGTAGCTACATACCTCTAACAAAGGCATTTCTTCTGTAATAATGGGATCTAAACGTCGATCAGGTCCATATTTAATAGATGTTTTTTCCTCTTTTGTGTTATTAAGTCGAGGTCCTTGGATTTCTAAATCTTGTCTTCCTCGTACAGATAACCCATTGGAAACAAACTTTCCTGAAAAAAGTTTTTTAAACTTTTGTTTATTTGGGTTTTTTTAAGTAACTCCTGACTTTGTCTGTAAGAAATGATAAAAAGCTCCCAATCCAATCTCAAAAGTTAATTTCTGTTATTGGGCCCGTGCAGTGTTCATTGATTAAGCAGCATAACCAACAAAGAACTATTCAGAGCTTACAGTCAGGTAACACATGGCTGGCTCAAGTTCCAACAGCCAGTTATTCATTACTGTGGACTTTCTCTGCCCTTCAATAGTTTGACTACAACTGGAAGGGAAGCGGCTGACACAGTGCATGAAGCTGATGGCATTTATTTCCTTTCCCAATTTCTGCCAGGCTGGAAAAGTCACTTAGAGGATTATTTCCTTTAAAGACAGCTACCACTCTCCAAATAGTTTTTATTCAAAAGGTTTCCAGCCTCTAAACAAGCTTCTATTTCTTTCAGACACTTACACACGTTTTAATCTCCATTTCATCTAACAACTAAATTCACCATGTGAGAGACAATTTCAGATGAATGATTGAACAAACAGATCAGGTAGCATGCAATTAATTGTCAATTTATATAGCAATGTAAAGGAAAGAGAATTCAAGATGCTAAAAAAAAAGCTGTCAGCCAAATTTAAATTTAGGAATCTATAAAAAGGACTTCAGTGAAACATTTAGACAAAAAGTTGAAAGTTAACAATGCAAAAAGATGCAGAAGAAAAATTAACAGCAAGAGAGTCAATGGAAGCTGTTATAGATTCAACATGGCTTAGATGGAATATTTACATTTTGATTTTTTTACTGGTTTCAAAAATTCAGCAGATTTAAAAGAAGCAATGAAGTATGAATCTGGCATCCTTCCTTGTGGGATTCCTATGAGAGCCAATTTGTTCTTTTCCCACTTCAGTTGTTTCTCTTATTTCTACATCCCTACCTGATGGAAGGCCTTGTATCATGGCAGTCAAACACTAGACACTAGAATTTAGTTCTACTCTGCAGAAGCCATGTCTCCTCCTTCCACAAACACACATTTAAGGTAATAATACACTTACCTGTCTGTAATCCAATAGAAGGATCTATCCCATCTAATGACACAGCACCTTGAACACTGCCAAGATTATAAACGACTCCCAGAATATGTAGCTCCCCTGTTTGATGGGGAAAGAGCTTTAGTCTTGCCTGTGGAGATATGTTAAATTTTTGTTGTTGTTGCTACTAGAAAGAAGTATTATTACAGTTAAATGTCCAATTGCTAAACACACTCATGGCTACATTCACTTTACAGCTGTGTCAGCTATAACTGCAACAGTAAATATAGATCCATTACTAGATTGAAAATTTCATACACACAGAATTTACCAAACCAGTTCACAGCTGAGAAACGCTCACTCACTACATTAGAAAAATTTCCCTAAAAGTTAACATTCACTGTGATTAACAGGGGCAGAATCACAGAAGGGCTGAAGCTGGAATGGACTTCTGGAGGTCATCATGCCCAACTTCCCTGCTCAAGCAGGGCCATCTAGAGCCAGCTGCCAAAGACCACATCCAAAGGGCCCTGAACATCTCCAAAGATGGATACTACACAATCTCTCTGGGCTGCCTGTGCCAAGTGCTCAAGCATCATCACATTTACAAAATAAGTAAGTGTTATAAATGAAGTTATAAACATTTCCTGATTATCAGGAGAAGCCTCTTGTGCCCACTGTCTCTGATCCTGCCACATTTATACAAAGTGTTAAGATACATGAGGTACTGGAATTTCTGATTCAGTCATGTGTTCTGTCAGTTTAATGTTAAGTTCAGATCATAACAAGTCTGAAATGCACACTAAAGTTCAACACTGAAAAGACTTTTTAAAACAAAGTACAGTACTTACCACTTTTGTCTCCTCACTATTAATTAAAAATTCTGCTATTGCTTCAGTTCCTACCATATCTTCATCACACGTACCCTGAAAAGAAGAAACAGCTCTTTAGATACTATTACTCCTCGGCAGAGAAAGTGCCATAAATAATATTTCCAATACCCTTCCTAAAGTGCTCAAGGGAAAAAAAATGACACGAATTTCCAAACAGTTTGGAAAAACAAGTGCTGCATGCTCAGCTTCTCAGCCTTTACGAATTAAAAAAGCAGCTTGAGAGCTCAGTAAACATTTATTTAACAGAATTTTAAGATTTAGCACTATAAATTGGAACCATTCCCAGTCTGTTTCATGGATATTCACAGAAGTATTTATCACACCATTAAAGTAGCAGTTCAGACCAGAACAGAAGGGAAAGTGTATGGTAAGCCTTGAGACTTAAACTATGTAGAACCATGTTTATAATTCTGGTAAATACTTACAGAACCTTTAGAGATCACTGTGTTCCCAAAGTTTTGGCCAGGAAAACAAATTATTTAGGAATTTACTGTACTATTCAGCTTTAGAATATATTAAAACCTTTGAAACCTGGATATGACAACAGTCCATTAGAGCTTTTGGCAGCATTAGTTGAAGTATTAAGTCAAACAGTAGCACAACAGCTCATCTAAAGTATTCAAAGCATTAATTTTTAATACAGTAAGTTTTCATTTCTCTTCTAATCAAGATACTAAGACGTTTCTATGTTATATGAGCACAGTTTTTCAGAACACACATTTCACTATGTACAGTAGCTCAAATAAGAAAAAGGTATTTGATAATCTACCTACTGACAGTCATATTTGCAAGTCAAGGCTAGTGTGACTCAAAATAGATGTGATATATATAATGAAATCTTGGAAGTATTGTTTTGCATTCAGCTTTACAATACCACATTACAATTTTTTGCTAACTTGGCTGCTTTGTGGCCTACAGATCTAGGAAAATCTTGATAATATAAAAATTATTTCAGTAGCTACTATTCTTCTTGCCTTTTTTTTTAAGTTTACACTTAAACTTTCATGTTTAATGTTTATGCTTAAATATTTTCATATTACAGAATTTTGAATACTCAATATATACTCCATACCTGCAGCTGTTTGGGTTGGAAAACGATGAAGTTTTCTTTACCTGCTCTTTTGTTTCTCCATCCTGCTTTGCACTGAAGTCTTTAGGTTGAAACTTCCACAGCAATGAAAGGTCAGTCAAAAGAAGCGGAACTTTCAGAGGGTTTCGGAAAGACACTTCTACAGTTATTGGTTCTATCAAAAAAGTGCAAGAAAATAATGACAACAGGCTTTCCCCATCACAATCTGAAGGCTATCTCAGAGTATTCACATACAAACAACTTGCACAAGAATGTTGGCTCAAATCTCTAATAATACAGGAAATATCAATACAAATGTATCTAACCCAGTTGATTTCTGAAGTGTAAAAATCTTAACTTTACCTTCTATCACAGCAAGCGGAAATTTGGAGTTATCTGAGTAGCGATTTAAACAGAACTGTGTTGGTTGAAAGTTTGATGGTATTGTTCCTTTATTTATCACAGACACAACCTGCTCCTCCAGCTCCTTCCACTGTTGGGATGATTCTGAGTCATACTCCTGATCCAGGCTTACGTGTGTAGCTGCCTGCTTCTCACCTGCAGAGGGAAAGGCAGTCTTAAAGGCGAGAAGAGTGATGTGCAACAGCTGCATCAGAGGGCAGCACTTTCAGTTTGGTAACTATTCTTAAAATATTTTAAGTTCTAGGTCACTATAATTCTTATACTACAATTGATTTTAAAAAGTGAGTTGCAGGGCATTTTGAAATGCACACACGGAAGACAACGCTGAGATTAATTTGCATATAGTTCAATTTGGATACCACAGCATTCCAAGATTTTAGCATGCTACATAGTATACCCAGGCTACAGATCATTTTTACTTTATAACAGACTACAACTCCACAGTACAGCCTCGGATTATATAAGAATTTCCACTCAGCTTTCTTTACACTCAGGAATCAGAGTGTTTCAAATATTTCACCCTAGAGGAAGTTAACTGTAAAGCTAATTTGTAGCATCGCCATTAGCATCCAGTATTTGCTACAGTAATAATAATCCCTTTCATGAAGTTCATTACTGACTTGCATTGAAGCTTCCCAGGTGTCAAAAACAGTGACACTCCACACAACCATATACACAGACTTCATATTTACAAACAAAGTCTGAAAACATCCAGCCAGTAGATATTAAGCTCAAGCTTTCCTTTCGAAATATTTTTAAGTTAGCCAGTTACTTTAGTTTTACATAATGACAGACTTCTTTTAAATGGCACCAACTCCTGCACATATTTTAGTTCCTTAAAAAAGGGACTTGAAACTGTTTACTTAATATTTTCTTACCTTCTGCTGGTCGTCGATCATGGCCAAAGAAAACACGAGTTGCTGAGCTGTTAATATATGGTAAAGGAAGCTGTGGTAAGGGACCATCAGGTGACAGCTGGGTTGCATTCTGGAGCAAAGGAGCAAGAAAACAGAGTGTCATGTACATTACCAATGGCTGAATGACAAGGAAGCCAAGTTAAAAACACTCAGTGTTTGAACAGGAAGTACTTTTATGATGGAATAAATAATTTCAATTAACTGTTTGACATAGGTTTTTTTTTTTCCTATAATAGGTGTTTCAAGTTTGTGAAATCCTTATGGGAAAAGGAGAATAATTATTTCAACCCTGAAATCTAATCACTATGTGTGGTTGCACTGCCGTTATGAGCTTTGTTTGATGCAAAGCTTGACTCTCTAACTCAGAATTTGATAAACTATATTCACTATCCCACCACCATTAAACAAGACTCTCACCAAGCTGAGCTGTGGATTCAACCACCGGCCTTTGAGTAAGGTCTGCCATAACTTAAACACCACAGAAATTCTGTTCATAAGCTTTAAAAGACAGTAGCTACATGGCTGCATAGTGTGTGGCAGTATCAGCACTGAACACCCCATGATGTACATGGTATACTGCAATCCAGAATCACCCATGAACTTAACTCAATGAGTCACTTGATCCATCAAATTCTATCCTTGTTAAAGAATGAAATTCACTATATGGGTGATGACAGAGCTACCTTGTCTTTACTAAACATGTATTATCAAAAGCCCTCGAAATCATTACAAATTGATCAAAACAGAACAGATCCATTTCCTCTAAAAAACTATGAAACTTACCACAACTACAATCCAGCTATGACCCTCAAAAAGAAGACTTTATTGTAATAAAAACACATACATTACTGTGATAATAACCCATACTTATATCCATCTGTCAAAGTACTACACACATGAAATACGGCATGTGCAGACTTTTTTAAGTCTGAAGTAAAAAATGGACATCAACTAAATTAAAAAAAAAAACCAAACCAACTCTGGAACAAAGATAAAACAGAAAATCATTTAATGATTTAACAGCAAATTGGTGGCAATAAAATTACTTATTACTCAAGAAACAGAGACAAGGAAGTCATTTACCTTATAGACATAAAGATATTCTCTTAAAAAAGCTCCTTGCTGAGCTGGAGGTTGTTTACTGTCATTGATCAAAATATGCCTGAAGGCAGACACAGCGTTGTCCAGCTGACGAAGCGTAAAGGACTGGCGACCGATGGTGAAGTTAATGTGGTCTTCTGCAAGAGACCAGCCCTTCCCTTTGTAAACCTGCATGGCTTGACAGTAGCAACGTAAGGCATGTTTCTTCTGCAAGAAAAAAGGTAATTTGTCAAATTATCTTGTTATCCACTGACTGCAATTATAACATTATGGAGACTGAACAGTAAGTCAGAAAAGTATTTTTTACCACATCCCTGCCACTATGCGAAGTGTAATGTTTCAGAACTGTGCCTCATAGAATCTGGTCAATACTAATCTAAGCACAGATGCGCTTGTTCCTACAGTACAGAGCCTGGCCTCCAGATTAAGTTCACATTTTCAAAGACTATAGTAACAGGCAGTAAGTTAGAAAAGCAAATAAGAAAAGATTACTTTTAAAACGGTGTTCGAAGTTCCTTTAGGATTGACCACTAAAGTCTGCAGAGCTCTACTGCCAAGCCTCAGGACATAAGCTACATTTAATACATTTCATTCCACCCAGACTGAACTTTCAGTGTGATAGTTTCAGCCAACTGTTGTTCAGTATACGTATCTGGGACAAAAATCCATGCCAAGAAAATCAACAAAACACAGCCCTACATACAAGAAAAATTACCAATCATCATATCAGCCACTGGGAGATATACGGCCTGATCCCAGTCAGCTGCATAGTTCCTTTCCTGCACATACCTCAGGACCCAGGCACTCAATCCCAAGTCTAGGTATTGAACAGCTGTATAGACATTCACTGTACAGCTAAGTCTCAGCTTCTAAAAAATGGCAACAGGATTCCCTTACTTACAGCACTAATGGGGAAAAAATCTAATATACATTCACATTGGTATGGTGATGACAGCAGAGTACAAGCAATAAATCCTTAACATCAGCACATACTAGTGACACTTTAAAATATGGTATTATGGTCTGCAGCTAAGCAGCCTGGCTGATTTCTCTTCAGTGCCATTTCATATTTTCGTACCTCTAAGAAAAAAAAAAATAAAATTGAATGGAACAAAACGAAACACAAAACAGCTACATCTCCTGTAACACTGAAAAAAGTACTTATTGGAAACCAGAATCCCTACAAGTATTAGACACAAACAACAAAGAGCCATTACACAAAGTCAAAACTTTACAAAATGCATTCACTTTTCCAGACAAAGGAATGGGATATAAAAGAATGAAAATATGAAAAACTGATCAATAGCTTCCTGTCATTACTGTTCTGCCATAACAACAGACAGGAAAACTATTGCATGAAGAAAACCAAGGAGGAGGTGAAGTACTCCTACAATTCCTCATATCTCCTCATATCACAGAAGCCAACAATGCAAAAATACTTTTTCTAGTCCTTACCAGGACAGTGAAACTGAGATTGGGTAGGGTGGAAGAAAATCCCCAGCCAAGACCACGGGGCTTTGTTCAAAACAGAATTTTGACACCTTGGTTCTCGTGAATTATTGCCTTGCAATAACAACCCCAGCAGGAAACAAGCACAAGCTATCTTTACAGAATGTATCCCACAACTAATGCAGAAACAAAACACAAAAGTTTTATCCAAAAAAGTTTATCTACCACTGTTACAGCTGCCTGCAAAGGAATGTGAACAGGAGTAAAAACAATCTGATCTGTATTGCTTTAACTGCCACTTAAGTCTAACAGCCACAGAGATGCTTTGGTTTGTCGTGCAGTAACTGTTCATGCACCTGCACCTCAAATAAACAACATGCATTCAAGTCACCAGGAAAAAGAAATACCTAAATTTTGCTATTATTCTAATAAGCTGAGTTTAACAAATAATCATCTCTCGCAATTCACTCTTATCTCAAGAGTAAAAATATTCCTTTGCCCAAAAAAGTAAATTACTGTGTATAAAATGAGACTCAGAAATGAAAACACACATCACTTAAGTTTCAAGTCAGCGATCTTCAGCATTCATTCAAAAACAGAGGTAAAAGGCTAGGGTGATCAATCCAGAAATAATTTTCAGAAGATTACAGAATACTGCAGACTAACAGAGAAGTGTCAGAAGCCAAGCATCTTTTTCCAGACTAATGACACACTTATGAAGTATCTAATACCAGGCATATTTTCCATGTGGAAAGATAATACTTACCTGGCCTGCTTTACTAAATCTGTGGCCAGCCAATATCATATGAAACGCAAACTTTCTAACCATGGGACTTTTCATGTTTATAAAACAATGGGCTGCCTGCTCCAACAGGAGTGCACTGCGAAGATCTGAATCCTGTTTAAAAGGAAAAAAAGAATAATTAGTCTGAGTTGAACAAAACCATAAAGGTAACAGTGGCCTTGTTTTAATGCTAAGAGGGACACTAAGTTGTAAGAGCTCTGTGAAGCTGAAGATTCTTTTATATGCAAACATTCTATACATATGTGAGCACATAAAAATAAGACTAAAAGTATTTTTCAATAGTGTTCAATACCATCATGTTCTTATTTGTTCTAGTGAAGCATATATGAACCTGTTTCAGTATAAGTAACAAAATAAGTATTTTCTGCTTTTTCAGTTACTCAGACTACAGTTTCAAACATTTACCATTATCTCTGAAACAGTTTCCCATCTTTTCCCCTCCCCTCCCCTTGTAGATATTAAGGCTAGAACCAAAAAACAAGACTTCGACCAGGATGACTGAACAATACAGGGAGCAATGAAACTTGTTGAATTTTTATCACATGAACCTTTTGAACCTATTGGTTTCTTAATGTACAATTTCTTACTATTATATCCTTCTCTTCTGCCAAGACATAGCTATATTACTTTAACCAATCGGAACAGAATCTACTTGATTTTACCACAGCTGAACTCCATGCTATCAGTGATGCTCATGTATCTTGACTACAAATATACTCTGGGACACCAATATAGTATCCTGTGAAGATTTTCCCTGCAACTACCAAAATGCTCCACAGGCATACTATGTGCAATTTTAAGCTGCAAAATGACCATGCAGAGCTAATAGGATTTAAATTCCTTGCTTAAATATCTTATCCTGTTCTTGTAAACATTGGTAGCAAGCTCAAGTTGAAATAAAGAATGAAGCTACAGAGACACTTGAGAAAGAAAATTACAGAACTAAACAGATTTATTCCGTGCTTAAGCAGTCCAAGGAAGGTCTCAGAAGCATCATATTTGGTGCAGCTGGCCATGAAATCAGAACTACCAGTTAAACTTCCCTTCAAGCTTTAAAGGAGATGCTACACTATTACTGGAATTACATTTTTCTTCACTCCTTTTAAAGCAATACAATTCCTGGGTTAGAAGCTAATCCATGCTTAATTTCCACCAATTAACATCACAGAAGTGTAGGGTTTCACTTACACAGCAAGGTTCTAATGATTCATACCAGCTGAGCTACAGTAATCTCTTAGTTGCTTAAACTATAGAGAACTTCTGATTATATATGGGATAGCGTCCATTATGGCTCTAGCAAGCCATGCTAATACTCTTAACACGAGTTGGTAAGCTACAACATCCAAGAGCTAAGCAGATGTCAAAGAAAATTAGTTACAAAGCCAAAGATAACATATTTAGCATGGTTAAGGAAGACAAGCAAGTCATTTGACTAGGAAAAAAATAACTGTACTAGTTCCTTCACTTACAGTGTACACAGTTTTCTTCACTTCATGCTCTATACCTGTTCATTTGCTACCTTTGGCTAGAAAATATTGTAGCACAAGAATCAGAAGGTAACCTAGAAGTGTTTGGGTAAGAAAACAAATAGTGAGAGGGCAGAAACAGAAAAAGCTACTAAGTTTTACCTCACTGGTCAAACGAATCAGAAGAGCAGCTGCCTCTGAATATTTGCTTTGACTTTTTAAGATTTCAGCACTAAGCAGTACACAGCGTTCAGCCAGAACCATGTTCCTAAAGTAAAAACATGCATGTATTAATAAATATTTATCAAAATAAACCTCAGCGAACTTTTTATCTCAAATCTTACTAATTTTCTACACATGCCATCAGACTGAGGTTCTGTTGCTTATTCTTCTTAAAGTAAAATATATGAAAGTTCACTCCCCACAAAACAACCACATACAGATTGACATGTTAAGTGTCCAATCCTACTATAACAGGAGCTTTATGAAAGTCAAAGGTGGAGAGCATTTTTTAGAACAGTATTGTATTTGTAAGAGTATCGAATAAAATGATCTGATAAACAAGAAGTCCAACAGCTAGAAGCAGGTTGTACTGGCAAGCTGTACTCGTGTACCAGATGCCCACCAAGCTGCTCTGTCACACCCCCTGCTCAGCAACACAGGGGAAGAAGATCAAAAGACTAAAAACCTCATGTGCCGAGAAAGGGACAATGAGATCACTCACCATTTAGTCACGGGCAAAACAGACTTGTCTTGGGGAAGATTAAATTAATTTATTGGCAACTAATAACTGAATAGCACAACAATAAATAACAGCAGAAATAAAACACCTTCTCCTGACAAATTCTCCTTCTCAGGCTCAAGTTCACTCCAAATTCTTCTACCTCCTCCTCCGCACAAGCAAGGCAGGGGAACAGGGAAAAGGAGCTGTGGTCTTTTAACATTAACTTATAACATTTCTCCTTTGCTGTTTCTTCCTCCAAATCCTCCTCCTCCCCTGTTTCGGTGTGGGGTCCCTCCCACAGATGCAGTTCTTCAAGAATTGCTCCAGCATGTATTATTTTTGCAGTGTACAGTCCTTCAGGAACTGTTTCAGTGTGGCTTCCCTACTGGTCACAGCTCCTGACAGCCACCTGCTGTGGCACAGGCTCTGTACAGACTACAGCCACCTTCAAGGTACATCCACCTGCTCTGGCACTGGGACAGGCTACAGGGTAGATCCCTCCATGCCCATGCACCATCATGGGCTGCAAAGGAAAATCTGTTTCAGCATGGTCTTCACCACAGGCTGCAGGGAAGCCCCGCCTTCTCCTGACCTTGGTATCAGCAGGGCTGATTCTCTCATCTTCTCACTCCTTTCTCACAGCTGCTGCACCGCTATTTTTACCCTTTCTTAAATGTGTTATCATAGAGGTAACAGCAGCACTGCCAGCTTGGGCAGCAGCAGGTTCATTTTGGAGATGAGTGAAAACTGATTCTGCCACAGGCAGCTCCTGCTATCTTCTCACAGAAACCTTCCTTGCAGCCACCCCACTACCTAAAAATCTACCATGTGAATTCAATACACAAGTCCAATAAGCAATTTGTTAAGAAGAGCCCAGATCTCCTTTCATGCTAACCTAGATATGTTTATCTTACTCCTTAAAATGTTACCATCATTCTGTGATCATCTGGCACTATTACTGTGCAGGGCAAGAAAGTTAAGCCACCTGATCTTTCAACTTTCACCATACAAAGATCAGTACAAAAGTAAGCAACATACTTGCAGATATCTCGATAGGTCTGAATTGCTGTCTCCATGTAATGAGCAGGATATGGCCTAGGAGCTCCAGGCTGAAGAAAAGCTGATACCGCTGCCATTTCCTACAAGAGAAATTCAGCAGAGTCAATGTAGGTTTTTCAACAAATCATAAACCTCAAAATACTGAGGAACATGTTTCAATAGCTATTAGATTCAAGATCTTCATCTAATCAGTTACTGGCACATATAAGTATCCAATACACTGTAACTGTAATACAACAGCCTATTTATGGCTCTGCTTATAACTAGCCAGAGAGTTACACAGACAAGTGTTCGCAGTTGACAGTATCCCAAACATTGTGCAGAAGCATTGATTCAGTGCAGTTTTACAAATCCAAAAGAACTTCCTATTATCAGGAAGATTATTCCTGCAAAGTAGCACTACCATGTATCTTAAGATGAGGTCTGTCTTTTGAGTATCAGCTTCCAAGGAAACTCTAGTAAACATGCAGTCTGAAATTTTACTTCTTTTCTCATGTGTTGAAAATATTATAGCAAAGATTTTCTGCAGAAAGTAAACACTAAGACTAGTAAATTGCAACAAATCTGTCATTAAGACTTCTTCCATTCATTTGGAAATTAGGATTTCCTAATATTATTCTCCTTATTCAGATTATCTAAATGCAGAGCAACTTTCTGAACTGTAAAAACAGACATTTAAGTAAAAGTTTTAATCAGGATGCAAAGGTGTACAATAATGCTTCCATGCCTCTATGAAGCAGAGTTTTGATTTTTAACAAGTTAACCAGACTAAAGTTCATAATATGTATCTTCTAAAAATGGATAAAATTACTTGTTTTCCCCCAGTATTCCCATTTATCTTGTCGAAAATTACTTTAGTCATAAACACCATCATTCTTAGGAGAAAATACGAATGAGTATGTGTTTAAGAGTGAAATTCAGTAGTGACATAGTCAAAGTATAGCCTTCAAGTTTTAAGTCACCTGAAAACACGTACAATACCATATTTATAGTGGCAGAGTCTTGAATTTCTGGCAAATAAGTATTTTGCCTAAGTCTAAAAGAGATACTATAAAGCTATTTTACATTTGGCTTTGAGTTATCAGTTTAAAGATCAATTTTTCTGGAGGTTGCGTTCTAGGTTTTCTCCTTTCCACATTTTAAGAATTAACTCTACAGTTTTTATTCATACCTTTATTCCCTTCATATAACAGCAGAAAACAGATTTTACACCTTCAAGCTTCCTCAAGATAGGCAGCAGATTTGGGGAGACCCTTACAAATTTGGAGGTGGAGAAGAGAGACTGCATTTTGTTACATTCAGACAAATATTAGAGATTATTAGAAAAAGTTCACAGAATGTTCATGTTATGTGAAGTACCAACCAGTGCTCCAGCTGCATAAAGCATTGCCTGATCATTTAAGAAGTCCTTCTTTGCTGTATGGTAACAGCTATATGCAAGTTCATAGTGTTGCACCAAAAAGCACAAGTCTGCCATCTTCCGGATTTGAAGCTCTGGCGCTTCTGGTGGATACCTATAAATACAAATATTTAAATGCAAAGTCATCCTCTCTCAGCCTTGCCCCAAAACAGCCAAGAAAAGCGAATCTGCCTCCTTGCTGCCACATGTAACTTGGTTTCACATCCTACTTTCTGACTAGCAAGATTCACTGTTCCAGTAACATTGAAAGCACACACTCCTCTTAGCCAAGAAATATTGAATGGAGTTCATAACTACCACTGAAACTGCTCAGTCAGATTAACCATTAGAGCTAATAAGAACTGTATGAGAAGGAAAAAAAATAAGACTTTGTTCACTTGGCTTCAAGTTGTTATTTCTCCACATTTCTCTTGAAATAAGTCCACTAAAAACTGTGCTTTATGCCAAAACACTGCAAGTTCCTGTCCTCTGCAAGCATCAATCTAATTTTTGCTTAATCCAATATATATGATTCACTTCAGTGATAATCAAATACATTTTCACATACACTTGCATGTCAAATGCTGTAGGAAGTGAACTATGCTTGTAAGTTCAAACCAGAAAGCTGGAATTAGCAACATTTTGATTATGAATCCAAAGACACACAACACACACATTTGAAGCTGTATGCACATGTCAAGGACATTAACCTTGACTAGACGATGACAAAAATTATTTAGATTTCTGTGGTAAAGACAGATGGAGAGTGTTTTTCAAGATTATACATCCTAATTCACAGAGGGATTTACCAAATCATACAGAATTAGTATTTTGGTAACACTTATAACCCGGTTTTAGTGTATACTAAGACAAAGGTGCACTAAGTAGGAAATTCCCTTTAGTTTAGCTCTTGAACACATTGTAAAAGCAATATATTCAATACCCTGCTGGAACAAACTGCATAGTTTTGCATAAGCAAAAACACCTATACATGGGGTTTGGCTGCTAATGACAGGTGGAAAAGCTTGTACAAATTCTTAAAAAAATCCCTCATGACTAACCACAGCTTCTTTTTATGACTATTACTCTTAAAATCATGTGTTCATATTAACTTAGAAAGCTTCCTTGTAAATAGAGCAGGCAGGTGACTCTGCAAACAGCCTATTTTATCCCCTTCTTCTTTAAGTTCTGCTACTGCTTTATTGTACATATTTAGGCACAGTACTTTTCATGATTTTTCTAATTGAATTCATTCACAACATTACTGGTTTAGTTCACTTTGCAGAACACCATCAAACAAACACATGCTTTCCCTACCACCCTTAAAAAGGCTACATTTGCAGTTTAGAAATAAAAATAAGGACTGAGATTACTTACAGCAAACCAGAAGTATTCTTGAGCTCATTTATACTCTTCTCTGGAACCTTGCTGCCACTAAACCATTTTTTAGTAGCAGAAAACAGTGATCGGCTCAAGCCTTTCCTGGATATTAACTGGAGGAAGACATTGAATTAGAGCACTATATTGCATAGGATGTAAGTTAAACTAATATAAAAAGCTAAGCTTCATTATGGCTTTGTAAATTGATTTTTCTTACCTAAAACAGAAATAAATAAAAGAAGTAAAATAATTAGGAACACTTTTTCTTAGAATTAATCTGACACTGAGACAGAAATTCTTATATTTATTTTTATACATTCATAGTTCATATATTTATTTTATCTCAGACAGTTGAGGTTTACAGTTGAGGTTTTTTTATTCTTTCTGTAAAACTGACATCTTAAGAACTTGAACATTTGCTACATCTGTTTGAAAACTAAATTCTAAATAATTAGAATATCTAATTTTGGGTAGTAGTCCAACCTAAAATCCAGACTAAGTGCATACTACAAGAAAGAAACTTCTCTCTCATCCACATAAAGCATTATCACACCACAAACATCAATTTCAAGTGTCAAAGGTATGAGGCAAGCAACATTACACAACTTCATTCTTTTAGATAATTTCCACTCAGAAGGAAACTTCTGCAGGGAATTACCATTCCCATCCTATAAGGCAAACTATAATCACTCTTTAAAGATAATTTAAAAAAGCAGAACATCTCTGTTTTCTTACCAGGACTAGGAATATATCACTGCATTCCTGTTTGCTACACTTTACGTAACCACTTCTTTTTAATGCTTCTCCATAAAACTTACTAAATGTAAACATGGTCGGCATGTACCAACTCCCAAAAGTCAATTCAGGGAGTGAGCATTCCTAACAGGACATGACCCTTCATATGAAAAGCCCTCATACTTAAAACTATAACTGGAATAGACAATCCAATCAAAATAAAATCAGAGCTCAGACAACAGACTGATATTTGGGTCCAAAACTTAATGTAAATACAGTAATTTGATTGTACTAATGTAAGTCAATCCATCTCTTCAGCTGCTTAAGCCCATGTAAGAGTGAAACACTTGTAAAATAAAGGACTTCATTGTCATGCAAATAACTTTAATGCATGACCTTGACTGAACATAGACATGATATTAATCCCACTTCCAAAACTGCTAGTTTGAGAGAAGCATATTCAGCTGCAAAAACTGCTGAAATACACAGAATTACACAATTCAGCGTGTCCCTGCATTTCTTCTGTGTCAAGTAGCAACTGAGGGGGACAGCTTTTTTTGCGGATGACTATTGATTAAATAAATTTCTTAAATTCAGTTGTGTATTCTGATGTTGAAACACAAAGTCTATTTTGTTCCCCATGCCAGATTCATCCAAAAGCATAGAATATTAAGATACAACAGATTTTCCTGGAAACAAGTCACACAAGTTTTCACCAAGAAGTCACCTTGCACTGGAGCTGTTGATACAAATTAGTTCATGTTTTTTTTTAATAGACAAATTAAGTAATAATGTGAAAACTTCAGTTATTTCTCTTAAATCTACTAACAGTTTTCAGGAAGACTGTTGAATCCTTAGATGAAGAAGGAAGTAATACTGTCAAAACAGATTTCTGGGTAACTATTTTTCCTTATTATAGCACAAAGTGTTTTTAAGGGTAGACTGACCTGATCATTGAGCTGTCGAATTGTTTTCTCTATGTGTGGCAAAAGTCCCCGAAATGTGAATTCCTGTATGAACTGCCTAATTCGATCGTGATCTGTGAGAGTTAAACAAGCACCATGAGGTGTCCCAGAATTTGACTTCTTTGAGTCTTGAAGTGATGTAGAAGCCTTCATGTAATCAGTGCTATCCAAACTGCCACTGGGATGATCCAGTTGAAGGGGGTGAGTCTTAAAGTTATTTGACAAGCTGTCTGTTGAAAGATTGAAATAAAAGCTCCAGTAAATATAAAGCTACTTAAATATTTTGGGTTTTAAAGGTCATTTTTACTAACCTACTTCAAAGCCTCCCTTACTAAGAACTCCGGAAAGCAAAGCAATTCACCAACTGTTCTGCACTACAGATCAATGCTGAGCAGGCAGCAGCTGAGCACTAAGTATTGCATCATTGCTGCAATTCTCAGAAAGGTCAGGCAATCTCAAGAATTTCAACATGACTAAATATGTATGGTTTTGGTTCTCAACTACAGTGCAAAAAAATCTTCCTGTATGCTGAGTAATATTAACAACTAGGAAGGAAAACTATGAAAACATTAAAATCAAAATAAAGCACTCAAAGTTGGGATTGCAGCAATTACTACAATGGCTCCATTGGGTTCACTCTCTTTTTTTCTTTTTTTCTGCTTATGTTTTAAGGTTAAAAAAAAAAAAAACCACAACCAAAACCAACAAAGCAAACCTAATTTTCCATGTTGTTCCTAGCAATCATGATCTAAAACAATTTCCTCCAAAGTCCTCTTTGTTCAATGAGAAGGGCTGCTGAGCACTATTGCATTTAGCTCTCTGAAATAGACAGACACTGCTTCGCTGTAAGACTTAAGCAGTTCTCTTATTTATAAGAAAATCAGCTTGCTCTATCTGGCACCAAGCAAAGCTGAGCTGTGAAAGCAAATCCTCAATGGATATTACTTATGAAATCTAATCCTGAGTTTGTAAAGTTCAATTGGTAGCTCCCAGACTACATCTGGGGTGCAAGGCCTTCAGAGATACCAACTGTAGGGTCTCCTACAAGCCTTTCAGGTGAGATATGAAGGATCTGGGCCGAGGCAGGCCAGACAATGAAGGGTACCCCACTTTTTCCTTAACTGGAGATGCCTCTCATCTGAATCCTACACAGCTATCTTAATTGTTTTTAAGGGTGCAATAATTTGCACTCAATTTCATTTACGATCCTCTCCCATCCACAAACTGACTTCCAAAGCAAGTGCTTCCAAACAACTTACAAACTAAGCACTTCCCTAAAATTTACAGATTTAATATCAAAACCAAGGACAAAAAAACTCCAAATCCTCAGCTTCCAAGTTAGAGCAAAGCACACAAACCAAAACTTTCATTATTATGAAAACTGACCATTTAATCCTATGCTATTTGCACTAATTACCAGAGTTTGCAGACAATATGCTTAGACTTACAAAATATGAGTCCAATGTATCATTAACCACCTCATTAAGGAGATGTCACCAATCCAGTAGGTCAGTACCACAGCATTTTTCTTTGAGGACACTTAGAGCATTTAAAAAACCATTACTCTGAGCTGCCTAACAAACCATCTAATTACTGTCCAAGACAAAAGACAGTTGTGTAAACACTATAAGATCAAGTTTTTCATAAAGTTACAAAAATACCTTTAATTTCGCTGTCTATGCCATCTGATATCAAGTGATCAGTATTCTTGTTTGAAACAACAGTATAATCTTCATAGGAATCCTGCCAGAAAAGAGGGGGGGAAAAGTCAGAACTTTAAGACTACTCTACTACATAAAGAAGTCATTAACAGTAGTTGTCAACATCAATAAGTTAACTGAATTATTACAGCAGCATATTTGTTCATATGTATTAACTTCTCTAAGTAGTTTCTGAGGCTTTAAGAAACTGTCTTATTTTAAAGATGAAAGTTATATTTACCAAATGAGGCAAGTACCTTCTAACTTGCCCAACTGGCTTCCCTGTCAACCAAAGTAACTCTGACTCTTGTACAGCAATGCCTACAGCAGCAAAAATATATTCCCTAAAGCAGTTCCTGAATAAGCTCACACACACAAAGATCTATATTGCACAGTTGACATGGGACAGAAAAAAAGAAAAACATCTGATTAGTTTATGGTGGACTGTAACTCACTGGTCCTCTTAGCTTAAAGAATATGGAATGTTTTGACTTTTCAGTAGCAGCTGATGCCGAGAACAGCTACCTATAACAGACAGCTACATTTGATAAAGAAATACGATTCCAGAAACCTTTTAATCATAAGACTTATAACTGCAAGTCAGTCAAAAGAAAACTCAAAAAAGAGTATTTTTGGTTCTAAAGCCAAAAATACAGATATTTCTGGCAAACTCAAAACATACTATCCCTTGCAATCTTAGCAGATGACAGACCAGACTAGACCCACAAGACATTATCAC
Source organism: Euphonia xanthogaster (assembly GCA_034509185.1). NCBI lineage: Eukaryota > Metazoa > Chordata > Aves > Passeriformes > Fringillidae > Euphonia > Euphonia xanthogaster. The sequence goes on from JAYDZK010000113.1 coordinate 108,633,456, forward strand.
AAAAACCACACATACTCCCACAAAACAACACACCCAGACTATTTAGTGACGTACAGAAGACCCAGGAAAAAAAATTTAAGACAAATAAAAATAAAGGTAGAAAGTTACTATGAGGAGGACACTTCCGAGGTTACTTCCTCTTAAAGCTCTTATTATTTCTTATTTGTTGTCTACTATTTCTGTGCTCCTGTCAGTCTATTTCAGACAGTCCAGAATTTCAGTGCTCCTTACTGTCAACTTAAGTAGCATAGAGGACAGCTCCTACTGAGGACTCATCTTATGCCCCCACAAAAAGCCACAGCTGTCTCAGAAGTGTCTGGGCTGCCTACTCATTCTGTAGAAACACATACATAACACTAAGGTGAAACTTAATGCAACTAAAATGGACTCTCATAAGCACAGTAAAATCTGTTTTTAGAATACTGTAATACCTGGTTCTGGATAGTGTTTTTCTGAAGGTACTGACTCCAAGGATCTGGTATCTGTTCGTCTGCTCCTCTGTTAGACACCCGAGAATTTATTTTCAGCAAATAACAACCCTGAGTTCCATATCTCTGTTTCATCTCTTCATAAATGGAGTCAGCTCTGAAACAGTAAAACAACATTTACCCTGTCTTGATATCAAACTAACTTTAGAGCATGTTCAGCAACAGACTATTTTAGACTATTATCTATAGTGCTTAAAAGGAAGACTCTTGTATTTTAAAAACAATTTTAAACTTATGCAAGAGTAAAACTGAAAATCTCTGAAAATTAGTTCAGAAAGCTACCAAAGAAAGCACCTACCCCAAAAGCTGGGACTGATTAATTTCATTTTACATGAAAACAAGAAGATCTAAAAACAATACTTTCAAATATCTGTTTTGATAATAGCATACTGACTAACAGATCCTGTTGCACGTCTAGTCTCAACAGAATTTATCAACACAACCATTTTGGTTAAAGAGCTCATCTGTAAGCTCACTGAAGGCAGATGACCCACCTTTGTTCTTCTCCTGTGCTTACATCATGCAGTAGCACATAATATTTGAGCGTGTTTGGTATAAACCACTTGGGATATGAGTATTCACTACTGTGCTGAATCCGATGTTGTTCTTGGGACAGCTTCAGAAACTGCTCCACAGGGTCAGGTTCACTAGAAGAAACTACCAGCATACCTGAATCCATTAAGGACATATACCCAAAGTACACAGGGACACCACTGATCATAGAATAAAACAGGAAGTGTATAAAATAGAACAGATGAGTACAATACTTAGGCATGTAAAACATGCTGCCACAAAAGTATGTGCAATCAGAATTTGACCTTACTCTCAATAAAAAACAATCAGTTAAGTAATATCTGTAAAATGAGATGCAACAGGAGTTTACTCCAATTGTGACAGTGAATCTAAGTTTAAGCTGCTACATGATAGCCAATTTAAGATTTTAGATAAAGACCAGATGCTCACACAGCAAACATGTAGCTGAAACTCATCCCCAGTGTATTTTAGCTTTCAACTTCCAAGGAGAGTTGGGCCTTTAAGTTATCACCTGAACAACAGTTAAGACCAGCATTCATAAACACAGCAACACCACCTGGGTAAAAAGCAGAAGTGTTCAGATTTTTACCTCAATGCAACTACACAATCATTTATAAGGAATATCCCACTCTGCTACATCTACTCACCAAATCAAAAGACATTACTTCACAGAAGCCAGAAAGCAAAGTTATAATTTAAATGTTATTAAAATTCAGAAGCCAGAATCAGTATTTTGCAAAGTTAATTCTGCACAGGTGTGGCCATTATAATACCTTTCCACTATACTGAAATTATAATGTTCAGTACAGAATTAGGAACAGAGTGTCATAAAACCTGCAGTATCATAATTACTGTAAAGCTTAATACCAGCTACATCATGAAACAGTGATTATTCTCAATTTCCCTGTAAGCAAGGAAATTGGGCCTAAGCTTTAGTTAAAAAAAAAAAAAAAAAAAAAAAAAAACAAAAACA
>JAYDZK010000113.1:108637978-108669967 GCA_034509185.1 Euphonia xanthogaster
TCCATTAGGCCTATTCAAAAACCTTGGAAGCAGCCTCAAAGGAACTGGATTCCCTCTACACAGCAACATCAACAGGATTCACTTGAGCATTTTACAGGGCTGTAATCACGTATCATAGATACTTGCTAAACACACACCATACTCAAAACAAAAGCAGTATTTGAAAAAAATTTCCCAACTGTAACACCTCATAATACGTTACAGCAGTGTAGACCAGCACTGTTATTCAGGTACCCAGATCTATACACCCTGCATTTTTCCAGTATGCTGGAACAGAACTGAAGTTTTAGCAAACTTGTTAACACGTTCAGAACTTACTAAGAAAAAAAAAAAAAAAGTAGTATTTCTACATAACAGCTTAAGAATGGAAAGTCTACTTTGTGAAGTTTTGTACCCTTTAGGCATTTAGCAGGATCTGAACAGATACTACTGAAAGGATAGCTATTATTAACCAAAGGCATAAACTATATTAATATATAAAAATGAAAAATATCAAAACCTGGCTCTTACAAACCACAATGCAGAGCCTTGAGAGGTCAATAACCAATGTGGTTTGGTAGCAATAAGTCTCATAAATGACATAAAAATGTATTACAAAGCTTTTTCTTTTTTTAAGGATCATATTCCAGAAAGAATGCCAATATAAAAGAGACATATGTGCTCTAAGTACAGTCAGCAGTTGAGTTCCAACTTAAAAAGTGTTACTATCCCCTGAGAAAGTCGTTCCCCAGAGAAGCAGAAAGTACATTTGAAATACAGCACAGTGACAGTTTATAGTTCCATAGGATCCAACAATCCAGTGTTTTTAACAGCATCGGGTAATTTACCACCACCACCCTTATTGATTGTATGGAAAGACCAAATGATTTTCATTAACAAGAGTAGAAATGTGATTAAAAGAAAAATTAAAACAACCACCACCAACGATTTTTCAGTTAGGGGGAAAAAATGGAGGAACACACATCTACGTCCGGAAAAGTGCTGAACAGTTGTAGCAGATGGTAAGGAAAGGTGGATGGGGCACACGGAAAAGGAGTAAAGGGCAATTTGGCAAATCAGCACCAACCACAAAAAAATACCTGAATAAAACGTGGATGTGTTCAGTTCCATCAGTGTCTCTTTCCAATTACTGTACCAAGGAACACTAGCTTTAACTGAGCGATCTGATAGAAAAAACATGGTATTATTATACTAAAAAGGGTCAGACGCAAACACACTCTCGGCTTTTACACTCTGGTAGCGTGAAGTAGAAAAACTCTACACCATGCAGGCCCATGACAGGCATTGAGAAGATTTGACTCCAGCTAACCCTAATCATGAATATTTCAAGCTTCTCAACATTTGACAGTGTACTTTAATGGAAATCAATATTAATTTCTAGTTCAGCCCCATTCTAGGCTCGAACAAAAATGGAAATTCTATCAAGTACCAAAGATTTAAGTTGTATCTACACTTTATTTCTATTTTACTAGATGGAAGATACTCTAAATCTAAGGCATTAACTTGTGAGATTTCCAAGCCTATAGTACTAGTTAAAAGTATTTGAATACATTAGCTGCTGAAAGTGGTTGCCCCAACACTCTCTCTCGTATCAAACATATTCCTCCAATGCCTCATGGCAGCTTTTATATCATACAGCCCTGAACAAATATAGCCAGGGAACTGATCTAGTAGAAAAAAGTCTTTCCTTCTCTCAAATAATTTAGTTCTTTAATGGGATCATTTTTCTTCACAGTCTACATGCACCAGTACATGGGAGAAGCAGGCATGGCTGAACAAGAGCAACTTTTCAGCAACCAAATGAGTCTCCCAGCACTAAATTATGGAACTATAAGAATATTAAACAAAACTGTAACAAAGAAGGATTACAAACAATTAAATCAATACAACACAGCAGCTCCAAAACTTTTATCAGAAAAAGAGCAGGATTATGACCCCAGTGCCAGAAACATCATAACTCAGCTTCTTAAACGGTGTTCATCTTTCTTCAAAACAGACTGCACTTGATCACCATTAAAATTAAGGAAATATCTTTTAATATCGTTATCCTAGAAAACTAATTCACTCCCAAAAAAGAACAAATTAAGAACTGATGAGAGTGTTTCCCATTTTGCAATGCCAAATGATTATGTTCTGCCGTCAGGAATGAATGCATCCCTTGGTTTGAATGAAATGCTCTAAGAAAGTTGAAAAAAAATAACCTAAATGTCTTAGTAAATACTCATATTAATCTAAGCATAAAGAAACCCTACTTGGTACTTCTTCATATTCTCTTACACTGTAATGGGATACAAACTCCTCTATCAACAGCACTCTCAGTGTTTTGTGAAACAGGGTTCCACGGAATGACAAAGCTATTACATGAATTTGTCCTTCTTTATGATCTTAAACAGCTTATAGACATCTCCTCCTGTCAAATAAGCATATAGCCAGTGTGAATGGTAATAAGAACCTAATCACTGAGAGATAAAAGATAGTCAAACATGGTAATTTGTACATCTGAAGCTCCAGCAGCAAATATGGAAAACAAAAGGAGTAATATTTGCTTCTGTAACTACAAAGCATTGCTTAATATAGCCACTATTTTTCTTCCCTTCTTTCAACACGTCACTTCTAAACTAAGGTCATTAAAAATCTCATGGAAAAGTCTCCTCACTGAAATCATTCTGCTTTCTTAGGGTCTTTCCATCTCTAGAATTGAAGCAAACTTTCCATCCAAAAAAAAAATTCATAGCAAAACGGAAATTCACCAATGTGATCTATAAACAAGGGCACAGAAATTTCAAATATGTAGGATTTTAAACAAATTTCAAAATTAAGAGGTTTTCAGTCTCAGGTCTTTTGCTTTATAACCAACACGGGACATCAAGTTGAAGACGTACCTTGTAAATTAGGTATCCAAGACTAAAGAATTATGCCATTTTTCCATTATCAACATTTTAAAAAAATTAATACAGCAGCATCAGTCATGAATCCTCATGATGTTTTACTAGTCTATTGCTATAGCAGAGCCAAACTTCACTGCAGGCTGAACTTTAAATACAATCAATTACGCATGTTTAAATAGGGCAGTGCATACATGCTTTGAACTAAGTACATGCTCAGAGGCTTTAACAGATTAGGGTCTTAATTGGGAGGAGTTCAGTCTTCTCAGCTCCTAAGATCAGGTCTCATTTAGCATTATTCACAACATCTCATCCCTTGGAGATCTAAGAAAAAACATTTTTAGAATACTCTAGTCATTTTGACAGTGAAATATGAAGCACAAGTTCCACAGAAGAAAAAAAAAAAAAGGAATCAAAGGAGACACAGTCACACACCTTTCCTCATAGTCATTTTTCCTTAAACTTTTTATGACTTTATCATAAAAAATAAAAGAAGCTAGGATAACTAACTTCAAGATAAAGCCATACATTACTACCAACACTAAAAGTTCTGACATTTATTCAGCCAAGTCCAATAAGCCACTGTATCCGTTTTGTAACAAGAAAACTACACAACCAAGAGAAGTTGAGAAGAACTATAACACCAGGAAAATTAAAATTATTAATTCAGTTCAACCACTCTTTAGCATTATATAAAGCCAAAACGATTCGATAAATCCAGTGCTTCAGTAAAAGCAATGTCTCAAAACTGAAACTCTGAATAATTTTAATACATGCCATGAAGCTGAAATGAAGGCTGGAAACGTCTCAGCCAATTCTAGTTTACATTATGAAAAATACAATACCATTACATACCACTGATGTTGAGATCATAATCTCCAGCTGTGATCACATTAGCTACCAGTCCTTCAGCAGGCTGACTGACAGACACAACATCATGCAAAAGTTTCCGAATAGCACCGGGCTGAGGTGGGTGAGTAATGATGTTGTTGACAGCGATCTTCAAGTTTTTAATGATGTGAAGCTGATTATTAGGATCTCTCATGTGAACTAAAAAGAAAAAAGAAGAGGATTTGCTGAGAAGTATAACAGACAGTTAAAATAGTTGTCATAAATCAGTCTTTTCCAACATATTTTCTCTTAAAAGATTGCTCCACTAAACTTCTCCACTATCAATTTTAGATCACAGTCCATAATGCTTGACTACCAAAAATGGAGAGGGGGAAGGTGGTAACAAAAAATTACTTCTTGTTCAACAATAGGCTCATCTAGGTGGACTGGGTAAAGAACAACACAGGATCTTAGCTGGTAAGAATATCCACTCCATCTAACATAGTACGGGCACATCCTACACTGATACACTCCCTTACTTGTAGAACATATCAACGTTCATGGAAAAGCCAGAGAAACCATGTATGGATTTCACACAACACATCATGTTTCAATCAGCAGTTTCTAAGAAATCCCTCACACACAAATAAATAGCATTTAAGAAGCTTGACAGGGATAACATAGCATTCATTCAAACAAAATTAACATATCCTAAAGGACAAGCTGAGAGAGTTGGGGTTGCTCATCCTAAAGAAGGGGGGAAACCTTAGAGCAACCTTCCAGTACCTACAGGGGGCTTTCAAGAGAGCTGGAGAGGTACAAGGGCATGTAGTGACAAAACAAGGGGGGATGGTTTAAAACTGAAAGAAGGCAGATTTAGATCAGATATTGGGAAGAAATTCTTTACCATGAGGATGGTGAGGCATTGGAACAGGTTGCCCAAAAAAGCTGTGATACCCTAACAAACAGTTCAAGGCCTGGCTGGACAGGGTTGTGAACAACCTGGTCTAATGGAAAGTAACTCTAACCACAACAGGGTAAATTTAGAACTAGATATTCTTGAAGGTCCCTTTAAACCTAAACCATTCTATGATTTTTAATACTATAGCTTCCTTTGTAGAATTTTGGTGAAAATTGCTCCCTAAAGCCATCTGTTTTTAAAAAGCTGTTCACAACATTTTCAACACTCCTTACATTTCTGGGCTGCTGTGATTTTTCTTGTAATTTCACCCTATTTCAAACTACAACCACCACCAAACAAGCCAGACTGTGAGTGCAGGCAGGACACACTGACTACGGCTGCCTAAGCCACCTGGTGCTACCATGTGCCACACAGCACAGCTCGACTCCTCTGCATGTTATTTTCACAAATTCCTGTATAGCATATAAAAGGAAGCACAAAGGAAAATTCTTAGTGTTTTCTTCATCTTTCAAATAACTACAAGATTCACACCATAAAGGTCTGAAACTGAGTATTCAATCTGCTCCAACCTGGAAAGCAGTCCACACCTTCTCCACAAGCCTCTTCAAAAGTAACAAGTACATAGATAAAGTCGGATCACACTAGATGTGTTCACAATCCATCCTAAATGTTAAAACAGATTTCTAATGTTGTTCAAATCTTGACTGGTGTAGTTCTACCTCCCTCAATCACATATTCATTCCCAAGCCTTACCAGCACTTAAGCTCATGGGAAAACATAGTAAAGCAGGTTAGAAAACTCGTGCTGATAAAAACAACCTGAAATTGTGTGGGTTTTTTCAGCTATAAGTTTCAGGTTGAACTGGTACATCATAAGGCTTTGCCAACACCAGAAAAGGCAGTTGTGCAGGCTAAACGTTACTTATTTCAGTTCAGCATTTCTATCAGAAAGCTGAAGCAGTTGTTTTGGATGAGGCTTTTTTCATGTTATGACATTGGTCAATTATCAGCCCTATTTTGAAATTATCAAATGTAAAGCAAGTAGCAGGAACAACTAGGAAACCAGTTTGCCTTCACCATCACAGCTGTAACACTACAACTCATTCCTGCTGTTTGTCTTAAACATCAACAGCCATAATAATGAAGAGCAACCACATTTCCATACAGAACACAGATGACATCTCTGGCATATGTTTAATGATAAGGACTGAAATAACAAACATATTTGGAACCCCAAAAAGTTTTAATACAAAAAAAAAAAAAAAAGACATGTCTAGTGTTATACATTTTCTTCAAGTGTTTATAAGATAATTTCAAAAAGCACTTTGCCAAAACTGGCAGCAGTATAATGTATTAGAACAGTATCTTCTAATTAAAAGTTGAAGATGTTAAGATACACATGAACAAGGAATTCCTAACATCACACTAAGCCCGAATAAGCACAGTGTTCCCATTATACTTCCTTACATCTTGCACATATTTAAGGCTTAGAATCAGATAAAATTATCAGAAGCTTTTATTTTTTTGTTAAGGTCAAACACTTTGATTTAACAGTAACCAGTGCCATCTTAAAGTGATACTTGCTAACTGACGTGTACTGTAATCCTCCCTCCCACAAAGACAGTATTAGTTCATAGAGTATTTTTAAAGAGTCTTAAAAACAGGATCCTATTTGAAAGAAAACCTACCTATATACACAATATATGCCTATCAATCTATACAATGCATACACTTGTTAAATCAGGCATCAGTTGTTACTAACAAAAAAAACAGTTAAGAAAGACAGCCACTTTGAGAATAAATATGAAGGTATAAAATCCTCAGTATACTTTTGGTTTCCTTTATTAAAGGAACTTGAAAATTTAGGGAAGCTGTCCTTTCACTTTTTTAAACATTTCTCCTTCAATAACAGGAGGTGACTTACTTACAGAAGTCAAGAAGCTAAAAATCACAGGACAGAGTACCCTGAATTTGTGCTTGGGACACCCTACCATCGCAGCTGGCTGAGTACTGCAAGTGTATTTTTGGCTACACCAATATTAGCAAGTCACTGATAGGCCAAAGTTGATGAGTAGATTAAATACTGATTTGTGCAAAGGGTGCTCCCACTGCATCTACACTACATATCTTTGTGGGGTTCTACCCAAAACTAGATAGAATCTGGCCTCCTTAAATTGAGCAACCTGCAACCTCAACAGTGTGTGGTTTTACACTACCTGAAGGATTATGCTGGTCCTTCCCATCTCTGTTAGCTCATGAAGGATGACTGATACGTGCACAGTAGAGAGCTCAGCTTAGTTCCTGTTTATCAGAATTGTTTTGCACAGATATCAGTAGATTACTTTCCTACCTGCACTGCTTCTCTAAGCAAGAAGGCTGACGAACACACAGCCTCCAGCTGGTTCATAAATTACATAACTCCTAATTTCAGACAAAAATATGTATTGTAACAGGACTCTAAAAATGCAGTAGCAAATCCATGACTGAGCTTTTCAAGTTATAGAAGAATTCAAGAAGCTACTCATGTGCTTTAAACTTCTCTATAAGCAAAGGACAGCTTATTTCTAAAGGAATGAAATACTAATCAATTCAATTTTCTGTTACAAATTCAATGGAATAGCCACTAAGAGAGACGGATTAATTTAAAATAGACAGCATTTCACACCCCCTAAGAAAAATTGTGCTTAGAAAGGAAGACACCAAAACAGAATTAAAGAATCACAGAATCACTGTTATAGTTGGAAGGGATCACTGGAGAGCATCTAATCCAAACTCCCTGCCAAGCCAGGATCACCTCGAGCAGGCAACAGGAACTGTCCGGGTGTGTTTGGAATGTCTCCAGAGAGGGAAACTTCACAACCTCGCTAGGCATCCTGTTCCAGTGCTCTGCCACCCACAATGGAAAGAACTTTTGCCTCATGCTGAAGCAGAACTTCCTGTATTTTAGCTTATGGCCACTGCTCCTCACAGAATCCCAGAACAGTTATCACCACAATATCATAACCAGACATTATATGAGAAGAATAATAATAATATTATAACCAGAAGCAGTAAAACACAGAGCAGGTCATGTACACACATTCTGCTGTACCACAATCAGATCATTTAATCATGCCTTTCTTCCTCTCTGTCCTTACCCTCACACATGCTGCTTCTAACACAAGAACTTACAGTCAGCATGCAGTTAACATTTTTTCCAGGCAGTAGGAAGAGGAAGTCACTCCTGGAGTGAGGAACTGGAGTCAAGCTTGTGGCCTGCTGGATCAGAATACACAAAGTAGTGCAGCAACAAAACCCACTGTGCCAACTTTCACTCAGGGAACACTGAGGATAATTCAGGCTTGCAAGTTCCTTAACTGTCACAATAATTGGACCAAAATAGTTGCAACTAAGTGAATTAATTAACCTTCCAAGTGAATGCTTCTTTTCCAATATTCTGCCTGGTTTTGTTTACTAGATGCATTTTGAGAGCCTTTCACTAAAAGAAAGAGATAATTAACTTCAGAACTCTAAAGATGTGAGCATCTGCATTTATTATTTTCATCTCTGCCGCATTCTCACATAGTTCATAAGCACTGTTAAACAAAATCAAAAACACTTATGAACAAGTTCCAGTTGATAAGTTACTAAGACTCACCTGAAAATTAAGGCAGATTTTTAACACTAAGTAGCTTTTAAGCTGCCACCATTTTTAAGAGAGAAATGCAAAAATCTAACAAGAATGACAGTACAAGCTTCATTTTTTTGCACTCTTTCCTCAGCACATGACATGCAGAGGCTGCAGTCTGAGCTACATGTCTGTCAGAAACCAAATCTGACAAATGTCATTGCATCACTATTCTGACAAGCAGTTCTCTGCAAACTGTTGTCCTGCACACTACTGTAATGAGAAGCAGCTTGAAATGCATAGCTTACCTAAATTAAAAACAAACAAACTCCAGACAGTAGGTTAAAGCATCACAGCTAAACAACTCTGTTGCTTCCCTTAAGTGGTCAATCGCCAGTTTTCCTGCTGCTTCACGTGGTCATTTTGCCACATAAGCAGCTCGATTCCCACTCCTTCTTTGCACAGGTCTTATTCACAGAAACGTCCAAAAAAAAAAAAATGGCATATAGAATAAAGCTATAGGCAAGAGAAAGGAAAGCCCTGCAACTGAAATCACAATTAATGTTTCTGAAAGACTGGCCGTACTTTCAACGCCTGGCTACGGCAAGTGTGAAATCCAGTAAAGTCTACAGCAAGAGTCAGGTACGAGTACTAGGGAGGTAACAGCAAAGTGGTTTTAATGGAAGACAAAAGTCTGTCTGGAAGAGCTGAATTTACAGACACTATCCTCTTCAGCCGTGGGAAGTCTCCAGAAGAAGCCAAACTTCCCCGATTCCGCAGACTGAATAAAACTAAGCTGACTTAACAGCTGTCACCTGCGACAACCCCGGCAAACGCGCATCTCAGCGAAGCCTGTCACGGCTCCCGGTGACACCCACCCGGGCGGCCGCCGCCACGGCGCCGGGAGGGGGCGTCGGGCCCGTCCAGGGGGGGAACACGCCAGGCACAGCCGTGCGGGACCCCCGGAGGCCGCGGGCGGAAGGGAGCGGCGGCACCGCCTCCCCCGCCCCGTGTAAACAACGCGTTCCGCTCCCGGCACCGACCTTCCGAGGTGAGGCGGCAGAAGGGCCTGACGAGCTCGGCGAAGCTGAGGTTGTTCCTGCGGGTGAGCCGCTCCGCCTCCTCGCTGCACAGCGCGGCCACCAAGGGCACGAACGAGTCCTGGATGAACTCCTGCACCGACTGCACGCACTGGGCCATGGCCGCCGCTCGGGGCCGCCCGAGACGGCCCCGCCACCTTTCTCCGCAATTCTCTGGATTATTCCCTCCCTCCTTCCTTCCCTAGCCGCTGCTTGTCCACGGCTCCCGCCCGGGCCCCGCTCAGCGCCCGCCGAGCGCCGCCATGTTGCGCCTCAGCCGAGCCCCTCGGAGAGCGCCCGCTCCCGGCGGCCCCCGCGCCCGCTCATGTGATTGGCCAAAGGGGCGGTGCCGGGCCGGGAGGGGGAGGCGACGGTGGCCGGCCGGAGGGGGGGGAGAGGGAGCACAGCACTCCACCCCCCCACCCTCCCCCGGAGCGGGCAGTTGGTGCGGTCCGGGCGGGTAGCCCCAAGAAGCTTTCCCGAAGGAAAGCAGTTCTGTCAGTTTATTTAAAAAAAAAAAATTAAAAAAGGAAAAGGAAAGAAATAAAACCCCCACAACAACACCACCACCCCAACAAAACAACAATAATAAAAGCAGAAAAAATATCCTAAATAAAACCACCAAAAAACCACACAAAACCCCCCAGAACAGTTAACTCATGCACAGGAAGCTCCACTTGAACATGAGGAACAACTTCTTTACAATGTGGGTGAATCTGGTGTGATTTTCTAGAGAGGCTTGCAGTCTCCTTCACTGGAGATACTGAAGAACTGTGTGCATGCAATCCCATGCCATTTGCTCCGGGCTGACCCTGCTTGAGCACGGATGTTGGACTGGATGGCCACTGTGGTCCCTTCCAACCTGAACTACTCTATGACTGTGTTAAACATTAAGGAGTTTTTTGGTGTTCTCTGGCAGACCTGTCACTGCTCAGTTGTTTGCATGAAATTCAAATGGGATGAAATAGCTCCTTTTTTTTTTTTTTTTTTTTTTTTTTTTTTTTTTTTTTAGATTTGCATGTTAAAGCAGGATTATCACCCAAAGTCCTTTTGCATTTGTCACCTCAGTAAGGAAGTCATTCGGAAGACAACAGTGATTATCCATGGTGAAATAAGTGATTTGAATATGTTATTTACAAAAAAGGAGTACTGTATTAGGGCTGAGTTTTAACACCCTGCCAGGGACAGTCCTTGGGACAGAGCTTGCAACCATCACCAAAAAAGCCTCTCTGTGAATGAAAAAATAGTTTTGAATGTAGACAATAAGAAAAAAAAAAAAATTAATAGGCCATACAAGTTGCTGTTGTTCAGGATTGGTTCCTGGGAATATTGTCTAAAAGCTACTAGTTATTGCAGAAAAAAAGGGTTTTTTTGCTTTGATAGATTATTAGAACAAGAGAAAAGCCAACTTCCACAATATTTATGGCTTATCCACATTTGGAAATTCCCAAGAGCTATTCCAAAATCATGTTTTCACAGATACATTAAACTAGGACCTCCACAGACAATTTGGAAAAATGGTGCTTGTTTCCCATTCTTCTTGATCCATTACTTCTGAACACTACATGAGTTATATAGAGTGAAGTGGATCAGAACTCCCAATCCTGTGCACACATGACTTGAGGTTAAAAATTATTTTAAAATTCTGACCATCATCCTTCTGGCAGAAATTCAATTTTTTTATTTAAATTTCTGGCAGAGATTCAAATTTCATGTGGCTATTATCAATCTTCAGTAGCCACTACAGAATGACAAATCATTCATTTGTTGGAGGGCTTCTTTTATTATAGCAGCTCTAAACTTATATTTGTGTGCTCAGAATTTATTCTCTGTGATTGCAAACATGTTATACAAATTTTCTTTTTACCCATTATTAAAAATTTTGTGCTTGGAATGTCTCTGTCTTTGGATGATCTCTCCCAGTAGGACACTGTCTACAGGACCAGTTTTGTCATGCTAGTTTAATGCTGTTCTGCCATCTCATGGACTGCTCTCCTAAGACAAGGTAACAGAATCACAGAATCAATTAGGTTGGAAAAGACCTCTGAGATCATCGAGTCCAGTCTTTGACAGAGCACCACCTTGTCAACTAAACCACAGCACCAAGTGCCATGTCCAGTCATTTCTTGAACACCTCCAGGGGAGGTGACTGAGAACCTTTTGATGCAGCCTTGGACTTGCCTGGAGTACTGAGGAGGGATGAACAACCCCATCTTCAATGAACACATCAGCTCAGGGTGTTGTATCCCAGATCTGTTACTAGAAAATGGGGCAGTCAATTAGGATTCAAATACCTTTATTTACAAGGCAGTAGATTCATTAGAAGGAATATGATAAATGACATGCAGCACCCTAAGTCTGGCAATGTGTGCACAACATTTTGCTTTCAGATTCTGACAATCTACAAATACATAGGACAGACAGTGGACAGAAATACAAAGGGATAATACAGTGTCACAAATCCTTGTTTTAACCATCTGAATTATTTAACTGAAAATACTGGTTATTACAGAGAAAGCAGTGAATCAAAGGAAATGGTATCTGAACAGAAGTCAGAGAGTATAGGATGGAAAGTGACAGGGGAGGTCTAATCAGGGAATAGAAAAAGAGAACAAATAGTAAGAAAGTGTCATGAATAGATCAGAGCAAAAACATCACTGTGACACAAAAATACATCTACCGCATCAATTGTAAGAATAACCAGAACAAGACTGTAAAATTTGGAGCTGAAACTGCTTAGCCTCTACTCTTTGCTGTTTCTTTCCTGCTGCCAGTTGTGCTTTTGTACTCCTTTGGGCTGGAAGCTTACTGAACTTGTAAGTTTTGCAATTCTTATATGCAGATAACCAAGCTAGATCTTTCTGCTGAACTCAGCTACTGCTGAGGAAGTTCATTTGAAAGGGTTTTTTCATCTGTTAATAAAATATTTGTATTACCATCTAGGTTTAAAACAGAGGAAAAAGAATATAAAATTGCAAGAGCTGCAATCTCAGGTTGAATCCAATACTTTCATTTGTAGTCATTTCAATATGGGATGCAGCTGTTTCCCTGTGGTAGTTACATGTTAAACTATGTCCTTGAAAGTTTACAACATGGATTCCCAGCTCCTTGCAAACTTCAACTGCACATTCGAGTTTGTGCTCAGTTCAAATTTCTGAATTACAGAATTAATGTTTTTCACAGCAATCCTCTGAAACATAACTTGAAATGAAAATTTTAAGATTTAGCTAAAATCACACAAGAAGTTATCTATTGGAGGGGTGGAGTTGGTTGGTTGAGGGTTTTTTTAATAAACCACAGCAATACAAATAATTTCAAATTCAGTACCAATGTAGATTTACAACCAGTTAGCTGTTGTGTGGTAACTCCTCAAGGTTAATCTGGGACTCTGATTTTTCAGCTTTTGAGTTTAGTTATGACCTTCACAAACCTGAACAATGTGGTCATCTGTATCAGCAGACACTGGTATGGAAGACAAATTGCTGCCAGAGCGAAGCTGTGATTCCTGCAGTCTGCCATGCATCAGCAGCCCTCTGAGTTTCACCGTCTTCCACAAATCAGGAAAAGCTCCTGAAATGCCCTTCTGCAGCTTGCAAGACGAAGGAAAAGCAACACATGCACAGAAGAAAGAGGAACTCCTCCTAAGCTGAATCAACACAGCTTGTCCTTTCCCAAAAGACAAGGAAAAAACCCAGTTCTGAAGGAAGATTTTAGACAGCAAGGCAGTAAGATCTGCTCCAGGGGCCTCAAGTGTGTATCAAGGGCAGGGTGCCTGGGATGTGGTCCAGGTGATCCTCTGGACAGAGTCTGCTGGCTGAAGCAGAAGGTCAGATCTGAAGCTACAAGGATTAATGGGAAAGGTTTGCCCAGACATGCTTCAAGGTGGTAGCAGGGATCAATCTCCTGCTCTCCTAAATCAATGGTACACTCTCCCAGACTGCTTGGGATCCCAGTGCCCTTGATAGACACAGGATGGGAATGGGTGATCATGCAGTTCTCCCTCCAGGCATGATAATACACCTCTTGATAATACAGTGAACAGCTCCAGGTATTCAGAGAGAGCTAGGAGTAGCTCCAGGTGATCCTGCTCTGGCTGGGAATTCCGAAGTAATCGTTCTCTATAACCTCTCTTTTGTTCCCCAGAACCAGCCATGTACCACCCCCCTGAATCAGCCCAGGATTAGCAGTAATCTTCTAGTCTTTGCTGTTAACAAAAGAGAGACACAAGTAGAAAAGAAGAAGAAATTAAGTAAAACAAGTGTATCAAAACTCAGCAACACAGTCTTTGGATCCATTCACCACAAAACTTTGGACATTTATAAATATTACCACTCTCCTTGTAAGAAAAAGTGAAGTTCTCACATGCACTCTCTCACACACTCTCATACTTCCTTTTCCCTAATTATCTCAGCTATTTCTACCTAAAGTCTGTCATCCTTGCTGCTCATTTCTTTTATACAGTAGTCAGATGATCTTCTGGGGGTCCCTTTGTCAGGGAAATTCCTGGGGTTGTCACCCGCCACTTCCTGAAACTACCAAAGGACTAACAAACTGGTTCTTCATTTGTAGGCGACATTTGTGCTAATTTCTCCAAAGCAGTTCCATCTTTGCAGTCCTAGTCACATGCAAAACCCCTACATGTAATGTGTCCCCATAACAAGGCGACTACTGCAGTATTTATGACTTAGAGTGTGTGTATAGTGTGCAGCTTTGATTTTAGGTGATCCAAAGCAAGCAGGTGTATTTTAGTGGATGGGAGGCAAGCACTGGTTACAGTGTGCATACACATAAATGTAAACAAATAACTGAAAGTATGAATTAAAACTGGTTAATTAAATCTGGTTCCTCAGATTCCACTCTGCTTTCACTGAGCTTAGCTATCAGAGTGATGTTAAATTTAAGCAATATTAAGATAAGGGCAAAAAACTGTCACTGGAGCAATAATTAGAGAAATGACAGCTGGGAATGTGGAAATGCAAGTGGATATGTGATTTCATGAAGAAACTACATCTGTTCACCTGAGGTGAATCCTATTTTTTTTTTTTTTGAGTCAAATGGCAATGTGCTTTATGCAGAGGAATTTACCAAGGCATCTTAATACTACGTTATTTTCTCATTTTTTTTCCTTAAAAGAGAGTCGTGGCACATTATTGTTGTATCCAACCGGATTTTCTCTTCTATGTTCAACATATTTAAGTAATTATTCTTGGAGACAGAAGATGAAAATGAACCAAACAGTAGATTCTCACCTAGAAATCCGTATTTTCCTGGTTCAAAAAGAGTATTTTTTCTGAGTTTTTTTGATACATAAATACAGTACTATGTAGTGCTAAGTCATAAAATAATAATAAAATGCTGTGAGATGATAATATCAGTTTTCCATTGTTTACCAGATATTATTCCAGGGGATACAATCAGTTTGAGATTTCCTGTCTTTCCTATGATTAGAATCACCTCTCTATCCTTCCACAAACATACTTCTTTTACTGTGTTTAAGAGATCAACAAATGAAAAAGTCTAAACAAACTTTTCCTTGTCATTTAAAGAAATTTTGGCTTTGAATCAGCAGTTAAGATTTTCACTGCAAAATGTATTTCAGTGCATTGGAAACAATAGGTAGGCCTAGAAGGAACATTTTGAGCTTGACAGAGTTTACCAGTTGCAGGGGTCAAGTAGATGCAATCCATCTATCCCATCACAGGGGGATTAAACAGATAGAATTTTTTAAAACTCTATTGTATGCTCAAAGGTGTGAGAAGTAGTGTTTTCAAACAAATTATTATTTGGGTTCTAGTTAATAGAATTCGCTGTATTCCTAGAAAGTGCCTTGTTTAGACTCTCTTTCACTGTAAATTATTATTTTTGACAAAAAAAAAAGTCATTGAAGAGGAAGAGAAAATCAAATGAGAAATGCTACTCAAGAGATTTATTATTTTTTTACTAATGGCATTATCAAAAATGCTCTTGGGAAACATTAAAGTTACATATTCCTTTTATTCTCTGTGCCTGGAAAACTTAGGGAAATATCAAACTGTCCAAATAGCCTTTAAAATCCTTAAGGTTTTCTCATTTTAATATATCTTTCAACCATAGTGCTTGTTGAATAAGATCAGCATTAAAAATAAGTACTATTTATCTTAGGAGCCGTCATGCATATTTTAGTCTATGATATTATTCAGCATCTTAATTGCTGCATTATAATTTGAAGCACAAAGGAATGAATTCTGATCTGAATTATATCAGAAGCCACTGGATCTAATGTGCAAGACATGATTGCTCCTATATTTTTGTAAGTCTATAGGACTCAGCTTGGGAAGAGATGGGGGTCAAATTGGATAAAAAATCAGAGCAGTCCACTCCAGCAGCTTCCAGACAGCATAATGCAAACACATGAGAGAACCATCCTCCCTCCTGAGAACTAGAATTGAATGCATAATTATTTTTTTGCTGTTAGGGAAGGAAGGGAAATGGAGGAAGGAAAGGAGTGCAATAGATTCAGCATGACAATACTGGTTCCCAAATTAGAAAGCCCTGACCAGAGGATATAATCAATTTTTCTTCCATGTCTTGTGTCCTGTACTAGACATGGCAAGGTAAAATCCAAACTTTCCAACCACTTCTAAACAGCCTGCTTAAATTTTTCCATTTGGTAATTCTGTTTAATTCAGAAAGGTATTTCACATTCCTGACTTCTTCTACCCCCAAAATGCCAGCTGGTAGGAGATTTCAAAATTTCAATTCTTGTTCCAGTTTAAGGGGAAAAAAATTAATGAGGTCATTTCTTGAGGAACGGGAATTAAGTGTTAGTTCTACACCTACTATACTTCATCAAAGTCATCTTATGCTCCTGAGCTGAGCCTGGCAAAGAGGTGTAATGTCACTAATCTGAGTGTGGTCACTGTGGCTATGCCCTTCTAAGGCAATTTGAAGTTTTTATGATAGCTTGCTTCCCCTTTCCCTCCTATTCATGATTCCCCAGGGCCTCTTTTCACTCATAAAAGCCCAGCCTGGTGGATCAATCAAACTGTCCTGATTCCTCAGCTAGGCACCACCTCAGGCCTGCTGGTTCCTTCCCAGGAAAAGTTTCTTCAGAGGAAATTGCAGGGAAGACACACAGGAAAATTGAACATTCAGACAAGCATGCATTCTCGCATGGAGGAAAATAATTTACTCATTGCAAATAATTTCTACTTCAAATTGATCAGGAAAGCAGTGAGTGCTTTCACTCACTGGTCAGGCAATAAATACTGCATGGCAAAACAACAGACAAATCTAGAAAGGAAAGCCAGCAGACATGGGTTACTAACTTGTAAAGAAACATGGGTGGGAGAAAAAACCACACGGATGTCAGGAAAGAAAGCTGGACTGGGAAGGACAATATTGCAAGGAAAAAGCATTGGACTCAAATCTCAGTTAGATGAGGATGACAGGGCAATACTCTGGGGGTAAGTGAAAGACAGGCAGGAGGGAATGTCCTTCTGACTGAAGTGGGGTGGTCAATGAATCTGTGTGGAAGCCACAGCAACAGATAGTATCAGAGCTTGAGGCAAATATGAGGAATGGGGAAATCAAAATACCAAAGGAAGTTTCGAAAGTTTTCCTAAATGTTGATGCCAAAAAGTAAATTTTGGGCACTGCATTGCCACTTTGCCATGAAAGAAGTGATTTCATAAATTAACAAAAGGATTTAAAACCTTCTCTTAAAATCCTAGCCATTAAAAATATCAGTACTTACATGGTTTATCTTTTCAGTCATCTTTTCTTATTCACAAGGGTATTCCCTGGGGGAACTATAGTTTCTCAAGGTACAAGCAGAAGCTAGAAATTACACCATGATTTTGTAAAACCAGCTTCATGTCAACACATGCTTTCACCAGGCACCATGTGTCTACTTCAATTAACCTTACCCAATTACTTCATTGTATGACTCCCTCTAACAAAAGTTAAGACATTAAGGTTTCAGAAAGTTACACCAAATAACTTAAACATCACAGATTACTTTTTCATATAATAGTGTCATTAAAATCAGGTAAATAGATGAAGGGTCATGATATAAATAAGCTCACTGAAATGAAAATTCACATTTCAGGGCAAAAGCACTGCTGCCTGACATACGTGCATGGTGTAATGTCTCCTTTTTGGGAGTAGGAAATCCTTGCCTCTTTCTGACTTGCATAAATGACAGGAAACTCATATGAGGAAATCCTCTACAATCTTAGCATTTTCAACTAGGACAAGGGAACAAAGAGGAAAGGCAACTTGGTGTGCTCTTTTCAGGGTCAACACACCTTGTTGTGCTTCAACATGTATCCTCAAGTGTAAAACCACAGCTTCTGTGTGGGTGGGAAAATGCCCTGTGCTTTAACAGCAGTGTTCATTATATGCATGCTCAGGTTACACCAGAAGAATGTCCCCTGATCCTGTGCTTGGGAAACATTGCCCTGTTTCTCATTCCCTTCCATTATCCCCTTGTCATTGTGCAGATTATTTGTGGGCACAGGTTATCTGATGTATGCTATGCCTTGGATAAGAAAAAAGAAAAATAGTCAAGGTGCACTGGCAAAGTTTCTTTCACTTGCTCTGCATTTAAGAGCAGTGAATCCAATGCTATCCTATTTTTCAGTTTAAGCTGTTGTTTTTCTCATCAGAAGTTATTTGGCTTGTTTGATAGCAGAGCTACCAGGGAAGTGCAAGCTGCTTCTCCAACCTGCTTCCAGGTTATGTTCAGCCACTAGTTAATCTTCCAGAAATATAGCACACTTTTTTTCCCCCCCTGGATATATGAGATTGCACTTGACATTTTAGGATCTGCTTTCTCTGAATGGGTCCAATTTATCCTGGAATGCAGATTGTGCTGTGCAATCTACTTTGCCATCATGATTTATCTCTTTATCTCTGCTTCCAGCATCTGCAAATACAGTCACTTGGTTGTTGAGTATTTGTTTCCATGATGCCCCTAAAAATATTACCTATGGTAAGGTCAAGTATGTATGTTTCTGATGCTACTTTGTAAGATCTGCCATACAGCATATATTGTTTCCCAAGTATCTCATTTATATTATATAATGTTATTTTATATTAGTTTGAAGGCCATGAAAGACTAAGTTAAATACCCTATAGAAGTGTATTACATCAGCACAGTTACAAAACCCAATTATAATTGAAGTTCATCAGAGTACAGCCTGAATTGAGGTTGCTAAGTCCTGTTTCTAAAACTAAATTAGTGAGCATCAATATATTTCTATTGATGGTGCTTCATATTTTGCATTTTATAACTGATGGGGTCAAACATGTTGAGTCCAGCATTGGAGGACTCCCATTGCATGCTCAGAATTATTAACAATGATTAACAGCAAGATGGAAAATTCTTCAGCCAGTTCATCTGGGGTTATTGTATACAAGTTTTCTCTTCCTTCCTTTTAAAATATTTATTTTTTAAAGAATTTTTATTAATGCAGTTTAAAACTTAGATTTCCATTTTGGCCTAGCAAATTATCCACAATCCTGATCAGATGTAAATACATCCTTTCACTCCTTACCAAATCCTGTAGCTAACATTAGCACTCTCCTATTAATCTAGCACCAAATCTTACCTGCAGCTTTACCTTCTCTTGTTTCTACTGTAGATTTCCTTCTGTTGTCCCTCATTTTACTAGGCTTGAATTTTCTTTGGATTTTTGTGGTAATTTTTATTGACATATTTATGTTTGCTATCTACTTCTAACTATTGTCTCTTTCCTTTTCCAGAAAAGATTTTAAATAAAATTGTTCATTTTAATATTTCAAATACTGCTTAACACCATGTAATGAAGTCTTCTGATACACATCCTAATTTTCATTTATACTGTTAATTTTCTCATCTAATACATTCTCAGTTTTCCTTATTTCTTAACTAATTTTTTTCTAGGAAACTTAAAACCAGGCATATGTAGAGTTTATTTGTATGTGTGTATCCACAATAAATGCAAACATTCTGTAAATGCCTACTCAGTCGTAAACACATGCACATGTAACAGAGCCTGTTCTCGCTGTGACCTCATTTGATGTAATTGGTTGTGAGCATTGTGTCTATCTTCAGGCCACTACAACCTTCCAGCCTGGTGCTCATTCCAGCCCTTCCCACCACAATCAGGTTTCCATCTATTGAGTGCTGGAAAAAATCATCAGCAATCCCTGAAATCTCTAACGCGGTTTTTCCACTGTCTTCATGAGACTTCCATTCTTCACATCAACAATGACAATGCCATTTCTGTTGTCACATATTATTGACAGGCACTTAAGGGCTTATTTGCTGGGTATTTTAATGTTGGTTTGTTGGTCTCCTTTTTTTTTTTAAAAAAAAGCTCTTTACTTTTAACCTTCCTGATTTAATGCTTTCCATATATTATTCATTCTTACATTAAGTCAGATTTTAAATGCATGTGTGATTTACCAGAAGAAAAACCCTACACATTTAGTCCCTGATTGATTTTTTTAATAATCCTAGCACTTAATTATCTTAGAGTGGCTAATGACCTTTTATCACATTAGATTATTAATGCCATCATATGCAAAGAAATTGAATTTGAGTCTAATTCAGATCTAAATCTTAACCAAGTGACACCAAATGTAATGCACTAATAGACAAAATTAGAGTCCAGCCAGTGGGATGGTATTACTGTTTTCCTCCTGATTTATTGGATACTAAAAGAAACCAGTAGCTGTCAGAGGAAATTCATTGACGTGATTCTGACTGACAGGATTGCACATGTGCTGGAACATACTTTGTTGCAGTTTCTATAACAATGTATGCTGCTATCCTGGGTTTTGTGGGTTTTACCTAAGACAACATACAATTCTTAGGTCTGCTTTTATTATTCATCAGGGGATAGCATAGGAGTAAATAGCAAGGACAGGATTTCCTGTCCTTCTGCTGTCATTACATGTTTGATTTAGCAAGTTAATAACATGACTGTAAAGGTTGTTTATATGAGATAATAACCACTGCAGAGTTTGGGCCCAGAAAATGCTGATAACTTCTCCAAAATAAAATCTGTGATGGAAATTTCCAAGAAAATCACTTTGACAGGAGATTACTAGCTTTACTGCAGGCCAGATGCAAACTGAAAGATAACTGAATGTGTTGATGCTTTCATCTTGGATGTGCCAAGTCTACTGCATTTTCCATTTTATTTCTTACTCAAAAGTGGGTCATACTTGACTTTGCGTCTGTAAAAATATCAAGCTGTGGAAAATACATTGGATACTGGAAAATATATTCATAAATTGCCAGATATTAGTTTTTTATGATTCTATATTCAAATTTTCTCAATAATAAAGAAAAAATAATATTCTGTCATGGCAAAAAAGACATTGCCCAAAACATATTGCAACCTTTTCCAACTGTATTTAATAGGGCAGCTGCAACTTTTAGGCAAATGAGAAGAACCTAGACAGATCCCAAAACACTTATATGCATTACTGAATGTATCATATATACCTGCAGATATAAGTAGAACACTACTTTGTTTTTTGAGTGTCCACATGCCTGAGGACACCTAGAAGGAATTTGCCTTTTTTTTTTTCTTCATTACAGGCAAAACCAACCCAACAATTGCTTTGGTAAATTGGTTTGACAGCTGCATTAAGGTCACTGTGTGATGTTTGGACATGTTCAACTCCTATAATTTTCACTTGGCTTCAGCACTCATTTCCACTGTTGGCAGAGAAGCTTCATGCACAGGAATGAATGATGTGAGAGAATATGACAAGAAAAATCACAGCTTGGTTTCCACAGCCCAGCACTCCTTGAGCACCTTAACTTCCTGCTAAAATTAACCTACATTTGTGTCTGTTAGCTAACACAAGGACATGTCTCATATCTTTTGTTGCCCTGTCTTGTCATTTGCCACAGACATCCCCATCATATCTATCATAAGAGTATTGGGTAAAGAAATAACAGGCTGAAAACAGATAAAAATTAGAATCCTTCATAACCTTTATAAATAGAGCAAAATAAATTTCTCTGAAATATCTGTGGTCATTGATTTTAACATTTAGCTATTAAGCCTTTCCCTATTTTCTTTGACAGAGGTAGTTGATGGTCCATCATGCTGGCATAAGGAATGTGGGCCACAGCTGCCCACACTCAAGGAAACGCCTTCCCCAGTGCTAATGGAAATGTGTTTTTAAAAGTAATCGATGAGTGAATCATCAGCTTTGAGATAACCTACCTCTGCCTACCACTACTTAAATGCCTTGTCAGTTACATCTGTGCTCAACAGTTGCTCCCTTCCCCAGCCTGGCACTTGGCACAGGCCTCCTTCTGCAGCTCATGGCAGGCAGAAGTGTCACTTAAGCGAGTGTTCAGGAGTTATTCCAGGGAGAGAAAAATGAGAAAAAAGGATGAAAGGTTCCCTTGCATGTTTCTGAGCACCCTTGTTTCCAGGATCACTCGTTGGCCTCAGAAGCTAAGTCAGCTTTGCAGTGTTCTTTCCTAACAGTGATCCAGCTAAGCAGTTGAGCCTTTTCCGCTATTCATCTGGCAGGGCTTGTTTTCACTATTGATGCCAGGTCACAGATTATGGAAAATTAGGTGGTCCTGAGCTGAGACACACAAATACATGCATGCATGTCTAAAAGTGCAACTGTTTAGAGCAGCCTCAATATCTCCTAGATGAATTAATGTATTAGCTTTTGTGGGATTTGGGAGGTGTTAGGCAGCCTCTGGCAGGAGACTCATGGCAATTGTTTGGAGGCTGGGCAGGAAGGGAAAAGTTGTAGGGCTTTAGCAGTGCTCAGAGTCAATATCCTGAGATACCTAGGTGTTCTTTAATCTATCTGCACCGCGTTAAATTTTGTTTGCTTGTTTTATGTGTTTAGGTGCAGCCTGAGCAAAAAAAAGTGATAAATTGGGTTAAGGGTGGAAGGGTTTTTGTCGCTGAACCTGAATTTTTTGCAAACTGTTTTTATAGTCAAGTGAAGAAATCACCGGCTAACAGCATAAGACCATTTGCATATAATTCAGGAGTGCAGTTGTTCTTCACCAATCCCTCTATCCTTTATATCAACTTTTTTCCCCTGCTACTGACAGTTTTAGAGGGAGGGTGAACAAACTGGCAAAGGGTAATCTGATTTTATATTCTGTTACATTAAAAGGGGAAAGCTCTCAGACAGCATTTGTGAACCTTCTACAGGGTTATTTATAGAAGATTCATCTGTTCCTCGGGGAAACAAGAAACCTTTTCAACCCTGTCTAAAGTACAGGAATGATCGAAGTTAAAACCTGCCTGCGGGCAAACAGTGTGTAACAATTCAGAGTTTATCCTTGGACAGGGAGCATGTCGGGTCTCTCCTGTACCCTATTTGCACCTTGTGCAATCATTTATACGTCTGTGAAATAACTGCAAAATACCGCCTTTTGTCTGACTTAGGCTTTGATTGTATTTTATATGGCTCCGTGGAGCTATAGATGATGGTGGCTTCCAAAGAAGAGATTACATCTGAATCCTCCTGTAGATCGATCACAGGCTGTTAAGTATGTTAGAAATGCTGTTGCAGAGTGCTCTGGCAAGCTTGGCAGGTTGTTTTCCAGTGGTTTGAGGTTTTGCCTCAGTACCCAACCCCACCCCCTGCCGAAGCTGCCTTCTACATAGCAGAGCTGGTGGGAGCAAGGTAGACTCTTTAGCAGCTCTGAGGAAAAGTCTGTGATACACTGAAGGTTGCAGTCTGGTACAACAGCTTCTTCTAGCTCCTCCAAAGCCGGAGGGGCTGTCAGTGAGTCAGTCAATGTGCATCCTTTCTTGTCCTTCCACGCAGCCCCAGGCTGTTATTTTGAGTTTCAGATCCCTATCTCGACATGATAGAAAGCAGTAAGCAAGTGTAAAGGAAGGCCTTTTCCTCTCCCATTAGCACCAGGAGTTTTCAATAGTGCACATGGCAGCAATGTTTTTTCTCTATCTCTGCAAGAAAATTCACCAAAGCTTATCCGTCATATTTGACAAATTTGACAAAAGCTGAAAAAAAGCTTTCAAAAGCAGCTGCAGTGACCACTAATTCAATCTGTTGTTATTCCTAAAACCAGAGACGTGGCTAAAATACTGCAAAAGGCAGGTATGCCTTTCTCCAAGCCAGACTCCGAGATGGTTAAATCAAGGAACCACTTGCCACACAACAGCACAAAGCTTCCCCTTCAACTGCTGCCTAAAACCCCGAATGTAACTCTCCATCTCCTGACTTCATCATGTGCTGGAGAAATTGCCTTGTCTCTATAACCTGGATAGTTTATAGCTTATATCATAGAATATCTTGAGTTTAAAGGGACCCACATGGAGTCCAGCTCCTGGCTCTGCACAGGACAGCCCAAAATGGCTGTCTCTTATAGGAGCAACATGAATTATTCTGCTGTTTCTGGGCTCAGGAAAACTTTAAGTAAGCTGTTAATGTGCATATTGGTGACATTGTCCAGCAGCAACAGTATGAAAATGAAATAATCTTTCTTGTGATGTCAGGTTTGCAAATCACTGACAGTAGGCTTTGCCTGGTCCATGGGGAACGAGTTCCTCACTTCTGCTCTCAGTGAATCCTCACACTCGTGCATTTTGGTGCTACCAGGAGGCTCAGCTTGTCTGTTTTCAGCTTTCTGCTTGATGCAAGCAGGGCTGCAGGACTAATTACCACAATCTTAACAACATATTCTATAAAGAACAAATATCCTGCATGTTACACCAGGGATGTCATGTGGTGCAAAATGTTTATTCTTTTTTGTACGCTCTGCCCTATCGAAAGCCTATTTTAAAGCATTTGGTTTTGTTTCTTTCTATGTATAGATTCTGCCATTTCTGTATTTCTGCAGGTTTAAATAATATGGCATGGATGTGTCCTTACTGTTGCACTTACCTTCCTTCTGCAGGAATTCCAGCTGCTGATATGGCCAAGACAGAAAGTACATACCGAAACTGAACAGAATGCAAAATATGGGTTTGCAGCCTTGAACACTAACTGCTAAATAATTCCAGAGATGCATCCATGCATGAGAATTAACACTATTTGGACCCCTTTCTAATGACAGGTATAAACAGAAATTCCACCAGCATAATGATGGAAGAATAAGTTTTTGGAATTCATCAAGCTGATATCTAAAAGAGCTCTAAAACATTCTGCCAGTGGCATTGTAAATCTTAATCTCAGACCTAAACTTACAGGAGCTGAATCTTCTTGACCCACTACATTGGCTTTGACCAGATAAAAGACACAAAAAATACCTAATGATTGTGCTTCATCAAAAGTATAGTACTTCGCTGTTATATGGAGGTTCTGAGTTCATGGAAATCAGACAGTCAGTAGCAGCAGCAATATCAAATCCTGATTATCCTTAATGAATCTGCAAGAAAGTTTGACTGAAGACTACACTGAGGTCAGAATCAGGCCCTCACATTGGAATATTTTTTGCTTTTAGTACAGTTGGTCTAGATTTTCATCTCAAAAACAATCCAGATGTGATCTAGGAGGGTACCCCTCCCCCGACTAAATTATTTTCCCTTTTGCCTTCCAGATTTAATTCAAAAATATTAAGAGCCAATATAATGGACAAATAAATTCACCACAAACTAATAATTATTTCACTCAAATGGACTTTACTTTTATAAGCTGAATGTTATTATTATATAACATATTAGTGCAACACTGACCCAGTAATAAAATACTCGAGGAACTGAGCCCATAGGCAAAGGAGAGTCTTCCCTAGGTATAGCCACAATGTTGTAATAAGGTTAGAACTATAATATATTGAGTAATGATTTAGCATGAATGGGTCATGGTATAAAACATAACAAGCTGCTGCTTCTCACTGCTTAGGTATGCCTGAGTAAAATAAAACCTCATTTAAGAACTTAGGAAAAATACATAGAAAAATAGAGACCTATACAGAAGCTTGGACTTGGTGTAATAAGTTAGACCTCAGTGTTGAAGACTTTTTAAAAGCACTTTTAAATTTGTTATCTCAACATAGTGAATTCAATTTCATAGAAGAATTCTTTGTTGATTTTGTTCTGTTTTGTTTAGTTTTAATTGAACTTGTTTCTGTTTCATGTAATTCAACATTAATCTTTTACTAATATTTTTAAATTATAATACTGGAATAGTACTTAAGATGGATGCTATTTTTTGTGTACTACTACAAAACAATAAATTTTACTGGCATTTAGTAGTTTGATAGACTATAGCTCCACATGACCTGCTTTCTAGAAACAGCCATATTTTGAAAAGTCAGCAGTTTTTGCTGTTTTTCTTGGGGGAGAATTGTGTTTACTTTCAAATAAAACTCCTTGAAAATGTTGAATAAGAATGATCATAATCTGAATGTAATTGACCATCTCCTAAGATTTTGTTCTTCAGAAATAGTTTTGAATTATGAAGATTGGCTGCTCTTCTTATTCATATATAGTATATAGAAAGAATATATATATTTTAAAAATATATGCATGTTGTATGTCAAAAGTTCAAATTCTATGTTCCTTTCATCCTCTTTCAGATCAGGACATGTTACAGAATTCGATTAAGTGTGTAGCCATTCTAAAATTACTCAGGTCATGAAATTCAATGGCCTTTAGTTTTGTTCATTAATGATAAGAAGCAATTTTGGTGTCATTATTGAAATGTTTCTATTTATGAATTTGAAGTGCCTATACTCTTTGCTGTATAAATTCCTAAACTACATGCTATTCAGGTTGCTGAAGACAGACTTATCTCCTTTTTAGTTACTGTTCTGATGTTCAGAAAAACTTGAATATTTGTCCACGTACATTTGAAAATTGCACTGACCTGAAAAATTGCCTCCGCCATGCAAAAGGACCATGGTCTGTACTGAAAAATGAGTAGGAGTCCTCTGCTAAGAGGTGTCAATACTCAATGAGCACTCCTGAGAGTTGATAGTTTGGTCACGCCTGCTCCAAGAATATCACAGCAATTAAATTATGCTTTTAGAAAATGCCTGTAGTGGTAGTGATCAGTATTTTCATCTGTTCTTCTCTAAGGTCATGGATAACCATAACATAAGTTGAGTGCTTTTCTGGATCAATATCCTGACATGCTGGCACAGAGAACTGTGCAGCATCCATTAGCAAGGCTGACCTCTTGCCAGCATAACATACATCAGGTGCCTGTTACACACTCATGCTGCAGTCTGGCATGGCAAAAGAAGGATCCTTATGATGTCTGGCCAAGGAAATTTCAATAATTCTTTTATAGTTTGTAGTAACAAAAATGTATCAGTTACTCAGTATCCACTAAAAACATACTACTTCTTATTCCCAGATCCTCTTTTCCTTATTGCCATGCAAAGTTGATGAGGGTAAGCTAATGGGCCATGTCTCATGCACCACAGATCAGAAGGGACAGTGTCAGTAATGTACATAAGCATATTAGTTTACTGAATTTGCACATTAAATTGATTAATTCTATCAACCATTGCTGATAGGAAATAATAGAGAAAGTGTATTAATTGTTTAATTGATTTTGACAGCAGAGGACAAATGTACCTATATTTCTCCCCCTCCCCATCTCTCTTAGACAAGCAGGTATGCACATAATATTTAAAATTTTAGCACTCCTACCATTGTGAGTGCTCGTTGGACCACTGAAAATGTGTACTAAGTCTTATGGTTACAACAAACAGTTACTTACAGCCAGGTCAAAGAGCATTGTTCAGTGACTTGCCTGATTTTAAATCCAGCATGTGCTATTTCTACTTCCCTAACTCAGATTTGTGTAGCATTTCTTGTGTATTCTTGTCTGGGTTTTGAAGTTATAATTTGAAAACTGCTTATGGGGTCTTATATAGGAGTCTGCCATGGTGGGAGGGTTAACTTTTTTTTCCTAAGTTTTGATAATTTCACCTAAATGGCTTCATTCTGAAGGTCCATGGAGGGAGGCTGTGAGGTCTTACTGACTCCATTTGTAGGTTTGAAGTCAACAGGGTGTAGACTTGGATCTTGATAAACGTAATTTACTTCTCTGATCATTATTTGCCATGGCATTTTAGACTCTGACTCTCACATCTCACAGAAGAGGTCTTTTAGAGAGGTTACAGACTCAAGGATCTGTAGACAAATCAACCAGCACTCTGATTTCTCACAGTGGGTGGGATGGGGGGAACACACTTTGTTCCCTTTAACACTGCAGCTTAGTTTTCACCACTTTAACCATGATCATATAAGAGACAGAACCCCAAGTAAATTAAAGGAAACATTCATACAGAGTCTATACAGTCTGCACTTTTATATGAGTTAATGCTTTAAGGTGTACAGTATACAGGCACACTGGCTTTTACAGCAGCCCCTCCTATTTGTCTGCAGCTCCATTCCAGGAGCAGGCCAATCTTGTGTGTATTGAGGATGACGATGCAATGCCGGAGGTAGATGACAAACAGCAGCATTTCAGATGCAACAGGACCAAACAAACTGGAACAAATCCCCCCCTAAACAGTACTGTGTGTACTACCTACTGCCAAGGGCTGCACATAAGTTTCTATTTACAGTGCAAGATGAGACTTAAAATAAGCAAAGTTGGTTAAATGAGAGCTGTTTTGAAAGGATAGCAAGAAGCAAATATTCTATTTATAGTAAGAAAAAACTGAGCCCTGTTCAAGAGAATGGACTCTTTTAACTAACCTCTGTTCTTACTGTGTAAGTTTTAAAAAGAATATCCATTTTTTTGCATGCACGGTATAACACAGTATCGTTCAAAGATGCACTTGAACTGTAAAAAATTGAAATTCATGTTCAATAATGGAAGTATATACAGTGATTAAAGTGGCTTTACTCACATGGTAACAAGGAAACTGGACTCTACACTTAAGGTTTTGGAATCAGAAACTGGGTCCTTTTTGGGAAGAGAAAGGTTCAATGTTTCATATGCCTAGGAAAGTTGCTTTCCTTTTCTTTGAGAACTGCCCCCGCAGAAGGAAACTTCTCAGTCAGAAAGATGGACAGTATTGCTCCAAAGGTGTTGCAGTGTTGCTTGATATGGTGGGAAGATCTGTGTAAATAAAAAAACATCTAGTCTGCTGGAGCAAAGTAGCCTAAAAAAAAGGGGAAAAATTATTTGATTTATGGCTTCCTGGACATCAAAAAAACTTTTTACATGTATGAAATAAGCTGTAGGAGTGCTGTCCCTAGTTTTGTCTGTAACTGCCAGGGTTTGATACACCTGGCAAGAGCAAAAGAGACGTCCTTCCCCTTGCACATGGCACCTTTTGACCTCTCTGCAGTTACACAGCTTTGTCTCTTTCCCTTTCTGCTCACATTCATCTTTGTTCCCACAGAACAAATCTCTGCATTTTTCATATTGGCAAGTAGATGTGCTGTTCTTGCACCAGCATTGTCAAGAAAGCAACAGAATAATAGTTGTACAGAAAGTATTTGTACAAAGTTGTACAATAGTTGTGCAAAGGTGATCTAAAATGTGCTTTTTGATTGTCAGTTTACCCCTGTGCACAGTAGTTTACAAGCAGTTCTGTAAGTTTTCACTGTTGAGATTTCATTTCACAAACATATTTTATCACAAGGAATAAAAAGCTGGAAGGGCCATTGGTTTCATTTCATCTAAAAAGTCTGATTTTAAATGCTCTCCTTCAAATAAATGTGTTTCATAAACTTCAGCTGCCTGATTTCTCTTTACATGTTGTTTATGTGAATGGCAAAAACAACGTAAGATTTACAAGGCTTGTGCCATGCTCTATATTGCTCCACGGTGCACCAGTTGTCAGCTCCAAGGTCGCAGCTTTATTAAAGGATCAAGATTTACAATAATGTTAACAAGAGCATGAATGCCTTCACAGACACCTTCCTGTAGTTTACTTCCTTGAAGTCACCTGCACAATTTCTGCCCCTGCCAAAGCTACTAATCAATAAATACTGCGGTCTCCTGAAGAAAGTTCAAATGGATCTATCATGTTGCTTTAGTAATAAATCTTTGCTTTTGTTTAACATCTGCCTTCAAAAGACATAACCTTCTTTACCTGCAGTAATTAAACTTCCTAACAGCCTTATTTGGTTATTAAAACCTGCTCCCTTTTTAAAGATTGAGAAACTGAGGCATAAGGCCATGCTTTGCTGAAGTCATACAAGAAGAGCAAAGAGCTTGGAAGCTGGCCTTCCGTGAGCTGAGGCTGAAGGCCATGCTGCCTGTACCCCAATGGTAGTTGTGTAGCATCTCAACAGAGGCCTCTGTAATTTTTCCTTTTCATGTACTGTCACAGCCTGGCTAGGGTGCCCCTGAAGCTGTGGTGTCATCCTCACTGACACAAGCACGTACAAGAAACTCTCTGCAGGCTACTTAGCACTTAAGGTGCTTCTGTGTCTTCTTCTGGCTGTCCCTACAGTGCTGATGAGGTTACTGCCACCAACTGCTGCTACTCACCCACTCAGATTGACTGGTCTGGCTTCCTGCTCAGTTCCATGGAAGATAAGCACTTTAAACAGTAGGGGGTTTGCCAGCCTATGAACAGATAACCCTTATCAGCAGGGATGAGAGCAGGATAGCAGTAACCTCCTAAACTAGCACAGCCATGGTTACCAGAGGACAATTTACCACAGCATCTCAAATCCCAGGTCTGCCTTCCCCTGGGAGATCCCTGCCCAAGAAGTTCTGCCTTTTCCACCAGATTTTCTCCCAACCTGAAGTACGGGCAGAAAATATCCCAGTCCAGGCAACTTATTTCAGTTTGGGCCAAAGGCTTTGGAAGTGCTTCCTTTGAGAGTTTCAGAACTCTTGGTACTTAGAGGCATGCAAATTTTGTCTCCATGTGGTCTAAAAATAAGGTATTCAGGCAGTGACTGGCTTTTGTTGTGCTGTTTCTGCTCTCCCTTCAGAAGATACTAACAGTAATAGCTGATAGTCATTTTGACAGATATTGAACAAGAATACAGAGCCAGCACCCTTCACAGAATCACAGGATAGTTCATCTCTCATCTTCACCTGAGGAGAGACCTTAGCTTCAGCTTCATTCCCTGCAGGTCCCTCTCCCCTCCAAACCAAGAGCCCAGATGGTGTCATGGGCATTGCCTCTTGCTGCTGATCACTAGCAGCAACAAGAACCAGCTCTGATGGATGTCTAAAGCATTTAGGCTTTCACTTGGTTTTGAAATGCTGAGTCTGAAAGCATATGTGAACCACAGCTCTTAATGTTTTGCACTCTCCCTTTCCTGAAAGTCTAACCCCAGGCCAGAGAGAGAGGGGTATCTCCCCACCTAGAGATCTCCTCTGAACATCTAACTATGGTACAGACAAGACAGCTGCAGTCAAGGACACAGGGGAACCAAGATGAAGGATCCATTTTCTCTCAGTCCTGCCACTGGAACAGGTTGCCCAGAGAAGTTGTGGATGCTCCATTCCTGGAAGTGTTCAAGCCCAGGTTTGGATGGAGCTCTGAGCAACCTGCACTAGTAAAAGGTGTCCCTGCCCAGGGCACAGCAGATGGAACTAGATTATCTTTAAGGTCCCTTCCAACCCAAACCATTCAATAAGCTCTGAGCAAAAAAAGACTATGCCTTGTCTGAATTTTAGATTCATTATGATTACAACCTTCACAAATTAATATAGCTGATAGAGCCTCTACAAATCTGTTTCTTTTAAAAGCATTTTCAACATTTTAGGTTTTGTTTATATGCCAAGAGTTATGTCTAAATGAGGTCAGTGCTAGATGTGCATAACAGGTCCAAAGTCTTTTCTACCCCTGGAGAAGTCTCTTGGCATCACTATACAGCTAGATAGGTATTCTTTAAAGTTCTTAAGTTCTTTTTTTTTTTTTTTTTTCTTTTTTTTTTTTTTGTTCAGGGTCATTCAGGAGGCTACCCCAATCTCCAATTCTCAGTAATATCACTAAAACTACTCCATAAAATCACCGCTAGTGCCAGTCACAGAATTCCAGCATCAGTTAGGTTGGAGAAGGCCTCTGAGATCATCAAATCCAACCTATGACCGAACACTACCAAATCAGCTATAGCACAGCATTAAGTGCCATGTCCCATCTTTTCTTAAACATCCTCAGGAATGCTGGTGCCACCACCTCCCTGGGAAGCCCACTCCAACGTTTAATCACTCTGAAGAAATTCCTCCTGATGTCCAACCTAAACCTTCTCTGGCACAGCTTGAGGCTAATTCCTCTTGTCCGTCACTCGTTAATCGGGAGAAGAGGCCGACCCGCACCCGGCTACGCCCTCCTTTCAGAAGGAGAGCGATAAGGAGCCTCCTTTTCTCCAGGATAAACAACTCCAGCTCCCTCAGCCGCTCCTCACTGGTGCTCCAGACCCCTCACCAGCTCTGCTGCCCTTCTCTGGACTCGCTCCAGCACCCCAGTGTCCTTCCTGGACTGAGGGCCCCAAAACTGAACACAGGATTCGAGGTGCGGCCTGACGGGTGCCGAGTACAGAGGAACTGGACGACTCCATCTGGAAACAACCCAGCGCCTGAACGCTGCCAGCGTGCAGGCTTGCGAGCGCCGCTGCTGCGCGGAAGGGCGGAGCGGGGAAGCCTCACGGACGGGGCGGAGCGGGGCCCGTGTCGTAGCAGCCCCGCCGGGCCGGGAGACGATCGCCATGGAAACCCCGGCCCCGCCCCTGCCCCCCCGTGTGCCGCCGGGAGCGCGGCCGGAGCTGCCGGCTCCCTCCTCCCCGGGCAGCGCCAGGTA
>JAYDZK010000113.1:108670014-108695544 GCA_034509185.1 Euphonia xanthogaster
GGCGGCGGGCGGAGCGCAGGCCGGGCTCGTTCCGCTGCCCCGCCGCAGCTCGGCCCGGATCCTACCCGGCGCCCGTGCCCCCAGCCATCCGCTCTCGGACCCCCGGCAGCGCCCTCCGGGAACGAAGCGGAGCCGGGCTCTCCTCAGCCCCCCAGGGCGGGGCTTGTTCGTCGTCCCCGATCCTGGCGGAGAGGCCCTTACGTGTTGCCATGGCCGAGGGGGCCGCGGCGGCCCCGGCGTGCTTCAGCGAGGATGATTTTTACTGCCCGGTGTGCCAGGAGGTGTTCAAAACGCCCGTGAGGACCGCCAACTGCCAGCACGTGTGGGTATCCCGACCCCCCGCCCCTTCCCAAGCCTTTTCCTCGATTCCTCCGGCTCTCCGCCTTGTGCTCCTTGGCTCCCCCCGCTCCCGGCGCACGGACCCTCGGCCTGGAGACGCTGGCGGTGAGGATGCGAGCCCAGTGCTGCTCCAGCCTCCCCTCGCCTCTTTCTTTTGTAGCCGACGAGGACCGGTCATTTAGGAGGAGCCCCCCCCACCTCCCCGGGTGTCTGGTCGGCGGTGGGGGAGTTTTGCTGCGCTGTCTGAGCTGACTCGCGGTTTTTAACTTCATGGTTTTCCCCGTTCCTTTTCGAACAAGGCCGGTAGTGTGAGTTGTTCTCTCTTTTCAGTTCATCTATTCAGCGTTTTTTTTTCCAGAGGGACGTTCGATTACAACGTGCTACTTTGTAGAAAAGCAAAATAGCGTTGGCAGCTGGTGCGTAAGGAAGGAGAGCTGCAAAAGCTGATGACCTGAGGTCTCTGGAAACGCGTGCTGAATGAAGCTTTGCAGTGGTTTTGGCTCTGCTTAAGGACAATAAACAGGAGTTACGCTGATAAGATTGTCCAAAATCACGTGCTTGCTGCACCATTTAATATCTCATTAGTGATCAATCTGGTATGCAGCTGGGTAATGCCAGTCAATAAATAAGAAGAGTTTTATCTAGAGTGCATTGCCAAGCTTCCCTGATTTCCATATACTTTATCGTAAGCACCATTGTTTCTTTTAAATGTCAGACTTTGTATTCGGTAAACTATTACTCTGATACTTTTTTTTTCCCCCTGACAATCATCCATTTCTCTTCAAGGACAAAGTATCCAAGTCTGTATATTTTCCTAACCTGTGTTTGTGGTAACTTTTCAATTTAGGTTTTGCAGGAAGTGCTTCTTGACAGCTATAAGAGAAAGTGGAACACATTGTCCTCTCTGCCGGGGGAGCGTGACTAAAAAAGAAAGAACGTATCCCAAAAGGGCTCTAGATGTTGAAAACAGTATGAAGAAAGCTTCTGGGGGCTGTAGATGCTGTGAGAAGCAGGTAGAGTAAAACTTTAAAAAAAGTTGAATAAATTGTTCATGGTTTTGTCCAGACACGCCTTTACTGAGTGTCATTCTCATCTTGGAGCTGAAGAGCTTATAGCAATTTGAACTTAGCTTTTTATGGCTTGTGGATGTACTGGGCATGCAGTGCCTGCTAGCTGTACCTAGCAGGTGTAGACTTGAAAGAGCATCTTGAATTGTCAATAAAGGCATTTTAAGTGGAGTGCCAGTTCTTCCCTGAAAAGGTGGAAAAAATGGATATAGCTATAAAACTGGCAAAAGGAAAGTTAAAGAGCTGAACATGAAAATTGCAGATATATGGAAAACCTCAGAAACTCTCAGTATGGAAGTGCAACTGCTTCAAGCTGCTATAAAATTTAACTTAAAACCGAAATATGTGAGTTGATTAGTTGCAGTGCCCACATGATCAATCATATGTAATTTCCTCCTTCCCCATCAGTCCTTTTACATTCCTTTCATTTCCTTTCTAAAGGGATCATTATTTTTGGAACGCTGGGTGAAATCTTGACCCTCACTGAAACCAAGAGTTATGTCTCTTGATATAAACAGATGCAGGATTGCAGCCATACTTTTTGTTTATAACAAAATGCATCAAATCCAGGTAGTCTTTATGTTGGTTTCATTTCACTTGGGACTTCTGCCAATGTGAGGATCGGCACTAATGGAACCCTCAGCTGCTTGCATTGTTCCACATGATTCATTGGGATAAAAAGTGGTGAAAAAGAAACTGATAGCAAGTTGGTAAACTGGACAGAAGAACCAAACAGAATAACTTTAATGGAATTTAGGCACAGGCATGTGCGAGATGATCTTGTTCAGCCTCTAGACCTGTGAGCACCTTCTGACAGTGCTGTTGGACCTGAAATTCAGGGGCATCTCCACCATAGCTGTCTTCTGGCAAATCTAAGCAACTCATTCTCTTAATGTGAATTAAAGGTCAATAGGCAGCCTTAAGTTGGTGATCATTCACCTATTTGTTTCCCTCCCCTGCCAATGAATAAACTAACACACCTAATGCAGAAAGAAAATGTTTCTTGCATGAGGTAACAGGACGCCAGAGAAGACTGAAGGAACAGTGGTGCTCATCCCATCCTCACAGCCACTCTCTGTTCTAGCTCATCACGTATTGATCCTTGATCTGGGAGGTGTAGTTCCAGTGGCTTTGTTTCAGTTAAATGGTGTTTTCTTGCATCTTTTATCCCTGAGAGAGCTCTCAGATGTCCAGCAGTTTGAGTGGCAGTGTTCTCCAGTCTCACAGAGTCACACTGGCTCTGAGGAGAGAGGAATTGGAGATGTCCTGTTGGTGAAGAAAGTGTTCATGCTCAGAAGGGAGACACAAGTTCTGGTTTCTGCTGCACATGAGGTCTAAAGAATTCCTGCATGGATTGCTTTCTGTTAGCAGAATTATCTCTTCCTTCTATCTATTCCTGGATTGTTTAGTATGATTTCAGTAATTTGGCATTTTATTTTCAGGTTAGATTTTCATGGATGAGACAGCATTATAAAACGTGTAAGAAGTATCAGGATGAATATGGTGTTTCTTCAATTATGCCAAACTTAAAGATTTCCCAAGATGCAACAGGGAACAGGTAATCAGGGTGTTCTATGTGTAACAGTGCATCTTCTTTCCCCACCCCCTCCCCCCATGGAAAGTTTTTTTCCAGGGCATTTCTTCTTTTTGCATTAATTATTATCCATATTTTGTGCTTCAAAATAGGAGTTTTTCCAGGTCTTTTTCTCTACTCTTAACAGACAGAAGAAAACCTTTCTGCATGATGGCTTTGAAATGTCTTCTAGAGACTCTCCTAAAAAGTTTTTAATATTTGTAGTTTGCTTTCCTTGCCTTGACAGCATTCAAGGAGTTTACTTTGTAACATATTTAATAATATTTACCTCTGGAGAAGTTCCTGTCTATTTTTATTCCCCCTCCCCTTTCCTAAGTTTGTTTTAGTGGGCATCCTGTTTCAAAACATTACTGTGCAAGCTTTTACTTTCTGATTGAATTTATTTTGAACAGATTTCTTATGAAGTATATAAGCAATTCCAGTATGTTACACACCATGAAATCAAATTATAGCTGCCATTTGTTTTCAGGCAGTAAAGCTAACCTTTTTCCCCACATATTCTCACTGATGGTAGGGGTTGGGAATTTTTGGTTATTTTTGAAAAGCTTTTTATATGTCCATTCCACAGAGCTTTGTTATATATATCCTTTTTTTTTTTGCCAT
This sequence comes from Euphonia xanthogaster, assembly GCA_034509185.1. Taxonomy (NCBI): domain Eukaryota; kingdom Metazoa; phylum Chordata; class Aves; order Passeriformes; family Fringillidae; genus Euphonia; species Euphonia xanthogaster. The sequence goes on from JAYDZK010000113.1 coordinate 108,673,618, forward strand.
TGATTTTCTATTTTTAGCAGTCTGAATTTCTTTGTGTTTGGTTTTCAACCCATCAGTCTATTGAAAGTTGAAGCTGTTACTGGAATTAGCTGCAGCAATGTTTCACTGGAGTGTCTACATATTCTGATATCACTATTTATGCACTTTGCTACAGTAGAACACCTGTGATTATAATATCACAGAAGTATTAAAAAAATTTACCATTACTGTATTTGTGACTGTAAATATTCATGTTCTTAGCATGTCTGTACAGTTTCTTCTCGCTTAGCTAGAGGTGCATATACAGTCAAATTTACTTTCTAAAATGTTCTTCTGCTTTACCCTTCCTTTAGGAATAAAGTTTATTTTGTGGTCAGCATAGGAAAATGTACCTTGTTGTAGTTGAAAGTTGCAAATTATTTGTGTGAAAATATGGCAGTTAAAGGCCTTTTACGCCTTCCTAAGTCAAAGAACTTAGAAATTGCTGCCTGTCTTACATTCATATAGTTCATAATGATTTCATAATACTTGGCTGTCACCTGCATTGCCAATCTTGTTGACTAAATGTTTGTTGTAATATATACCATTTTCCTGTGAAGTTGTGTAGTATACCACCAAGCATCACCATGGTAACTAAATTATCCAGAGGGGTCCCAGTTGATTGGAAATGAGCAAATGTAATGCCCACCTACAAGAAGGATCAGAAGGGTAATCCAGGGATCTACAGACCTGTCAGACTCACCTTGGTGTATTGGGGAAGATCATGGAGCAGATCATCCTGAGTGCCATCATGTGGCATGTGTGGGACTACCCAGGAATCAAGCCCAGCCAACATGGGTTTACGAAAGTCAGGTGCTGGTTGACCAACCTCATCTCCTCCTATGACCAAGTGACTGGCATAGTAGATGAGGGAGCGACTGTGGATGCACATTTGACACCATCCCACTGTATTCTTCTGGAGAAGCTGGCAGCCTATGGCTTGGACAGGTGTGCTCTGGGTGAAAAAAACTGTCTGCATGGCCAGGCCCAGAGTGGGGTGGTGAATGTGGTTACATCCAATTGGCCCCTGGTCACCAGTGGTGTTCCCCAGGGTTCAGTTTGGGGCCACTCCTGTTTAATAACTTTATTGATGTTTTGGATGAGGGGATTGAGTGCTCCCTCAGTGAGTTTGCAGATGACAGCAAGTTGTGTGGGAATGTTGATCTGCTGGAGGGCAGGAAGGGTCTGCATGGGGATCTGGATAGGCTGGATCGATGGGCTGAGGCCAGTGGTGTGAGGCCAGGTGCCAGGTCCTGCACCTGGGTCACAACAACCCCAGGCAGTGCCATGGGCTGGGGGAAGAGTAGCTGGAGAGCAACCCAATGGAAAAGGAGCTGGGGGTTGCTGGTTGACAGAGGTTGAGCCATGATCCTGCAGTGTATCCAGGTGGCCGAGAAGACCAGTGGCATCCTGGCCTCCATCAGAAATAGTGTGGCTAGGAGGATCAGGGCAGTGATTGTCCCCCAGTACTCAGCACCAGTCAGGCTAAACCTCAAATCCTGTGTTCAGTTCTGGGCCCCTGAATCCAGGAAGGACATTGAGGTGCTGGAAAGGGCAGTGGAGCTGGTGGAAGGTCTGGAGCACAAGTCCTATGGTAAGTGGCTGAGGCAGCTGGGATTGTTTTATCTTGGAGAAGAAGAGCCTCAGGAAAGACCTCATTGCTGCAGTTACCTGAGTGGTGGTTGTAGTGAGGTGAGGATCAGTTTCTTCTGCCATGTCTTAAAGTGAAAGAATGAGGTGAAATGACCTCACCATTTAAGTTACACATGGGGAGGTTCAGATTAGATAGTAGAAACTTTTTTTTTGCTGAGACCATGGTCGGGCATTGGAATAAATTGCCAAGGGTGGTGGTGGAGTCAATGCCTGTGGAGGTGTTCAAGAGGTGTCTGGCTGTGGCACTTGAGGATATGATTTAGTGGTGATTGTGGTGGTGCTAGGTTGACATTTGGACAGACGATCTTGAAGGTTTCTTTCAGGCTTGGTGATTCTGTAAATACTGAGACGTACCTTGATCCAAAGGAAAAGTTGTAAGGGTTAGGATATGTACCATTGTATGTTGCCTTGGAATTCATGGGACTTAATGCATATTCCCCCACACCTCTGTTACTGTTAAACTTTTAAAATGTTGATAATTGAGTAAAATAATCTGAAGTTTCTTTTCTTTTTTTTTTTTTTATTCATTTAAAGTAGCAGGAGTGATGCAATACCTGATACCGGCGAGATGGCTAATAATCAAATACTTCAAGGAGAAACAAGGTAGGTTGCTTACTTGTCTATAGCTGTTAATAAAATAGATTCTGATAGTCACAGTGCAAACTTCTGCTAATGCAAAAACCAAAACACACAAAAAAACCAAACCACTCAAAAACACCAGGAGCTGTATTTATAGAATCCTGTATTTTCTTGGACACTTGTGTCTGTTAGAATTTGGGTGTTTTAGTACTTTTCTGAAGGATTTAAAAGGTGTTACAAGAAAGCAAAACTAGGGTGTAGCTGCAGTGGGAACAAAAGAAGCCCAAGTCTCAGAAGAGTGCATTTAGGCATACTAATTTACAGTTAGGAAATTCAAAATTGCAAGGTGGTAGTAGCACTGGGACTCCTTTAGATCTGCTAATATGTCAGTGGGGGTGTGGGGGGGTTTTTTGTTGTTAGCAAGGGAAAACAATGATAGCTTCATTCATATGCTTTCTTAACACTACTTCTGAAACTCTCTTTTCTTTAATGCTCTAATGCTCTTGTATTTCTGTTTACAGTGGACACCCAACCTTCAAATGCCCCCTGTGTCAGGAAGCCAATTTTACCAGACAGCGCTTGCTGGATCACTGTAATAATAGACATCTTTATCAGATCGTTCCTGTGGTAAGTAGAGCTGCTTATGTATGTTTCTTAAGCTACTTCCATTGTAATTATGTGGACAATTTTAACTGTGCAGTCTACCCTATATCTGTAACAATCACTGTGGTTTGAGAAAGACAGACAATATACTTCACACAGTGCATTTAAATTGAGGAGCAACTTTGATGTGAAAATGTTTCATGTCCAGCCTGCTAGTTCTAAGACATTTCTGACTTAGTTGTCTCATTTATCTTGGTGTGAAACAGGCTCAGCTTTTGAGCCTGATGCTTAACTCTCCTTTATTTAGTAGTTCAGGTCTGTTTCTATAGAATCCCATTTGTAATGTAACTACTGTTTAATGTGAAACCTACAGTTACTTGACAAGTAATCTAAGGTAACTAAAGGGTCTGCAAGAGAAAAATCTCTTTGGTTTTCTATTATTTTCACCTGTATAGGGCTTGGTTTTTTTTCTTTTGGCTTACTTGATCATCTCAGTTGTATGAAAAATCTCCCAAACAGTAAGTAGGATGCAGCAGTCAGTTTCTTTTCTAAATTAACTCAAACAGATGTGATAATCTTTCACTCCAAAGAGAAACACTTTAGAAACTTGCCAAGTTGAAATGTAGTTTTTGAATGTTACACAATTGAGGAAAAGCACACTTAGCAGCATGATTTGATGTTTGTCTTACTATATTTTGGTAGTGGATGAGTAATAGACTAGTTATTCCTGTAGAACATGTCTTTAATGCATTCTGTATTGCCAATAACTTTTTTTTTCATTCTGTCTCTTCCCTTCCCCCTCCAAATTCAGATCTGTCCTATTTGTGTATCTCTTCCTTGGGCAGATACTAACCAGGTTACTAGAAATCTTGTTAGCCATCTAAATCTAAGACACCGGTTTGACTACGGAGAATTTGTGGTAAGCTTTTTCTTCTTTGATGTGTGGAGGAATAATGGTAACTTTTTTCCTAAAAATAAAAATGCCAAATAAAAATTTTGTACCTAACATGTGTTCTGGACATGCTGTGTTCCTGTTCTTTATGGAACTCAGAAGCAGACCTGTCTGTTATCAACATAAAGTGCTACTGGGAATAGGTGTTGACAATAGTCAAACTGCTCCAAGCTGATGAGTTAAGTCTTTGGCTTAGTGTTCTCAGTCTGAACTATTTATTGCTTTTATTCTGTTTATTAGAACAGTTTATTACTGCCGTTTCTGGGGGAAATGAAATGGATGCTACTCTTTTTATGGACATTATTGACCTTTTAATGCAGAAATTGTGAAGTTTTATTCTCAGGACTTAATGTGCAGCTTGACTAGCTGGTATTGCTGCTACAGCTGCTCTTCCTGTATGCTGTGAGAGAGACTGAAAAAGAGATGTGTCACTTAATCAGTGTTTAGGTTGCCTCTTTTCAGGCTCTCTTTGGGTAAATGACCTTAAGTAGATGGAGAACTACATACACAGATGTAGTCAGTGGCTGATTCATAAGTCAAGCCAACCATTTGGGTTCTGCATGTGGGATCAGAGAGCTGGAGAGTTTGTGGCTTTTTCTACAGAGTTTGACAGGCTTTGGGATGTGCAACAGGTATAGTATTTTAGTCACAGGCAGCCTCACTGGGTCAGGATGGCAAAAATGATGTATCTTGTCCTTTGAGTAAGCTGTGATAAAGGCCTGAAGAGCTAGGGTTTGATAGGGGGGATTGAGCTCTTTACCACAAGTGTATGTATGATGACCTAAACCTGATGATAGAAATTCTAATTTGGGGAAACTGCCAGAATTGCACTGACAAGATTCATCACTCTGACATATTAAGAACCTGGAGGATATTCCTGCAAAAAGTAGCAGAATTTTTGTGTTCTGTGTTTGCTTTCCCATTTGCGTCAATGTATTCTCAACAATCTATGATTACTGATGTCTGAGGATCCCTTTTTGGTTTTATTAATGGAGGTTGTTGTGGCTGGTTAGAAGCCCTGTTAAAAGAATTGCATGACACAGTCAGCTTTCCTGAGCTGGCTGTTCTGTAATGCAATTGACCCAGAGAGAGAAGATGGCCCCTTCTGCTTAATGAGCCTTGTCCCACTCTACTGATTCTTCTCTTATCTCATATGTCTCTTGGTACTTGGTTCAATAAAAAGATTCTGTGCAATATAAACAATCATCTAGTAGCATAGAGTCTTTGTCTAGGTGCCATTTCCTATGTAAAAACATAGCAGATTAATTATTAAACTAATGACTATGCTACATCTTGAGTATTTGTCCATTTTGATGATGTTTTCATTTTATTTAGAATCTTCAGCTTGATGAAGAAGCACAATACCAAAATGCAGTTCAAGAATCCTGTCATGTGAACTTTTAAAGTAGAGCCTCCTTCATCTTCGTACTGATTATCTGAGAGAAAAATTACTTCATTCTGTTGGTGATCCGAAGGGTATATTAATAAAAATGTTTTTCAGTACCCACTTTTTGGGCTAAGCTTCTTTTCACGCTCATAAGGACTTCTGATAAATGATTTTGCTGGAACTCAGGCTTGACATCTTGACTGAGTTCTGCCCTGTGGAAGTAGGAACGTTTTTGGAACTTCTCACTCTTGTCTTGATTTTCTCTAACTTTTACTACTCTGTTAATTACATGTTCATATTGTTAACGTAGGCTGTTTTAATTCACCAAAACCAACTTTGAAAGTATCTTTAGAAAGACATGCAGTGATGCTCTGTTGCACTGTTGGGCTTCTTCAAGTTCAGCTGTCTTTTAAGGTATCTTATGAGACGATAATTTATTTTTTTTCTCTTCCTGCCGAGGACAGGCATTTGTCCTGCCAAGGACTAATTTTATTTTGATATTGTGATTTGTTTTTTACTATTGCTATGTGACTGAAAATAACAACAGCTTAAAATATTAAAAAATTTCTTTTCTACTGATCAACAATGCAGAGCAGGGCTTTTTTTTCACCTTTCATTGAGAAAGAATGATGCCATTGCCTAGGAATAACTAAATCTATTTTTTCCTCTTTGGGAATAACTAAAATAGGATGCTTGCTTACTAATGTGATGAGGCATATTATCTGTACTCCTAAGGAAGATTACACATTTTCTGAACAATTCAAGATGACATGCAAAAGGTATACTTTTTTGGCCTATGCCTGTGACCAGGTCTTGCTGGAGCTTTCTAAGAACTTCTAGTTTTTCATTTGGAATTGAAGTTTTGGCCTATCCTGTCTTTCATGGATGGCTGTGTAGCTAAATAACTAAACTGGCTTCCCACCTACAAAAACCTTTTGTTTTTGTAAAGCTGTTTAAAACTTGTACATTTCCTGAATCCAAAGGCTTCAAAAAACTGTTGAGAAGAAAAAAAACTTACTCTAAAATAGTGACCAACATATTTTAAGAGTTCCTCCTTCCCAGCAAGAGCATCATTAAAATTGGAGAAAATACTAATAATGCAATTTTGAATTTAGATGGAAAATCCATTTGTAAAAACTTTAGGAGCTTTTATGTTATACTAAAAGGGAGAAGGGGAAAGAAGGCTGCACAGCATACATTTTGGAGTTTTAAATAGAGAGTGTTCTGAACATACACCTGTTAAGACTAACTGCATTCTGTGTTTCCATCACCCATTGTCAAGCTATTGCTATTAATGAGCATTGCATATGTGGTGGAAAACATCCCCAGTAATTCTTTATTCTAGATGGTGATTTATGTGTCATAATATCAGTTGTGCAGCCGAAGTACAGTCTGCTTCTTGTGCCCTGCCTCCCTGTTCCTCTCCAAACAGAGGTTTTGATTATTCTTTAAATGCTGAGATATTTCATATTCCAAAACTGGTAAGGCTGAAATGCCTCATTTTACAATGTAAAGTGTTTCAGAACTGAAAGTTCTAATTTATTGAGTGTTGGAACTAACCCACTATACATTTTAACTTGCGTTTTGTATCTTAATTTTGAGTGTAAAAAGTAACTTGAAGGCATTGCTGGCTAAAATTCAGAGAAAGTTGTCTATTTCAGAAATAGCTGTCTATTTCAAAAACCTTGTCTGAAGCTTATATACTTTTTTATAACTACGTTTTTTGCATTTTGTTAGTGTCTCACTACAGTATTTTGACAGCAGACCACACTTGGAACTTGTATTCCAATTTCTCTGTTTGCCCCCATACACATCACTTGTCTGTCATCTCTAGATCTTGTGTGACCACATTGATTTGGAGTGGTTCACTGAGCCAACAGAAAAAAATGTAGATTTTTACATTTGCTCAGCAAAGCCAACTATTAAACAGTGCCCTTATACAGAAAAGAACGTTGAGGTACCTGATGATGAAGTTTTACCTTTTTAAAGTAAAATCACATACTATGGTGATTTATTACTGCATACATTTCCTAAGGAGTTCAACAGTTAGATGTAAGTCTAGTTAACTTTTTTAGATTCAACAAAATGTTTATATGATCTGGCAATAAATGCCTACAGCCAATACAGATTCTGAATGCCTCATGGATGCTGGAACTAGTTATTTCTATTACTTGAATATATCTTGGGAATTATGAGTGAGATGACATCTGTTTTAAAACTCTGGGAAACAATGTTTTCTATAGCAATAAATAGTTGTCACTTGATGCATAGTTGCTGAGCATTTTAGTCGTGTTTAAATGTTGAGAGACTTGAGCACACATTTTAAAGCATCAAGTGTGTGTTAATGCAATACAAAAAAACCTTTCAAAATGTTTTTCCTCTTTATTTAAAATCTGTATTGGCAGGTGCTGCCTTGCTTAAGATTTTGTACTTTTAATATTAAGAGATTGCATCCAATACATTCACTAGGTAAACATTTAATGAAAATTATTTGAATATGTTGCTGCTGGTCATGATCTTTCTCACTGAAACTCAGACATGCTCAAAAAGCTGTGTATTTGTGATGGGTGATGCCCAAAACATGAAGTCTTTACTAGAAAATTGCTTCTTAACTGTGTTTTCATAATGTTCATGTTACATTATGTATGGTTTCAATATGTTACGTTTGAATTGTACCTTCTGGGTTTTTTCCTATTAAAGTATTTTATTTTCTATTTGTCTTTTTGTTGCATAATAAAGATGATCAGTTCCCTTGGTGCTACTTCTACCTTTTCAGATGCTTTCTAAAACTTAAATATGTGATCAGTTGTATGTCTAAGTTATTGGAACGTTGTGTATGCTGCTGGAATGATGAGATGTGACTGGTGATGCATCTGTGAGCTGAGACAAGACACCTTCTATCATACCTTGGGTATTTCCAGCAAGCAGAAAGGATTATAGGTTGGCCCAAATCTGCTTTGTGAATATTTTCTTGTTTCCATGTTTGTTTGTTGCTGTTCCATCTAATGTTAATAGAGAAATAACATTCTAAAAGGAGACAGAAAGAGGTATGTAACACTTGGGGTCATGAACAAACCTTGTTATTTAAAGATAGGTTTTATGAGAAGATTTAATGCTTTTCTGAAGAAAGAATTGCCAGTGAATTTGTGCTTGTTACAAGTTTTAACCAGCAAAGTGGCAGCTAGATAATTTAGCCTTCTGCCCTTTATTCTTGTGCTGAAAAAAACGTAGGTTATTTCTTGTGCTTTTGCATTCTAAGGACACACAGATACAGTAATAAAATTGACTTCATGTGTTACTTTACGTGATGGAAATGTAACAAAACCATGTAAATTTCCTTTTTATTAATTTATTCTTTCCCCATATAATCTAATTATCTCATCTCTAAGTAAGCCACTGTATCTTCTGAATCTCTTTATTAGCTCTTTGTTAGAGATTTCGTTTGATTTGATTTTATTGCAGCAATTCATATTTCACTACTTAGAGAGAATGCATATGGTGTGTTTAATTGTCATTGGCAGTATCTTGGTTATAGGATACCTGAGCTCTGTAAAACTGCCCTTTTTTCTCCAGCCTTAAGCCAGGGTTTTGTTTCCAGGGAGAGAGGGGGATTTTTGTGCACCCAGTTCATCTTCTGACAGGTAGTTGGGACTAGAAGACTTTCTGTGTTTGGGAAGCTTTTCTGGGTCCCTCTTTTTTAGATTTGAATTTTGAGTCTGGTGAGATTTGAATGAGTGTGAGTGCTATAAAAGAGTGAATGGAGTATTTTTTGTATCCTTTGTTTTATGCAGAAACAGACACACCAACTCATGAGCACTGTTAGGGGATGGGACAGTGTTTACTACAGGTGGTAAAGCCCACATTTGTGAAATGACTGCAGAACCTGGCATCCAAGGCTGCTTTATTGCAAGACAGAAGAACCACAAGAATATCTGATCAGAGCATCTTCAGGTTTCTTTTAGAACTGGAGAAACAAGCAATGAAAGAGCACAAAAACTACCTAGTCTGTTCTCCATACAGTGTACAGTTGTTCCAGAAATCGTGTTTCTTTTGTTGCCTGTTGTGGCTATAATTGAAAAAAATACAAAGATACAAAATTCAGGGTGTCTGCAGTGAGGAGGCATTCCAATAATGTTAAAACTTCTACTTCCCAGGGAATTGCCAGACTTACTAGGGTCAAAGCATGGGGTGGTTTTTTTTGTCTCATGAGTAGAATAGGAATATACTGTTTCTTATGTTTCTCAAACTCTAGGTCTGCTTGGGGAAGGATGAGTTTTCACCTCTTCATTTTCCAACTCTAACCAGCCTTATTTTATCTGTAACATTTTTGTGGACATGATCAGGAAAGCTAAGAAAGTGAATTTTACATTTATTGCCTCACCACGACTCACACTGTTAGGAAATTGAGGGCAAGGAGGGAGGGAGGAGGCATCACTGCCAAATGCATTCAGTGGAGTAGTATTTAATTTTATTTCAAATCTGTGCCTGAAAGTACTCTGTATACATTTAGAGGCATTCCTCAGCTCTGTGAAGCTGTATGTCATTTCCCAGGGCTTAGAGATAGGATACTGTTTTTATGAAATTGCTTAATCTTATGAGGATGTGTTGCCACCGAGAAAAGTGCTTCTCACTATTATTTTACATTCTTTTCTATTGTTATGTTTCTGTCACTTATTTTTTCACTGAATGGCTTGGGTTAGAATGAACCTTAAAGATAATCTCATTCCAAACCTCTGCCATAAGCAGGGACACCTTCAGTTGGACCAGGTTGCTCAAAGCCCCATCCAGCCTGTCCTTGAACACTTCCAGGGCTGAGGCACCCACAGCTTTTTTGGGTAACCTGTTCCAGTGGTCAACATCTGTTTTCCTCTATGTGCATTTCCCTACAGCAGTTCTCATAAATATACACTACCCATTTCCTTCCCTCTCTCTTTTAAAGTAGCCATCAATTAAATTGCTATGATTCTATTACTTGGCTACTAATTATTGTTACATATTCGGTATGTTTTATAAGCTCCTTTGGCTGTGCCCTTAATATGGGGCTGTTGTGGGCCACAGGGGTAAATACAGTAACTAAGAAGCTTAGCACCAATAATTTACGGAGTTCTCCAGGCATCTTTACTTCTATGGCTAGAGAAATTTTTGTTTCTCAGAATGTGTTTGCACTTGGAAAGAATGGGAAAGTCTTAGCACATAGATTTTATTGCTTTTGAACAAATTTTAAGGCGTTTACTTTGTTGTCTTCTGTACGGGAAGGATCTGGTTTAGGATTGGAGAGATAAGGATCAGGTTGAAAATCAAAAACTTTTCACAAAGCCCAGTTCTTTGATGGTAATAGCACCCTTTTTTGCCCAGAAAACCTTAAGTTCTCTGGTTTTGCAGGTATGGACTGAAGAGCGTAGGATGTTTTTTCTCCAGGGTAACTGCTTTGGCCACAGAAGGTGAGATTCATGTGCCGCCTTAGTTGTGAGACTGATCAAACTTTGGTAGTTTCTTTTATGACTTTTTTTTTGTCTTTCATAATTCAAACCACCAGAGGGCACTGAGTATTTTTGGGTGCTCTCTAAAAAAGTATTTAAGGGTGATAATTCAATAAGTAGTTGTACTCCAAAACATTATTAGATACAGAATTTCTCTCCTGATGTTTCATAAAATGCAATAAATCTTTTATAGATTTTGGGGGGGGTTAAGAGACTGGCTGGGGTCATTCCAGCCTACAGAAAGAATACTTGCAACTTACTTTAAAATCTTAAAATTATGGATTTACCTACCTTGCTTTATCATCTGTGGCAAATATGCAGTGTTTCCCCCTGGACTCCACTCCAGGGAAGAATGGAGTGCTCCCCTGTTCACCAGGGAACATTAAATGTGACACGTTCTTGCAAGGGCCATGTACTCGCAAGACCTCTCCTTGCCCGAGGGCGTTCTCCAGAGTCCTGTCGAGCTCGGGCGCTGTAGTGCAGGCGGGAGGCACACGGGGGCAGCTGGGGACTGAGGCATTCCGTGACAGTGACAAGGGGCTAGTGCTCAGTCCTGACTTCTGGCTTTGTGAGACTGCACACTTATCGTCGCCCTCGCTGATTCCATCGCTGGGGTGGAGTGAGGTGTGCCAGCTGCCCCGTCCAGGTGTGCTGCGTTATCCCTTCTTAGCGCTCACAATAGTCTGGAGTTGGGGCAGCCCTCTGGTACGAAGGGAGGAATTGTAGCAGCCAAGGCTTGTGTTGCCCCATGTGAGAAAGAATGGAGTCTCCCTGGAGTGTGCTTCTGCAGTGGCATGATAGTGGCCAGCCACAGCCCCCTGAGTAGCTGCTGAGCAGCGACCGCTCGTTTCACACGGTAATCTGATTCATATTTAGCGTGAAATATGTTTGTGTAAAAACATGTCAGACATGATTCAGCACCCTGGGAGAGGGAGGGAGGTATAATCCTGTATGAGTAGTTACTTAATTTACGAAATCCAGTTTTCTTATGCATACAAAAAATGATGGTTAAAGTGGGTCTGAAGTGAGAGTGGGCAGGAAGGTGTGCAATGTTACACCCAAGTTTCTGCCATTTGCTTTTTAACCTTGCTTTTTAATTTATCTATAGCTAAGCAGTGCGAGGAAGTTGAAGGTCTGCTTCATTTTCTTGATAAACTCGTAATGAAAGCAAACCTGCCTTGTTTGCTTCTCTGCAAGCAATTGCAACACTTGTATTTGATATCTGGTGTAATTTTCACTTTTTTTCATTGCATCGCACATGACACTTGCTAGGTTTGTAAACACTGGAGCTTCCTAACTTTAAATATTTAGGTTAGAACTTGCAGCATTCTGGATTTGATCGAGGGTCTGTTATCTTGCAGGTTTATCTGACAACTCTTATCTTCATTGCTGCTTTTGCCTCATCAGCCAAGGACCTAACATTGCAATAGTACCTCTGTTTGGGAGATTACCCTAAAAAGTGAACCCAATTTGTGCAAGATAACACAGGAAGCTTGAGACAGGGCAAGAGACAATCCACTATCTGAGAGTAATAGACCATCTAAGTATTTTCCTGCTCTTTTCACATTTGAACTGTAAGCACTGCTGTGAGTGGGACACGTAGTGTTCTGCCAACCAGCACTTTTCATGTTATGTAATGAATCCATATCGCTTGAAGCTGACACTGAAACTTGCAATCAGACAGGTATCCACCCAAATGTCAATGAGCAGTCGTGAATTACCATTGTTTGCTGAGCAGTATACAGATGGCAAAATTACCAAAGCATCTCTGGTGCTTTACAGAAGATTAACAAAACTATTCAAATATGAAAGTACCTACCAGAAATTCTAAAAAATCACTATATGCACGGAGCTAATTTTACTTGGGTTTATGGTTCTCAGTAGTTAGCAGAAATTGCGTTTTGCAATTAAGTTCCTTTGGCTTTTAAAAGAGCATTCTTGCAGCCCTCCACTCATTTTTCCCAATCTCTCTGCCTCCATTACTGTCTTTTTCCACATTATTACAAAGCTTAGTAGCTTTACAAGGAAGAGTAAAACAGGTGATGCTTCCCATCTGCATTGGATGATGTCTGATGAATGTTCCTTCTCCTGCAGCAAGGCAAGGGAAAAGCACTGCAGTATCTTTATTGCTGTGCTGTGGAAGAGCCCACATACAACAGTGCCAGTAGGAAGGCAAGATGACACAGTGCCTGTCCCAGGGAACATGCAGTCTGCTCTGGGATGTGCTCCGTTGCTCTGGTGCTTGCAAAGTAAGCTCAGCAGGAGATCCAGGCAGTCACTTGCAATAGATCAGCAGCAAGCTCCACAGCAAGTTCTGATGTCTTTAATTTTCCTTGTTTCTCCGAGCAGCACAAGAGCATGAGAGTCTGTGGGGAAAGAAATGTAATTGACTGGCAAAAGCTCAGATTTTGCAGGTGTCTCTTATAGTTACTCAGGGCTCATTAGATATCTTAGCACTCATAAAAGTTGTGAAACATGTTAGAGGCAAAGAATTCCAAGAAAGAAAAAAACCAATCAACCAGTTAAAGACCTGATCATTCTCCTTTGCATTTAATGTTTTTATTTTTCTTCAAACTCAGAGCTTGCAATCAGGATACCGGTGGCCTACTTGCAGATCAAAATTTTAATGGAAATAGCATTCTTGAATTCCATAGATCCCTGACTGTCATGAAAGGACATGCATTATTTTGGCTGTCATATGTTAAGGAAACTTCTCAGCCTGACCATTCACAAGACTCTGAGGCATCTCAATCTGCAGCTTGTAAGATTCAAGTAAGTTGCACTACTCTTTATTAATTAATCTGAAGTAATACTCAGTTATTATTGTGAATCTCCGTCTTGGAGGTATCACATGGTTGTATTCATCTGGTAAGAAAAATGCAAGTTCTGTAGGAAAACCCTGAAGAAAAATAAGGGGTAGGTATATTGCCTGAACAGAGACAATAAGTCAGTAATAAGGCAAGATGTTTGTCATTGTAGAGAACATGCTCACAAAAGCAGATAAGGTCTGTTGAAAATATCTTCCATGGTTAAACAGAAAAAAACTTCCTGAAGACTGCCCCTATATGAATTACTTTCTTCTCAACATGTATTAAAAAGCCTATATTAGCTACTTACTTGGTGACACTGAATTTTCTGCCAAGAGCTTCTATCCTAAAAGTCCTGATGTTCTATTATTAGCATTGTATTTATTTTTGTGTGCATTTGGTTTTATTTTACCAGATGACCAGTTGAGGTGTCAAAACTCTGACTTTATTTAATGAAACAGCAATATGAAACAGCATACAACTTTTGTGCCTTCTCTCTTTGGTGTCACTATATGCCAGTTCCCACACCTGCTGATATTTTCTTTAGGTAATTCACTTTTTAGCCATTCCTGAAAGCAGCTGTGGTCATGACACAGAGGTTCTTACAACCCTTCGTCCCTCTACCTACTATTGACAAGAATTTGGTGTGAGGCCTAGTAATGGTTGATACATCTTAGAAGTGGGGATGGGGAACAGAGAACAATTGTAGTGATTACTTCCATTTAAAGGGGAGCAGAAAAGAGGAGTGTTAGGCTTTCTTCCAAAATCAAGCAGTAAGACTAAAATTGTGCTATTTCTGTTGAATTCACCATCTACGGAAAGCCCTTGTATGCTACTACAATCAAGAAAAAATGGATACAGTTTTTCAGTTTTGATCAGTTTTGACCAGTTTTGACAAGATAAGACAATAAAGAAAAGACAATGAAGAAAACCTTATTGTTCAACTGGTGGGAACTTGACCCTTAAGAGAAACAATGTATTTGGTAAATTGATGGGAACTTAACCTGTGAAAGAAGAACAATATACAATGGAGCTGTTGTTAATATGGAGGTGGTATCGTGAGCTGTTGTGGCCTCATCTCACACTCTGGCCAAGTGTGAGATGATGTCGTAACTGGAAAAATTCCACTCCAAGAGGAGGAGATATGAGGTGTGGTTCTGGGGTGCAGGGGCTGAAGAGAACAAGATGCGTGCCATTTCGATCCAGGGGACTTCCTGAAGGTGCAGTGCCTGCCTGCCCCTCCCACCTGAGCACCATGCTCCATCTCCTTCTCCTGCTCAGCGGCTTTCCAAAAAGTCCAGGGGTTGGTATGTATTATTTGGTACTGCATGTAATAAAAAATAAAAAAATCTGTTTTGCAATCAGGGTTGGGTTTCAGGGGTTTTTGTGCACAGGCATCCTCCAGAACCCGTAACATTAATGGTGATGAGGATGCCCAGAGAACAAAAAGTGATGTAAAGAAAGGACAGGGCTTGGGCAGTGGGGCGCGTGGTCGCACCAAGAAAGTGAAATGCATAGCTGTACCGAGAGACACTGTTCCATGTTGTGTACAGCATATGGGAGGTCAAGATTTAGTCTGAGTACCCAGCTGTGTGTGGGAACTTAATAATGTTTTTCTGTGCCCAAAGTATAATCACTGCCATACACTTCTTGTTGCGCAGTGTGTCGTAAACATAGCTCAAGTACATTTCCGATTCCACTCGGAAGAACTCTTAGTCCTTTGCATTTGTGGTGTCTCTGGATGATGTCTCAGATTTATTGCCCTCACTATTTCTGTTGTTGTTATCATGTCCTAATGTGAGTGCAGTGGTAAAGACGTTTCATGAAAAGGAGCCTTGGGCCACAGCTCCACCAGTGGAGCAACTGGGGTGGACACCGGAACTGTGGAGCACATTGTGGGACAAGCTGGGAATTTGTACAAGTATTGAGCCCAAGCCATGGGAAGCTAAAGATCCCACAGGAGTGTTGAAATACTGGGGAAAGTTTGTGCAAACTCCTCAAAAGCACTCTAAAGAGTGGCTTTTTCATGCTGGATGCATGACTGAATGTCTGTTGTTTGCATACAAAGTTGCAGTTGAAAGGAATACAGCGCTTGAAAAACAGACAAGACAAGGACATATGACAGCTGAGGGCCAATAGAATGTGGTAAATGCAAGTGTTTGTAGCTGCTGCTGCTGCACTGCAGTCTGAGATCTCAGTAAGCTAGGCCTATAAGTAAGGTTACGTTTTAAATTATTGGTTGATTTAAATGCTGTTAAGTGTGATTCTTCTGTTAAATGGTTGCAGTTAAGGTATAATTGAAGTTATAAGTTAAAGTTACTCAAAAGTTAGGTGTTGTTCTTTGCTAAATTTTTAAGTTCAAAGTATAAGTTAAAGTATTGTTGAGTGATATTAAGCTTTTAAGCCATATTCCTTTTTATCCTTGCCTCACTACCCTTTTGTCTCTCTCTCTCACACACACACACACACACACACACACACGAGATAGTTTCTTGTTCAATTCTGTTTTGATTGGCTTATATTTGGCTTTGTTGTTGCTTGTTTTAACTTGGGGTGCCTTAACTGTTCTGTGAGTAGTGGAGTGAATCTTGTCAATAAACTTTGTCATGCTGTCACTTAGTATTAAATCTAGTTTTTGCTAATACCCCTGCTGATGATTCTTTAAGCAATCTCTAACTCTTGTTCATAACCTTAGATGCTGGAGATTGAAAGAAATTCTTGGTGCTAAGCCCAAATTTCTTTTAAAGAGAATGCATTTAGAACTTTTGCACAGGATACTATTTTGCTAGCCACAGCTACTCAGGGATGTAGTATTAAATACCCCACAGAAAATGCATAACCAGGGTCTGAGTGTTTGTGGTATACCTTGTGAGGTTGTGTAGAGTGAATGAAGGAGGAAGGAATGAAAGCAGTGGTTTTTACTGGGGACACTGATGCTCTGGTGCGAAATCCCCGTTTGTTACCATGAGAAATAGACTGATTAAGACTGCTCCCCCGGCATATAAAATGCAATAAAGACCCTTTTGATTAATGAAACAGGAAATCCTCTGGATGAGATAACTGAAAAATGCGGCAGCTAGGTAATCTTGGGGAATGGAGCCCCTGGGGGGAATTGAGAAGAACCTGCTGACAGGGCTTTTGACACCATGCGGTGGCCAAAGGCCAGAACAAAGATTCCAGGAAGAGATGCAGAAATCCAAGGAACTCTTCATGATTTGTTACATGCATGTGTTTTTATATTTTGCTTTCAACCCTGAGTTAGTAGCAAGTAGATTTGTAGTGTTCAATTCTGTATACACACAGCACAAGAGCAGCCTTACAAGTTGCTATTTTTTGTGTTTTTTCCAATCAAAGTGTATCATGTAACTTGTTTCAGTCATTTGGAGTAGATGTTTCATTATATGAATCTTAAATGATGTGCTGCAAGTTCTGAAGTATGACAGAAAAGAAAGTGAGTTTTTTTGCAGTAGCGTTGGAGGAATATGCTAAGCAGAGCCTACAGAGTGCAGGCTGGCCCATGCTATATTTTGGGAAGGGTTGGTAGTGAGCTATCCACAGAGCTGGCCTCGTGCTTTGGTGTGAACAGACCTAGCTGATTTCCTTCGAAGGAAAACTGGAGAGCAAGTTAGCTAGGCGACTTCTACCTGGGAAATTATCAAGGAGCTAAGCACAATGTGAACCTATCCACTGAGGTCCTGGTGTGATGTAGTTTATCTGCTAAAAGATATGATGTCATACTGGGGTACTGCAGGATACAGAGCTGAATACCCAGCCCCTACAGCCGTTTTCTGGAGTTGTTAGTGCTTCTAATGCATATCACCAAGTTTCATCTGGTCTGAAAAGTATGACTTGCTGTTTCCATAGTCTTGATCATTAGCCTATCCACAAGGACAATAAGGCTTAGAGCAGCACAAGAAAATTAAAAACCACTTGCCATAGCTTGATCTAACATTTTAATAATATTGCTTTACTTCTAATTGTCACTTTAAGTAATTTTCATACTATTTCTATTTTTATGATTTGTAATATTATACTGAAGTACCTTCTCTACTGATTTAAAGCAAAACTCAGTTCATATTTCTCACCATTGTTGAATAAAACTATTGTTCTGGAAGTTATCTTTCCTCTCCTTCATAGTATATGCCAATGTTAAAACAACACTCCCTATTGTCCCTACTGACTGTCCTTCATTTATCATTGTGGGGTGGTTTTGGCACATATGGGCTGGATGCCTTTGGATAAAACTAAAATCCTGATTAAAAGCCTCTTTGTGTAAAGGAAGGATGAGAAAAGCAGAGACATTTTCAGATGTATATAGTTTGGTTTTTAAGTTTGTTTCAGTGGAGTTATTCTATAGTTGCACTGTTTTAAACAATAGGAGAATTAACATCCACTCACTTTAGGCATTAGGAACACCACTCCTTCTACTCATGTACACCCCAGTGGAACTATTGGGTCAATTTTCTTTTGGATTGTGCCCTCCCTATCCACTCAAGGTCCTGTGCAATTTTACTTTTGAGATGCAAAGGAAGAGAGTATCAACCCCCCCATGGAACCTGGTTCTATGGCTGCTGAGGTGATAGCAGCAGAAGCAAGGCAGCCATAGATAGCCATAGACACACTATTGCCATTCCAGGGGAACAGTACTTGTGCTGAGTACCTGCTAAACACTTCTGTGGGTGAGAGTAACAGGTGGGAGTAGGAGAAGGGGTGGGGAGGTGACTTTTCTTGTGTTTATGTTTTAACAGGGTACCTCAGACTCATAACCCCACTGGAAAAAACATCCGGGTGACTCTGGCTAAGGCAGACAGACTTATGACGCCTTAGCACTGCTGTGGCTCAGAACCCATTCACAATGAGTCTGATCTGTGTCCTTCTCACTGCCCACGAGGTGCAACATTTATGTAACAGCACCCCTGCACCTGTGGCATGTCCAGATACTGGATTCTGGCAACAGCTGTCCCACCTCAGGAAATTCCCTGCTTTACCCTCAGAGGAGTTGAGGATTTTAGGCACCTTGAATGCAGATAGTTCTACCACCTTTAAATTTATTAGCACAAGAAATAGCCCTATAACTTGGTGGGTCAATGACACCATTGTATTAAAATACTTTATGCTGGTGTAATTCAACCACGGCACGGCTAACCCTGAGTTTTACTACATGTATGCAACTCCCACAAGGTATTGTTTTAATCTGCGGGGTCTGAGCGTAAGCCGAGTGCCAATGGCAATTAAATTTCCTTGTTAGTTAAGAAAACTAACCTTCTTATCTCCAAATATAACTACTTCAACAGTTATACTTCTGTATGGATTCAACAAAACCAAAGTCATCACGGTAATACTCAGAGTATACATGCTTTTGCTCCCGATTACAGAGATACAGCTAAATTCTAGAACACTACCAAGACAATCACTGGCTCCTGGGGTTGCAAGTGCACAAGCCCTCATGAGCCTGGATGGAGTTAGTTGTTGGTTAGCAAAGTTTAGCAATACCACCAGCCCAGCTATATCTGATTTGTTAATTCATGTAGACAGCATTAAACATACTACACTACAAAATCGAGCAGAAATTGATTTTTAACTTTTAACACATGAACATTGGTGTGAAGATTTTGATTAGGTATGTTGTATAAACTTAAGTGTCCATTCTAACTCTGTCCATGCACAACTATAGGAATTATCGACACTTAGTCAACAAGTTGTAGAGCGCACCAGTTGGAATCCGTTTGCTGGAGGGACATGGGGTTGGAAGTGGCTGAAAAAGGGATTAGTATTACTTTGTGCCTTAAGTATTTGGTTTCTATGTATTATTTGTTGTATCTCTAGTTTAGTATCGTTGAACTGATCTTTAATAGATAGCATGGTACACTGTACTGTTGTTCGTATGGTACAGTATCAACGTTCCAACCACGGATCACGTGGTCGCATGTGTCAGGGACCAAAGTTGTGTCTAAGGCCCTGCCATATTTGTTCATATTTGTTGTGTCTAAGGCCCTGCCATATTTGTTAATGTTTGCTGGGCACGTGGACCAGATAATGAAGAAAAGGCAATGAAGAA
This sequence comes from Euphonia xanthogaster, assembly GCA_034509185.1. Lineage (NCBI taxonomy): Eukaryota > Metazoa > Chordata > Aves > Passeriformes > Fringillidae > Euphonia > Euphonia xanthogaster. Next base: position 108,693,155 of record JAYDZK010000113.1, read on the forward strand.
ATCCTTATTGTTTACCTGGTGGAAACTTGACCCTTAAGAGAAACAATGTGTTGGGAACTTAACCTGAAAGAAGAGCAATATACAATGGAGCTGTTGTTAGCATGGAGGTGGTATTGTGAGCTGTTGTGGCCTCATCTCACACTCTGGCCAAGTGTGAGATGATGTCGTAACTGGAAAAATTCCACTCCAAGAGGAGGAGATATGAGGTGTGGTTCTGGGGTGCAGGGGCTGAAGAGAACAAGATGCGTGCCATTTCGATCCAGGGGACTTCCTGAAGGTGCAGTGCCTGCCTGCCCCTCCCACCTGAGCACCATGCTCCATCTCCTTCTCCTGCTCAGCGGCTTTCCAAAAAGTCCAGGGGTTGGTATGTATTATTTGGTACTGCATGTAATAAAAAATAAAAAAATCTGTTTTGCAATCAGGGTTGGGTTTCAGGGGTTTTTGTGCACGGGCATCCTCCAGAATCCAATCATCTCCCAGCAGCTGGAGATGACAACATGCAGAATTCAAGGGCTGCTGAACTTGCAGAAGAAATCTTGATAAAAGAGCTTTTTGACCTACCAAACAACACTGATTTCAGAACAATTGACGCCATCATTATTGGTGAGTAGGGAATTATAATATTTAGTTGCTTTCATAGAAAAAGACCATACCATTAGAAGAACAATAATATCTGCAATTGCTGCTTCTCAGTGCATCAGCAGTGATGTAACAAGTATGAATCTGTGCAGCTATAAATGGCTTAGGTGTCCTCGTTACTAGATTAGGGTCTTTCTATCAGCTCTGATAATTAAAATAGAATCAAAAGTGTTATTAATTTTGGTATAATAATTTTGTGAGTCTGAATTTACAGTAAAAAAATCTAAATGCCATTCTTAATTTTTGTGTTGGTCTATACAAGTAGTTGGTTTGGCAAAGTAAAAGGTTAGCAAAGCCTGACCATACAATTACCACAAGTACCTGCAGTTTAAGCATAAGAAGAAGCTGAGGCAATCCCAGCACTCACTGACAGCTAGGAAGTAGAAGAGATGGTCAAAGTTGAAAGGAATACCCAAGAGTCGCAGACGGTGGTGACAGTACAATGGTGCTGACATTTAAAAAATTAATTTGAATGGAATCTTTAAGTAATCCAGAAGGATGCCATTATTTACGCTAGTGATAAATGCAGTGTCTCACATATATCAACACTAGAAACAGCTTTGCATTTTCCAAAAGCAGGATACCGAAATTATGTTGCTGACAGATTTTCTTTTATGCACACACATTTCTCATTTTCAATTTCTGTCAAAAATGTATGATTATTAATATATTAACATCTTGCCAAGAGTCCTGCTAGTTTTCAGTTGTTCAAAAGGTTTTAGTGCCAGCTTTATTCTCTGAATCACAGAATGACTGAGGTGGGAAGACACCTCTGGAGATCTCCTAGTTCAATTCCCCTGCAGTTGTGATGCAGGGTTACCTGCAGCAGGTCACTCAGATCTCTGTCTGGTTGTGTTTTTATTGTCATCAAGGAGACGGACTCCACAAATTCTCTGGGCAACTTGTCCCAGTGCTTAAAAACACAATGAGAAGATTTTTTTTTTTTCTTAAATTTAGATGGAATTTCCTGTGTTTCAGTGTGTCTTTCCTCTATATTTCCTTTTTCTTATTTCTATTTCATCCTGTATTTCAATTTCTCTCTGGCACTTTTTCTCACAGCAGTTCTTAAAAAGAATTAAAATGTTTCTGTTAGTTATTGCAATACAGTAATGATGGACTTACTTGAAAATGATATGCTTACTCAACAAGGAAAAGATAGGTAAGGTGAGTTAATCGTTGTTGAGAGGACAAAGGTTTTGATTTATGATATTTACTGTCTTAAATATCAACTTGATGTAAAATTCTGTCCACACAACCATAGACTGGAGAACAACATGGGCTTGTTTTCTGTGCCTGGGCTTCTAACCTGTCTTCTTCTTCAGGTGGTCTGGAGTCTGGTAAGAAAACAAATGACTGAGAAAATAATGCAGCTTAAGATGAGCTTGAGAGGAAAAGACTTATTTATTATTTTGCAAAATCAATATAATTCTGTTGTTGTCTGCATGGAGAGATAAATGATTTCTGCTTCCTGTTTCCTTGGGGTCTTAGTGTTGCTATTTTTCATATATTTGTCTATACATGGAAAGAGATTACCTTGTGCTCCCCAACTAAGCAAAATGTCCACTAGTATTCAAAGTCACCAGTTGTTTAACAACAAGTCTGAGGTTAAAATCCAGAACTGAAATTCATTTCAGTTGTCCATGTCTGAATGTTTTGGGTTTTTTTGTTGATGTTGTTTTGTGGGGTTTTTGTTTTGTTTTGTTTTGTTTGTTTGTGTTTGTTGGGGTTTGTTGTTTGTTTGTTTTTTTTGT
>JAYDZK010000113.1:108695573-108719745 GCA_034509185.1 Euphonia xanthogaster
AAATGACTGCTCCCTGTTCCTCCAATCCTGCTGAAATATTTCAGGTCAAAAAGTAACAGTTGAGATTTTGATATTACCTGTCTTTTTTAGCGAAATGTAGCATTTTGCTTATGTTGGGAGACTTTGTTGTATAGGTCAGGAACTTTTGGTGAAGCACAATATAATTAGCTCAGAGAACAAAAATCGAAAGGTTCATGAACGTTTGTTTCAGCTGTTTGTATCTTCAGGGTAATCTGCAGAGTAAGGCATTACTGTTTATGACACTACCTAAGTGCAATAACATTATCAAAATTATACAACATAACTATCTGTGGCAGCCTTGTATTCTTCCTGTCCACTGACACATGCTCATACATCTCCCTAAATTAAGCTCTCAGCCTCACATTCCAAACATTCCCATAGTCCTCCTGTATTCCCCATCACTCCAATCCCATCCTTCCCTACTATTCCCTCTACCTGTGCCTCTGCCCCAGTATTTTGGAAACTCAAACCTCAGGCTTGTTTAGATTCCACTGCAGGCTTTGTTAAAGCCTATGGTAGGTGATACAGGGTGTTACTAAGATCCAGGAGTTACCTGACATCAAACTGATTCCTAAAAACTAGGTCTCTTTTGAGGGAGGGGCTTCTGACCACCAGGGCTAATTATTTCATTGCCATGTGTTCTATGGCCAGGAAGAGCTAATTTCAAATTTCTGGATGCCAATACTAAAATAATATAGTCTGGAAAAATCAGTGGTAAGTTAGGTGTCTCATCCAAACTAGATGAGTATATTCCATCTGAATAAATGTCCAGGCTAGGTAAGGCAGATCATCTTATGCGGAAGCGAGGGCATCATGGTGGTGCCATAGATATTCTTGGCACATAAGAATTACCCATTTTTTTCTTGATTGATGACTGAGCAAGTCCCTTTGCTTGATTTTTACATGATTACAATAGGTGAGATGTTTCCCACCTGCTCAAGACGCACTTGAATTTTTTGTCAATTAAATGTGCTCTCACAAGTGGTTTAACCAACCATTACAATGTATTAATTCACACATTATCCATGTCCAAAACTAGGGACTGATATTAAAAATGATCAGTAATTTGTATATGTGTAGATTTGACTAAATTAGATTCCTCTTTGGGACACTTCAGCTAACACAACCTTCCTCTGCACAAGCGTATGAACTGTGTATTTGTTGTGTGTTTACAATTCTTTCACAGCCTAGAAATAGCATAATACATTTTATCAGGCTGGAATTGAGACCAAAGTCACTGCCATGTGAACAAATTATATTTGTATGCAGAGATGTAGCTTTTGAAACAAGAGCATTTTGCTGTGGAGATTCACAGGACTTAAAACCTAGTTTTGTTGGTAACACAGTGGCAACACCTTGAGTGAATTTCAGTTCAGGGGAATCGTAAAATGAGATTTCTGGCCTTTGTATTTACAATATTTTTTTTCTGACATTTGCTGAAGTTTTTAAAAGACAGTAATTTCAGATTGAAAATTAATCTTTTATGTGATAGAAGAGGGATACCTTCAGTACAAAACATTCAGTGGCAGTTTTCAGACACCGAGGACCAGCATGGATTTCACTGAATTGTTGCATTTGGTATTGTTCAGTCATGGACTTACATTTTGATTTGTGCACCAAAAATACCACTGTACTTAGCTAGTGATCTCAGTTTGTGAGCTTTTGCTGCTGCTGGGGGAGCTTTTCCAGGAGCTACCCAGTTTGTACCTTTATGACAGTTATACTTTCTGATTAGTAGCTATGGGTACATTGTAGTTTAGCTATTGGGACTGCAGAAAATTTTTACTCACCATTAGTGGTTGTAAGGGGATTCAGGATATATGGGTGTGATTCTTCTCCTCCATCAATATTTTTTAACATAAAATGCAATAATACATTTTATTTTTTAATATTTCAATATTGCAAACGTTACTTGTAATTTTTTTTCCTTCCAAGAAATTTGTGTGAGTGGGAGTTTAAAAGCAAATGAAGCCTTTAAAACGCGTGTTGCACACTTTGCCCATGTACTTGCAACTTGTTTTACAAGCTTCACCTTCATTTCAAAACTTGAATATGTAAATACTATTTTATGCACAGTGATAATGAATTGTCTTATGCAGTGATAACAAAGTGCAATGGTATGATATATGTGCAATGAAGCCTCAACACGTAGAAGGAGTCTATTGACATTTCAGATGTATGGACGGTTTGTCTGAACAAGATATATGCAGTTATTAAGCTGTATGTATATACAGTTGTGGGGTTTTCTTTCTAAAGTCCCCATCCTTATTCCTCATGTATCAATGTAAACCTGAATGATACCAATTAATTTTGAAATGTGAGATCAATATCAATCCTTCAGCATTAGCATCTGCTCAACTCTGAAACCTGTTTTTCAATGGGGTCAGTCACTTTCCTGCAATGATACTGGGCTTTTAAGAGTCATGGTGCTTAAAACCTGAGAAATTAAAAAACTTCTGAAAATGCAAAGTGCTGAAGCAGGGCTATTTCGGAACAAATTCAGTCAGGAAACAGATTCTGCTCAGTGTTTTCTGTAAGTGACCTGTCGAGGTTGACCTTGGTAAGGGTCAGTTTTAGACTGGACAAGGACATACGTGAGTGGTAGTTTGATTAAAAATAGAAAAAGGAAGCAGGAGAAGCAGATTAAAAACTTTGTCTGTTTATGGAACAGTTAGATACCAAATGTTTGCTGTGCCAGCTGATACCAATTAGGAATTATGCTTCTTAAACACAGAAATTATAGCCTCCATTTGGTTTGGCAAAAAATGGTTTTCATCTCTTAGGCAACAAGATTAAATGATCAAAATCTGACAAAAACTGTGAAGCAACACATTGAGTGAATTTTAGTTTAGGTGAATCATAAAATAAGATTTCTGGCCTTTGTATTTACAATATTTTTTCTGACATTTGCTGAAGTTTTTAAAAGAGCAATTTCAGATTAAAGATTAATCTTTCATTATGAAGATAAAATAGGACATTTTGACAATTTCAAAGCTTTCTTTCTGAGCCTTGAGGGAGGTAGGATTTCATGGGAGGTAGGATTTTTTTTCTGTGTTTAGTTAAAATTTTTATATGGAGTCAGTTCTAGGGCTCACAGTTGTTCCCCTCAAAATTGTTCCCATCATTATGTGCTGAAACTTAGGTCTAGAAGAATGTGTACATTTTAATCTCTCTTGAATATTCTGGCCATAGCGTTGTCTTACACATCATACAGATATTAGAGATTACCACAAGTAATGTTAATGTTTGCATTAATGTAAGCATTAATTAATGTTTCTAGGGACTGCATGGGCTGCATGGACTTGATTTTTGCTGCTTTTCAGCAGTCTGATTTTGTGGTGTTCATTACTTCTAGTGGAAGTTGCAGATGCTTATCACACTGGAAAAAGAAGCCCAGCATGCAAAGCTGCATGTACAAAAAATAAATTGTTTATATGGAGAAAGAAACACAGGGGGAAAACTTTGGTAAAAAAAAAAAGTAAAAATCCCACACTTTTTTTCCAGAATTGCTGTTACATTTATTTTAGAATATAAGGATGTTTTTTATCTTCAGTTTGTGAACTTCTATTCAAACATACAAATACAAGACACCCAGGAACAATTGCTTAGAAAGGCTGTTTATGATTTTACTCACTATGTGAGAAATAGTCACGTAATGTTATGTCAAGTATGTCCAAGGCAGTCCAAAAATGAAGTGTCCAGTTAATAAAAGAATTAAGATTAGATTCTATTGGCATGTTATGGCAAGGAAATTGTTCTGTGTATATCTTATCATATGTCACTTTATCTCATTATGGTCTGTGGATTCTCCATGTTGCAAAGGGAGTGTCTGAGTTGTTATTACTCAGGTAAATGGAGTCCAGACAGGGCACTGAACTGGGGCTGAGGTGATCTGGGCTGTGTACCCAGTCCTCCAAAGCCCCACTGGGTAACACCAGACCACTCATTCTCTCTCCCAGTCTTCACATTTGTGATGGAAGTTCATCATAGCTTCCACAGACTCTGCACAGCTGCTGACTAGTAGCAATACTTGATTCCACAGAAATAATAGGCTCCTTTTTTTCCCATTTGTGAAGGACAATTTAGTACTACCTGAGTTGTGAGAGAAAAGCAGCTGAGAAACCTCCCCAGGAGCAGTACTGGCTGAATTACTTGTTGGGCATCCTGAGGTGGGGAGATGCCCCACGAGCAAATACAGATTTCCAGTCAAATGAGGAGGCAGTGGGTGCAGTCAATCCAACACGAAGCCATGTGCTAAGTGCTGTCAGTTGAGCTTGAATCACATCTCTAATACTGTTGACAAAGTAACGCGAGCTGCATTTCATTATCTGCCTTTCTAATAATATCTTTTTTTCTTTCCCCTCCCCAGCCTGCTCCAGAGACAACTGGTGAGTTCTGTTTAGAGATCTATTTGTATGCACAGGAGGCAGTCAACAAAACCAGCTGCTCATAAACATGGCTACGACAGACACAGATTTATAATTACTGTTATTGTTATTGCATTAATTTTCACACTTCATAAAGAAAACAGCAAGGGCTAATGTCCTACCTCACTTGTCTTTTTATTTTTCAGAAATAGATGTAGATGGAGGAATTGATCAGGACATCTTTGACATAAATGAAGGTTTTTCAAAATTCAGTCTCAATTTTTTAAAAATTATTTTCATTATAGTAGTCACAGATCAATACCATAACTGAATGTTAATCTCCTCTTCCCTTTAGCTTTAGGACTAGACCTTTTTGAGGGAGACATCAAACTTCCTGTGGTGAGTTCAAATATAAAATACAAAGCCAAAAATGTGTCATTGACTTAAACGTAAAGTATCACTGGCAGGGAAATAATAGATGCATCCTGCTCTTACAAACAATAAATGTTGTTTATGTAACAATAAACTGAAGATGACTGGGGATGGAATTCTACAAAATGTCATAGACAGTGAAGGAGTCAACAGTGTTTGCAGAAACATTATCCAGCATGAGATCTCATCAGTGATTAGATCAATCTTATTAGCTTCTTGTTTCCTTTTTTACATTGTCACTTTTAAGAGATTAGACAGCAGTGATCATCGTCCAGGCAGGTTTGTATAAAAAGAATTCTTTGTTTATCTGTACAATATTCTGAGCCAGTTAAATTTACTGAGCAGTGCTGCAAAACCCTCGTCTTGTAAGTAGATTGACTAGAACCAATGAAAAATTTAGATCTCTAATACCACATTTTAAGGCATCTGGCCAGCATCCTTATCTGATCAATGAAAAAAAAATACGTTTACATCTCAAAAATATCTAGTAGGAAACCCCCAATATGTCTTGCACTCTGAAAGTAGTCTGAAAATAGTGTTTTACTCTCCCTTTTGGGAGATATGCCAAATGTGTCTCTGAAAGCAAGGACAGCACTTGCTAAAGGCACAGAAACAAATGCTCGCATTATGAAAAATTACAAAACTAATGATCTCTGTACAGTTTTCAGGACGTTAGATCTTAAGGCTTCCCGTAGGAGCAGAAGCTCCTGTGCACATGCATCAAAAGTTTGGGTAATTTCTATGGAGAAAATGCAGCAGAAGTTGAAGTCGCCAGTAGAAGTGTATGAAGGGATTTCAAACCCAAACCTCAGACCTCTGAGTAATCTTTTGAGGGTTTTGAGCTCATTGTTTTCCTTTACATCTTACTTGGAACTGTAGGTATGCTTTAGCACTATTGTAGTCCCTGATGCTGAATCCCTTTTTACTGAGGACTGCATATTTGTTTTCTTTCTTGGATACAGGACCGAAACTCCATCATTGGTGACAACTATCGGTGGCCCCATGTCATCCCTTACGTCCTTGAGGACAGCCTGGGTACAGTATTGCCCTTCACAATGTCTGTTTGTTGGGTTGATTGGACTGTTCAACACAGGTTGATAAAGCTCCCGCGGTGTCCTTTCCTCTCTTAATCTAGAGCAGGCCCTTTCCCACAGCAGGAGTGGGGCTGAGTGTGAACAAACAGGATTTATAATCTTGGTACCAGAGCTGGCTCTCACCTCCTTTCTTGAATGATTACCCTGCTACAGCCCAGCAGATTGTTTTGGTTTTGAAATCTTTTGTCTGAGATGTGAAACTCCAGAAAGCAGAGGTGAAAAGAGGGCACTGAAGGTATTTTTAAGGACAGGAAGCTTACCTGGCCATTTATATAATTTACAGCAGTGAGGGCAAAATGGCATTCTGACAGACAGTTGGCAATGGTACATTGCTAAGTCCCCTATGTGAGTCAAAGACACATCATAATTTGGCCCCATCCTTTAAATCTTTGTGTTGAAACTATGCAAGTTGCTTAGAGGAGAGAACACAGATATAGTCTGAAAAATTCAAGTCCTGGAGAAATTCAGTGAGGGATCTGTAGCCTGCATTCTGTACTAGGTAAAATGTGAAGTCCTAATTTCCTATCTATTTAATACTTGTTCACATAAATCTCAAAAAAAAAAAAAAAAAAAGAAAGAAAGAATCTACAAAATTAAACCCCCCACCATGGTATACTTCTATATATTCATCATGCCATATTTGATACATAAGTACCAAAAAAAATTACACAGGAGCAAAACAAGAGCAAGATACAGTGTTGCAAGACCCTAATTTTTGTTTTTTAGGTCCCCTCTTTGGTTTTAATCCAACAAAAAATCTGTTTATTTTGATCAAATATTGCTGGAGCAAGAGCCATCCTTGGGACTCGCTCCATATGGATAATAGGAGAAATCTTTACGTTCAGTATTGACAAGAACACTGTTTGCTTTGCAGAAATGAATGCTAAGGGAGTCATCCTCAAGGCATTTGAGCAGTATCGACTGAAAACCTGTATTGACTTCAAACCTTGGGAAGGGGAGAAGAATTACATATCTGTGTTCAAAGGAAGTGGGTAAGAGAAGCAATTCAAAATAACTTTCATTATGTTTGCTTTCAGGCTATTCTCTTGGCCAGTATTCAACCTAAAATTCATATATCTGGTCATAATTTTACATTTTTGTTGTCACCATTTTCCCAGTCCTGATATTTAGTCTTACATATAAGAAGAAAGTCCTATAAGAGATATTTTACTGGACATGGTAAAAGATATCAGAAACAAAGCAATTATGTTCTTGACTGATCTTTGGATATATGGAGTATTACTTTCAGCTGGTCATTCCTAGTATACCTTGGCTTGAAAAGAAAAACCAAGGAGAGATATGATAGTTCTCACTGTGGGGCAATGAATTTGTTTGAATGTAACAATGGAAATGCTCTTGAACAACTCCTTGTGAGCATTCAGATAAAAGAGCAATATTTTTAAACTTTGTGCAGCACTGAGATATTTTGCTGATATTTTACTTTATTTACCTCTTTCAATGAACAGTCATGCTATTTCATCTTAAATGTTGCAAAATAAGACTCCAGTAAAGAAGTCAAAATTGCCCCAACTTCTTTTCTTCTAAGACATTCTCTGTCAAAACAGTGCAACAAGAACAGATATATTCTTCACTCTGTGCTGAACCATTTCTCTTATAGAAAAGGAGAACAGGGAGAACTTGATAGCTTGGTGAGGAAATTTGCTTGCAGAAATTCATTTCCTGATATGAGAATGCATTCATAAATGGGAAAAGATTTTCTGATAATAAAAATGTTTCTCTTTCCCTTTGGCTTATTCTGAGATATTTGTAGCAGATAATTGTTTCAAAATTTCTTTGGTGTCTGGCTCTTTGTATTTGCTGCTGTTCATGCTGTACACATGACACTGAAACTCAGCTCTAAAAGATGTATAATTGGAGACTCAGGGAGCAATGCATTTTCCTGTGCTAATGACTCTGGCTTTTTGAGCTAAATGGAAAACTCATGTAGCTGAATTTTGTAATCCTTCATCCCCTAAAACATGCATTGAATTTGCTAATAATTGTACCTGAAAAAGAACCACAATATTTAGCCTATGGCAAGTAGGAGGCCTCTGTGCAATGTCTCATTTATATGTCCATTAAAAATAGATGAGTCATTGTGATGAAGAAGATGAATCCTTCTAGTTGGATAGCATATCTTGCCCTCACTGTCTGGTGTGTAGCTTGCCCTGAAGTGTTTCCATCACCTTAGCTGACACATCCACAGCAGAACTTTTTAAAAGATTGGAGCTAAATAGTGCAGCCTCCTGAAAAGGTCCATCCAGTTGCAGTGAGTCATCTTGGGTCGCACAAAGAAATCAGGACTGACCCTGAATGAACTGCTTTCATTTCAGGCCATTCCTTACTTCTGGTGTAATGGGTGTAAGCTGGGTAAACCAACCCATTTTTGCTCTTCCCTTCCTAATATATTGGAGTTTTTAAAATCAGGACTCTTCTATCTTCTGACTAAGGACCTCAGCCCAGAGGGTAGAGTGCAGAGAGGCACAAAAAGTTCCTGGCAACATAAAATTTTACCACTTCAAGTAAAGGTTGATAAATCACATCTTTGCCTTTCTGATCTTGGCTTGTATCTATAAAAGAGAGGAATGTGGGGGAACTTTTGTGTCAAAAAGATTTGAAGTAAGCAATAAAGTCCTCATCTGGATTACCCTTTTGAATTCAAATGAAGTCAGCCACAAAAGAAGCCAGCTGTCTTCTATTGTATTGACTGCCCTGTGTAAAAATGCATTTGTAGTCTCCAGTGCATGTACAGAGTGTATCAAGGCCCTGCACAAAGAGCCCTCTCCCTGCACACGTTCTTCATCTATCATTCACCTTGGCTACTACCAGCATTATGTTAGCTCCTGCCTGTGTGCTGAGCAAAACACATGAGGTATGTAATTGTGAATTACAGAAATGCAGGATAATCAGATGTGGCAAGATGTGGCTGCAAAGTTCACAGAGGAGTCTGGAAACCTGCAGTGGATGCTCTTCTCATGAAGAGCGGGATTCATTCAGCAGGAAAACTAACATGGTGGGGTAGAATCAAATGATTAACAGACCAGGGAGGATGAACATCATCTCTAGTATTTCCCATGGATTTTCATGGAGCGTGCCTGGGAGGCCACTTCAGCTCTTTGCCACTGTTGTACATGGCAAAGGGAATCCATGCAAGAGTAGATTGACACAGATCCCTGGCTTTCCAGCTTGGTGCTGGTAAGTCAGAGTGTCTGTGAGCTGATACTGGTGATCTGTGATACAGTGGGAAGAAAACTTAGGAGCAGGACATGAGTTTAAAAATGTGCCTGAAATAAGTGGCATCACTGCAACTGATGGTGTGTCTATTTACAGCCCCAAAAGGGGAATGGTGGGATTAGTCAGAGCAAGTATTTCCCTGTTCCTCCAGCCTCTGGATAGCAATACAGGAAGCATTGAGTCACAGGCAATACAGCTCTCACACACCTGGGCAAAGCTGAGACTTTCCGCACCTTTCTCCCCTCCAGAAGACACAGGATTCTATGTGCCCATTGCTCTGGAGTGCCATGTCCTACTCACCTAAGCTTCATTCTCAGTGCAGGGTGGCACAGACTGTGTATTTGCTCCCTCTGTGGCTGTTGAATGACATTGTTATAGGCATCTGGCAGACCAAAGGCAAGGGGCAGCTGCACCTACTGTCGTTTGGATGTTACTTTTACCAAGTGCCTCGGATGTGCCTGCTGTAGGCTGCTGTGCACTGTGCAGCAGCTGGGAAGCCAGAGGTGGCTTTGGTAGGAGGTGGACCCAGGCCTGTGAAGGACTTCTTCTGCACAGCACAAGAATCGATATGAGGCCTTGTTCAAGGAAAGACCTTGAAATTACAGATGCTACGTGTGCTCTCATGTTGTGATTTTAATGAGTGATCAATAGGCAAGGCCTGTGTTGCTATGTGGAAAATGAAATTCTGGGGAATATGTTGCACTAATAAGTCACAGAGTTTGAAAGCACATGGTGTGCTTGTATTTTTAAATTTCTGGGGTGATAGGACTGCAAATCCTGTGGCATATTTTGTGCCTTATTAATTTTATGTACTTCATTGGGTAAGTATTGATTTATTTGCTACATAAAATATCAATTTAAATGTATTTCTCTGTGCCTGCTACTTTGTAGACATAGGGTGCCGTTTTATTGGCCTGTGCAGACAACTCACTAAATTCTTTCACCCTTTAATAAAAACTTGCAGCACAGCTGCAGTTCTGCTCTTACTTGGGAGTGTGTGAGAGCAGCAAGTGCTGTCGCACGGTAGCTCACAGAGAGCCAGAAAGAAAAGAGCTCGTGAAAAGTACTGTCAAATCCATCAACCTGTCAGAAGGTAAACACAGCATGCAGAAGCACACCTTGCCTGGCAGCCACAGCCCCATGCAAAGTAAAAGGCCAAGACAGGACAGAGAAAAGCAGGCAGAGGAGAGAATGTTCATGAACACACTTCTCCTTATGACAGGGACATGCTCGAAGTGTGCTCACAGTCACATATTGTGGTCTAGCTGAAAATTGTTAATTTGCAGCAATTTAATTGCTCTAAATTATGTGCCCACAACCTTTGATATTCCAGAGTACTAAAGAAATCATCATCAGTTTTCTTTTGTCACAAATAGCTCAACATTTTTCTTCTAATAGAGACAGAGATGAGGACCTTCTTGTTCATCGAAACAGACCTAAGTGTGAGAGAAAGGGGTATGATAAAGAACAGATCAATGGAAAAGTGCTCTCTGTAACAAAATGTGACTTCAATGCTCAGGTTAAAAATATAGCTATTGAATAGACTGGTTTTGAGGTTTTCATGGCATGGGGATGGTGTGTATCTCACAGAGCACTCTCTCATTTTATGTCAATGCCAGCTGCTGGTCCTCAGTGGGAAACATCCAAATGGGCTTGCAGCAGCTCTCCATTGGAGCCAACTGTGACAGGATTGCAACAGTCCAGCATGAATTCCTGCACGCCCTGGGATTCTGGCATGAGCAGTCTCGGTCTGACCGGGATGATTACGTGACCATCGTCTGGGACAGGATTCAGTCTGGTCAGTCACTCCTCTGCTTTCCTCTCAATCTCTGGTGTTAGCGGTTTAGCAGTGGAATATCCCTTCCAGCCATCTTTTGGTGGTCATGCTATTCTCTCACCTGGACTTACTTTTCAAAGCCAGTATATAAATAAATTAGATATAAAGGGAAGTCTGCTTGAAACATAAATTCTCATTTGTTCTTGCTGTTGTAATTCCTTGTGCCATGACAGCTTCCGAAGCTCTAATTAGAGATCTGAATCCTCTTATGCTACCTGTTGTACCACAGGGCAGCAGAAGAGGATAATTTAGTTTGTTTAAATGAATACTCTAGAAATACACTTATTCTAGAAGCCCTTAATGAAATAAAAATAACTACTTCCCCCCGCCCCCCCAGTCTGAACAATCCAGTGTGACCAAAACCAGTAGAAAACCTCCAATGAAAACACTGGTCCTTCTCTTTCTGCCTGTCTGCTACACCTGGTGCCGACAGCAGAGCTGAGAGAGCAGAGAGTGCAGAGGGTGGGCAGGCAGGAGAGACCTTTCAGGGTCTGTGTCACACCAGCAGTTACTTTAGAAATGCAGCTTGTGAGTTGTAAGCGTTGGCATATTTGGCACAAGCCTGAGAGATGGCACAGAATTCCTCAGGACTTTGCTCTGTCTCTGCTTCTTTAGCTTGTGGTTGTCCTCTGTGACTTTCAGGCTCTTCAAAAACAAAGTTATATACACAGACTTGATGTTTTCCTAACATAGGTAGACACAGAAGACTGAAAAACTGGATAATGATTAAATCTAATGCATTCTTATTTAGTCCTGATCAATAGTCAGGTGCATATGCAATTATATATTACAGAAAATTACGTAGACTCTGTTATTTGATTTCCATTATATTTTGCTGACTCTTTAGTGACAAGCTCCACTATTGTGAGACATTTGAAATTGCTGCAATTTTTTTACACTGACCAGATATAGTTACTGTATTTTGACTGATTTAAATTTTGACTCCCCATTGGGTAGTAAGCAACTGGTTCTTTGCTCATACTCCAGAAAACATCTGTAGACCTAAATTCTGGAAGTTTATCAGACGATAACTCTAAATTGTTTATTGTTACCTAAAATTACTAGCAATTGAACATCAGAGAATACAGATTAGAAACAGTTGCAAATTACAGTAATTTCAGTACTGAAACACTCTCTCCACTCTTGGATATCACAAACCAATCAGAATTTATAAGTTGTTCCACATGAAAAAGTTTTCTGGTAGCAAAGCTTTGCTTCATCCAGCAGAAGTCATCAGTGGCTGAAAGAGGAAAGTAAATAGACCTAGACTGGAAATAAAACTGTTTTACAAAATAAGTACAAGTAAATTACTACAAAAAATATTTTGAGATGTGATAGATTCTCTGTCACTGCAAGTCTTTACATTAAAATTTGATTCCCTTGAGCAACAGACAATCTTTCCTTTCAATTTTGCTGTTTAGGTAAAGAACATAATTTCAATAAATATGATGATAAAAGATCAGACTTCCTGAACGTTCCTTACGACTACAATTCTGTGATGCACTACAGCAAGACTGCATTCAGGAATGGAACTGAGCCCACCATCATCACCAACATACCAGACTTCATTGATGTCATAGGACAGCGAATGGATTTCAGTGAGTACGACCTCCAGAAGCTGAACCGGCTGTACAACTGCAGTAAGTATCTCCATTTATTTTTTATTATTTGAAAGAATCATTTGAAAGAAATGAGGATGATACATACATGTTGGACCCATCCAGACACACAAGTGAAAGTGGTACTAACATATTTAGAGAAGTGAATTGTGTTAAAAACACCAGAAATAATGGCACAGCTAGAAAAAACACCCCTCCTGCAGAAACACTGCTGTGTAGTAGAGGTTTCTGTGCAATTTTATCTGACCTTTAGTTAAAAACCAGCTTTGCTCAGCAGCTGACTTTTGTTCATCCCTTGGGTGACTGTTTAAAATGTGTGCTTCTGCACAAAGCCTTTTGTTTTTTCCCTGTATTATGCCACAGCTGATGCTCAGACACCGCACAGAAATGAGCATCTTTGCTGTGGCTGTCATACCTACTCCACTTTCATGGAATCTGTGAGACAGATTCATGCCTATTCATATATACCCTATCCATGCAAATAGGGTACAGATGCCATTCTGAATAAAATGCAAGCTTTCTAAATTTTCTTGTTAAGCTTCAAACCTGGTCTCTTACAAAAGTGGTCAAAAGAGTTATTTTTCTTAGGCGATGCTTATTTTACAATCTAGATAAGTCCATTATCAAATTGGAATATAATTCTGTAATTGTTGCTGCATTCAGTGTGCCCTGACACTCAGAAGAAAACTTTTGCAATATCCCAAGTAGTGAGTACTGGCTTGCAGTTTTAAGCCTTATTCTACAGATTCCTTAAACAACTATCAAACTGGTTTATTAAAAGGGTGCAGTTTTTGAGCATAAAAGTCAGATGAAAATATTTTTATTCATGTAGGTCTAAACTGAACACACACATGCAGCCTTAGCTTCTAGCACTTGGTACACAATCACTTAGGCATTATAAAAGTGCTTACAGCTAAGGATGTCTTTCACAGAGGATGGGGTCCTTCTTCCTCTCCATTAATCTTATCTATTTTCCATCCTTCTTGTGCATTACAGAAATACTTCACCATGTTTTAACTTTATTCTTAACCCATAGGCACATTCCCCAAATGAAAAAAGCCCCAGTCCTGCTGAAATCAGTGACAAAACTTCCACCGTCTTCATTGTAATCAGGACCTGCCCTGCTCCCCAGTCCCTCTCTTGGCTTCATGTGATTATAGTGTGGATGATATTTGCAGAGACATAAATATTGTCAGATCACCCACCAGTGCCAGGGAGGACGGTGTTTCACAGGTCCCAGCCCTCACCCATACAAAAGATTACTTCATTTGCTGAACATGATTTAAGGAAACGTGTAAGCTAAATTTCTGCTAGAGGCCCATGTGGACAGGAAATCAAATTAAAAACATAAATCTTTGCTCTTAAATAGAAGAAAACAACCTGCAGCATAAGAAATACTGACAGATTGTTTAGTGCTGCTCCAGTCTGTAATTCACTGCTTTCTTTGAGGCCATATGATAACAGTAGATTTTAGTCTGCTTTCTCCTTGGAGCATATTGCTTGACAGAGCTGACCATGAGGTTTTCCTCAGCCTCTGGAAGTTGGGACTTGGCACTCATCCCCCACCTGTTTTCTTTTGAGTCCAGTCTTTAACTGCATACCAAACAAGTGTCTGGCTTTGGTGCAGACAGAATTCACAACCTGCCTCACTCATTGCCCCTTCACCTGTTTCAGGAAGGAACCTCAGAAATCCATCATCATCTACTGAGTCTTGCTTTTCTGTCTTCCTGGCATTCCGGTCAACTCTCCATGCCAGCCAGCACTTTCTACTTAAGGTCATTAGGTTACTTCCTTCCTGTTTGGCCAAATCAATTTAATGCTTTGTTTTGTATTTTGATTTCAAAGAGTCCTTACCCCTAATAATTCTCCATTTTTGCTTACCTTTCTCCAGCAGTCAGCATAACATTTGCTCTGAAAGCCTTTTCTTAATTCTTACAACATTGTACTGAACTGTATCTTAAAAAATACCTGCCATACACTTCTGACTACCTTGCAGCCTCTAGAGGGTTTTTAGCTTTCTGTGAGGACAGCACAAAATATCTCAGCAGTAGAACTGAATTGGCAGCAGGTCATACTTAAGTGCTTCCCAGAGCTGCAGCTTAAGTGAAGCATTTGGTATGTTATTGGGGCTGAGTTTTGTGATACTCAAGGTCTTTCTATTATGCAAGGAAACCTTTAAACCTTTGAGCCACAATATTTTATACATAGTTTAAAAGGTATTACATTAACTTAGCTCTTTTCAAATCATAGCTGATATTGCACATGAGCTCAGACATGGTACAATGGGAAACAAAAACAAGAACAAGGATAAACCTGGACTGTGCTGTCTCTCACCTCTCCAGAGTTTGCTTTAGTCAGAGAAAATATTTCATATGGTGTTCTCCCTTTCATGTTTAACTGCACCGTCTTCTTTCGCCTAATTTTTCACTTGTTACATGACAGATATTGTAAAATTTGTATGACAAGAAATATCCACTGGTCCCAAATACACCTTTGCCAAATGTTTTTTTGTTTTGTTTTGTTTTGTTTTGTTTTGTGTTTTGTTTTTTGGTTTTGTTTTGTTTTTCTAATTCAATGTTTGGAAAATCAAGGTTTGTTTATTCCAGCCAAATAGCTTCTGCGCTTTTATATTTCAAAATAAGCACTCCAGCTGATACATTAGTGAGTTTGTATCAAAATCTGTGGCCATGTGTGGACTGGCCCAAAGAAAGCAGAACAAAGAATAGGAAGTCTTGGGATCTTTAGACTATAATATGAAGGTGTGTGGATTGGGTTGATATGAGTGTTCCTTTTATAAACAAGAGACGTAATATGATAATTAGCAGATGCCCTCCTGTGTTTGCTGAGGGCCCAGAGTGTTCCTGATGACATCTTATTAATGTCAGTGTTAATCACTAAGTGTTTTGAGTTCCTGAACATTGTATGTATAAATGCTGAACATATTTGAAGCCACTGATTACTTGGTGTTTGCATTTAGTCTTTCTGTGCTCATTGCTTTGGATCTTCAGAATTAAAATGTGTTATGTAATAGAGATTTTTTTTTTTTTTTAATGTCATAGCCTCCTCCCTAAGTTTCATGGACACATGCAGTTTTGAACTTGAAAATATATGTGGCATGATTCAAAGTTCAGATGATAACAGTGACTGGCAGCGTTTGTCTCAGGTTCCTGCTGGGCCAAATACTGATCACACTAATATGGGAGAATGCAAAGGTATGAGAAAAAAACTCTTATCTTTCTGGGAGGTGTTTTCTGCAGCAGCATGCAGGGTTCCTTCAAGCTTGGCCTTGTTATCTGTTTATTTTTTGGCAAACTGCAGTTTACTTTTTAACTAAGCAGCATAAATCTACATACCGAAGGACATCATGTGATATGTTGATTTTCCGCTTATTTCAGAGGATCGAACGTCCTTATCTCTTTTGATCAGTTTTTTTGGTCTTAGTGTCACATCCTGTTATGTGAGTTATATAAAGCATTGAACCTGTGATGCAGGCACACCAAACAGATTGCTGCTTTTCTCAATAATTGCTCAATAAGTCCTTGGACAGGAGTAGGATTTTGAAATGTGTATTATCAGGGCTGAGGTAAAAAATTAATTGACAATCTAGCTAGATGTATCTCAACCTGTCAGAACAGTACAAGAGTTCAGGAGTTTAAATCAGACCTCCAGGGTGTCAGCTGGGAGTAACTGGGTAAAGAGTAAAAGCCCATGGTTTGGGTACATTTTCCTAGACATAATGAAATGAGGACAAAAGCTGCAAAGAGAATAGTTCTACCTTTGGAAAAGGTGAACAGGTAACGGTCCTCAGTCAGAGATTTGTACAGGATCTACCTAACCCTGACCTGACTGTATCTTCCAGAGTAATTACAATACAGCATTAAGAAAGTCAGTACATCAGAAAAATTCTGTTTTCTCTCCCCTCTACTGCTCATTTCTCATTGACTTTTGGCAGATTCTGGCTACTTCATGCATTTTGACACCAGTGCTGGAGGAGAAGGAAGCACAGCTGTCCTGGAGAGCCGAATTCTGTATCCCAAAAGAGGTTTTCAGTGCTTACAATTCTATTTATATAACAGTGGTAACGAGAATGACCGGCTGAATGTCTGGGTCAGGGAGTACACGTCAGCCAATCCAAATGGCACTCTGAGATTCATCAAAGAGATAAAAGGTATGGAATAAAATTGCATTTTGTTTTAATCTATCCTCAGTATTTTTCAAAGTACTGGGAAAATTATTATGGCAAAGTCACTCATTTCCCAGTGCTGTTCTTTGGCTTCTTCACTATCTATGTAATTGATTCATTGCTGCTGAAATTATACCTGATGGATCCTCAGTCAGCTGCTTTCCTATAATATAATAAATTACCCCAAATTTCAAACTCTTGTATTATCAAGATAGTTTTCTCGCCAAACTAGCTAAAATTCCACGAGCAATCATTTTAACTGTTCTAGAATTGCTGGTATCAATAGCAGCTGATGAAGTCAGAATATTAGAGTAAATTACAACTAATAAGAAAGTATAATAAAGAAATGGAAAGCATAAGTGCCCTGGAATATCTAAGTTAAAAAAAGATAAATAAAATTTAAATGACAACTGAAATATATGAGCAACAGATCATGATTTGAGTTGTAGTTTGAAGAAGATTAAATTCTTGTGGTTTTAGGAGCCTATGGCCTACAGAATGATCAGTTGAGGTCAGCTAATGGACAAGAGCTCTCTAAGCTAGAATTGCCAAACTCACCTTATGATTAAATTACTTTCTCAAATACTTAACTATTATGTGGTCTCCATTTCACCTACACCAACTTCAGAAGGATCTGAGAAAGTCCTTTTACTAAATAGGTATCATTTCTGTCTCTTTTTGTCCCATTAGGCTCAGCTGCTGTTTTTTCCACTCTTTTCTTCACCTCTATGGCTTCACCCTCTGTGCCCTCTGAGCTAACAGGCATCCTTAATGTGAGAGCTGCTAAGGCAGGTGTAGACTTCACATCAGTCTGAGCCCTCCAAACTCTTTCAAACCCTACTTTGATGCCAAGAGTAATTTCTCCTACCTTCAGCCTTCCTCACAAACACTCTTTTATGTCTATTAGGCCCCATCGCCCATTCCTGCTTTCTCAAGTCCATAATTTCCTTTGAAGTCTCTGATCTCATAAGTGTGTCCAAAGAGGCACCCTATTTTGACAACCTGTGACAAAAGTTTTAGGAATGGTTCAAGACCACTTTTCCCCCAAGCTGTTTCACTTCTCTCAAGTGGGAAGTTACCCTCACCAATGCAGTCAATATCCTGGAAGTACCAGTGACACTACAGCCCCTTCCATCCCTGGTCTGACACCCTGGCTGAGCTGCTCATGGGTTTGCACTGAACTATGATGTTCATAGTTCAGTGGCTTAGGGACAATCCCTGAACCCTTCCCACTGGTTAGTGGCAGCTGGGGATTTTTGAACTGCATGTATTACATGTTAAAATCCTTTCGCTTGTGCAGAAGGCAATTTAATGGAAAACAGTGGGATGCCTTTCTTCTTGTTTCTTGGTTAATTTTTTCCCTCCTAATTATAACAGTAATGAAAAATGTCAAGAAATTAAGACATATTTGAGATCCACTGTGCTGTGTTTCGAGTTGTTAGGAGAGTGATGCATATGAGTTCTGTACCTGCTTGTTCAACAAATGCAGCTGATCTTCTGTGCAGATGAACTAAAACCAGGCCACAAAAGAAACTGTTTTGGTGCATATGCTTCTAAAAAGGGTGTTCTGCTTTCATTTCATTGACCTCACAAGGCCCCTGTGCAGAGGTCTTTGCTTTTGTGTACACTGCTCTTGGAGTCAAGTGGAATTTGCTAGTGCAGGCACTTTTGGATGCAGCATCAAACTTGAAGCAAGGTTCTATTGCATGAAGTAGGTTTTGCAAATGACTGGCTTTAATTTGACCTTAGTACCATTAATCATGTGATGGGTGAATAGTGCTTCTGCATAGGCAAGCTTCCAACAAGCCATTTAGTAATACAAAAAAAAAAAAAAAAAGAAAAAAGAATGAACTAGTCTTGTAGTTCCCAGAATCCTCTGGAGCATTTTTTGAGGCATGTTGTTGTTCAGTTATTTGAATATAACTTGTTCTGAATTTTTTTCTTTTTAACAATACAGGTGAAACTCTTTTTGCAGATTTAATAATCATAACTCCTGGATTAATTTAATGAAATTTTATTTAAAAATGTAAAAGTAAAAGCAGATTTATAACCCATCAACAAGTGCTATTATACATATTAATTCTGTTAAAATATTGTATTGAGCAAATATGATCTTGAACTGAAAAAGTAACATCTACAGACGAAATATTCCATCACAGCAGTGCCAGTGGAATTGAAAGATTCTTACACAGTGTTGGCATGGGGTTCACAGACCTGTGCAGTGTTTGACTGTATTCCTGAGTCAGAAATCTCTACCCTTGTTTTTCAGGTTCACCTGAGACCTACTGGCAGCTCCATCATGTTTCTTTGAATGTCACCAGTAAATTCCGGGTTGTGTTTCAAGGCGTGAGAGGAAGTGGCTTATCAAACGGAGGGCTCTCTATTGATGACATCAACTTGTCAGAAACTCAGTGTCCCCACCACGTCTGGCATATCCAAAATTTCACACATCTCCTCAACACAAGTCCGGCAGGGAAAGAAGGGATAATATACAGTCCACCTTTCTACTCTAGTGAAGGATATGCTTTTCAGGTCAGCTTGTATGTAAATGGTACCACTGATAACCCATTTAATTTAGGAATATACTTGTCCTTGATTTCTGGAGCAAACGATGATCATTTGAAATGGCCCTGTCCATGGCAACAAGGTACCATGGTCCTGCTTGATCAGCATCCTGATATTCGTCAACAGATGTCAAACCAAAGAAGTGTAACAACAGACCCTCAGAGGTTTTCAGGTTAGTTAAAATCAAACTTGTAAAACACAACCAAAAGACAAGGGGTCACATCTCCTCTTTGTGTAAATTAATGCATATTTTTTAGCTTCTGGAATGTTTCATATGTTTGCAGCAACAATAATATTGATCCACAGACAAGAAAAAAATTAAACCTACAAGCAAGTTAAGCTGGGACTCAGGATTTCAAAGTTGCATTTGCATAAGAAACAAGTGGTTCATCTATTCCTAAAGTTTCTTTCATATGCTCTGTGAGGGTACATATATTTCTGTTTTAATGAGAATGGAAGTTTTCCAGAAGTCGTGAAAAGAAAAATACTGAATTAACAATACAGGCAGTTTATAGCAGATAAAAATGAAGCAACTATCAAACGAATCCCAGCCCTCCTTGTCAAAGGTTCGGTGATGTCAGCAAAAGCCTCCAGATGGACAAAGTACTGATTCAAATTATGTAATCTGTACTTGTTCAAGGTGTGAGAAGATAAGGGGTGTTGTCCACAATAACTTGGAAACATGACAGCTGAGGTAAAAAGTAACTCTGAGAAATTATAGGAATCTCTACAGAGAGAGATATTAATGAAAACACACACATTCAGCATTGGATAAAGTTTGTATTTAAGCCATAATGACTTTCTTCTTTTTGCCAGAAGAAATCATCTCTGCCACTGAATTAGCTTTCTGGGCTTTCAGACTAGAAAGGAAGGAAGACACAAACCCATCCAATTCATATTATTATTTTAAAAACAGTATATTTTACGTTGCATTTTCTGTGACACTGACTCTACATGAAAACAAAGTGGGTAATGAAGAAAGACTTAATGTCATCTTTGTAAATGAAAGACACACCACACCATGTCCTCCATAGATGTTTGTAAAAGCACATTTTCCTTGTGCTTTCTGCTGTTCCAGCCACAGTGCCCTTTTCCTTCTCTGACCCTGTGAACATGCAGTCTGTTTGCTCTCTGCTCCTTCTCCCTTGTTTATTTATATATTGCAAATAGTCCATGATTTCCAAGGGAAGCCTTGTAACATGCACTTTTTTATTCAGCCAGAGGTGTTGGAGCAGGCAGATCTTTCTCCCTCTGTCAGATTCTTTCATGGACAATCAGGCTCAGCTTTGAGCTTTAGAACAGGACTTGATGGAGCAGGCATCAGTGACCTATGATCATTTAGGTTGCTCAAATATCTTGTGCCCCACTTCTACTGCAGGAGATGCTCTCTTTTGAGAAGCACTGCATTAACTCACATTAGAGATGATTTATGTGCTACTTCTTGACCACCTCACTTTAGTGAACTAAAAAGAAAATGCAACAGGTTTTCAACTATCTCTCCAATAACCTCACCTCCAGCAGGTTCTTTTCTCAGTACCTCAGGCTAAATCAAATAATTGAAGATCTCCATTGACTTGTGCCTCTCATCACTGGGGAATCCCAGGCAATTGAGGTTTCTGCTGAAACACAAATCCAGACCAGTCTCACATTCACATTCTTTTTATCTTTTTTTTCACCCCAGAATCCTCATCAAACTATACTTGGGATAGGCCAGATAAAGTAGGATCCGAAGCAATTTTTCCCAATGGAACTAAATACATGAGAGGTCCAGGAGTTGGAACAAGTGCATTTTTAACTCATGAGAGACTTAGAAGCCGCAACTTTATCAAAGAAGATGGTGTTTATATTCTTTTAACAATGGAAGGTATGTAAACATAGCTGATACTCTTTACAATGCAGCAAACAGTGTCAGATACCAAGTCACTAGTGCTGTAGTTATAAATACACAATGTACTTTGCACTTGAGCAGTGTTTGAATTATGCCTGTGTCTAAAGTCAAATCATATATTTGAATAAATTTGTGACCAGGTACATACACAGTATAATTCCTTTATCTCATGTGAAGGTGTATAAAACAATGCTAATCCTATGCAAATTATTTTGAATATATTAATTTGAATAAAGTTATTTGTTCCTGAAAAAATTCTAGAGGACATTTCCAAAATACATCATGCTTCCTAAAAGGCAAAAAAGGACTGTTTCTCTGTTATATCTTTGGACAGGCTTACTGCTTTTTTATTATTAGAAATTATCATTAGAATAAAAAGAAAAATAATGTGGACCAAAGACCTTATTGCCTGTGGGTTCACCGTGCAGATATATCGCATCTCCTCTCAACTCAGCCGAGCACTCCACCCCCTCTTGTTATGACTACAAGAGCCAGCACCACCAAACCTGGCCCTGGCCCTATTGCCACCACCAAGTCCCCCAGTGGCTCTGAGACCACCAACAGCACCACAACAGGCAGCACCACCCAGCCTGGGGATCCAGAGGTTCCGGCTTTCTGCCCAGACAACCCCTGTGAAAACGATGGTGTCTGTGTCATGGTAAACAGAGCACCCATGTGCAGGTAACTGCCTTTGTTCACTCTCAAATGCAGCTTTAGGATGAGTAATGAGAGTTTCTAACAAAATAAATCTTTGCTCCCAGTGAAAGGAAAGA
This sequence comes from Euphonia xanthogaster, assembly GCA_034509185.1. NCBI lineage: Eukaryota > Metazoa > Chordata > Aves > Passeriformes > Fringillidae > Euphonia > Euphonia xanthogaster. Next base: position 108,717,587 of record JAYDZK010000113.1, read on the forward strand.
CAGAGTGTAGCTGATTAAGGCAAGTGTTTGCAACTGCTCCTGTGAGACTGAACTTATGGCCAATTTGGGCAACAAAGCTCCTAACCTCAGCATTTGATAATTTTGAAGTACTCTGCTTGACTTTCCTGTAAATTATATTTTAAATGTGTTTATTATTTTCAGTAATGTATTACTCCAAGTCTTTAGAATTCCCTATAGCAAAATGTAGAAGAGTTGAATAAATGTAATTGAAAGAAAAGAGCATTTATATAATTAGAGTAGATTTGCAATACTTATCATGTAGGAAGCAGGGTAGACATTATTTTAAAATTCAATTCAGAAATACTGTACAGTGCAAATTATGACCAGGAGTTACCAAAGTGTAGTCGCTCGACTTTGAAAGCAGAAGTGAAAGCTGAGGAATAAAAGATTGTTTGCCCTGCAAGAAGATTAATATCAACTTTTATTTAATTCTCTCTGGATATTTAATTCTCTCTGGATTTATGTAACCTACCTGTCTGATTAGCATTGTTCCAGCTCTCAAATAAGCTCTGAGGCTGAAGACAGTAACCTTAGATGCTGTTTCAGGGCAGGTAGTCTGGGGGAGTGCTGTGAAGAAAGCATAAAGGCCAAGAGCCACAGGAGTCAGGATGACCCATTAACTGTTATGTATCCCCATTTGGAAACCTTTAAAAAAATAATTCTTGTGCAACTCATTAGAAGCAGGTCACAAATAGGAGTAAATGTCAAGAAATACTACCAAGAAGACAAAAATAAAAAATATGCTCAATGTTATGCTTCATTTCAAATTTATGGAAAGAGAACATTTATTTGCTGACATCTCTGGACTCTTTGAAGCTTTAGTGCCTGTGCAAACTACTTTCTGTCCTACAGAAATGTGTGACCAGCAGTCAGTTTCCACCCCAATTTTCTGTTGGGAAATGGGTGGGAATGTGATACATCTATTCAAGCTGAATCACCTGGAATCCCCTCAGCAGGCAATATATTTGCAGTGCACTGCAAACAGACTTGTTTTCAGGGCTGAGGTAGTCCTGAATAAATGGCTTAGACAGGAGCTAGAAAATCAATACATAAGGAATAACCAAGGTTAGAAAGATGGAGGTGGGTGTGCTGACTGTGGTGCTGGGTAAGGTGATGGAATCAAAACTTGGAGGTTGTTTTCAGTCCTAAAACTGGATGGCTGCTGGGCTGTGAATTTCTTTTCTTACCTGCTTGTTGGATGAAGGCAGAGGCAGCTCTTACAAGTTCTTTAAATTTGAAAATCAAAAAAAAAAAAATAAAAGCTCCATAGATCAGTTGCATCCATGCATTAAGAGGTCATGTGGGTCAGGAAGGCATTTAGGATTTCTGGGAAAGGCTCTCTCTGAAGGCACAACCTGTGAAACATCAGGAAGCTGAAACAAACACCTTTAGGTGTGTAAGGACAGTGGGCCACTCAGGCTACTAAGACAACTTTAAAATAGAAATCCATTTTAAGATGATTTCATTATGCTTTAGGATATAGAAATTACATTGGAGATGCCATTTTTCTGAAGTAGATATTTTCACACCTTTAATATTTAGGTGATAGTAAATGTTAGTTCTTTTGCTTTCTAGATGTCCAGCAGGTGACAACTGGTGGTACATGGGAGAAAAGTGTGAAAGGAAAGGCTCAGCTCAAGAAAATGTTGTAATAGCTGTTTCTTCAACCATAACTGTGTTTGTTGTAATGCTTATTGTCACCATCACAACTGCAGTGTGCCTTAAAAAGAAATACAAACAAGGAAAGGAAAATAAGGAGAGTGTGACTCTAGAAGAAGTAAGTATCTTGCCTCTTTCAACAAATATAGACACATGCACTCATATCTATATTCACTAAAAAGCAAACAATCAAATTAAGTAAGAAGTAAATGGGAAGATGTCTCCTTTTTGAAGCCTGAAGACTACAGGTTAAGAATTAAAGAGCTCCTTTAAGTGACACTGATTTATCAAACACAAAAACCCCATTTAATTCAAAATCTGTTCTCCTCTTCCACCCCCCTCCACTCTGCCTCAATGACAGCCTACATTGAATGGGATAGTGTGAACATAGGGGGTTCATTTTCAATTTGTAATTAAACCATGTTTTCTGCTTAGTAAACTTGTATTTCATCTATTGCTGCCTATTTTACTGAATTATT